>JBBMJY010000024.1:21989733-22023282 GCA_037833715.1 Toxotes lorentzi | reverse complement strand
CCAATCTATCCAAGGGGGAGGGGTGAAGCCGGAGAGAGCGTGAATAGAGTTTTCCCCATTTTTTTTTGTGCTTTTTTTTTTTTTTTTTTTTTTGCTCTTTCTCTTTGCTTTGGATCAGTTAATGACCAACTTTGGCAAAAGCTCAGCTGGAGGGTCTTCTTTCCAAAAAAATCTGATCTGCGGCAAAACACTGAGGATTACATAACGAGAGGAGAAGATAAAAAGGTGCAAACCCACAGTAACCTGCAGGTCGAGGGTCGTCTCTGCTGTGAAGCTGCAAACCTGAAGAAAGCGCAGAAATGTCCGCGTCCGAGTTTGAATCTCTGGAGAAATCTCTGGAGTCTCACCTGCCACAGGCCGAGCTCACAGAAGTCAAACGCATCTTATTCGGGGAGGAAACACAGTGAGTATTTGTTCAATTTCTGTGAACCCGGTCTTTAAAGCCTACCTGCTGTCTTCTATATTTTATTCCATTTGTTCTGGGTAAATTATTATTCTGTGGGCCGGACTTTGGTCTGTCTCGTCGGAGCTGCAGTGTACGGCACACACAACCTTTCACCTGTCCAAAGACAGGATTACTCAATAAAAAGTTTAAAACTTTATACAAGCACTTTGTGTGCCTCGGTCGTCCTCACAATAAATGTGTTATTGCTGAAAATGCAGGTCCAGCACACAAGCTGAAACTAGAGAGGTGCATCATTCCAGACATATATTTATTTATTAGTCACATCTGCGGTTAGAAAATGCACTGAGGCTGCAGCTAACAATTATTTCTGCAGATTATTAATTTTTCCTTTTGACAATGACAAACTATCATGAAGTAGTGACAAATGCATTATAAATACTTATTCTATTGGCAGCATATTTAAATTGCTTATGTCCAACCAACAATCCAAAACCTTAAGATATTCAATTTACTAACTAATATGACAAAGAAAAGCAGCATGTTAAAGAAAATCCAACCAGCAAATATTTGACATTTTTCTTGATGACTAAACAACTAAACAACAAATAATTGATTTCCAAACTAGTTGCTGATTACTTTTCTTTGGCTTTGCTTACTTTCCACTATTGATTTAAAATCCAGGGCATTCTCAGTTATTACTGGGAATCATGTTCTGCTCATCTTCTCTGTCACAGGAAGTTGGACCTCCCGTCGTGTGCTGTGGAAGCTGCCTCTGAACGTAACTTTGAGCTGAAGGGTTACGGGTTTGAAGCTGCACAGGAACAGCTGAGGCAGCCCAGGAAGATCCGGGTGGGACTCATACAGCACTGCACTGTTCTGCCTACAGATGCCCCCATCCTGGACCAGGTCAGGACTCAGACACATATTACTAGCCAGAACAACATGCGTTCAGAGAGACGTGTTACAGCACAGTAGCAGTGGGGTAGAGACAGATGGGATGCTGCGACACATTGGATGTAATGGATTTCTTCTTAAAGCCATTAACATGAAAGTGACTGGATTAAATCCTCAGGATGTTCACTCCACAGATCAATGCCATGCATAACCGGGTTGGTGAAATGGTCGAGGTAGCAGCCATGTGTGGTGTAAACATTGTCTGCTTTCAGGAGACCTGGAGTGAGTGTGTTCATGAAAGACAATTATAGCCGTAAGAATCATTTACTGTAAATGAAATGTTCCCAGTCAAACACAGTGACTTGTGTTTCTCTGTTCACAGCCATGCCCTTTGCCTTCTGCACCCGAGAAAAAGAACCATGGACACAGTTTGCAGAGTCTGCTGAAGAAGGAAACACCACTCGTTTCTGCCAAGAGGTGAGATTACACAGGTCTGCCACAGATATGATTCACTGCAGAACACAAGTCTGAAAACACTGTGATTCTGCTATTAGCTGGCCAAGAAATACAACATGGTAGTTGTTTCCCCAATTCTGGAGCGAGAGGAGCTGCACAACACTCTGTGGAACACAGCAGTGGTGATCTCCAACTCTGGAAACGTGCTGGGAAAGAGCAGGAAGAACCATATTCCCCGGATTGGAGACTTTAATGAGGTTGGTGGGTGATCTCCTTCAAACTACACGATCCACAGCACCTGTGCAGAACTAAGCAAACTGCTGTGTACACTGTTTTTTTCTGTACACTCAGTCTACATATTATATGGAGGGCAACACTGGCCACACGGTGTTCCAGACACAGTTTGGGAAGATAGCTGTGAATATCTGCTATGGGCGTCATCATCCCCTCAACTGGTTCATGTACAGCATGAATGGAGCTGAGATCATCTTCAACCCCTCTGCTACTGTTGGAGCTCTCAGGTAAGGGACTAGATTAAGTATTATTTCATGGCATGGCTGCTGAGGGGGAACCAGGGGCAAAAACATTAACCCCACACACTCGGTGCACTCGGTGTACAGTATTTCTATACTGGTGCACTTGTGGCCCCAGATTTTCTGTGTGATCATTTGATTGAGCAGAAATTAAATTGGGAACATGCAGTGTGAATACAGCGGCCCTTGTTTGAGTAGGATTAGATTACCACATCAGATTACCATAAATGTATTGCAGCGCAGAGAACCTGGGGCTTTGATTGGCACAGGTGATCCAGAGCTTTGAGGGCAATGTTATTATAACTTATTGCTGTTGTTATATTTTGAAATTGTTGTTATCTATTATTATGTACACATCAATGATAATGTTATTTGCTTTGTACAGTGAGCCCATGTGGCCTATAGAAGCCAGGAATGCAGCAATAGCTAACCACTGTTTTACCTGTGCAATCAACCGCGTTGGGACGGTGAGTCCACTGTAATCTGTCTCTAATCATACACGTACCGTGGATCCTAAAGTGTCTCTCATTAAGTCACAGCATATGAAATCATGCAAAAAGTTGTGTCGTTGTGTTCTTATTGCATTCTCATGTTTCAGGAGTATTTCAAGAGTGAATTCACATCTGGTGATGGAAAAAAAGGTATGAGATTTATATCTTTAGATTCAGTGCTTCCCTTTCCTTTAAACTGTGCTTATGGTACGGGGTAGTGAAGGGGACGTAGATAACCTGAATGCTACTCAACAATGAAACATAAAATCCCCTTATATAATTATATATAATTTTGTCATTATATATATTTTCCTTTTTTTTATCACAGTGGCTTAATTTTTTTTTTGTACTGAAAAATATAGATTAAGGTGTTTCACAGTTTGTTTCCAGGTTGATGTCCTTCCTATACTATTTCATTTACTGATTTATTTACTTAAGTTTCTCCCAGTCAGTCAGTTTAGGTCCCACATACAGTGATTAACAAGGTGTATAATTAGGAGGACCAGTTAAAGACTGCTGTCCTGACTTTTGCAGCTCACCATGACTTTGGACACTTCTATGGATCCAGTTATGTAGCTGCTCCTGACGGCAGCCGTACCCCGGGGCTCTCTAGAACTCGTGATGGACTACTGGTGGTAGAAATGGATCTAAACCTGAACAGGCAGATCAGTGACAAATGGAGTTTTAAGGTAAATTCAGCAAAATCATCATTTCAAAATCTGGAGCCATGAAATGTTCAGAAGTTTTAAATGACAGACATTACTTATTAGTTGTACATTCTGCTAATGTGAACATTGCTGTGATAAACACAGACCAGATTTGCCTGTTCACTGTACCTGTCTTTGCAGATGACTGGGAGGTACACTGAGTACGCAGAGGAACTTACCAAGGCTGTTATACATGGCTTTAAACCCAACATAGTGAAGGAGTAGAAGATATTCTGCAAATGTACTGTACATTTACTATAGTCTCAGCATGAAACTATAGTAAATGAGTACATTTTACCTGAATCTGCAGTTGAAGTTTATAAATCGAGACCATGTAAATTCTTAACAGTGGTCACTGAAGTGACAGTGATGGGATAATTTTAAATGCTACAACTTATCGTAACAGTTGCACAATAGTCACAACACCAGTGAACTGAGTTAGTAATTTCAGATACACAGTTACATCTGTCTTAAGTTTGCTAGACACTATTGTAAGGTTGTAGCAGCAAAACCACTGCGTGGACTGAGAGTGTGTTTTATTGCTGGGTACCTCTTTAAGATAACAGTTTCATGTACCGAAGAAAACTGATAAGGACAGAGCATGTGTTCAAACCCTTTAATCATAACATATAATAAATGCAGCTCTATGTTTAATAAAAAATAAAGTTTGTGGTTTAAAATATGCAGCTTGTTCACAACCAGGAAGAAACCACTTTTCACAGATTCAGAAAAGCAATTTCATGGTAAAATCTTTAAATAACATGTAATTATGTCTAGTATGAAAAGTGTAATGCAAACATGTAGACATAATACCAAAATTAAAAAAATAAAAACAAAACCGAGTGACAATGTGGAAATCACCTAGTCTTCACTGCTTTCAATAGAGATCATGATGGAGTCAGAATGACACCTTTTGTTTTTTCACATGATCAAGAAACAACCACACAGTGCATCTGTCTAACCAGCATGTTTCCATGGACACAAGATGTTGAGCTGCTTTTGTTTTTTCCCCCACTGAAGTGAATGAAACATGGTGAGTTCATTCATTGTGTCCATCCACTGTCCATGTTCTTCTGCAGGCAGACTGAGTTCCAAACACAGACTATGGGGAATTGCATTGAACTAGTTTTGTCATTTGAGGCGCATCTTACACTTTAGGGCATTTATTACCTGAGACTCTCAAAACACAACTACGACGACTCCTATATTCCCTGTTGATAGAATCATCTTAATAAAAAAAGAGACCATGAGTGGTGAGTTAGGAGGATTCTTAAAAAGGCAAGTGCCGGTGAGGACGGTGGCTGCAGATGAACCCCTTCAGACTTCAACACTGAACAGAAGAAATACGTTTTCTACACTAAATGTTGTCATCATCAGCCCTGAATTATACAAACACTATTTCCTGTCAAGTCCAATTCTAGGCCTTGATTCCCACATTTCATCCACTGTAGTTTCACAAGTCTGAAATCCCCTGCTAACAGTTGAGTTGAGATCCATCTGTGAGCGACTGCAGTCATTAAAATTCAGCAAAGACATTAAAATTCCTTTGAACTATCCGCTCATGTCAAAAAAGGAAATAAAAAATAAACAATTTGACTTAGATTTTGAACCTCCCAGCTGTTAATCTATTTCAGGTCAAGTAGCATTGACTGAATAAGAGGGAGAAAGAGCAGTGATTCTGGAGCAAGTGTTTTACTTGTGAGAAGTCAGGCTTATTAGCACCGGAGAGGACAGCTGACAGGAGACCAGGACTAAAGACCTGCAGCAGCATGATGTCAATATAATGATGAGCTGAGGACGAGTGAAATCCAAATCCATCAGCACTGTCCATCAACTCTCCTTAAAGATGAACAGGATATCCTCATCTGTCCCATAGCTCCGCCGAGCCTCCTCAAAGTTACTGATGCTGGTGCAGCACACCCCTAAATAACACACACACACACACACACACACACGTCATGTTCCAAACTTGTTAGTAGCAGTCAGATTATAGTAGTACAAGAGTCAGCAAATAGTGTGGCTCTATGGATGACAGTGTTGGTCTGGTGGTTCGTCCACCACTTTGGTCCAAAATATCTTTTCAGTGAAATATCTCAACGACTCCTGGATGGACTGCCATGAAACAGACATGTTCCCCCCAGGATGAATTATAATAACTTTGCTGATTGCATAACTTTTCCTTTAGTGCCATCGTCATGTGTAAAATTTTATTTGTTTGATCAACCTGCAAAACTAATGACAGCTTCATCAGCCTCAGCTAAGATGGCAGTCATGGTAAACGTTACACCTGCTAAACATGAGCATGTTAGCATTGTCACCGTGAGCATGTTCACTTGCTGATGCTAACATTTGACTCTAATCCTGCTGTGCGTAACAGAGCTGCTATGGCTGTAGACTCTTAAGTCAAGTTGAATCTAACTGAAAGTAGACTAAAATATGCTTTAATCTAGGGCTACAACTAATAATTATTTTCATTTTAGGTTAATCTGTGGATTGTTTATGATTGTTTCTTAGATTAACAGATCAACAGGTTAATTGTTTAGTCTGGAAAATGTCTGGAAATAGTTAAAATATCTATTCCAAGTTGTCAGGGTGGCAACTTCATATTTTTTGTTTTGTTTGAGCAACAGTTCAAAAGACAAATTGTCATGTAATGAACAAACAAGAGAGAAAAGCAAACCCTTTCATTTGAGAAACTAGGAACTGAAAACATTTGACATTTCAACTTGAAAAATCAGTTGAGCTACTAAGTGATTATCAAATTTATTAGCAATTAATTTTCTGTCTATCAACTCATCTTTAAATATTTAGAAGAGCAGCAGATATTAGGGCACGTCCTGATGTCACTTCCAATGCTGTCCTCTGGCATTATATTTTGAAAAATGTGAAAGGCTGTGTTTTTTTTTCATCTTCAAATACAGTTATGTAACATTCAGGTTGTGCTTTGTACATATGAGATTACTCACTGTCAGAATATGCAGGGTTGTTGTAGAAAATGGAGCCTGTAGTCCTGTTGAAGCCACACACTACCACAAAGTGACCCTGGTACTCTGGCTTCCTGCAGAAACACTTCTGACCCACGGGCAGGAAACAACAGTATTTGACAGGTGTGGAGCACAGTTCACATGTCAAGACGACAGCATTGACCAGCACTATGGCAACATGGCCCTGCGCCAGATGAGACTGGATTTCTTGAACAGTGACAGAGCTACAGAGAGACAATCATAGAAACGTTTCACATGTTAGGTTTACTTTGTGTAAATCAAAAACAGGTGGTTTGTCCAAGTGAATAATAATTAACAGAAAACTCACCATTTCCTCACCACCACACCTTTGCTCTCTGCTTTAAAGAAGAGATCATTCACTCTGTCTTCCTCTGTATCAAAATGCTTCTTGTAAAAGGACTGAAAACCACACCAAGAGACAACAAAGACACTGTCACACACACACACAGGCCTGAGAAAAAAAACTAATCTGGATAGGACAGTACTGATAGTTAAGTCTCAGTAAAGTACCTGATTCCTGAAACCCTTATCAACGCCCAGAGTCTGTGTGCAAAAACAGTGTTTGATTCCTAGATGGCACATGAGGTAGGCCAGGTCAATAGTCCACACACTCTCTGTCAGCTTCAGCTCCCAGCATGCTCTCCGAAACTCCTCATCACAGACCGGGTGGAGGTACCTGCGAGATTGGACAGTTAGAGACTGTGAATCCCTATAGGCTAACTACTGTGCACCCATGTTACACTTCTAAGTGTTACAAATGTGAAATAGTCAAGTGTTACTGCCGAAGTTAGCAGCCTCACTCTGCACTTACTTCAGGACCATCCTGGAGCAGGCTAACCCACAGTCCCAGTGGTACAGCTGCCGAATGACAGGTACATTCAGCAGGATGTCATCCTCTGAGAAAACCGGTGGTGTTATTACTCTTCAAACACTCCTTAAACATCATTAAAAACACAAACTGACGCTGCTATTAAAACAAAACCAATACTATACTAGCTCAGCTTTTATCTGTTAGTTAAGGCGTTCACATCACTTCGAGCCACTCACCTGTCATTCTGTTGTATTCTTTCTCAGACCAGCGGCCAACTAGCTAACTCCAGACGAGCTGGACAGTCTTGTTTACAGCATTTAAAGCGGGATTGGGTTTCCTCATCGATGCTAACTAGACGAAACCAGCTGCCCAACTGCAAGTTTAGCTGTTAGGCTAACAGCATTAACCACCCTGTTGGCCGGTTCGCTGCTTGTACAGCGAGGCTGTGTCTTTGACACACACCCCTGCTGGGCATATAACGATTAGATAACTAAACAAGTAAGAGATAAAAAGTGAGGAAAAACTTAGTTTTATCGCGGTTTTACGACGCCGCTTCCATCTAAGGAGGTCTTCACACTCACTCTGTTGTTTTCTACTAACACACTTAGAGGCGTCTTCTGTTTGGCTGTCAGCTAATGTTATGCTGCCCCCGTGCGGCGCGGGGGAGTCATAATAAGTCAAGCTGAAATCTTGATAAGGGTAAGTGTTACACATTGACCAGCTTTATTGAAGAATTCAAATGCTATAGACATTTGAAGACAATATTGTAGAGCATTCTTAAGAGCAGGTTTACAGTTTAGATAACTTGTGAAAAATGTCCCCATGTTGATGTATGACCATGTTACTGGGTTCCATAGGCGGTGGCCATTGACATCTGTATGACAAAAAGAGAAAGAAACAGATTAAGTCTGGAGTAATGGTTGATTTTATTCAGTACTTTTTACTGCCTGCAGTGAGGAATGAACGTATGTATTAATGTGAAACTGAAGGATTAGTCACTCACTGATTCAGCGTCAGCATCCTCATGCAGATATGTGACCTTATGTTTAATGTAAAGATCTCTTTTCCTCATGCATGTCAACATAAACCAGTCAGAAACAATGGGAACCTGAGGGGAAATAATTCAAACACACAAATTCTTAGTATCATCACTTTTTACAGAAAAGTTTTTTTTTTTTGAACATGTCTACTTACCAAACTGAGGAATGACAAAGCTGCACCCAAGTTCACTACAGTAGGTACAATTCCAAATTTTCCCGCCTGCAAAATAAAAGAACCTTCCTCAAGGTATTGTCAGTGCAAAGAGAACACACACATTTTGATTGAGACACTGCAACACAAGATTTATTCAGTACTTACTGTTCCAAATACAATGACATCAAACCGGATCCCGTATGCTTTGATTAAGGTCCTGGTTTCCTCTCCATCTGGGGTTTTGTAATATTTGGCGAACCTAAAAGAAATAATTATTTTTTTCAGTTTTGTCTGCTCCATCCATTTATTAATGAGGCAGCGTCAAGCATTGTTTTACCTGAAGTTGTATCCAGGGGCCACATTATTGACAGGGTGTTTGTTGTCCAGCCTGCGGAAGCTGTACTTTGGGTAGCACTTCCCTGCCCACCAGTCCAGGTCACAGCTCCAGTCAATAATAATACCAAGGATGCCACCCTTTACAGACACACACAAAAACTCGGAAACTAACTTAGCTTTCTAACTTTGTGTAAGTGTAAATATACTTTAAACACTTGAGAAAGACTGGACGTGAAGTGAAGTCATATAATTCTGGGTGTACCTTCACCGCCATGTCTTGAAAATCTTCTCCAGCCTCAGAAACTATGTGTTTGAGACGGAATATGGGGCAGTCAGGGTCTGTTGTACGGCTGAATTCACATCTCTTCAGGTATGAGGAGTTAATATGTGGCAGTATGTTTCTTCTGGAGGAGGAAGGAAGACAGGCTTGAAATGATGGCACATAATAAAACAGCATGTTTGCATTATACTGTGCTGATAAGAGCCTGCACCTCTCCTCCATGTCTTTCTGTCACCTTTAGATACAGTATACTGACCTGTGAACATTGAACTTTGGATATGTTATACTGTTTTTGATCAGCACAGTGAAGTTCTCTGCTGTGGCCAGCAGTGCTTGTCTGTGGGACAGGGAAACAACAGGTCAATCAAGCCATTTCTACATTATACTGTATTTACTTATTAATAATATAACATCACATATATTTTTACTGGGGCAGCTGATTGTCTACTTCCAGAGGGCACCATGACAGCACTTCACAGGTCTGGACAGTTGAGGAATAGTTGACACACAGTCCTGTTTGTATGCCTGGATAGAAAGTAAATGTCAGCTGTTGTTTGGTGCGTGCTATTGCATAAATTTACCTGACTCATTTTAGCAGTTCAAGCTGATATGTCAAAGGCCTACCACTGCCCCGAGGATTGCTGTGTCCCTCGACACAGTCGCAATCATCCACACAAGTCGTTGATGGACTTGGAGGCTGGAGGAGAAATGGACAGTGTTAACCTGTCAGTGCAGCATCCAAAACTACTGTACCCTGCTGGCCTGAGACCAGGATGTGTGCATGTGTGTAAAATGTCAGTGTCAGTAGACAGCTGGTGTTTTGCATGCAAGACAGTGAGCCTGAACTGGAGACTTGGACCATGCCAGCACAGGAAAACTAGCCCAATAGTTTACAGCAAAGTTGATCATTGTTAAATTAAATTAAAACACTTTTTCACAGCAGAGATTTTGGCTTGTCATAGCAGGAAAAGCACAATGGCTCAATAACTTTTTTACATTTAAGTCTATCAGTAGTCAGTGTCATTTGTTTCGCAAGAATTTGGTCAAAACCAAAACACTGGACAAATCTTGGCCCAGTGATGGTGCTAAACCGAAACTCAGAGGATCACAGAAGTTTCAAAAATTCCTCCTGACGGGGACATGACGTTCTGCACCACATCATATGACGATTCTTCGAATAGTCATTGCCTTTCATTCAAAACCTCAAATGTAAACCTCTTGGTGGTGATTGAAGAAAAGTCAGGGATCACTAAAGTCATTAGGATTCATCCTTGGAGGATGATGAGTGTCTGTGCAACAAATTAAAGATGTGACCTTGAGCTCTGAAAACTTGTGACAGACAAAATTCTTTAATATGTGAGACTAAATCATTAATTGATCAGTTGGGACTGTAACATATAGATGAATCAGTAATGAAAACAATGACAAACCACTTTAATCATTGAACTGTCTGAGTATTATAGGATATCATGTAACATCCATGACTCACCTCAGGACAGCGTGACTGAGTCTGATTTGGGGTGACAACCATATTTGTCATCACAAAGAAGGAATGGTCGCCCTATCAGACAGAAGAGCAGCACAAATGTCACAAGGCAATGAAATAGCCAAAGTCATACAATAATAAAACACAGAAGTAAAAAAACAATTTAGCACCATTGCCATGTCATGTAGGATATACCACTGATGATATGTTAGGACAGAGAGAGGTTATTAAGTTGTGTGTGTGTGTGTGTTTTCAATACCTGAGGAGGGATAACATAGTCAGCAACATCCCAAAATCGAGGGTCCATGTCTGATGTGTTGGTGAAGGCAAAACCTTTCACTTTGGTGGTGATACTACTGATGACAGAGTCTGTCTCCTGGTAGGCCTTCTGCACCACACACACATACCTGCAGGTTCACAGCAGTATTATACTTTAAACAATGCAATCAACCCCCCCCCCCCCAATCAATTCCCCATTGATAATTTGCTTTACTTACCCCACCACATACAGCACCACCAGGAGCTGGGTGAACCTGAACATACATCCCACCCGTATGCTTGGAATAACCAGTGTTTTTGGTGTTTCATAGTCAAACACAGAATGCAGACAGCCCTGGCAGCAGTCTGCAGTCTTGCTCATCTCTGCAACACACACCAGTGATGGACTAGAGTAATGATGGTAAGAACACATAGCTGTCCTTATTCAAATCATTGTATTCAAATCATATTCACTGCATGAACTCGTCTTGGAGCTCATTGTAAATGTGGTGGACTGTGGACATAGAATACTTTTAATCCTATGCAGTATTATGTTGGACAATAAAACTTTGTACATTTTCATGTTATCTTATGACTGTACTAATAAATGAGTCAGGGGTGATTCTGTTTCTACAGAGCATCAGCATCACAGTCACACACTAAAAAGAGAATTTTATTACCATATTTTTATATTTGCAGCATTGTGAGGGAGATCCACACCTTTAGTATAGTAAGTTACACTGGCAAAGACAATGCTGGATCTTGGATACTGCAAGTTTAATTTGCACATGTTTTCAAAGTAGAGAAATTAATCCTTCCACTGGTGCTTTTCTGCTGAAATACAGCTTAGCATCATTTTACTGCCCTTAACCACTGCCCTGTGATAGACTGACGACCTGTTCAGGGTGCAGAAAGAGGAAAGATAGATCGATGGGTGATGTCTTCTTCTGTCCCTTCATGGCCATTTTTTGGGCTTTGGTAATCCATCCATATCTATGGTTTGATTGATTTGGTTGTTTGACTGAATGTACTTTGGTTTTGTAGGCTGGACACTAAACATCACTTTTTATATTATGTGATAAGGCAAGACCTTTCTACATATGCATCAACATGAATGTTTCAGTTGGTCTATGATCAGGACATAAACAGCGGGTAAAATTTAACACATCACCATCTTTCTCAGTAAACATATTTCTAAAGGTGCTATTGACATGACATTTGAAGTATTAAATAAATTTCAGTAGGCGTGTTCAGTACTTTTCCCCTTTCATTCCATTTTATTACACATAACTTGAAAATTTCATGTCAATAGCACCTTTAGAAATATATTTGTTGAGGAAAATGGTGACGTGTTCAATACTTATTATACCCACTGTATACATATATATGATGATGGGAACATGCCAAACACTGCACTAACCACAAGTTGTTGGTATCACCTGCCACTTTATGTACACAACTCTTTACTATACTGTATTCAGAAGACGTAGTATTATATATACAGACACAAAACTCTAATTCAGTGACTGAACTGCTGCTGTGTGTCTATACAACACACACCCACAAAAATATACAGCAATGATTTCATGCTGTGAAAAGAGCAAGACAAGAGTGTGAGGCTTTCACTTCAATGTAAAAAGTGTGCAGCAGTGTGATCTACTCACTGGTCTGAAGATACTCAGAGAACGTACTGCAGCAAACACAATGAAACCTTTGTTAAAACAACTCACCACACATCTACATACCACTTTCTGATATTCACACTGCAGACTGATTAAAAAGCTTGTAAAACCAAGCCTGTACACTGAAGCAGGTACTAGCTGAAATGTTTGTTATACAACAGTGAGAACACTAAACTCTGTACACTGTCAGTCTTATTGCTACATTGGAAATCAACACAATTCAACATCAGGAGTGTGCAGTGTTAACATTTTGATCACACTATATTTTGAAATGTGCCTGTAGGTCGGACAAACGTGTAACGATCTGAAGAGAATGAAACCAGTTTTTCATTTCATGAGTTTTTAATTTCTTGACACACTCTGACTTTCAAGAACACGGGACAGATACAATGTGAATTTGGTCCAATAGTACCTCAGATATAAAATCTGTATAAAAGAACCATTTCAGTTCACACAGACATTTTGGCATCCCATTTGTCACTGGTGTAACTCAGCTTCAATAAAATATTTTAAATCTACCCTCTCTCAAGTTTCTTTTCCTTATGAAGTCCATGTTGTCATATTCACACAGGTAAGACAGAAAGCCTACAGCAGACTGTATACACAATATACAAGTGGATATTTTTTTTAATTTTCATTGGACATATCAGACACAAAGACATGTTAATTCACCAATAAAACTAATGATGTACAGTCATTATGTTTCGTGCTTCAGTGCTGAATTTTCAAGTATGATATGAAGGCATCTACAATGCATTGTATAAAAAAAGGTCAACAGTAATGAAGCTACAGTGAAATGTGGACGAGGGAAACCCCATCGTTCCTGTTCATGTTCTCCAGTTTAAGCCACCAAAATGAGGCTGACACTCTTCTATGATGCAGTTGTTGGCTTTAAGCTCAAAAGCTTAAGATGACGATGATTCATTTGAGTGATGTCCCATCTGAGGGCAAATCTGCATCATGCCCATTAAAATAACTGATGGTATCCAACAAATCCACGAAGTCTACAGATTTCATATTCGGCCAAAATCAAAGTCAAGCCCCCCGTCCTGCAAGCTGCCTTCATTTGCGTTGTCAAAGCTGTTCTTCCCGTGGATCTGTTTGAGGTGCTTGCGAAGAACTGGCTTATGAGCAAACACCATGTCACAGTAGTTGCAGCGGTGAGGCTTGTCCCCACTGTGAAGGTTGAGGTGATCCAGCAAAGAACACTTCTGGGTGAAGGTCTTGCCGCAGATCTTACACTGGAAGGGTTTGATGCCAGCGTGGACACGCATGTGTCGATGCAGATTGCCTTTCTGCGTGAAAGTCTTTCCACACAAGAGACACATGAAGAGCTTGTGCATCTTAAGGTGGTTGGCGTAGTTCTCCAGCTGGCGGAAAACCCGAGCGCACTTCGGGCACTGGTGGTACCACTGCAGAGGCTTGTCGTAGTTCCTCTGGTAAGGGCTGTATTTCTCTGCAGGTGGGGACAGAGTAGGGGAGGTGACTGGGTATCCCACCATGCCAGGAGGAGCCGCCATCTCACTGCTGCGACTGTCCACAGTGGAGTTGATGAGCGAATGCTGGTGCTCAGGGGAGTGGAGGGTGGCAGGAGGGCTGGTGGGGAAATGACAGGTGATGGAGTTTTCTACTACGTCAGACACAGACTCCACTTTTACTATAGTGATGTCATTCTCTGCCACACCCTGCCTTGGGCGTTTGCTCAAACTCTGGGGAGGGGACTTAGACTGTATAATGATATCATCATCGTCGTCGTCATCATCATCATCTTCATCATCGTCGTCGTCGTCATAACCATCACCGTCACCGTCACCACTGTTGCCGTCCTCGGCCTTCTCCAGCTTCTCCTCCTTCTGATGGATTGTCCTTACCTGAGAGCGCTCCTGCTCTCTCTGGATCTGGAAGGATAAACCCTCCTCCTTCTTCTCTCTCTTCATATCCACATCCACCTCCAGCTGGCGTGAAGCCTGCGGTTTGATGAACTTGCTGAGGGCCTGAGTGCACTGCTCCACAATGTGGCCCATCTGAAGGAAGCTGGCCACTGTTAGGTAATGCACAAGCTCCAGCTCTGGAAATTCCAGCTGGCCTGTGTAGCAGGACAGCAGCAGCTGCCGGCCCACCTCCGCCTCCTGGATCATGGAGATCTGGACCTCCTTGGAGTCCTGCTGAAGGATGAACTGGTCTCTCAAGAAAGAAGAGCCAGCGGCAAACACCACCTTATGACCAGGGACCTCCAGCTGGTTGATACGCACAGTCACGTCACAGAACCGTCTCTGGTGTCGTAGGAGGTTCATCTTCTGCAGCATGGAGTCCCCAAATGTGGCAAATCGGAACTGCAGGATCACCTGGTTCTGGGCCATGGTGAACTGAAGGCCGGCAGCAGTAGTGCACCTGGTTAGGACAAATGCAGAGACTGCATGATCCCTCCTTCACAGCTGCACACTATAAATTGTGTGAATTTGAATCTTGTTTTTAACTGCTGTACATCAGATAGCAGGCAGTTTTAGCAGCATAAATACATAAAAACGATTGAGCAATAGAAAACACCACAGTAGTCTCTCCTCACATTAAACTGTTTCACAGGCATGAAAGAAAACAATATTCCTCACGAGGAAAGACACAGCACATATTATAATTAAAGATAAAGAGCTAATTTATTTAACTACCACCATCTTCGTAAATCACAGTCCTGACCTCCATGACCTAATGTTCATCCAACCTAGAGGATCAGGGGACCAGACTCTGTTCAAAAACCTGCCAATTTGAAACTAATAATCGCGTCTCTTTCATAAGTTAGTATACTCCGATACTTTTTGGTGTAGTTATTTCGGAAAATCAACTTTTAATGCTAAAGCTAAACTGACGTTATATTGCTAGCGTTAACTGGTCAGCCTGACGGTGACACTGTCGTGCACCGTGTAAGCTTTAAAACATGAAATGTTGTTGAATAATGCTAACAGCACAGTTACATTACTGGTTAAAGAGGCTCTACCAGCTATAATGCTGCTACGGTTTGCAAATAAATATTAAAGATATGAATGTAAAGCTGTCTACCTGTCTACCTATGGCCGCCGGTAACGTAAGTACTGGCTCTCTTTTGAAGAAAACGTGTAGCCTGCGTATTACTCTATGGGTTACAGCAATAAAAAAAGGTAATCTTGTGTAAAGCGACTGAACATGCTTAATGTTAGCAGTAGCTATATGTCAACAGTAAATAACAAATCGCCTCCATATTTCGCTTCGGCCTACTTCAGATACGCTTTAGCGAACATCTCAAGCTCTCTGATAACAACACTGCAACGCTGTAGCTAACTAACTGGCTATTGTGTGTTTTTACTTTAGCTGACACAGTAATGAGTGTTGCGTGCCTGTAAATCCGTGTAAACAAACCCGTTAAAGAAGGTCTGTTATCGGTAGGACACCTGTGTATATTTGGGGATGAGCCGCTCCGGATGCAAAACCCATTTAAAGGCCCAGTACGAGTGTGCCTCTTCTTCTTCGTTGGTGGTTATTGGCGGTTGGTAAACCAGCTTACAGGTGCATTACCGCCACCGACTGGTCTGGAGCGGAGTGTGGAGTCTGTCCTGTCCTGTCCTGTCCTGATGATCTGTCAGATCTTATGCTGAATACTGAACAGCTGACAGATGCAGAGATCGTGTTATTTATTTCCTTCTCCTCTGTCCACCGCAGGGCCAGTGATATTGCCAGTAGCTCTATGGTATATAAAGACAAATCTTCTTCTTAATGTATGACTCATATCCTGCTGCACCTGCCCACCCTGTAAAAGTTGGAGCCATCTGGGAATATAAACACTGAGTATGGAAAATGCGTATCAAAATAGTTTTGGACTACTCACCATACTGGAAGCTGTCTTCTCCTTCAATGCCTGCTGTATGCTGAGGTCGTATGCAAAGGGGAATGACCAGGGAGGAATGGAAGAAGTTGAAACTATAGGGGCTGTACTGTGATTGGTGTAACCCTCTGTTTTCTGCCGTTGCATCACCTATCCACCCAGGACTTGGGAGATTTGTATCATTATGTTCCCAGCAGTCTGTTAAAACATGGATGTTTGTCACATTGTCTCTGGATATTAACCCAGTTTACCAGCATTAACTTCACTCTTGAAGGCATTTCTCCTATTTCCACCTTCATCACTGATACTGGAGATGTTTGGAGTGATCCACCACAGACGCTCAGGGCCTGAGCTTGTAATACATCTAACCTCTAACTCCACAGTCAAAGACAGATCTCATGCAAAAAAGCCCCAGACTTGAATATTCCCACCTCCATGTCTCACTGTGGGTTCAATGCACTGTGGTTTCATTTTCTCTCCTGTCCGCCTCCTTACAGAAAGCCTGTTACTGCCAAAAATCTCAAACTTGGTTTCAGAGGTTGCATCAGCTGTTCACAGTTTCACACAGTGCCCTTTACCCAGCTCTGACTGAGTGAGGTCAGGGAGCTGCAGTTTTGAGTTGACCATGTGTGTAAAAGTGATTTCACTGTCCACCATGGCCCAGGGAGTTCTCACATGCCATCTCAATTGTTGTTTACACGCACCTTTTTCCCCCTTTATTTATTTATTTAATTATTTTTAACAATGCCATCTTAAAATATATTACATGTACAAAAGGATACACATAAAATATACAATATTTTAATGCTGCAGATGTATGGGGCATAAAGATCTATGATTTTTATTTTTTACAAAACAAGCTGTTACAGTTTTAATTGTTTTTTGCTTTTTGGTTTTAGCGAGAGATAAATAAATCTATTGTTTAAACTCTTTGCTAAAGGCAATAAAACATGTTTTCTCACCTGTAAACTTACATTATAATCATTTGTTATGTACACATGGGTGTTTTTTTCTATGTATTATTTTCCAGGATACCAAACAGACTGTTTTTAGATAATATATGGAATTATATAATATTCCAAATGATAGGTGGGGTGTCTGAAAAATTGCTTCAGCCAGTTTACAATAAACATATTATTTAATGTGTTAAAGTGTCCCAGAATTTAACCCACCATCTTCATAAGGATTCAGGACAAATGTTTTGCTCAAGTGATGTGTCCTATTTTACTGCATGAGATTAAAGAGCATTTTGTGAATCTCTTTGAGTAGTTTGTTATCAAGCTGCAGAGCCAAAGCCACAAATGTCAGTCTGGAGATTCCCTCTGCCTCAGTAATTAATGATTCGACCTCGCACATTACTTTTCACTTTTTCTAGTTTTTCTGATTATGATCCTGATTTTGTACAAAATGTACAGGTAGAAAATCAAGACATTTATTTTACAGAACATCAGCACTAAGCGGTCTCATGTCTTCTTGAAAAACCTAAAAAAAGACAGAAACAAATGGGTCATTAAACATTGAGGACTGGCACAGTGTTTGAAGTGAACCTGTACTGTACATGTTCAACACTAGAATATTTGTATATTAATTGTTAGAGTTTAGGAAAAGAGGCTTTCAATTAGTACGAATGAACTGATTAACTCAGTTTGAAGTGACAGTTTATACTGTGTATGTTCCATACCAGATGAAACTGTATCTGCCCAAAATGGCCAAAGCAAGCAGCCCTACTGATGCAGCAGAACACAGCAATGAAACCCTCAGAACATAGGATGTGCCTGGAACGAGGAAATGCTTTATGTGAGTCGTAGGCGATGAAGCACTCTCTACACCTGTTTGTTTTTGAATTTTAAAACACTTTCTGTTACCTTCTGGTGTAATCTCAGAATGTAATTAGGTAAAATATCATTTTCCAAACAATCTCAATACAAAAGCCCTAATTTTAAAGATCACGCCACAGCATTTTGGTAATTTGGCCAGAGAATTACCTCTTATTTTAGCCCACAGGACACAGGAGCTTTTTAAATCCTAGGAGAGAAAACATTCAGATTATTTAACAAGTCAAGTCTGCAGCAGTTTCCCAGTCAATACAATTTCATGCTGTACAATAACTGTTCCACGCACTGTTTTCCACTGACTGACAACTCGTAAGATGATATAATAGTTCCTGCCGTTCTCCAGTGGTGCGTTATAGAAGCCTCCATAGTGGAGTCCATCCCCAACAGTGAAGTTCATCTCTGTTCCAATATGTCTGACCAGGATCTGGGCAGTGACGTACTGAGGGGAGGATTTGCTTTTGCTCGAGGGGTCTGGGTGTCCAGGAAAGGAACAGTCAAACACCATAATCTCCTCCACAGGAAGCACAAACACTTGGTACAAACTGCCAAATGAAGAACCAAACAAAATATTTTATTTTGGAAGTGCAACATTTAACTTGAATAAATACTGACCATATTAATGTGGGATGAACAAACAGGCCAAACATAAAGATTTGTTAAACACATGAATTTCTTTACATGAAACTGACAATAACATCACTGTAATGTGGCACATGCATGAATGTGAATGTGTTTCATCCTTTATTATTATAGTTCAGCCGATACTGGAAGATAATGGCATCAGTGTGGTGGGAGTTCACAAATTCTGGTAATGATAAATTACCAGAATTTGTCAGTGCTCTGTGGTGGGCAAACTACTTAATGGTGATACTTTCTAAATTATGTATAGTTTTTAAAAAATTCTATCCAGCTAAAAATGAATATAGTTCGACATGTCTGTACTGACAACATTACTTTTCACTTATCAGCTGACATATTCTGATATGATCATATACTGATATATCTGCAATAAATGAAGATCACCTGATGTATCAGCCATGGCTGATTTATTAGTCTATCTCTAGTCCTTATAGCTGCTTTTCTGTGGTGTTTGGGTGACAGTGAATCTCAGTACAGACATTGTGTTTAGCCATGAAAACTGAATGGAGACTGATTTGGCATTCATGTGTGTTCAGTGTAGCAGTTGTATTATGAACAGGATTTATTATTAGGTTTAACTGATGATTCAAACAGACTTATAAATATAAGTCAGATTACTGTCCCTTGCCATCTTGGTTGTTACCTTATCGGGTCCAGTGTGTTGGCAGATCTGCGTAGCCTCAAAGTTGGCACAGGGGTCTCAAATTCTCTGTAGTAAACAACAGGTGCTGGAGGCACTGTCAAATATTATTGTATTTAATGTGTATTGCTCAGTAGAAAGAAAAAATAAAACAGAATTATGTCATTCCTGAACATTTCCAAATAAAAGCTAAAAACTATAGGTTTTTGCATTGATTGTGAAATGTGTGCAGTAGTAATGGGAGTTGGGGGTACAGTGATACCTGGTAAACTGGTGTTAGTGGTGATGGTGGCTGTGAATCTGGCAGACACTGCAGTGATGGAGATGCTGTAGTTTGTGACTGGAAGCAGGTTGAGACAGAGCTCCAGCTGGTCAGCCTTGGAGCTCAGAGACCGCTTCCTTTTATCCTGAAAAAACCTCTGGTAGTCTCTGGATCCGATGTACGTCACCTGGAATACATGCAACGTGGCATCAGTCAGGATCACAATACCCTCCATAGGGTAGTTGCATGGCAAATGCTAAACTGTCCTCACATAATACCTGAGAGTAAGGTTAGGATATTACTAAAACACCTATTTCCTGTGCTGATACATAAGTAGAAACAGTGATCATAAATAAACACAGCAGGTACAGTGAGAGAATGCCGATGATATCCTCTGTTACCTTGTAAACCTCTGTATCCTCCTCGTACTTCTCTGCTTTCCAGTGCAAGCATTTTTCATTGAGAACACAGAGGTGATTGATAGGTGGCTTTATTTCTGTAAGAGATGTAGGAATGATCAGAGAGTGTTGGACACCAAATATTCACCTCATCATTTATCGTACAAACAAGTCAGAAATGCAAATTCCCAACTTCACACAATCATCATACCAATTCAGAAGCTTTTGAACATTACAGGCTACAGCTGTTCCTACTGCGGTTATATTGACTTTCTATGTTCTTTTACTCACCTTTGCATCTCAGAGTAGCTTTCTGCCACACCCCAGAGATGCCACACACAGAGACGTTGCTGCCCCTCCAGCTGTGATATCCATCCACACAGCGGTGGACTACTACACTTCTGTTATGCCATACCACCTCTGAGTTGGCAAGGAAAGGAACTGGGCCACATTTAGCTGAAAAAACAAACACACAAACAAACAACAAACAGTGGCACTAAATGACTGATTAACTCAGATATAGCTGGACTCATCCCACATGCAAACTGTATCATTGCACCCAAAAGAAACCCAAACACGCGGAGCATGTAGACCCCAAGTCGGCATAAACAAAAACAAACAACAAAGGACTCTTCCACTGTTGAACAGATGTGTGTTAATGTATAGAGACAATCACTGTACCTTGGCACTTTACAGATACTTTCGCCCACTGTCCTGATACTGAACATACTGAAATGTTATTTCCACTGTCCAGGTAAAATCCGTCCATACACTCATACAGTACCACGCTGCCTGGTCTGCTGGTGTGGTCCCACAGGAGGTTAGTATGGGGAAGGATTAGTGGGGGACCACAGCTTATTTCTGCACACAGACATGAGTTAGCACAGACTGTGGACAATTAACAGGCATGCAGGTGTCACACATTAAAATCCTGACAGTTGGTGAACACACGATGTAACACACAGAGAAGACTGTCATTATACTTTGGCTGATGAATTGTGTGCATATCACATACCTGTGCAAAATGCAAAGAGGAGATCATTATGACAATATTAGGAACTAAAATTCATATGATTTTCCCCTGTTAAGGCTATAACATACAGCGCTGGGATATTACTACGTTTCATTCCTTATTTAAAAGCTCAAAATTGTGGCAATGAACAAGAACATGAATTTTAAATGTATTGTGAATGTGAATATTGCTATAAATATTGTGATGTAAAACAAACAAATGAATAAAAATATTCAGTAGTTTTTCAATATATGTGTCAGCAAACATTGCACCTTCACACCACAGATCAATATCCTCCCACTGTCCAGTCTCTCCACATACTGAGTGGTTTTTCAGGCTCCTGGTGTGATACCCTTCATCACACTGGTAATACACCACACTGCCAATGCGTGATGTGCCATCCCATAGTATTTTAGAATGAGGTTTCAAAACAGGCTCTCGGCAATCAATTTCTACAACAAAAAGACAGCAAGTCATTATAGGTCACTGTTAGTTTGACAGATGTTCACATGCTGTCAAATCCACGACAAGGCAATGTGTTCAGATACAATTCACTTATCCTGAAACATGGATTAAAAGTTTTTAAATTACTGTCAGTCAGTAGGTGACTCAATACTCTTATGTGTAGATAAATGTCAGTGTCACCTTGACAGAGCAGAGACGCCTCTTCCCATTCTCCACGGGCAGTGCACACTGATACATTTCCCTCTCCAACATTTTGATATCCAGACTGACACTGATAAACAACTCGAGAGCCCACAGTTGAAATTTTATCCCACAGCATGACAGAGTGAGGGATGGGTGGTGGCACACCACATCGAACTTCTACAGGGATGGAAAACACATCATTTAACTGTGTGGAAATGGTTATTATTTGACTCTGGACAAAGTAATACCAACAACAGCGCTGACAGTATTTTGGAGCAAGTTGTTACCTTTGCATGATATGTTTGGTTTTGTCCAGTAACCATTAACTGTGCACAATGACACATTATTTCCTTCATTGTGATTAGATCCTATTTTACAGTAGTAGGTCACTGTGCTTCCAGGGGTAGAGCTGCCATTCCACACTTGTCCAGTGTGGGACAGTATAGGTGGATCCCCACATAATATCTCTGGGACAGAAAACACACATACGCATGAGGTGGGGGGTCAGAAATAATAAAAATAATAATTACAAAAAAAATTGAAAACAGTTCTTGTTCAAGCTTTATTCTGATAAATTCTTAACAATGTGACAGAAGTGCAACACAGGTGATTTCACTTATGTTAGCTGTGTGTGCATGCACACACTGATCAGACAGGACAAGTGAAAGCACCTGAGTTGTACTTCTGTCACATTGTTAAGAAATTATCAGAATAAAGCTTGAACACAAAAAGATATATAGCAAATATAAACACATCAGTTTCCCTATCCTTCACATTAGGAAAGAAAACAGCTTCATCTGCCTCATGTGTTGTGTGAATTACCTTGGCATGACAGAGTCAGGGGTGTCCACTGACCATTTTCCTTACAGACTGATACATTATGTCCTCCTTTGTTAAAATAACCCTTTTTACAGAAATAGAGTACAGTGCTGCCAGGAGCTGTGTTACCATCCCACACCTGGTCAGTGGATTCACTTATAGGAGGACTTCCACACAAAGTCTCTACAAGGAACAACACACACCACTGTCACGTAACACGAGCACCCAGATTTAGATTCATCCACCTTAAATTGAATCACTTCAGGAAATTAAAAATGTAAAGAGAGGAGGAAAGATACATTATTTCTTCATGGGCTAATTAATTTTTTGGGTCTGTAATTAGCCCTTAAAAGCAGAAAACCTCTAAAATGATCTGGTAAAGCAGTCACTGTACCTTGGCAGAGCACAGGCGGCTCGTCCCACTTTCCAGCAGCAGTACAAATGGAGACATTTCCCTTTCCAACATTACGATAGCCAGAGTTACACTGATAAACCACCACAGTGCCAATCCTCGAGCTCTTATTCCACAGCATATGAGAGTGAGGGAGGGCAGGGGGGGCGCCACAGTCAACCTCTGAGAACCAAAGTAGTGACATGCTGCATGAAAGCTGTTTAAGGGGATCATGAGTGTTAGAGCCTACAGCCACACTAACAGCTCTGTGAAGCTGTACTCAGGCACAGCAGTGCTTTGAACTACATGCTAACATCAGCATGCTAACATCAGCATGCTAACATCAGCATGCTAACATCAGCATGCTAACATCAGCATGCTAACATGCTCAGAGTGACAATGCTAACATGCTGATATCTATCAGGTATAATATTTACCAAGTTCACCATTAGTTTAGCATGTTAGTACGAAAATGCTTCCTTATTAGCACTGCACACAAAGTACAGCTGAAGCTGATGGACATGTCATTCGTTTTTCTGGTATTTGGTCACAAACCAAAGTCCTGAACAAATTAAAATGATGACCAGATGATGAAAAGTTAAGAGATCATTTAAGTTATTACAGTTATCAGTCCATCTAATGCTTGTTAAGATATACAATCTGAAACAAAGTAGTGTGTAGACCAACACTGTCATCCACAGAATGAAGCCATGTGGCTAAAAATATCAATTGTCACAATTATTGCATAGATTTGATATAAATTTGAGATCAGATCATTATTTATTTCAATTTTACCTCCCAGGCATTTAATCTGACTCTCATAAGAAACCCAGAAAATCCTAACAATCAAATAGACCTCTGTTCTAGATCATGAATATTATCAACACACAAGGTTAGAGAAAGTAAAGTTCAATCCTGATGATCATGAATGGTTAATGTGAGAAGAAGCAGCTATGGAGAGAGCTGGACTTTTTACTAGTATTTTGTTACCTTCACAGACCATGGTTGGTCCTCTCCACAGTCTATTAGCTCCACACACAGAGGTGTTGTCTCCTCTCGCCCAAATGAAGCCTTCATCACAGGCATATGTGGCTATGCTGCTATATGTGGTCCCTGTGACTGACAGCAGCACCGCATCCTCCACAGAGACAGGCTGGCCACAGTCGGCCACTGAGAGGGGAAAAAACGTAAAACACTACATTTTAGATCCAGATTTTCTTCTTCTGATCATCTCCATTCATTCCACATTCAGGTGGGACTTTGACTAATACACCAGCCAGAAAATAGTTTTACTATAGTGGCAAGAAAAAATAAGTGAATCCATTGGAACCACAAAGGTGAAATATGGTGGAGGGAGGGATTACAAATCACACTTTGTTCTTGTACATATTTAATACATCATTCAAACATTCAAGCACTTTTGATTTGCATAAAGTTGAAAATGATTACAAAATAAGTTCAAAGAGTTTGGATATCCATCAGTCCACAGTCACACATACTGTCTATACATGGAGATGATTTAGTTCTGTAGCTATGGTGTAAAAAACAAACATGAAATCATCATCTCAGGTGAAGTATGGTGGAGGCATGTAGCCTCTGGCTCACCATCATCCAGGGGAAAATGAATTCCCAAATTTATCAAGGTGTCTTAAAGGATAATGTCAAGCTGGCTGTCTGCCAGCTCAGAAGAAGTTGGAAGTAACATAGGAGTAAATCTACTATGAAATGAAAATCCATCCTCTGGAGTGACTCAGTCACAGCTCAGACCTTAAAAAGTGGTTTGTAATTACTTCAGGAGCGCAGCTCACAGCAGACATCCTGAGAATACGTCTGAGCTGAAGCAGTTCTGTAGGAAGAATGGTCTAACACTCCTCCTGAACACTGTGCAGGTCTGATCTGTAGCTACTGGAAGCTTGTTTGAAGTTATTACAGTCAGAGAACCAGGTATAAAATCCAATCACAAACTTTTTCCACCAGCTGTGTGAATGATTGATGGGTGCGTGTTCTTAAGCACATTGTGTTTATACTTGTAACTTAGATGAAGATCAGATCACATTTTATGACCAACAAATGCCGATAACCAGGTCATTCCAGTGGTTTCACAGACTTTGCTACTGTTTATAGATGATTTATAGATGTCTTGTATATTGCCCTGTTCCCACATCCTGTCTATGTGTATTAAATCCTATCCAACTGCTGATTATTATTACAGACAAACATTTCACTCCAATGTAAACATCAACAAAATGAACGCATAGCCTGAACCAGAAGATTGTGTTCATTGTGGGTGTATTGCTGAGTAAAATTTAAGTATAATACAAATGCCATTACTGCAGCTTTACCTCTGCAGGAAGCCTTGTCTCTGTGAGGATTAAACGGCTCCACTCCATTGTGGACTTGGTATCCCAGCTGACAGCTGCACTCAAAACTACCCTCCAGGTTCCTGCACTGACCTCCCTCTCCACACAACCCTGTGATCCTGCACTCGTCAATGTCTGCAGAGACAGAGAGAATGGAAAACAGCATGTGTGAATTAAAAACACCCATATCATCTATTTTGTAAAGGTCCAAACACTAATTTCAGAAAAAGAGACGCCACTCTGCAATGATTCATTTAAAAGATCTCTGAAATGAATAACGTATCTTTTAATACTAGCCACTGTGTGTACAAACTATAGCCTTTAAATAATTTAACTAAATGCATCACATATTGTCTACAATTCTGTGGTTAAGCGTTTGTCTACATGACTGCTTCGTTTATTCAAGGTTTTTTAATCTCTACTGTGAGACTGTGAATGTATTTATGTTTCACACCTCACAGTTTGTGGCCTTTTCTCCTTTCTGTAGACTTATACCTTCAACAGTTGTGTAGAAAACAGACCTGTGTCCATCATACACTCACCTTGGCAGTGGGTTCCATCATTAGGGATGAAGATGGACATGTTGTTAGAGGGGCTGTAGCCAGACAGGCAGGTACAGTAGTAGCTGCCATATGTGTTTTGGCAAGTGGTGTGCTGCCCACAGATCTTAGTGGCTCCTATCTGACACTCATCTTTATCTGGAAGACAAAAACATTTATTACATTTATAACCTCAGGAGAGAAGGTGTGGAAAGATATGTGTGTCTTTCTTCTAAAGCTGCATTAATTGATTGACTGATCTTTAGCCATGCTAGCAGCATGCCTTGAGGGATGGCCACCATCTGCGTTCATGGTCCTGACTGAACCTGCACCAGCAGGTTGTCATTTTACCATTTCATAAACATTTGGTGCAGACATTCATGTTCCCCTCAGGATGAAATGTGGTAACTTTGGTGGTCCCCTGACTCTTTATGTAGCACCATCATCAGATTAAATGTTTAGTTTGTCCAGTGCTTTGGTTTATGACTAACTTTATAAACTAATGAAAATTCCCATCAGCAGCTAATTGGCTAATATGGCTAATGGAATACTTTTGTTTTCAGACACATTCCTCTTTTTATTCCTATTTATACACATCAGTAATCACATTGGAAGAGATTAATAAAGTTTTGAGAAGATATACACTTTATCTATCAAGAATAAATCACATTGTTACAATCATTTCATGAGAAGAGGTAAAATATATTTTATTCCAACTTTATGGGCAACAGTGTACTTAAAATCAGCATGTTAGTCATTGTGCGTATGTTAGCATGCCGACATTAGTGTTTAACTCAAACCATTGGTGTACCATGCTAGCTAGCTACAGCTAAAAAGCTCTGAACTGAGGGGAACAGCAGAGGCAGGTGATAACTCTCTGTGGTGTTACTATATTGGACCCTTTTCACATTACACATAGAGTTACACAGAGTCACTTGACCCATTGTTAATATAAAAATATTAATTAAAGCAGCTTTAAGGACTGTTGTGATAATATAATATAATATAATATATAGTGGAATCTTGCAAAACCTTTTTCTCATTTTCTCATTCTCTACTCATTAGACAAAAATTAGAGGTTGAGAGGGAGAGACTTAACTTCAAATGACAAATAAACAAAAGCAAAAAAAAAGTTTCTTCTTACCTTGACAGAAGGTTCTTCCATTTCCAACAAACCCGTACTTGCAATTACAAACTTTACCAGAGCCGTCTGACTTGTCATCACACGTGGCGTTAGCATGGCAGGTGGCACATACATCCAGAATTTGGCCTGCTGCTGCTGGCATACCTGAGAGGACAGGAAGAGCATCCATCAGCCACCATTCTCCAGTTAATCAATAATAACCAAATGACACTGTGGACATTAGCATTTTTACCTGCAATGACACAGAACAGAAAAACCACGATCATGGTTCTGTTTCTCTCGTCAGTCTTCTGTGAGAGTCGTCCTGTTGTTCTCTTTATTTCACTAGACACTCAACCTCCTCATCCCCATCTACTTTTTTAAAAATTTCGTTACTTCCGTCTTGTGGACCACGATGACGGTGAGAGCGTTTGATAACCAGGATTGAGAGGACTGTGAGTGGGTGAGCCCAGGTCACTCGCTTTTCTCAATGGTCTTCTTGAGGCTGGTGGTTTTTGTGGCTTCATCTGTCATCCTCTGACACATTCAGTTACACTTCACATGTGTTGATGATACACTCACTCTGGTGAGCTGCACACTCATGTTGCTGGCCAGATAACGCCTATTTTTGGCCTAACGAAAGTGGTGGGATGCCCTTTTACAAACGTGTCATTTTGTAACACATAACTGTCATTAACCACATTAACCACAGCATCACCATGTGTGTGAAAAAATTATAGCTAGTTAAGTGTATTTATCTACATGACGGAAACTACTTCTGCTAAGTACAATTTAATATTAATGAATGACTCTGCCATTGAAGAACAAATTTAATGAATATTATGGTGCAGCTTAACCTTTCTCCAATGAATTTAAAATACTTTATTTAATTAAAGGCAGCCCATTTTAATTCTTTATTATATCCACAAAGATATGTGGTGCTTCAAGCCCTTCTTCGTCCTACCACAGGCTTGGTAGTGGGTACTGGGGGGATGTTAGCTGGTGTGTCATGGGAGGGGGAGATAAGTCTTTAGAGCTGTTATCTCTCAGCCCAGCAGGGTCCTAACTAGGGTCTCACTGTCACTCAAACCAGTAAGCTACCGCCTCACACCAGTGCCTGCTGGACTGGACTGATTAACCCTGGTCTGTTCCTCAGAGTAGCCAACCTCCAAACCACTCTGTCCAAATCCAAGACCAGACCGGAATATAGTTCTTTCTGTGGGTCCAAATCTGACCAGAGCTGGGCAGGATACAGCATAAACATAAGTTATTTCAACAATTATTTTTAATCAAAGTCAGCAGGAAGTTAAGGTTATTCATCCTGCACCAACCAGTTCAGCAGGAAACTTCAAAACCACTAGTTCAGTCAGAAACACATCAAGACCCTGAATTATTCATAACAAATGATTGTAGAGTTGGATTTGATGTGAAAGCTCTCAAACACACAGCAGCATGAATTCTGTTGGAAGCATTAATACACTTTAATAAAATCATACTTAAATCATACCATTATTTTTTATCAACGTACCAAAAATATAGCATGTGAGGAGGCAGAGTAATAGTGAAACATTCCAGGTTATAATGACTGTTCTGTGACCTACATGAATATGATTAGTGGTTACTACTCAGCTGGTAGCTACACATCTGTGAATGAGCCAGTGATTGTGAAGCATGAATGAAAACAGCTGATTCCAATTATCCTCAAGCTGGACTCAGGACAGTGCTCTGTGCTGGCTGTACTTCATAGATCTAAAATGAATTACTCAGTCTGCAACACAGGATTTTGTCTTTGTAAACCTTGTTAGAGAATGAGGGTACACCCTTCAGTCAAAATGATTGATGACCCTCTGGACCTGGCGGTGACCCCCCACCCCACGTGACCCTTCCATGGACCCCACCGCCACTTCCTACACCCCACCCACTTCGCCCACGCCCCCACACGTCACTTCCCACACCCCGCCCATCCAAGACAACATCAAATAAAATAAATATAAATAAATATGGGTGCTTGATGTAAACATTGGGTGCTTGATGTGAACGTTGTCTGTAGAAGCTCCTCTCCATGTGCTGTGGTCCTCCTCCTCCTCCTCTGCAGAATGTTTGATGGTCTGCATCTGCAGAAAATATCACACACACTCACAGAGTTTCAGGTCAATAGGTCCGGCTATGGTATGCAAACCCCCTCCTGTTATCTCTACCTTAGATCTCTATAATGCTTATACAGACTAAGTAAATATAACATTTCGTTTTTCTTAGAGATGACCAACTGGTAACAATAAAGAGCTGTAGACAGGTCACTCATTAAAAACACTTACAGATTTAATGGAGCGCGCTGAGCGGTGTTTTGGGACGTTTACAGCGTCAACATCAGCCCGATCTCGGTTCGGATCCGTCCTCCGAAAATATCCTGTCAGAAGTTCCGGAAAGAGAGTCCGACGACGCTTCTACTGTAAAGGGTAAGCCTGCGGCTTTATGTTTTTTTTTCCAAAAACAAAACCAGAAGGAAAACCACTTACAGATCACCTCCTCGTTTCTACCGCTCAAACTTTGAAATGAAGACCGGATAGGAAGTAGGGTCGAGTGAGGGGGGACCAGGCAGAATCTTCCGCTGATGTTTAGAGAGCAGCGCCGCCCTAGAGGCCGGCGGAGTACTGTTTAAAAAAAAGAGAGAGAGAGAAAGAGAGAGAAGGGCTCTCTCTCCCCTGAGGGAGAGGAGCAATTTAAAAAGAGAAAGAGAGAGAGCCCTTCTCTCTCTTTCTCTCTCTCTTTTTTTTAACCCGTTTTGCCCCACTGGCAATAACTGTTGCCAAAGTGTATCACTGTCATTTTCGACTCACAATAAAAAAATCTCAAAGGTACTAATGCAACTTTTTCCACTTATATGCTAGTAGACAACTTAGACAAAGGTTTTGATTTTTAAAAAATCGTTTCCAAGTGCTTCCTGTCGCATGACATCATCTGCTTCCTGCTCCTTCCGGCTGAAGACATGGCGGATGCAAATCTTCCTGGAAAGAGGTAATTTTCATAAATTTATTATGATTTTCCCCCCAAACATATTTATAATTATTTAATCATTCAAGTCTCCAGAGTAACCCTTCCCCCCAAAATTGTACCAAGGATAAATATTTTTTTGTTCATGGGCTTATTTCTGTGAGTGGCAACAAAAGTTGCCAGTGGGCACATAGCGTGTTGCTAACTAAAGGAAAGCACTGTCTGCAGGATTGCTCCTAATTTACTTATTTAAAAGTGTAGAATGATGTACAATGGCTCATTTTAGTCCTCTTAGAATACTCTTCCTAGCTAAATAAATTCACAGGTATTCAAGGCCTGTGTGTATATGTATATTTTATGATCAGTTGGAGGTGAACTTTTCTTGACACACAAGGGTCTCACACACACACACACACATATATATATATATAGATAGATAGATTGCCAGTCATAAAAATGCTATTTTCTTCAAAACAAAGCACAAAATGGAAAAAATAAATACATAACATGATTCAGAGGGACTCAACTGATAAAATGATATGCCTTACAACTCTGAAAAAAAATCAGGGTACAAACGGGTTAAACAGTACTCCGCCGGCCTCTAGGGCGGCGCTGGATGAGTCTGTGAGGGAAAACTCCTTATAATCTGGCAGCACATCATAAATCTAGAAGACTAACGGCCTTGTTAGTCTTAATGGTGGGTAGATGAGACAGAGCTTTCCCAAGGCCACGGTTCTTACACACTGACTGAAAATGACATTTTGATATTATTTCAAGAGCTCAAATTTCACAATGAAGTTTTCAGTTACAAAATTCAAATTATTATAGCCTTCCTTTGTTTCCATTTACGCAGCCCCTCATACTGATCCAAAGGCTGATAAACCAGGCAGCTACTACTCAAACTGTCCATGGATTCAGGCTGTTGATGCCAAATTCTGAGCCAAACCTCCTCTGAACTGCTGCTCACTAGATGCTTTCTGCTTTTGACTCCATTCAGAGTTAAACTCTACAAACTGTTGAGAGTGAAAATCCCAGGAGATCAGCAGTTTCACTCAATCACTCAAACCAACAATCAGTCCACAGTCAAAGTGAGTGAGATCCCATTTTCTCATTATGATGTTTGAGGTGAACATTAACTGAAGCTGCCACATCATTGGCTGATTGGATAATTGTATGAAGGAGCAAGTGTAGGGGTGTTCCTAATAAAAGGCTGGGTGAGTCTATTCTATGTGCATGTTAGTGCAGACTTATTTACAGTACATGTAGTGATGCTAAAAGATTTTTTTCCTTAATCAAGACTTAGCAGAGTGTCCAGAGCTCCACACACACTGACACATCAAACTCCAGAGTCATTTCCTTCCACGTTCTGTGAAATGTGCTTGTTGCATGCTGGCACGTGGCCATGATGCACGCAAAATGAAAGAATTAATCCATAGCGCTACACGAGGGGTCAAAAACCAGATTCCTTTAAATACAGGGTCCATTGCATCCTTTACAGTGACGGCTGGATCCACTCACTGTATAACCTTAGCTTAATGATGCAATCATTGTACGCGCTTATCATTATCATATTTTGCAGTATTGTTGTGTTCAGGGTTATTCCACATCCTATGACTAAACAAAGTTGGTACATAAATAATCTCACTACACACAAAATGTGGTTATTGAAGTTTCCTTTATTTGATGTTAGCACCCGATCTTTCAAGACTGTCTATGTAGCTGTCACAGTCCGTCATTAAGATCAAATGTTACAGGAGCATGCATTTTTTTAGTATCAAAATTTGATCACAGATGTCAGAGATATGTTTTTTAAACTTCAAAGTGACGATCTCAACCTACACTATCACATGATGTTTGAGACAAAAATATTTTTGCTGGTTGTTGATGATATCCAGTAATTGCTCAGTAACACTTTTCCTTCTGTTAGTGCCCTGAGCTTCACACTGCAGCAGATTTCACACCGGTGACCTCCTGCAGGGTCATAAAAGGGTGCAGAAGCAGCAGCGTTTCGTTTCATGTGCAGTCTTATCTTCCTCAGGTGGAGGTGCTTCAGGAGCCGCAGACTCCTCCCTACACTCTGACACTGAGCCGCTGGAGGTGGATAACAGCCTCCCGCACACCAGGTCAGCAGCTTTTCCATCCATGACGGACAGGTCTGTCACTGTTTTCTCTCTCAGCGACATGTCTCCATCATCATCGTCATCTATCAGCACAAACTCCTTGAGGTAAACCATCCCCACCCCGTGGAGACTGTGGTTCTCTGCTGATTCCTCCATGATGTGGGCGTCCACAAAGGTCAGAGTTGAAGTCTCTGTCAGCGTCTCATGTGGGTCCGTAGAGTTGTCTTCTGGCCCTGAGTAGGCCTGGCTGCTCGAATCCATCATCCATGTGGAGTTCCTGTTCACACTCTCGTCTTTCATGCTGTACTTTTGGTCTTGGCTTTTAGAGGTGATATCTGGCAGCTTGCCTGCACCATCTCGGCTGGTGACCTGGTCTCTCCTGTTGTGGGATCCATTCTCTGTGGCATGGCCGTTCCCAGGATACATCTTAAAGGCCACCTTTTGGTAGTCATGGTAGACCTGCACACTGCTGCTCCCTGTTGGAGAAGAGAGAGGGATGCTGGCAGTTTCGTCCTTTCCTTGCTTCTTCATGTATTTTCTCTTGATGCTCTGAAACAGAAGAGAAAGTGAAACCTCATTCTCATCTTTACAAATTGCAGACAAAGTTTGGATCTGATATCAATCCCAAATGCAAGTTTAAAGCTTGTACAATTAGACTACACGACATTCAGTGCATGGAAAATAGTCTTTATGATGGAAATGATTACTGCTACCAATATGAGAATAACAAACTAAGCAGGGAACCTGTCAGCTCATGTAGCTGCAGACACTGTTAGAGCACTTTATGAACAAGCATATGAATAAAAACAAGTGTCTGTCAAAATTATTTGTGGATTTAACACTGCTCAGCTTAGAAAATATCTGTTTCTGAGAATATGTTGAACTAAAATAACTCAACAACTGTTGGAGGGATTGGCACAAATTTTAGAGCAGACATTCATGGTTCTCAGAGGACGAATCCTAATGTCTTTGCTTGTCTATCTTCTGACTCTTCCTCAGATGCCACCATGAAGTTGACATTTGTGGTTTAGAGTAAAATGTTTCTATAAACATTGTATAGTTGGCTTTATGAGTCTTTGTAGCATCTCTTTGTAGTCCTGTAGTGTCTCTTTGTGGTTATTTTGCATCTGATTGTGGTCATTTAACTTGTCCTTGTGGTTACCAGTTGGTTACTTTCCAACAAGAAGTCTTACTTCAAACAGAGGTTTTGGCCCTCGGGCCCCAGGTAAGATGGTGAGTAGGCCCATTCAGTGATCTTTCCACATATTATCCATGTCATTATAATGCAGTATTAATATTGTTAACGTACTGACTCACGTGGTGGTAACGTATTGTGTCACTTCCTGTTTGCCGCTTTCTGCACTGTGGTGTTGACTGTTT
>JBBMJY010000024.1:21930763-21977975 GCA_037833715.1 Toxotes lorentzi | reverse complement strand
ACACACACACACACACACACACACACACACACACACACACACACACACACAGAGAGAGAGAGAGAGAGAGAGAGAGAAAGACACAGCTTCATTATTAAAAGAAAAATAAAATATACTTTGAGTAAGCACTGTTTTCTTTGAGGAACAGCCCCGTACTATATTTTCATTCCATTTTTATTCTCTATTTTTTATATTTGTTATTATAGTGTTTTGATATTAAGATGTTTTAAAAAGCTTTTAACAGTAGGAAATTGTTACAAATGTTTGTCAGATTTAAAGAGCAGACAACTTCTCTGTCACAAAGCTTTAGCCGCTCGTTAGAAGCTGGTACAGCAACTTTAAGCAACATCAATCTTCACCGATAAATCCGAAATGTTTACATTTGTTCCACCTGTTAAGTTACAGGGCAGTTAGCATTAGTTAACCCAACGGCTAACCCAATTTCAAATGACACCCGAGCACGACAAGAGTTTGGACTACAGCCACTTACTTTTGCTGAGAAATCTTTCTTCGTGCAATACAGCGACAGCATTGACACACAAAATTGCTGCCTGAATGAGGGAATACAAAGTAAATGCCATGTTGTTTCTTCAAGTAGCTAGCTGTGAGATAGCTGACACTATTTATTACTGACGTAGACTACGGTGGCTGAGCAAGGACAAAGCGCTTCACGCAGTGTGCGTATGACATTTAAAGAGCGCAGTGTTCCGTTCATATTGAACAATGGGGAATAAATACTTTGACCCTCTACTTGCATAAAACTGGAATAAAATAATACTTAAATGTAAAAAGGACTGAGTTTCAATGAATGTTCCTGCATTCAAAATATATACAATGTAAGTACAAGTACAGTAACCACTGTGTAATCAATGAGCATAATGTGCAAAATATAAAGTATCAAACGTAAAGGCAGACATTATGTCCAATTTCCTAATGTCTTATAGCATTAAAGTAATCAATTCTATCTTTACTGCTTCAATATCATGTAAGTGGCATTTTTATGTTGTAGCTGCCATGGTGGAGCTAATTACAGTAACTTTTTAACTTTATCTACAACTGTCTGACAAAGTATATGATGTACGTATAAAAGTAAAGTTTTTACTTCAAAATGTAGTGAATTAAAAGTATAATGTGGCACCACACACACAAACACCTTTTGTATTTTTTTTTGTCATAAATATCCCTAGTACCTACAATCAAGACAGACACACACACACAAACACAAAAGCCTCATAAATCATGAGAATAAAAATCTTTATTAGTGTTTTATGAAGTCTGCATAATATGCCACACGCCTGAGAAGCTTATGGTCAGAAAAAAAAAAAGAACTGCTCTATCAATACCGCCCTCTACTGGTAAAACAACTGCAACATCTACTGTACTGACTGCTTTGCAAAAAGATTACTGTTAAATACACACATACTGTACTACTGTTATGTATATGTACGTCTGGTCCACGTCAGTTTTTGTAATGTATTTTTTTTCACATTCATATGTTGTAGGCCAAAGATAAAAACAATGTAACACTGGACCCTAACACATGGTTCAGTTCCCCAAATCCAAACTTCACTAGGTGCACTTAAAGTACAATCACTAGTGCCATAAGGTAAACACATTTACATCAAAAAGAAAGGAGGGGGGAAACATGTTAAACTCGCAACAGCCACGTAATGACAATAATGGCAGAGTTTAAGCTAATAGGTCTTGTTGTACATACTGTATTTTATAGACAGAACAAATACAATACACACATTAACACAGAATGTCCCAGTGTGCAGGCACATTCGCTCTTCTTTTCTCATGGAAGAAAACTGCTCTCCTCCCACGTTTCTGTAACATTTTGAAAGCCAATTATATCTGTTTGACCTTAACCCGCTTGACTGAGCACCAAAAGGCTACAAGAGGTCACGTGTGTTTTTCAAAAAAAGTGAAGAGATGAATGAATGAATGGCCATTACAAAGTTTTACATGCCTCTGGAATCATTAAAACCATTACAGGAAAGAAGATTTTGGGTTTCAGGCAAATCTGTTGTTCTGTGTACTTTAAATGCACCAGATTTCTTTGCAAAAACAAAGGATAGAAACAGGCTACACGTCATGTGGGGCAGTGATTTTTTTTTTCCAAGACAAAGAGCTACTTTTGGAAATGAATTCAAACTGAACCTTCTGGGTAAAATGAAGGAATGATTCATGCCCTCCATGTCACTTTAGAAACAACTGTGGTCTTGAAAATATTACTTCAATAAAAAGTGAACGACAGAAAATTTTAAGTATATTTATATATAAAAATACATGAGAATACAAAAAAGTAGCAAAACAACGGGGATATAGGCTAAAAACAATGAATTTATTGATACCTTCAATTTCTCCTGGTGAGAAGCTTAATGCTTCACCTTGGAGAGCCCCAGGACTCCCAGTGTCGTGTCGTGTCAAAAAGAGAGAGGAAAAAAAAAAAGCTTTTACATAACAGCTGATATTCTCTGGTCCCTGCCCAGTGCACCCTGCAAAGCCTGGCCAACATCTCTTTAGGTTCCATACCAGGCTGTTCAGTGGGGATGTAAGTCAACTAAACCAAGGACACATTGAGTGCCGTATAATTACAAAGACACACAGCCAGACTGAGTTTACAGTTTTAGGGTTTTTGAATTTTTTTTAAACCAACATTCCTATTTGTCCATTAAGAGGTATGTCTTATAAAGACACACGTCAAGAGTTACAAAACGGGCCATTCTGGCAAAGTCAATTCAATCAAATTTCACAAAACACATTGTGGCGTTTCCTTCAGAGGAGAACAGCCACGAAGGCCATCGTTTCTTCACCAAGCCTCTTACCCTTGACAAAAGATGGGGCCAAGTTTCCCAGAGAAAAGTAAACTTAGGTTCAGAACAATGGTTGGGGTGGGCTGGAACAAAAATCATTTTAGCATTCAAGCTCGTGTTACTCATACAAGCAATCTTCAATACTGAGAAACTATTCACAGATATTTTTGGTATTTCCCCTACTTCCTGGACTAAAAACCAATATACATTTCATTTGTACCACAAATAGATCTAATATTAAGGATTTGGGGAAAAGCAATTTAACAAGGTGCATGACATAGATGGGTAACAAAGTGCCAAATTTCTTTACTGAAAAGTCTGTATGTGTGTATGTGTGTGACAGTGTAGGTGTGTGTTGGGGTGTCTGTGTGCGTGTGTAACGTTTAAAGAGGGATGTGGAACTGGGCCACAAATACTATGAAGTATGTTACAGAAAATTCATTCTGTGGGGTTTCCATTTTTTTCATGAGAGGACTCACAAGTTTAGAATTGAATGATCTTTGTAATGGGCTGCGTTTTTTTGGGGGGGCGTTTCCTTAGCTGTTTAGGACATACTGGAGCAACGTGCAGACGGGGAACCCATCTGGGTTAGAACCTTGTCCAGCCACTGCAGGGGACCGTTCAAATGCAGCTCTATCCAGCAGGGAGTGCTTGTGACAGTCTGCCGCCTGGGAAAGAAAGGCATACATTTTAAAGTCCGGGCTTTGAACCACGTGAGATTAATAAGCTTTATGCTGTGCCATGTGTGGCCAGAAGAGGATGTTGTGGTTTGTAAATCTCTACTAGAAAATTACTGGAAATGTGTGTGAAAATAAATCTGAAATGATAACTCCCACTCACAAACAACAAGAATCAATGCCTTCTCTAAAGGTTTCAGATCAATTTCCCATGTATCAAGCTACAGATATATATACAGATAAACAATTTTTAAACACTGACAAAAAAATATTCTAAATTAGTAGTAAGTTTTATTTATATATACAAAAAAAATAATTAAAATCTGAATAGATAAGGAGCATGTTGGAATAACAACTGTTAAATTATAGTTTGCTGGCATTGCTCACCTGTACTCAGCTCCCCAGCCTTTGACAAAGCTCATGCGGATGGTGCACATCCTGGTGAGCTGGTAAACAGCTTCAAAGCCTTGGTTGACTGACTGAGCGAGCAGGGCTGCAAATTCCTGGTTGTTGAAGATTTTTAGATTACAACCTAAAAGAGCAAAAAGATTAAAAAAAAGGGCAGCAGTTAATGTGGACTTTCCCCCGGGCTTTCACACACACCAAGCTAACATTTGTCTTTTGGCTGGCACTGGTCTGTCATTGTACGTCTCTCACCAGTTTTTGCCCTAAGTCTTTACAGTGTGTTTGGCATTACTGGCTCTGGCTGCTGTTCATCACAAAGGAGGAAGCTACAAACTCTTCTTCAGAGACACCGTTCAAAGCTACAGGATGTGGGTTTTTATATTAAAATACATTTTGATGGCAATTTTATTCATCAAGGACATAGTATGGTGGGTCTACTGGATCTTCAGCTTCATCTTCACTTACATAGAAGGAGCACCACATATTCATCCCTAGGAACTATTCAGTCTATAAGTGTCTTTTGTTCCGTGGCCTCCTTACTACCAATGTCAGCTAATTTCTCTGATTGATACATAAGTGACATCTTCAGCATCTTACCTGGAGGAATTTTACACACTGTTGCTGGATGCCAGCCATACCGCTGGTTGCAGTTTGGACTCTGGACAAAGATGGCGCTATCACTCAGGCACTCAGCAAATACCTCCCCTCCAATGTAGTAGAGTCTAACTCCTCTTCCTGTAAACACAGAGGGAACACATTTGCCCATATAGTACCATTAACACAAGATCTGATTTGAACAATGTGTGAATATGTAAGACTAGACCAATGACACATTTTGAAAGGTAACACAAACTGTAAGCAGCTAAGACGTTGTCCACACATGTCAATTTACCATGTAACTAAGTGAATCTTTACCATACCTATGTGCCTCCGGGTCATCTCCACAGTGGCGTTCCTGTTGACATTAGACAGCAGGCCTAGGCAGAAACGCTCAGAGTTTGATGGATCTGTAAATCCATCCACTGTCAGCGAGGGCTGAGAGGCGTGGAACGTCTCCCCCACACGCTGGTTCAGCTCGTAATAGGCTATAGAGCACCAGAAGGCCGGCTCCGAATAGGTCACCGGCTGCAGGTCTACAGAAGAAGAGCATGTCAGAAAAGTTTATCCCAATAATTTATTTTTCACACAACATATGCTGATGGGAAGACAATTTCAGTGCGTCTAATATTAAGCTTACTACTTGCCAACCTGTAATGTATTAAATATACACTATGCTTGTGTGTTCTGTATGGTTTTAGTCTTTATATTGTCTCAGATGGAAAGGATTTGCATCTTACCCATGCTGTGATTGACAGGAGACAGAGTGCTGGGGGAGAGCTCTGCTGGAGAACCTGACAAAGAAAACAGGAAGTCATTGATTTGGAACACAACATGGCCAACACGTGGATCGGATTAAAGACTTGTGATGAAACTGGTGATTGTCTTGCAAAGGAATTCCAAAATGATTCTGTAAAACCGATCTGTTTACATTCGAGTGATGAAGAGATGCTGCTTCCTGTTATTATTACAAAAGCCCTGCCTGTACATTCTGCATCTTTCTTGTTGAGATTATACAGTTTGAACTATAACTTACTTGACCACACATAGAACAAAATGGATGATGTATAAGTAGGTTACTGCTGCTGTTACGGTTATTATTAACAGCAAATTGAAGATGTGAACACTGGGCACTGATAGGTTACAGAAACTTATAATGTTTGATGTTAGATATCAGATGAACGTTTGAGACACAAAGCAGGGAATTCACAGAGCTGCAACTTCTCAAACTATTTGGTATTGTCATGAATCTTTGATCCAGAACTAGCTTGTAAAGTAAGGTTGGTCAGGTCAGTAGTAATTCAGCTGAAAAACATTAATTTAGCATTTATAGGCACCAGGTCAAAATCATTATCTGCAGTTAATCAGTCTAAACCTCTCAAACAAGTAAAACTTCATACATGTTTGTTGAAGCACAGGAGGGTGTTAAGCATAAAACTTTACAGTGTTTTTACTTCTTTACTATATTGTCAACTGTTTATGATTATTTATCATGCGTTAAAAAAAATGTTTGCTGGAAAAGAAACTCACAAATGTATTCCCTGAAAAAATACATTTGAGTTTGACCTGGTTTGAGGCAGACAGACAAGGGAAATAGAAGGAGGCACTAGTCTAGTGTACCTGTGTCCATACTTTGATTCATCTGTTGATCGCTGGCCTCTCCATCCTCACTGATGTAGCCTGGTGGAGGCGTCTCTGTTCAAATGATGCAGGGAGAAAACATTTTTTTTTAGCAACAATAAGTTCACCAAAATGCAACATGGCTGTTTAACCTACTGAAAACAAAGAAAAATATTTTTTACTAACAGCATGTTTTCTTTCCTGAAGTGATGTAAAATATTAAAAGCACAACTGAAGCACTTAACAGGACACAGAGAATCACAAGTTTCTCTTTTGATACAATATCAATATGTAGAACAAAACCAGTCTTTACATATTCAAACTAGATGCCAATACAGTGCATACAGAACCAAGAATAACCATTTCTTCATTTCAGATTTCAGTTAGTACATTATGTAAGCCTTCAGTTTTCATTTAAATATAGTCACTCCCATCTGGTGCAGAGGCAAACTCACCTGGTATATAATTATTTGGAGGTTCGATTCCTGCAGGAAAGTTTGTGTTCTCAGGTATGGAATGAGTGTAGTCATCCAGAGGTGGCAGCTCTGGCAGGATTTCTGAGTGTCTTGGCACAAGAACAGGAGGCAGCACTACAGTGTTGGGCAAAAGTATCAGGAGAGACTCCTATTAGTAAAATGCTTTTCCAAAATTGTTGTCAGTGGTTTTTGGACAGTTTTAATGCAAAAAAAGGAAAAAGTGTTTTGAAACAAGTTGCATTATTGTGGGAAAAACTTTGCAACTGCAATAAGACAATGATGAAACACTACAAGTCCCCTGTGAAACTTAAACTGAAATCTTAAACTGATTAATGACAGGGTGAAGCTGGTTTCACTGCAGAGTTTAACACGGTCCATCCCTGGAACTCTTAATGAGGTAGCTGCACATTTTGGAAGATGCACTTTTTTATTTTCTTTCTGAGAGTTAGATTTAACTCATCAGTCAATGCTACGGCTAAGAGCCACCTAGCTTAGCATAAAGACTGAAAACAATGGTAAACATGGCCTGGCTCTGTCCAAAGGTAAATATGATCCACATACCAGCACCTCTGAAACCACGACATTCTATTTGGTTAGTTTAATATGCACAAAAATCAAAGGACATCATGACAGTATGTGGTTTTATGGGGACTATGTGTTGAACTATTTCTATGTGGGCAGCACCGACTTTGAGTATCCATTGTTTGCCTGGCAATTCAGCTGAACTTTTCAAGTGTCAACTGAATGCAAAGCAGCGCTTTGACAGATTTACACAATCATGCCACAATCACGAAGTAGACACTGAAATACAAACAGATGTGCATGTATTAGGTAACAAATGTCCACTGGACAGAGTCCTCTCACCTGGGGTCTCCACCCTCTGATAGTGATAAGGGTTGATGCAGACCTCGTCCTTCTTGAGGTGGAAGGCATACTCACAGGCCTCAATGGCGCGCAGCTCGTGATGGCTGTGCAGGTCTGGCCATCGCCATAAGCGGCAGTAGATAACATGGGGAAGCCCCTTCCTGTGGGAAACCTGCAAGCGGCCATCCAGGGATCTGATTGAACAGCAAAGAAGAGATGGTGGTGAGATGGGTAGAAGTAGGGGAGGGAAGTGGAGATGGATTGGATTGAGTGATGACAAGAACGAGAAACAAAGATGTTCTCAATGTCTGTCACCTCCAACATTGTAATGACAACTCTCCCACATCAAAGTTGTATGCAACACTACACAATATTTGAGGATAGTCACCTGGTTTGGTCAGGGTAGCTGTATAGGCCTGATGTATCCCACTGTTCTATCGTATTTGGTGTACTCAGTCCCCATATTTCAGAGCAATTGCTGTGCACAGAGAAAACAACAAAACAAAAACAAAAAACAAATGATAAACATGGGACATGGCTCATTCAGAATATCAGTATGGGTAATGTGAACATTAAAAGGCCTCTTTTATTGGAGTCTTATGGCAAAATAAAGACATCAAATTCATTTTCAGCTGTGGACATGGAAGATGGGAACTTCAAATAAGAGAAGCCTTTTTGACAGAAGTAAGAAAAAAAAACAGAACATGGAATCTGCTAACGCACACAATGAATGAGACAAAGAGCATTCTTCAACAGTGTGGCATTGTATAAAACACTGAAAATAACTCAAAACTTTTTCACTACAGTCATTTATGTCAGAACTTTGGAGACATTCAAACAAACACTGAAGACACACAATGCCACAAAAGAGGGGCAAAGAACAGAGGAGGCAACCTTGGTTTAAAAAAAAACATTTCAGACATTCTCAAAACATTAACAAGAAAATGGTCAGAAAATGAGAAATCAAAAACATGGAATGAGGACAAATGAGAGTAGTTGCTTCTGAATAACAGGACATAACAAATTCTACATGTTAAATGCTGCAAATACACAACAACATGTACTAGACTTAACTGCTTTAGTGGGATCTCAACTGCTATTCATAATCGCAATTGTCTGGTTCATGACAGGGCAGGAAACCAACTTTTATTCAGCCATAGCAGGTTCTACAATCCAACAGCTATTTTTCCTGTGGGGAAACTAGATGTTTAGAGTATCCAAATGTTGAATGGGTACCTGCCAAAGTGGTAAGCAGGGTAGACAAGTTCCCCGATCAAAATCAAAATTTAACAATGTAAGTATGGCTGATAGCAGAGGCTCAATCTGGCATTATTTTGGGTTTGTAACCCACACTCTCATGTAGACATTTTCTACTAATCCTGTCCTCTAAAAGAACTTATTTCATTCACATTGAACCAGCCACTGTATCACTACAAACGTAACAGTGCGGCCTAGAACAATTCTCAGGCGATAACGACCAGCCCACTATCTATAGACATACAAACATCTGAAGTGGTACTTGGCGGCACATCAGTGAGGAATGAATCTGTTAACACAGTGTTCCCACTGAACATGAGTCTGGGCCATCAAGGCTGGCTGGCTGATAAAGACAACATCTTCTCTTGCCCTTCTAATGTCTCTCTCCCCATGAGAATACTACAAACTGTCTAGATAGAAATAGAAAACATTAGGTACAGGTGTAAACAAACAGTACTAATTTTCAGCTAATTTCTAATGAGCAATTTATGTTCTTTTATTTTGCATCCCTAATCACATCCCTGCAAGATTACATGCAATACCACCTGCTAACATTATGGTCTCATGGTAATGTATTAGGCAGAAGTCATTACTAAGCACACTCGCACAACACATGTGTAACAGCAGCGGCTTTTCCTCTGAACCTGGTTTGAAGAGAAATCAAATGTTGGGCAGTATACCTGGGGATGGTGACACACTTGGTGTTGCAGTTCTGTGTGGTGATAGCTTTCTCCAGCTCATCTAGCTGGCCTGTCCTCTTTAACTTCTTCACTAAGCTCTTCACAGCCTTCTCGCACCACTTCTCCTCTTGCCCATTCTGCTCTCCACCACCCGCTCCGCCCTGGCCACTGGTTGACTTCTTCCAGCCCAGCAGCCTCTTCACCACAGGAGGGGTGAATGGCAAGATGGAGGACATCTTAGCTGGACAAGCCGGGAGTCTCCAGAGGACTCAACACAAGCTCTCACTCACACAGACAGAGGGGACCTGGAGCTACAGTTTGGGCCCTTGCTCTGACGGGGCCCGTCTAGAGACCAGTGACTCACAGGGTGGAAGCCAGTGCTAGCAAGGTATACTCAAAAGAGATGGACACCTTGGGAGAAAGTCACACACAATGCACATCATTACAAACAAAATATGGTAAAGAAAAATAAATACATCTAGCTGATCAAAACAATAAAAGGCAAGTATTAACTAGTAGTGAATGAAACAGGCTGCTATGACAGTGACATTGCGAACGTTAAATTAGTGCCTCTAGTGTGAAGTTAAGCATTTGTTGAACAAGTTGAACAAGCAGAAATGTCAACTTGACATTAGCGTATCACAAATACTCCTCGACATCTAGGCTAGCTAACTTGCACACTTATAAACTTAACCCTCGGGGTATGCCTCATACTGTCTCGTGCATACAAGCAATAACGACCAGCTATTGATGAAGAAGACAATGAACGGCACATTGAAGGATATCTACTTAATGTGAAAAAGTATTATAAAGAGTATTTTGTGACAGCCCCTCAGTGCTAACACCAACTGGCTTGGGAAGGCCGGCAGCTAGCTACATGGTGGGGGGGCCTACTTGACTCAAATAACAACAATAAGTTCACTAGCGTTAGCTTGCTAAGTGTTTAACAGCAAAACGCTGAAATGGCCTTAGCCAAACATGAAAACCTAAAAAATTATGGTCAACCTAACTACATAGATCGGTGCGAATTAATGGAGAAGTCCTCGTTTAGCGAAGTCAGCTAACGTTAGCTTAACAAGCTAGCTGCCAGCTTGTTATCAAAAATCCTTTTGTTGTGATCCACGAAAAAACCTCCTGTGCGCAACAGTCAAGTCGCGCTACTTTGCTACCTAACGTCAGCTTGTCAAATAAATTCAAGCTACAATTAATCTACTCCCACAATATGTCATGTTATGAATTTAATCGTTGTAATGTTTTATCCCAACGTAGCTGTTGGATGTTTGTGACTTTTAACAAAATATAGGCACCAAAACGAGTTAGCATCTTGGACGAACTCTTCCAAACTGAGCCCTGGCTCCCGCTGGCTAACGGGGCTAACAGAGCTAACGTACATCTCTCACACAAATTAACATACTTCAAAGTCGAGAAATAAGCTTAAAACATTCCAGTAGTTACCCCAGTTTTAAAGTCCAAAGCTCCGCTTTTTGAGAAGTATATGCGCACAGCCCTCTAAACGCCGTGTTGACATAAAAAAATGCCTGAACTGTACTGTACTGCAACTAATTTTGACAAGGCTGGTAGGCTCCTCTCAACTTGCTACCAGTGCTACTGAAGCTAGTTAGCTAGGTTAGGTAGACCGGAACAACACAACAAAACTGATGGCTACGTACAAGCGCTTAATCCCGCCTATGCCAAATTTGATTGGAGGATTGTAAAAAGGCCTCTGAATACGGGCCCATGTCCTTGACAACCCTTATTGTTTATTTGACAGCATGGCTTTATATCTATCATTCAGAGAGGTTTGGAGGCAGAGGCAATTTACAGTTTTTGCGCTGCATTTTCACAGGACATCAATATGCAATAGTGGATTAAAAGCAGGGAAAAAAATAAATCAATCATTTAGTTATAGTCTTTTTTTTATCTATCTATTTATTTATTTATTTATTTTTAACTCAGGTCCAGTAGGAGTTTTAATGTCTTTATTCCCATTTATGCATAATATAAAAACAACTACAGCTGCTCAGGTCAATGTATGTGGCAAGAAAAAATAAACTCCTCCCCTCACTCAGGTGTTCAATTAGATTATATTGGCCTCACCTGATACTATTATAAAATGCTACACTGTCGTACTCGGCAGCGTTTGGTCCGTTTTATTTTGTCTTTGGCAATGGGTGGATGTTTGTTTTATGTTTTTTGTGCAGTCTTGTTGCAGTTGTCAGAGTCCTTGCAAGGTGAGCCAGGTGTACCAAAAATGCTTTTATACTTTTGACAAAAACACCCTGGTTAGACTTTACACATTTATAACATATTCAAAGTGATTCTTCTCAGTTCAGACATGAGCGATGTATTATTTGCTGATTTAAAAAACAAAAAAAAAAAAACAAAAAACATTCTAGTAAATACGTTTAGTCTTTTTCTGTTCACTTGATCCAAATAGTTGTATCAGCTGGAAGCAGTCCTTTGAAGTGTGGACTAGGCTCTAAACTGTGCAAGGATGGCTCAGAGTGTGTCCTTTACAGCCATATGTGTGATGGAGAGCCTGACTGCAGGGATGGTTCAGATGAAGAGGACTGTTCATCTGGATGCAATGGAGGTATGGGACTGAATCCACAGAATATACATGGTGAAGTCAGGTACTACTTGCCATTACTTTCTGAGGTTTGTTTTGACCTCTCCATGGGTAGTGTTTACCACATAGTGCAGTCCTGTGAATGACTAAACGTTCTGACTATCACTGACGAGAGTTCAGAGGTCAGACTAGACAAGACTAAAAACTGAACATTACAACTCTCATGAAGGACGATTTATTGTGGAACTGTTGTATAGGACTGCCTTACTTTAAGCTAGGTGTCCCTAATAAAATGCCAAGTAAGTGTATGTCATCATATTGGGTTATTAAGTCACTGTAATGTTTCAGTATTCTAGTTGACATCCAATCAGACATATCAGTGATTTATATGCGAGCACAAGCGGCCCATTATAAACTTTTTTTTTTTTTTTTGACCTGAACAGATCAATTCCAGTGTGCCCATGGGAAGAAGTGTATAGAAAGGGACCAGGTTTGTGATGGTGTACCTCAGTGTCAGGATCGTTCTGATGAACTGCAGTGTATGAAACAAACAGAGGGCTGTGTTCATCACTGTGACAACAAGAGTCGCTGCTTGCCTGCAAAACTCCTCTGCGACAGAGAGGAGGACTGTTTAGATGGCACTGATGAGGCCAACTGTGGTAGGTTGGAATGATTTGAGAATATAGATCTCTTACCGGAGATGATCACATTTGTATTAACATCATTGTTTGTTCATCTTATTCGGCACCTAAATCAGAGGACCGAGAGGGAGACAGATTTGAAAAGGAAGAAAAGACCAGTACAACCCTTGATCCTCTGAGATCTTTTGGCCCATCTACCACCATGAAGTGTCCTCTGGGCTCTAAACCCTGCAAGGACAATTCAGAGTGTGTCCTCTACAATCATGTCTGTGATGGAGAAGCAGACTGCAGAGATGGCTCAGATGAGGAAGAATGCTTATCAGCATGTGAAACAGGTAATCTGTTGGTTGGTCTGTGTGGGTTTGGTTTCCTGTACACAGGTTAAGACGGACTTTACTGCCCTCTAGTGGGTAGCATTCATTCAGTGATATTTTAGCACATCGGAATCAAATACAGTTCATGCAAGTATATTAAATGTACAGGATATTGCTAGTGATGCTGGTACAGAGACAGCTAGCAAGTTTACTTCACACTATGTACTGATGTACTGAGTCAAAACACATGGATCTGACGTGATATTAGGTTGCATTGTCATGGCAAAAAGTATATAATTGTGCAAATCATTCATGGGTAGTGAACATAAATTGGTAAATTAATATGAGGAAGAGCTCAGAAATTTGGGGTATGTTCACAGGATCCACTGAAGCTGGGAACACACAACACAGTCTGAAGTATAACCTGCTGGCACCCTGATTATGCCATGTGTCCTCTGCAGACCAGTTTCAGTGTGCCCATGGAAAGAAGTGTATTGAGCAGAGCCAGGTGTGTGATGGTGTGCCGCAGTGTCAGGACCGCTCAGATGAACTCGGATGTGCCAAGCACCTGGAGGGCTGTGCTCACCAATGTGATGACAAGAGCCGCTGCATTCCCAACAGCTTCCTCTGTGACGGAGAGAGGGACTGTCAGGATGGCAGTGATGAGACAAACTGTGGTAGGCTGTCACTCAACTAGGAAATCATTATCTCCTCTCTGGATTAATCAGCTTTGATTTACAGGACACTTGTGTGATGGTATCACCCCCTCCTCTTCCCTGTAGCTGAGGAGGGCTGCAGTGCCACTGAGTTCAAGTGCACCAGTGGCCAGTGTGTGTCAGCCACAGTGCGTTGTGATGGCCACCCAGACTGCTGGGACCGGTCAGATGAGGAGAGCTGCACCAAAGCACCGGTCTGCACCACCAAACACCGCTGCCCCCAGAGCAAGGAGTGTGTGGTACAGGAGTGGATCTGTGACGGAGATCAGGACTGCAAAGATGGCACTGATGAGAAGGTGCATGTTGAAGTTTAGATATTATGTTTTATCTAAACGTATGTGGAGAACTGAGTAAAACAACAGAGTACTGAAGTATCTTGGAGAAAAATGAGAAGTTCAAGTAAAATAAACGTATTGTTATTAAACATAATGACAGTAGAATACTGCATGTTCACTGTAAGTTTTCTCTTACCCCTCTGCCACATGGTCAAAGCTCAGGGTCAGAACAGCACTCATTGAGCTGGTGGGAAACGTGCGTGTGGTACTTAAACTCTGTCCCGTACTGCAGTATTTAACTGTATGCAATATGCAGTATATTCTTATTTTTATAGTATGCCACATGTTCTGTTAGTATGCAAGAAATCAACATACTTTGATGCATAGATTCAGATGTATGTTTTCTAAGGTATTCCTCAGTCTGTTTCACTTCTACACACAATTTCATTTAACTAGACTGAAAACCTGCTTAGAATTTGCAAGTAGCATAGATTTGTGACACAACTCTAGAGTGCTTCAGCAAGGCAGGTACTTGATGACATTGGGTTTTAAAGACGGGTACTCCAATGGCCTAAACATTCATCATGGCATCCTGTTGCCTCAGTTCTCAAAACAAATTGTGAAACTTAACAGTTAAGAAAAATAACCCACTGGTTCCTATTTAGGATTGTCCTGTGGCTCAACTGAACTGTGGTGAGTTCCAGTGGTCGTGCAAATCAAAGACCAAGTGTATCCCCACAGCCTGGAGGTGTGATGGCATGAAGGACTGTGATGGCGGCAGTGATGAGACTGAATGTGAGTAGTAGAGTGTTTACTGACATTTGGTTTTCAGCATAGTATTCACATGCCAAAACAAAGGGGATATTAACAACTTTGAAAGGGTTTTTATAAAGATGGCTGAGAACAGTATACAATCTCAATTTCAGAGTAAAAAAAAACAAAAAAAAAACACGAGTTGTTGCAGTTCATCAGTATGATAGCTTTCAGAAAACTGATGTATCAGCCACATGTGAAAATAGAAAAAGGAAAACTGCAAATGTTAACTTTCAGTAATGGATGTCCTTTGTCAAACTGTAGCTCAACACCCGCAAAACTCTGCTCTGTATTAAACATGAAAATGTTGAGTGTGTGTGCGCACCAGGTGGGGTGGTGACTTGCCTCCCTCACCAGTTCCAGTGTGGCAGTCAGGAGTGCCTGGATCCGGTCCTGGTGTGTAACAGCATTACCAACTGCGCGGATGGCTCAGATGAGGGCGGCAGCTGCCAGACAAACTGTGCAGAGGCAGATAACAGCCGCTGCTCCCAGAGCTGCTACAGCACGCCACAGGGAACGGTGAGGACCCTATATCTCAGAATTTAACTTAACTGATTAACTTCAAGCACACGCAGTGTATCCTGTCTGTAATAAAATTGTAGCTCCTTTAATTCTCGGTTCTTGCTGTGTAGCGTTGTCGCTGCACAGCAGGGTTCAGGCTCAAGGAAGACGGGCTGACTTGTGTTGATATTGATGAGTGTGAAGGTCGGAACCCAGGTGTGTGCAGTCAGCTGTGCATCAACACTCCTGGCTCCTACCAATGTGACTGTCACTCAGGCTTCATAATGGAAGCAGGAGGACACCACTGCAAGAGCACAGGTAAAGTCCTTTCAGTGGGCTGTAGAACAGTGATTGGAGGGGAAACATTGTAGAAACAAAGTGAAGAACATATATTGCAACTTAAAGGAATAGTTTGACATTTTAGGAAATACACTTTCATACAATTCAGTTTCTTGTCTGTTTCTAGTTTGAGAGGATTGATACCACCTGCCTGTTAAATGTGAAGCTGTGGTTGGGAGACATTTAGCTGGAAGCAGAGGGTAACAGCTAGTCTTGCTCAGGCTGAAGATGAGGCAATTTACCCACAAGCACCTCTAAAACTCAAATTAATATCTTGTACCAAGAAACAAAGTGTAAAGTGTGGAATTGTCAAGTTGTACTTTACATGCCGGACTATTTCTTGGTCAGGTGCAGTGACCTGTGCACCTTTTTGACTGAGCCAAACTAACCGTTTTCCCCCTCATTTCCAGTCTTTATGTTAAGGTAACAGGCTTCTGGCTGTCGCTTCATGTTTAGCACACAGACACTGGAGTGGTATTGATCTTCTCATCTTCTGAAACAAAAAAAAGTAGATAAGTATATTTTCAAAAATCTTAAAGTTTAATTTTAAGGTTTTCTAATTTGTAAGAGCATTTGTCCTGTATCTGCACAGCAACTCAGAATACCTCATTAAATATTTCCTGGGAATAAATCTAATGTCATTTGAGTAACATTTTGTCAGTTTTTCAATAAATACATCCACTCAATTATCCTGTAACTATTTTAACACACTGTCATAAGGGCACACTGACTGGAACCAACAAGAACTATTGCATAATAATCTTTTCTCATCTGTCAGGTGAACCCTTCCTGTTGACATCAGTCCAGACAGACCTGTTCTTGTTTGGATTGCGCAGTGGCAGCCTAGATGTGTTGTTCTCCTCTGCCAAGAAAGCCATTCTGTCTCTGGACTATGACTGGAGGGATCAGAGGGTCTTCTGGGTCAGTCTGGACATTGAGAGCATCAGGTGGTCCTCGCTGGACCAGAAGTCCACAGGAACTCTGATTAAAGGTTGGTGCAATACAAATTGTAGGTTACCTCATCCATATTAATAGAGAAGTCAGAGGAATAAGTATGACATATGTCATGCATAAGGATACCTCCTCCACACTTGACACCATTTGTTTTCACAGGGGTCCGGGCTGATTCTGTAGCTGTGGACTGGCTGGGCAGGAACCTGTACTGGATTGATGGGGTGAACAGTCAGATTGTTGCCATCAGACTGGCAACAACCACCGTAAAGTCACTGGACCACAGTGTCATCCTGGACGAAGATCTGGATCAGCCCCGCTCTCTGGCCTTGATGCCACAAAAAGGGTTGATATGAATACATTTTGTTCTCAAACATTCCAGCGTTTACAGAAACCTTAAGATCAGCATTCAGTCCTTTTTTTTTTCTACCAGGCTAATGTTCTGGACAGAGATTGGTAATGTAGTGAAGATTGAACGAGCCGGAATGGATGGATCGGAGAGGACTGCAGTGGTGAACTCCAGTCTGGGCTGGCCTGGCGGCGTGGCTGTGGACATAATCTCTGACAGAGTCTACTGGACAGATGAAAGACTCAGGGCGATTGGATCTGCGACACTGGATGGAGATGATATTCGGGTAAACCATTTTGAGAGGGGGACGTTGTTATGTTATCTGTTTTAAGGCTTTGAAAGATCTTGGACGCATCCATCCCAAATCTTCCTGCAGAACTTTCTGAACTTGAAAATCTTTTCCATTTAAAAAACAAAAAACAAACAAAACCTACACACTAAAGCCAAAGTAACAGCAAGTCAGATGCCTAAATAATAAATTTGCTATGTACAAATGTAATTTTCAGATCCTCCAGATGAAAGAGACCACCAACCCATTCTCACTGGCAGTGTTCAATGACATGCTTTACTGGTCTGATGCCAAGCGGCGAGTGGTGCAGGCTGCTCATAAAATCTCTGGCAAAAACCGTCAAGTTCTCCTAAAAAGACCCAGACAGCCTTTTGGTGTGAAGGTAAGTAAAATGTTTAGAAGTAAGGATGTTTAAGCATAGATGGAAATGGGGCTGGTATTGTACAATAGATTCTGTAATTAAATTTGGACCACCTACATGTGTGAAGTGCTCACAGCGCCTTGCTACATTTCCCACACAGAGCTATGATGTATGTTTGAAGCCTTCCACTTTAAATTTTAACCCATTTTGGCTTTTAGTTTAGGAAATTATAAAAATCCTGGAGGAACCTGTGCAAAAATTGCAGCTGGTGTTTGAAACATTACTTCTAGCACTTGGTACATTTATAATTTCCTTCAGTGTTTTATTTTTTCTATCATCATGAACTGTAAAGTGCCAAAAGGCAGAATAATGAAAATATGCTGTGTTCCCTGCTTGGTTTGCAGATTATCCACCCATTGCTCCAGATGGGCAAACAAAGCCCCTGTGAGAAGAGGGACTGTTCCCACATGTGTGTGTTGGCCCCGGGACCCAAAGCCGTGTGCAAGTGTCCCTCTGGTCTGTTACTGGCTGAGGATGGCCTAACCTGCTCCAGCCTGTTCAATTCAGCGTTCCTGCTGATGCTGTCTCCTTCCACTGTGACCCAGGTTTTGCTATAATGTATAGTTACCATAGGTCTAATCTGCTACGGCAGGATATACCTTAAAGGCATCACTGGACACTTTGGGAAATGCATTATTTATTTTTTCTTTGCTGAGACTTGGGGTTAGATTAGAGAACTGTTACCATTCTCATATCTGTGCAGTAAATATGAAGTTACAGCGGGCAGTGGGTTAGCTTAGCACAAAGACTTGAAAGGGGGGAAATGGATAGTTTGTGGTGTTCAAAGGAAACAAATCCACCTCCCAGTTATGTTTGAGAAGTGGATATACTGGCCAAGAATACTGCTAATACTGGCCAAGAAATAGTTGTAACTCTACACCTCAGTAAGTAAACTGTGGCAGGTGGATTTTATTATTTTTTAAGTAATTATTTTTTTAAAACTTTTGACAGAGCCTGGTTATTTGTTTCCCTCTTTTACAGTAATTATGCTAAACTACATTAACTGGACAGTGTATTTCCCATAATATTGAGCTGTTCTTAAAGGCTAAGATGCATTAGTACTAAAGTCACATATGCCAAAGGCTGTCACACAATGTAATTTATATTACTCTAAATCACCACCCACCATCGTCTGCATAAAATGATAGATCAGTCATACTTCTGTTTGCCGCAATTTACAACTATTGTGTAAGAAAATATACACATTTTGTAAACATACCTTACTTACGTACATACCTCACAATTATTTATATAAATATATATTTTTTAAACACATGTGTTTTTAATCCCAATTATGTCTGTAGATCTACCTACAGACTCGGCACACAGCAGCAGAGCTGAAGGGCTGGCCTGAACACCTGGCCCTGCAGTTGCCCAATGTCAATGAAGCTGCCATCATGGACTACAGCCTACGTGACCACACCCTGTTCTTGACAGATGACGGCACAACTTCACTCAGCTCCTTCGAGTTGAAGGATTCAGACTTGGTCTCCCAAGGCCAGCTTCTCAAACTCCTGGGTGACACAATCACTGCCATGGCCCTGGACTGGGTGACACTTGACGTGTACTGGAGCAGCAACAAACAGCCCCGCCTGCAGGTCACCTCCATCATGGGCGCACACACTGCTGTTCTCATAAAGGAGGGTATTGGTAGAGTGGAGTCCATCGCTCTCCATCCTCCCAGTGGGAGAGTGTGTTTCACCAACCTGGCTCTGCAGGGTACAGGCACTGTGGCTACTGTAGAGTGTGCCAACATGGATGGTACCGAGCGGAGGGTGGTGTGGAAGGATGCTGTTCAGCCCACATCTCTAGTCTTCTCCAGTAATGGGGACACAATCTACTGGGCTGACTCTGGTATTTATATTAAAAAAAAAAAAAAAAGCTGTAAATTGTCACTTAGAGGAGTAGTAATATATCATGGATTGTGTCCCAGCTTTAGGGACCATTGGCTCTGTCCAGCTTGATGGATCTGGATACAGAGAGTTGAAGGCTGGTGATGGCCTGGCTGCTGTGGCTCTGAGTGATGATACACTGCTATGGATGACTGTCAACGGTAATGTCTCGTAGTATGTGCTAAATTAAACGACACCTAATGCAGATATGAAGGGCACCAACTAGTAGGTGGTGCTGTTCCACAACATAACTTGACCTTGAATTATTTCTCACCTCAGTCAGCATAATTCTTATTTTGTATCAGTAATTCAAGCTATACAAGACGTTTCCTCAATAGGAAAATGGTTTCATAACCTCTGAGTTTGAAATAGATCACTAAAAGGTCAAGCTATGAGTTTCATTTGAATCTGTATCATGATCTTTTCTGTCTATTTTCATGGTGCTACATTGCTTTGTCTGACTTTTTCCTCAGATAAGACCAGGCTCTGGTACAGAGATGAGCAGCAGCAGAACAAGTTGTGGTTTGAAGTTGGCACACAAGTGGTCAGCTTGAAGGCATTTAGCAAGTCAAGTCAGATTGGTATGTAAGAATCACACTTCCGGATTCCTGGGGCACAAAGTGGCAATTTCTTGTGGGTGTTAGTACACCTTGGAGCTACAAATTTAGATGGTTCCAAATGCGATCTGATGCCAAAAAACAAACATCGCAAACTCCAGCTGATTGACAGTCGCTTGTTACAACAGGTTCTAACCAGTGCACAGAAAACAACGGCAACTGCCAGCACTTATGCTTCGCCACCTCAGGAGGTCGGACATGCATGTGTGGCCATGATCACATCCTTGTGAATACCACCCACTGCATCCCAGAGCAGGGCTGCCCAGCTGGCAGACGGCCATGTTTGGATCAACTCACATGCCAGCCTATTGAGAAGTTCTGTAACGGGCATGTAGATTGTTCCGACCACTCGGATGAGAATTGTGAGCATTTATACCTCTTTTTAAAAAGCAGTAAGTACTAGAAGACATCATAATACAGTCAAGTAGGTGTAAGTACACTTTAATCCTCAAGAACTTAAAAACCACACTGAAACACTTTACTGTCGTCTTTAGGTGTCAACCTGAAGCAGTGGTCAGAAGTCACGGCTCTTCCTCCTGCCCAGCCTCGCAGCTCATCTCCTCCTCCCTCCCTTCTCCCTCCTCTGTCTGAAACCACTGACCTGAACACCACCCTCAATGTCAGCAGCCAGCTCATGAACTTGGACACCCAGCAGTGCAGCCAGAGACGTTGCAGTGGCAATGGACGCTGTGTGGAAATCACTGGGGACACAATGTGTGTGTGTTCACTAGGCTACCGCGGTGATTCCTGTCAGGACCATCTCCTGAAGACCATGCAGGGTCCTATTGTCTACGGCGCTGCGGGGCTCTGTGCAGGAGTGGTAGTCATTGCTGTGATGGCAGTGTTGGTCAAGAGGAAGAAGAGTGCGAACATGAGGTTTTTCAGTTTTACTAAATAATTCGAAATCCACCTGTGACAAACCCAAAGCTTGACATTGTCCTTTTAAGACATCAACTTTTAAATTTTTAAAATAAAACTGAGCTCTATAAGGCACTGTCATACTGTCATACTAAATACTAACATTAGCTGCTAGATGAAAAGTTGAGAGATCATCATAGTCATGAAGATTCATCCTGGGGGAACATGAATGTCTATACCAAATTTCATGGCAGGCCAAGAAAGAGTTGACGTTTAACTAAAAAAATATCAATCCCGTGGCAGCATTAGACTGAAAGTAAAAGGATCACCAAAGGGAGGAGGAATCATTATCTAGGGATGTGGCTGTCTGTACAAAATTCATAGCAACCATCCAAAAGACGCTGAGCGATTTCAGTCTGAACCAAAGTGGACTAACATTGCCATCCACAGAGTTACGCTGCTAGCATGGCTAAAAACACAGATGAATAGATTCACATGTCCGTTTTGAGAGATCCTTAATGACAGGATAGACTGCCAAGAGCAGGTTTTAGAAAGATCTATCTCAACAATTTAGTGTATTTCTACATTTGAAGTCTGTGGGGAGAGTGTTGAACGTGTTTGCTGCTTGACAGTATGGAGGTGGCATAGGGCTACATTCTTCCTTTTCCCTCCTGCAGGAGAGCCAACTCAGCAGCTGTGAAGGAAACAAGTATGACAGACTTGGCGAACAAAGCTGAGACCACCCCCAGTACACAAACTGCCCCAGTAGATACAGAAAAGCCAGAGGTGGACCTCCCAAAAACTCCTTGAATTAGCAGGTTCCCAATTTGTCTTGCTGTGCTTGTGGGTTGAGTCTGACTTCTTTCTTTCTCTCCAGGAAGCGGTATCGTCTGTGGACTGAGGCTGATATATGGGCAAGAGATGTTTTAAATAAACACTTTGCATTTTCCACCGTTTGCTGTTAAGTTATTTCACCATTGTCAGTTAGACCACCAATGAAGATTTCTTGTCTTGGACTGTAACGGGTTTGTCAATTGTCTGAGTAATGGGAATGACTTCAGTTCACTTCTACAGTAGATATACACTACTCACAAAAAGTTAGGGATATCTGACTTTCGGGTGAAATTTAAGGAAAACAGTGATATATGATGAAAGTAGGGCATTTAAATAGAAGCATGCAATGAAAATTTAGGTGCATTCCGAAATTTCACCAGAGTCGAATATCCCTAACTTTTTGTGAGTAGTGTATATAAAGTAGTTAAATAAGCTCTACTTAACTAGTTACAATATTAAGTAAAGTTCAGCTTACACGTTAAAGCATCAGTAATAATCCAGTCATATATTAAAGGGAAAAGGGCCATTCTACTCTATGAATACTTTTGCTTTTGTCTTTTAGCACTTTTTTGGTGGTAATTCATCTGTATTTTGACTTCACTAAAAGTTTCAATGCAGAATGTTTTGTGTTTCTCCGTTGTGGTATTGGTATTTCTGCTTAAATAACAGTACTTCCTCAGCCACTAATTCGGTACTTGCATTCCTGATTTGTACTGTAGGGTTGGCAAAACATTTTCTTTTTAATTGACTGTTACTGTCCTTGTAAATTATGAGAATAAATGTGACTGGTATGAAATGTGACGGGGGGGGGGGATGTTTTAGTGAAAGCCAACAATTAAAAATAAATATATATCTTTTTTTCATGTAAGGATGCTTCCTTTGTTGCGTGTGATGCATATGCATGATGATACATTACCATAAGAAATTGTGCTGATGTGTATTTAAAGTCTAAACTGGATTCCTCCCATTGTTCGCTCCAAAACCACAAAACCCATGTTTACTTTGCTCATGAATGCACATTTCTGGTGTCCTTATTCTCTTCTTATCCTCAAAGACTGTTTGGCACTCTTTAATTTCACTGTATCTGGGGGTGTTCAATGATTTAGCTTTCGCTGTTCGTGAGTCGGAGCCAGAGTGAATAACGAACCAGAGGATGAATTACTGGTTTATTGTACCCACAGATATCAACAGCTGTATAAATGCAGGGCTAAGCAGAAATGATCATTTACTGAATTGCTTTTGGTAGAGTTGCTACATTTTAGAGCTAATCTGCTCTATCCTTATGATATGCAGGGATAAGAGGATACACAGACAATTAAGGTAGGTCTTGAAATCAAAAAAGCTTTATTATTCAAAAACAAAACAAAACAAAAAAACCTCTATGACCTAATGTAGGCTGATCGCTTGGATTGATACATTTTTGTGGCTAATTTTCATGCTAAACTTTCATTATATTGTAAGAGTTTTGTGCTTTATTTTGGAATGAAACAACATTTTTATTGAACTGAATGGTGGAACTCAAATCCATACAAACAAATAGTTAGAAATGAGTGTCTGTATCTTGAACCGTGAAAGAATAAAGCAGGTTGCAGCAAAAGGAAAAGGCTGATTTTTCAAAATTCTTGAAACAAGTTGATTTGCAGCTGAAAACAGGTTGAAATATTTCTGCTACACTTGCAGATGTCTTTTACTTTTTATAAGAAAATAGAAGTTTAAAGAATTAGTTCCAGAGTAAAATGACTTGATGAGAGGGAGTTTTATTTGATTGAACAATGCATCAGGTTTAAGGCGCTGATTGTATGATTTATTTTTTTATGATGAATAATATGAAAACTTCAAACTACAATATCTTCCTCTGTAATGTAGAGGAGTAGAAGTATATACTAGCACAAAATAAAAATACTCAAGTAATATACAAGTGCAGTGCTTGAGTGAATCTACTTGGCCACATCAATCCAAATTAATGTGAAATTTACCAGTATAGTGCTTATGTTTTGTTTCATCAAATACAGGAAACACAGCAATGGTAATGCTACGGACTACACTTTGTGCAGTCTTCATGGTGACTGCAGCCATGTCTAAACCAGTGAGTTGCTCCGCTATTCTGTTTCTACATTTACACCACTGAAAAGCAATGTAAGAGGACTTGTCACATTCCTTATCATAAACAGGTCTGTCTAACTGAGGGTGAGGATTCATCCAAGTCATCAGAGTCCAGTGAATCCAATTCATCAGAAGAGACTGCTGCTGACGTCGGGCCTTCACAGAATCCCCTGCCACCAGCTTTTACAGAGACAGACATTCCTCATGCTATAGAGGAGACCGACCCCATGAACACTACAGCCCTACTTCCCTCTGCAGACTCAGGATCTTCTGCAGCCACACTCAACACTTCAGCCCTGCCAGATCTTGAGGATCCACAAACCTCCACTGACACTGATGCTTTACAACACTTTCCAGATGATCCTTCCCAAACTCCCCTGGGCATAGACATTTCTCAGGATATGCCTGATCCTGCACAGGACTCAGTTAACGCTGACACTATGCATGTTCTACCAGATATGGAGGTCTCACTACACCCAGGGATAACAGAAACTGATATAATCATAGGTATTGGTGGCACAACTCAACCACAAGTCACTACCACCACATACCAAAGATTCCCCCAGGGTGCCACTCCACCCTTTCCTCCACACATCGTCAAACCGACACTTCCACCATTCTCCACAACCCCTCCCCTGCCAATCCCCATTGGCACCGCCCTGACCGGTGTTCCTGTTTGTTTCACTTTCCAGTTCAGGACCCCTGAGCCGGATCCACCCAGAGGTGATAGTATTTGATTCTAGAAACTGTGAACCTTTCACTTTTAGTTGCACTTCAGGTTACTGGTTTGGTCCATTTTAGTTGTATTTGTAAGTAGTGTTGTCTTCATACTCTTGTAATGTCAAGTCTAAACATTTAGACTACACTTTGCTTTTAATTTACATTTCCTTGATTAGTGGTAATATTGTTGAAATGGTGCTAGTATAATGACTGCTATGTAAAGACAAGGGAAATGTATTGCTGTTCATTTGTAGAATTGACACCTTGGCTAACAACACCATGTGATTAAATGTTCTCATCTCTAATTTGTTGACTGGTTTTGAAGATAATGCACAACAATAATATTCAGTAAAGTTGTGTTTTTTTATTGGGAGTTTCCATTACTGTCATTGTAAAGGTAACCAAACTTTACACTTGCAAGAAACAAAGACACAAAAAACACAAACGGTACCAGAATTCAGGGACCATGTGTCACAACAGCCATACAATAAATTACAGTACTGTATGCATGTTATGAGAAGGAAACACTCAGTAGGTGCATGTGTTGCAGCTGTTATGTCACTTCATCATGATAAACAGGCAGGACATAGAGCATAGAATACTGTATTTCAGACCATACCAATCAGTAAACTTTTGGGCCATCTAAATAATTAAATAATTCAATTGTTTGACGTGTCAATGAAGTATATTTATTTGTAATATATCTCAGCTCATCAGATGTCAAAGCACTAGTCTGTTATCTTTCAGTTTTTACAAAGAAAAGTGATGTAAACAAACCAACAAGGTAACTTCACAGGTTTATCAGACAAAAATTTAAAGACCTAGAAGTTCTGCTTTTGTGCTTTGAATCTTGGTGGTGGAACTTTAGTTTACATTTGATCTGTGTCTGAGTAAGAAGCATCAATTTCTGATCTGTCACAGTGAATTGGATCCACACTCAGGAATTAAGTCAAATGTAGAAAAATGCTGTCTCTTCAATCTTTGATTCACATGCAGAACCAAAAAATGATCAGTCGAAGTGGTGCAAATGTTGTACCGAGGATAGTCCGCACACGGACCGAAACATCTGCACCTTCCACAGTTTTTTTCTGCACAAATTCCCCTTTACTCAGTCCATTTTTAATTATTTATAGCCACTGCCTTGTGCTGCGCTGCGAACATGTCAGTTAAGTCAGTGTGCAGACTTACTACAGTAATAATCATGTTGACTTCTAGTTGAGACTAGTTTTAACTGTCAGTTGTGTCTTACAAATTTTCAAACCTGGTGGAGTGTTGCTCAGTAGACTGTCAGCCCCGAAAAAGACTGTCCTGGGTTTGGATGAGCTGAACAGCTGGGATCAGTCTGTGTGGAGTTTGCATGTTCTCACCATGTTTATGTGGGCTTCCTCTTCCAGTCTTAGGACATGCAGGTCAAATGGACTATGACTCTAAAATGTACATAGGGGTGAACGTGTGTGTATGTGTTAGTCCTGTCACAGACTGACCAACTGTTCAGGGTGTACAATTCATGTCACCCAGTGCATGCTGGGATAGGTTCCTGCCCTGAAGAGGATAAGCCAGTAAAGAATTTTTTTTTGTCGTATATACAATCAATTAATATTGGCCCAGTCTACTGTTACAATCAATGTAGGTTACAACAATTAAGTGCACCAGCTGAATGTCACTCACTGTGTTCGGATGAAAAGCTAATGTAGTGTGGGTTACTGCGGCTGATCATGCTGCTCGGGCTCTCTGTCTGTTTCTGCCTCATTCTCTGTGTTCTGCGTTGGCTGTTGATTCTGCTGGATGAGTCCTCCTTCCTGTGCGGTGTTGTAGGAGCCACAGCGGCTGCACTTCAAGCCCAGGACGTGGAAAGGCACCGTGCAATGGGCTTGGCAGTCATTACATATAATCTATATGGAGGAAAACAATAACAAAAGGTAATGGATTACATGTAAACTGGATTGAATGAGACACAAAATGCTGTACAATTCATGTCTAAAACAATTTGAATCTGATCCATCAGTAATTCAAACCTTTAACTAAATATTACTGTGGCATTTTATTGCATTAACTGGGGTCTTACTTGGACAGTAGCACCCCTGTATTCAGAGGGCATCCGTGACAGAGAGATCTCTACATCCATCTGATCCCAGTGGTCCTCCATGTTCCAGGCAGAGTGCATACACAGTGGGCAGCGGTAGGCTCTAAAACAAACAAGGAAGAATGACAGTTAGTGGAAGATGTCATTTGGGGCCTTTACATGAACTTTATTAACCAGGTTACACACACTATAGTAACATGGTTACTGTAAATCTGCGTATGCATGCAGGAGGTTGGTAATTGGGTTTATCACTTACCCCAGAACTCTGATAGGAGACACTACAACACTGCTTTCAGTGTGTGTGTGTGTGTGTGCGTGCGTGTGTGTGCGTGTGTGTGTGTGTGTGTGTGTCTGTGCGGGAGCAGATTGACAGCGCAGTGAGAATATGAGCAGCAGATGAGACAGAGAGAGTGGAGCTTCATCTCAAATGCAGAAACCAGGCTTCTCGTTTAACTGATGTTTAAGAAATCAGCTTACTGGGCAAAACCAGCTGTAACTGTGTTACTTGACTGACTTTGAGCACACTGACTGTTGCAGGACTCAGTTAGTCCAGAAATGTTTATATGAAACAAACAAATGATTAATACATAACCTTGAACAAAACCTTATTTTACTCAACTAAACAATTATCAGGAAAAATGACTTATTAGACATACCCCCTTCTGACCATGTCATCAAAGCAGGTCCTGCAGAGAATAAACAAGCAAGTTAGTTGTTACCTTTATGTCATAACACGTCTTAAAATATCATCACTAAATGAAGATAACATGCTACAGTTATTTAAGGATTATGCAAGGCTTTAAAATATAACATGTTGATTTATTAGTCTACATTATCAGTAATTTAATAATTTCCTAGTTCTCCTCATGTTTGTAATTATATTATATTTATCTTTTTTGTTTTAAAGATACTATTATTGTACTATTATATTTTTTAACACAGAATTTAGAGTAGTCAATCTGTCTTGAATTCTATCAGGCCAAAGTCCAAAATTCATGTATTCTTGCTGCAGTATTATTACAAAACATGCACAATTCAATTCCACAACCCTGAGCTACTAGTATATAGAGAATAATGAGTCATACTTGTGTAAAAGATGTCCGCATGGAAGAACGTGAGCTCCAACTCTGGACGTGTGAATATCCTGTACATATAAAAGAAAATTATATCAAATTGTAGAGAAAGCAATGGACTGGATACAAATCCAACTTCCCTCTCTATACTGTGTCCGAACATATTATGTGCTTTATTACCTCCATACACACCGGACAGTTCTGCCTTGACACATTTTCAACACACTGAAACATAAAAAATAAAAAAAAATGTAAATAAAAGCAGTGAGGATATAACAGAAAAATATGAAGTGTGTGCGCGTCAGAAACAGGCGCAGGGTAATAATCACCTTGTGGTTTCCCTGTAGATTCTGAGCTAAACACAGATTGCACTTCTCACAATGAAAATACTTCTCCCTGGGTCCGATCCTGTAGGGGCCAAACCACAGTGCCAGTGACACAGATGTATTACATCTCATACATGAATAACATGTGAGTGGATGCTAAAGAACGACACACTAACACTGAGATGTAATTCTGTGTGTTTGTAGGAAAAGTGATTGGCAGAATCACACACAAGCATTAAGTAAGGATAGTGTCTAGTAAGAATAGTTTTTTTTTTTTTTTTTTTTAAATTTTGCACTGTGGTACAACAGATTTGAAAACCTACGGAACTACTGATTGTGGTGTTAGCTGATTTAGAAACACTGAAATCTAAAATCGGAGCATTAAAAGCAAACATCACAACACTGTGAATTTGTCTCTGAATTAACTTGAAGTAGCCGTGTAGAAAGAAAATGGAAAATTATGCATGCAAGTTTAAAAAAGGTTTTCACCTTGAGACGTTTTTACTTTGGTTCCCCAAATATCCATTGTCACCGTCCTTATCGTCTAAGGTTATAATGATAAAAAGATTTGTAACAAGCTAAATAACAAGTACTGTCTACACTCTACTGTTGCTCACCTGCATATTCCACAGGGCTGACAATGGTACTGCTTCTTATCCTTGTCAAACAAGTGGCAGATGTCACAGTAATACTCTCCAAACTGCACATGACACTGCTGGCAAGTCTGCTGTGCCTAAAAGAGGGATATCTTACATTTGTATCATTTACTTATCTTGATGTGAGTTAACAACTACATGAACAACCACAACATAAAGACCAAAGGAAAATTGACGTTTATGATCACTGAGCTACAGTTGACAGTGGAGTCATCAAACATATCAGCTGCAGTTATTTTTCTCTGTTACCTGCTGCACTGTCTGACACTCAGAGCACTGCACCTCTCTGACTTTGAATCGATCCATCTGGTGATCTTCCTCTGCATCATGGCACAGCCGACACACATACAGTTTACCACAGCAGGGTGCCTGCAGTGCATGGAAACGTGATTTCGGTTATGTCGATCATACTGATATTACAGGCAAACATGATACCTTCGTGTAACCACGAATATTTATTGTTTCTGGCTGCTTGCAAACCAGGAAGTCTATGGTAGAAGTCAAATTAAAGTCTCTGCTTCACTTTTTAAATACATAAACGTAACAAATAAACAGCACGTATGACTGAAATAATGAGTGATAAGTTAACAGATGATCTGACACTGACTAAACTCTCAATGCGTGCACTCCATGAGGCTAACACATAAAAACTATGTGTGACAGCGACTAGATAGCAGAGTAGCATCGCTCGTCACAGCAAAGTTACAGATAGACATATTCAACACCGGCATGCCTCCATTTTGCGTGCAAGTTAAATATATGAATTACATTTCAAAAAGTTAACTCACTTTCAACAAGCAGCTGCGGACATAATGCTCACAGCCAGTAGAGGAAGCCATGTTTCCTTCAAAACAGGTCTCTTCTTCGCTTCCAATGCGACGCCGCCGGCTTCCTCTTCTTCTTTATGCCTTGTAGCGTAGACTCTGCAATACTGCCCTCCACCGTTACAGGCGTCCACCAAACCCCTCAGATAATTACTTTTACTAGATTAAGTGTTAAAAAAAGTAAATGTGACAAGAAAGGTGACATGACAGAATATCTTTATATCTTTTTCTCTGTTTAATCTTTGGAATTTTCAAATCAAGATGTTTTGAGGTGAGCCTCTGTATCATAGGCAGAGCTCAAATTAAACTTTTAGAAGAATGGTCATTTTATTTCTCCCTCTGTGTTTACTTTTGTGTCAAATAATGGGCTTGGTCACCTTTTGACACACCGCAGTGATAGGTGGTTTTTTGTACTGTTTTTCTACAGTCTCTTTGTTTAACAATCTCTATTGCCTTTCTTAATTTGCACCTGCTCATCTTGATATATATTGTGTGTGTAATTGTGATGAAGGGCGCCGCTGGTGTAGTGGTATCATGCAAGATTCCCATTCTTGCGACCCGGGTTCGATTCCCGGGCGGCGCACGTGTTTTGCTCCAGTAAGAGAAAATATTACGATGTCGCATCGATAGTTGTTGAACTGTAGCAAGTAACGCCAATGTCCAACTCAAAAGTACGTTGTATATTTACTTTTACTGTAACTGGCTGTGTAACAAGCATTTCCCAGTTGTGTCCAGCTGTTATTTCCTCTGATGTTTTTACGCTACGGTCAATTAGCCTTTGACGAGGCTGATGGAAATACTGCTCTGCAGTTAGGCTGCTAGAAACTCGCTATATTTGCAGCTTTTGACGTACAGATGTGGAGGTACGTCTTTGTGTGTGGGAGAAAGAGCGCTTGATTTTGGCTTCGTTTCAGCGCGCAGGTTGACGCTGCTGACGCCGCTCCTCCGCCATCTTCAACTTCCTATTGTTTGCATCAGACTGAGGCTGTCTGCGGTGCGTGTGAGAGCGGAGTCGGCCACCGATCTGTCATTAACTAGTTCATATAGCCTTCACGTTCGCGGTCGACCAAGTTCAGCACAAACAATTTGTATGTCATTGGATTAAAGACTTCTCAGGACTCGACCACTAAACCTTGATGATGGAGGACGATCAACCCAGAACCTTGTGAGTAACAGCGGCCCTGTCTATGTCCTGGAATGGGAAGGCTCCGTGTAACTACGGCGCGTCCGAAATGTTTCCACGTTGTTGTTTCAATTAAAAACGGTAAAACGTTATAATTTAGACACACGTGGGCATTTAACTCGCATTATCGTTTCATGTCGACAACAGCGACTTTTGTATATGCTGTAAGACAAAGCGAATTTTCAACATGAACACTAAGTTCTGTTTGATTTAGCCGTATAAATAGACGGGACCGACTAGCCTGAAAATGAAACCGAAGGGCTAGTTAATGCTAGCTATCATTAGCTAAAGATGCGAACGCAGCTAGATATCCTATTCTTCTAAAATTCACACGTTTTCTTGGAATGATAGCTATATTTTCAAAATAAGTTGCGTTTTTTAAATAACGGACAGGCATTAGCAAGATTCTCGAGGAAAGGATGTAGTGTTGTAAAGTACCGTTAGCTGGCAACCCCCTTAGCATGAGGCCCGTTTGAACCGGCTAGCTATATCTTTAGCTTGCCGGCAGACAAGCCACGTCAACGCTCGAAGAGACGGCACGGGACAGCACGAGTAAGGGGGTGACCATACTCGAGTTGTCTATGTAAAATTCATACTGTCCCCAGTAGTATTTAATCCTCTATCACTGTCGATTTTATGATAAAATAAGGAATTGTTGTGGGTTGTAGCTAGCCCTGTTAACTAGCCTTTGTTTGCATGCTACTTCCTGTTTGACAAAGACTCAACTCCCCGATCTCTCTCCTTGTTTGTAGGTATGTGGGGAATCTGTCCAGGGATGTCACCGAGCCCCTCATCTTGCAGGTCTTCACACAGATAGGACCCTGCAAGAGCTGTAAAATGATAGTTGATGTGAGTGTTATCCCCTCGTCTGGTATATATTGTTTGACAATAGGAAATCACATTCAGCAGTGGCATGAATGGTTAGCCTAAGAAAGTCTCACTCTGTAAATGTGCTTGATATTGACCTTCCTCCCGCAGTCTGTTATATCAGACCTGACACTCCAAGACACAGTAGGTGACTCTTGTCATGTGTGATCAAATTATCACCTTTGCTGTGGACTTAATATCAGTCTTGTTTTCCCGTTGACAGACAGCTGGAAATGATCCCTACTGCTTTGTGGAGTTCTATGACCACAGGCATGCTGCTGCCTCATTGGCAGCAATGAATGGAAGGAAAATAATGGGTAAGGTAAGCTATCGTATCTACAGGGTGAGTGGGGATGGGTGGGCTTCGGGTGTGGGAACTTAGGTTGTGTGTTTTCTTAAAGGAAAAATAGTGAACTTCTGGCATTCATATTCCATTACATAGATAGTTTTCCAACTGACACTGGTTTCTTAATCTTAAACCTAATGGTTTTGTAATACATGAAACTGTGAAGTTAGGTGTGGAGGAATGTTTAAAGCAAATGTTCGTTTGAGAAGAAGAAATTAATATCATAAATATAATTCAGGGGTCCACTGAACAAGCCAGTGTTGTGCTTTCAATAAAATGATGATGTTCAAGATGATGTAAGCTACATTGGAAAGATTTCAAAATGCAAAAATCAAGTTATCTAGAATATCAGAGCAAACCATCAACATTTTAAGCTCCAACATTTAAAGGACCACAGGGCCTTATAAAAGAATATTACAGTGGTGCTGGATGGCGTAATAATGAGTTGAGCCTCTGGACTCAGGGTTAGGACACAAATTGTAAAATCAAATGACTGAGACGCTGAACTGAGCAACCACTCTGTTTAGATGAGGTGCATTCCACTGGCAACCACAATAGTTGAATTTTGCAGCTTTCCGTAATATCTCCATTTGTTATTGACTCATGCCTCCCTTTAAAATATTTGAGCATTGCATTGATGTTTGAATCCTACCATGGTTATACTCTATGGTGCTTTTTTGCCAATACACACCGCAGTGTAGTAAAAGATATTACTACACCCAGTTATGAAATTGTTTCAGTCACAAATTGTAGGCCAGTTGCAGTTTATTTTGTGTTAATTGAGGTCTTTTGATACAAGATACAAGATAAACTTTCTTGCATTGTCACTTGACGTACACAAGTGTAGAGTGAGAGATAAGGCATCATATAACATTAAATAAGTATTACGTTAATAAGTACTTTTTAAGTTAGTCTTAAAATAATACACCCTTATAGATAGATAGTTACAAGGTTTTGTTGTAAATGATGTAAACATACCCCACCTGGCCTGTTCTTTCTCTGCCCCTCTCCACAGGAGGTCAAAGTCAACTGGGCCACAACGCCAACCAGCCAGAAAAAAGACACAAGTAGTAAGTACAAGTGCTTGTCAATGGGGATGAACACTCGATTGTCAGTTTGTTAGGTACACCTAGTTAAAGCTTCCAGGAGCCTAATACGGCTGTTCAGACTGCATTAGTTTCAACCCAGTGATACTCTGGGAAACTCCTAAGTGAACACAGGAAAAGATTTATGATGCATAAATGCTTACATATGTTCTTATGTAGTGGTAGTCATTTCATTGTCTTGTGTGGAATGCGGTTTTGCCAGGATGACACTCCTATTGTCCTTTCCCTACAAACTGATAAAAATTAGCAAATCCAGACAGAAAGTCATGGTCTTGGAGGAAGTATAAAAACATGAAATAGTTTACATTGCAACATGTTCCATGTCTGAACTATGTCTCACACCCCCGACCCATAGATCACTTTCATGTCTTCGTTGGAGACCTCAGCCCAGAAATAACTACAGAAGACGTCAAAGCTGCCTTTGGTCCATTTGGCAGGATATCGTAAGTATAAAACAAATTATTTACTGGCAAAGATTCAGAGCTCCAACTTTTTAAGTAAAATGCTGAACGTTCAAACTTTACTGAGGCCTTTGGACAGGAGTGTGTTGTTTTTGCAGTTGATTGATAATGAAACTAATTGTCAGCTGCAGCCTTGCAAAGAGAATTAGATCATGGACAATAGAAAATGAGGCTGTGATCTGATAACGAGAAGTAATGTTTTTCCAAATCCTGCCTCATACCGATAATACATAACAATAAAAATCAAATTAGCTGTTTGACAGAAAATAACTGCAACTGTTTTTGACAGTGAATCACTTGAATAATTTTAAATAACAATTTCAATTCAGACTCCAGCCTTTTAAATGTGAGTTTACTAGTGTTCCATGTGTTCTATCGCATTGACCTGAATATTTTTGGTCTTGTTTGGCTTTGTCTGACTAAATGGACAATTTGAACAAGTTCACTTGGGCCTTAGGAAGCTGTGCCGGGATTTTTTTTAATATGCTCTGAAATTTTTCGAACCAAACAATGAATTGAGGTAAATAATCTGCAGATTAATTTGCTAACAAAGTTGTAGTTAGTTAATTGCAGCCCTAATTAATGAAGAAACTTTCTCTTTTTATGTCGTGTTGTGTTGCATGTTTCTGATGTATTCCTGTTGGTGTGTTTGTCCACAGAGATGCTCGTGTTGTGAAAGATATGGCTACAGGGAAATCTAAAGGCTATGGCTTTGTGTCTTTCTTCAACAAATGGGTGAGCAGATATTGTTGTGTTAGTAACTCTTTTAATGGTGGGATTCTGTCAGCATTTCTGTAAAACATGCTCCAAAGAACTGAAGCATTCTGTCTTGTCATATTAAAACATAGCACATTTTTCACATAGGTTTCTTCTTAATTTGTGTTCTGTGGGTACATTTTAGATTTTACATTATCACACTCTAGCTGGATGCAATAACCAGGTTCTTTCTTTGCTCCAGGATGCAGAGAACGCCATTCAGCAGATGGGGGGTCAGTGGCTAGGAGGCAGACAGATTCGAACTAACTGGGCCACTAGAAAGCCCCCTGCCCCAAAGACCACCTATGAAAGTGCGTTGTCATAAATGTGCAGATTTTGTTGTTTTCCTTAGTATGTTGGATTCGCATGTTCACAGTAGCTGTCTTTTTTTTTTTTTAATTTTCCTTCCAGATAACTCCAAGCACCTATCCTTTGATGAAGTAGTGAATCAGTCCAGTCCCAGTAACTGCACTGTGTATTGTGGTGGAGTCAGCACAGGACTGACAGGTAAGGAGTAACTATCAACAAATGTATCCTTTTAAATATAAGCTGTGAAGCTACAGCCTGTTCCTTTGTGCCATAGGAACTGGTTATTGCTCAGAAATGGAAAAAACACTTGAAAGAGCCTTAGATTATATTTTCCTTCATTAAAATTATTACCTGTGTTTTTTGTATATTAGTCTCTGCAAAAAAGTGTATTTTGCTTAGAGGTCATTCTAAAGCCCTGTGGTGTTGTCAGCAAAATTGTTTGGCCTTTGATTTGAACTCACAGCCACCAAGGGACCCATGTCCAAGATGCCAGATTGTCCTGTTTCTCATGCAGCAAATGTTTTTTTCATGCACATCAGCCCACATAGTTTGATATCCGATGTTCCCGTTCTGTTTGGCTTTCAGAACAACTGATGAGACAGACCTTCTCTCCCTTTGGACAAATCATGGAAATCAGAGTTTTCCCAGACAAAGGCTATTCATTTGTGAGGTACGTGGCCGTTTCATATCAAGTTCCCTTATTTTTTCTTTTTTTTTTTTACCCCCTATCAAGCAAGGTCAGAGTATGATGCACTGGTTCTTAATCCCACATATGTGACATATCGGTTCCACTCCTTTGTATTTGTGAGTTGCTTGCAGTGCAGAAGTAATAGTTATGTACATGTCTTGGTTAACCAGGCAGCCTAATAAGTATTCATGCCCATCTCACGGTTTGCCAACAGATCAGCTCTCCAGCAGTGGCGTGGTCACGATTGCTGAGTAAATATATATATGAAATGAGGTTCAGCGTTTCCTTAGTCGCTCTCTCCCTCTGTTTTTGTCCAGGTTTAACTCCCATGAGTCAGCAGCCCATGCCATTGTGTCAGTGAATGGCACTTCAATAGAGGGTCACATAGTCAAATGCTACTGGGGTAAAGAGACCCCGGACATGATGAACCCGATGCAGCAGATGCCTATCCCCCAGGTAAGGACACCATATACTGTACACACTGAGTGAAAGCATCTGCATGCTGTCAGAAGCATTAAGGACAAGATAAACATAAGATGACATCTGCCTGTTAGTGCTGTAGTAAGTCGTGAGTTTGTATAACTTCAGCATCAGTCAGTTTGAAATCATAACCCTGAAGTGTTGAACTTTTACAATAAAAAGGTATGTAACAAGCATTGTCCCCCATCATTTAATCTACTTCAGATTGAAGGGGGGTATTTTAAGTTTACATTGATTGTACAGTGATTATTAAAGTATATTTCAAAGGAGCAACCGTCAGTGGAAAAAGGTATTTTGACACATTATGGTAGTATTTTAAGTTTAAAATGTATTTAAAGTATTTTTTCCATTTCATTGTGGCTTCAAAGCCATGCTCTTCCCTCTGACACACACACAGGCAGATGCCCCCCCCCCTTTTGTCCTGGCTTAAGTTTTTAAAAATCTACTATTGCATCACATGGTGACCTGATGTGTGTAGTTATCCATGTAGAAAGTTTGCACAGAAAACATGGACTACTCCCTACTTAGGTCTGAAATATTAATACATAAATAGACTGTGTTTTGGGGCATATCTGCTGCCATGATCCACACTTAAGCCATACTTGTTGTACTGTACCCTACAGCAGAACAAGATGGGCTTTGCTGCAGCCCAGCCCTACGGCCAGTGGGGCCAGTGGTACGGCAATGGGCCCCAGATTAGCCAGTACGTCCCGAATGGGTGGCAGGTCCCCACCTACGGTGTCTACAGCCAGGCTTGGAATCAGCAGGGCTTCAAGTAAGTAGTACGGTGTGCACAGGGCTCCCCTTCACCGCCTCCTTCTACTCCAGCACCACCAGAGTTCCCCTTCAAGACCGGGGCAGCGAGAGTCAGTTCTGGCCAGAGGGGGATCCCACCCCCCTCCCCCCAACCCATACACCCCACCCCCACCCCCAGCCTCACCTCCTCCTCTCACCAACCCCTCATCTTGCTCAACTTGAGAAGATTGAGAAATAAGCACACAGACACACACAGAACAATCTGAACTGTAAATTTGTTGTTAATCATGTTTCATTGTGTCATTACAGCTTACTGTGCACAGCACGTCCTAATAACTGAAGGGTTTTGTTCCAAAATGTTTTTGTCTCTTGAATTTTAGTGCATAATAGTTCAAAACTGTCAGCTGTCCCAAAAATCATTGTGCCTTAAACTAGCTAAAAACGTATTTTTATTCATTTCAGTAAATTTAAAGGTAATTGATGGAAACAAGATAAACGCTAAAAGCTCAAAACAAATTTTCACTTACTGTCCACGCCCAGGTAGAGTTTGATGAAGAATGCTTTTCCCTTTTTGTAAGAATGCCCCCCCCCCCACCCCCCCGTGTGTAAGAACTGTGTTCTTTAAGGCTGTTCATTTGTTTTTTATGTCTACATTCATGTCATAGCTTTTACGTATTTTTCTTTTTGATTTCATCGATTTATTTTTACATATACCTGAGGATTTGATTTGTAAATGAATGTCAGTAGGACATGTAAAATATCATTTGTAGGTTATCAAATTTTGTTTTTATTTAGACAGCCTATGTGCAGTGATGCTTTGTGCACCCAAGAAAAATAAAGGAGAGGCCATATGTTGTTGACAGTCTAACATTCTTGGTGAACAGGTGTATAAGTAGGCTCTGTACAAAGGTGTGAGCTAGATGTAACTGAAAGCAGTGTGTGTGATTGTCGAATGTACAGTAAATGCACAATTCCTAAGACGGAGGCGAGGCCTCTCTTGACTTGAAATTTGAAGATAAAACTTTATCATGTATAAGCTGTCTATTTTCCACACTGAACTCAGAATTTAGTTTTATTACATGAATGATAAAAGACTTAAAATACATCATGTGAATTAGGTGAGAATTTACATTTACTTTGTGGCCAAATGTAGACGTGTTGCAAGAGAAATGAAGATGAACTGCATGGTTGTAAACAGTGTGACTTATCTATCTGTAGGCTGGTTACAGCTCTCTGATGTTTATAGTTATCAGTAGTTGGGAGGGGGGGTAGAAAGGAATATTTAGCTTGCTGCGCTTAGCCTGTATGCTCTTTGTCTGCTTGTCCACCCATGTTTAATCAAATGAAACTTACCTTTGGCCCCTCCAAAGAGCCCTCCACTTTCTTTTTTTCCCCTGTTTTTTTTGCTAGCTTGATTTTTGCCAGCCTGTCTCACCCTCACAAACTTCTGATAACTCTGTTTGCCTTCTTGTTCTCATTCTAGCCTGTCCAGATTCTAGTAGCTCTAATATAAACCGTCCCTTTGGCTCCCTTTCGCCTTGTCTCTTCTAACCTGCTGGCATTTTGTCTTTCTGTCTCTCTCTCTCTCTCTCTGTCTCTCTCTCTCTCTCTTTACCTCGTTTTTTGCAGTCACTTACCGGCCAGTGCTGGGTGGACTGGCATGAGCGCCATCAGTAACGGTGGGGTTATGGAGCCTACACAGGGATTGAATGGGAGTATGCTAGCCAACCAGCCGGGTATGGGAGCCGCAGGATACCCCACACACTGATAAGTGGGCAGGGTGGGAGATTTGTCAACCATCAGCCTCTTACTGGCTGTACGGTGCCCCGCGGGGCTGTGTAACACCGCCTCCATTTGTGGCAGGACTAAGACTTTTACTGGGATGTGGAACCTAATGGGAAGGTTGACGTCTATAGGAGATGTAAATGGGATCTCATGGGGGGTTGAGGTAACAGGAGCCAGGAAGGAGTGATTTGACCCACACAGGTATTTACACCCTTTGTGGAAGGCAAGAGTGGCTATGAACCAGGGCTCTTACCATTTTTAAGTTAACTGTAAATGAGTATAAAACTGTAAAGGAGAAACTTTTGGATTTTTTTTTTTTCGGGTTTTACAAATTGCTTCCATTTTCACATCTTTCCTCTCAGACAGCCACGGAGAGGTTTGTCATTTTTTTTTAATGAAACTGTTAAAGTCTGAGTCGTGCTAAGTTATGAACCTTAGTTATTATTTGAGGAATGGAAATCTGTTTAATTTGTTCTCATTTTCTCTTGGATTAAAATCAATTGCAGGGATTGTTGCTGTTTCTCTGTAAGGGCAGATAAATATTGCACAGTTTTTTCCTCTTGTACATGGACAAATTTGACTACCAAGAGTTTCCTTTTTGCATTCCATTTCTCCTTCATATCTTTCAGACAGCCTCAAATCTTTTCGCCACATGTAAATAACCATTCATTCATTCATTCATTTGAAACAATGTAAGTAAAATGCTACTGTTAACTGTGGGTGCTTGCTTTCTCTTTTGTTTTGATAACTCGACAGTTAACTCCAACATTGTACGTAGCAGAGTGGCACTATCAAATGTGACACTGGCGCAGTGCAACACACATGATTCTTCCATGCAGGGATAAGACAGCATTGCCATGCAGTGCATACTTAAAATTTAACACAGCTCAAATGTTAAAGGGTGAACGTGTTTGACACTTCTGATGTTTTTTTTTAATATCTATTGAAACGCCAGTATTTTATATCAAAAATCTGAGTGGATTCAACCTTTACACTTGCTCTTTTTGCCAGAGAAACGGGGAGGCCTACATTGTAACTGTTGCCTTATAGAGCTGGTTTCTTTTAGCTGACAAGATCCTCTTTTTAATTAGGCAGTGCCTACAGACATTTTCAGACCCTTTTGTTTAGAAAGGTGTTAGCCCTGAGAACTGATGACTCTGCTACTGTAATCAATGTTTTCTTGCTTTGTCCAATTAAAATGCTAATGCACATAAACCACACTGCGTTAGTTTTCCTCTTTCTCATGGATGTGTCGTTATTCTAGAAACATTAATGGAGATTGAATTCAGAAACCGCTTCTTCCTGCTTTAATATACATTTTTAGCTTGAGTTATTTCTACTTTAAAAGGTTTCGTGTGAAATGTTTAACCGTGAAGGTCTCACAAGTTGAAAAAAGGGTATATATATTTTGTCTGTTATTCAAACTATAAGCGTAGCCCTACATGCACTATTTATTGTAAATTGACAAATTAAGATTACTCTCAGGCTGCTTTCTAACTGTCTTGTACATCCTGCACTTGTACTGTATACTCTGTTTTGTGTATGTCCACCTGAGGCAGACAACTTTTTTTGGTTCCAGAACATTAATAGATGATACAGGGAGACGGCTTCAGTACAGTGAAGTATGTGCACCACACGTTGCTTTATGTGACTCTAAAATGTACTTAACACCTACTTAGTTTGCCCCCCATGGTTTTTATTTTCTGTTTTTACATTCTTTAATAAGTGGGAGATTGAATAGCATCAGTAATGGCTCACTGTAAGAGCTTACTGGGACACTTAATGGAACTGAGCCATTGTTTATGTTACACCTGTGCTTTTGACTGAGTCAGAAACATCTGATGTTAAAGTAAAAAACAAAACAAAAACTGGAGCACCTGAAATGAATGCAGAGATAAATAGTCATAATTATAATTTCATAATTATACACATTAATGCTACGACAAGTCAAACTATCTGCTGTGAAAACATTGGGCAAAACACTCACATTATCCTCTATATTTTAACTAACAAACCTAATTAAACAACATCCAGAGTTGTAGGAAAATGAAATGGAATTGTGAAATGATACACAGTAGTTGTTAAAGATAAAACTGGGAGACCTCTCTGAGGTTTCAGGTACTGATGATGAGGTCAGCTACAGCAGGATTTTCCTGTATAGCTTGACAACTGAAGAACCAAGTTTCCGCTCTGACAAAGCTTGTTGCATAAAGGCACAAGGAAACACTTGCAGTGCAACATGAGCTGGAAGTCAGTTGTGTAGCTTCTGGAACAAACAAAGCTATGGTTCAAGTTTTAGGGACATCAGTCTGAAACCAGTGCCTGGAGTATGGGGCTCGGACTCATGCAGGAGAGCGACAGCTCCAACAGAACCAACTCTTAGCTCTTTCTGTGGACTTAAAGAGTTAAGAACTCTTAAATAGAGCTCTCACCTCTCTAACATCTTGTTTTCTCCAGAATTAAGAGTTCTTAACTCAGGAGTAAACAGATCCATTTAACAGAAAAATGGATCACCATGATCACAGTGTTTTTTTTTTTTTTTTTTTTTAATTTTCTTTCAAAATGTTCAGAACTTATTTGAAGTTCAGTCACAGTGGACTGAGGTGTGAGAAATTGTTTATTAACAGGGAGGTTGCAAAATGAGAATGTGAAACTATGCAAACAGACAGCTACCTAAATATAAACTGTAGCCCAGGCTTTCACTCAACACCTGAGATATTTCCCGGTATTTTTGGATGGACTTCAAGCATCCTTGTGATTTACAGTAAATAAGCTGCTAGCTCTTATGCTGACTCTGTGATTGTCCATGTGTACACCAGATGGCGCTCTCTGTCCACATATCCTGCCTGGCTCTGTGGAGCAGGTGGGGGGCTGTGCTGTTATTTAGGACAGTGTCACTCAGATGTTAAATGACTGTCACATTGAGTGTTGTGTGTGTGTCTGTGTGCGAGGGCAGACACTACTTTGTATGTGTGAAAAGCTTTTCTGGCATAAAGCTTTCATTTTCCGTCGTCTCCCCGGTGTAAAATGTCATTTGTTTGCTACCTTTTTAAAACTTGTCTCCCACTTAAGAAAGTCTTTTAGTGTCTACATTAAAGACTATAGAGTGTGTACACTGTATGTGTGTGTGCCAGCTCTCCTCAGTCAGAGTTATTGGGTCCTGAACAGCCATGCAGTCTGGTTGGCTGGAATAACAGGCAGTAAGAGCTGACAGGCTGATAAATGGTTTGTCTCTTCACAGCTGCTCAGCCAGGACCCGACTGGGCCTTAATGGACGGAGAGTCTGTTAGTGATGGAGAGAGAGGGAGAAAGAGAGAGAGAGATGTCAGGAGATGAGTTAGTGAGCAGATTACAGATGAAATCAATCAAAGTGGCCGTACTCGCTTTCTCCTTTTGTCTGTCTTCGTTTCTATCTTCTTTTTCTACTTCTGGATTTACTTTGAGTAAAAATGACAAGAATTCAGTCTTTATTCTGAATCATGTTCTTCCATGGCCGTGTGGCATAGAGAACATACTGTAGACTCAGTTTCATATAATGTGATGTTGTTGTGGATGTTGTCTTTCAAATGACACCATCTTTGATGTCTCTTTATCTGTGACAGAGGGACTGCGTCAGTTTCTTAAAAGTAGGTTGTGTATGGAAATGTAATAAGTATTGTCAGCTGATTGGTTCTGTATCGATATGTTCATTTTGTGTCTTTCATTTTCCTTTATTTGATCTGAACTTCCTGCTCTTTAAGATGTCCTTTTTACTTTAATTTGAGGGACGGTCCTCTGGATTTTTGGCTTCTTTATTCTTCTTACATCTGTTTAACATCTGTCATCTGTTTTCAAGCCGTTTAACTGCAAACTATTGATAATAAGAATCATTGATAAATTAAGATAAAATTTAAGTAAAAGTAATATGTGATGTTTGTTTTGATTAGTTTGAATAATTCTTTTTCAACATTTTACCAAAATGTTAAGTTTTGCATTACAGTGCAACCATTAAGCCAGTCATTTATGTTTATGTCATTTCAAAGATGGTGATGACATGCTTGTCTTTCCTTTCCTTTCCTTTCCTTTCCTTTCCTTTCCTTTCCTTTCCTTTCCTTTCCTTTCCTGTCCTGTCCTGTCCTGTCCTGTCCTGTCCTGTCCTGTCCTGTCCTGTCCTGTCCTGTCCTGTCCTGTCCTGTCCTTTCTTGTCCTTTCCTTTCGACCGACCTTAGATTCTGTGTTTGCTCTCTTTTTGTCTAAAGTACTTTATGATTAAATGAACATGTATGAATCTACCTGCCATCATGTCAGGGCTCATGTCTGCTTTTGGACTTTCAGTGGTGTCATCCAGTAATGGACGGACCCAGTACACACTTTTAACATTGGCCCTATTCACCTTGCGATGTGTTGCACAATCAAGTAAAAACACATGGAGACATACAGAGATTTGTGCACACACCCACAGACAGCTTGGATTTTACAGGTCAGGCTTACACCATTTCTTATGCACGAGGACAAAATACTGATAAACTACTGTAAAATTGTAAATAAAACAAGCAATAAAACACATAATTGCTTGACTTAATACACTGAGGAGTTTTCCTGCTACTGCCTTACCTGGTCTGGTATGACCAGCAGCTCTTGGTATCTAATGTTAGCAAATATTGCTAGGTTAGCAATATTATTACTCCTTACTCTTGGTATCAAAAGTGATTGTAAATGCATGCATGCAATGACATACATTAGCCATTAGAAGACATATAAACTGCTTTGGTCCATCTATGGTTGAAGAGCACTGGTTATGTACCTTTATTAGTAAGTGCACTATCTGCATAGTTTTTTTTGGAGGGAGGACAGGCCCCGTCAGACCAGGGGAAACTGGGAAACTGCAGGATCACGGAGTGTTTGTATTTCAGGTGGCTGATTGAGTACTGTACAAAGTGTGCTGAAGCGGAAAACAAAGGAACTGAGGAAAACGGTTAGGGCTTGAAGGACACAAGGTGCCCTGTGAATTGTTTGAGTGAACAGCGTCTGTGTGTGTTTGTCTGTGTTTCCATGTAAGTGACAGCTTGCGGCAGTGGCTGACAGAAAATAAACATGTTCCAGTAATTAACCTTGACAGGCCCAATGTGGTGCCAACAGCAGAAACCTGCTAATGACACAATTAATCCATAATTAAGGCATTCTGTCACACCACACTCACACACATACTCAGTCATTGAACGTTGTGTGTGTATTAGGGAGACTGGTACATGTCTGTCCAAGCAAATACAGTATGTGCCACAATAAGAGCATGGTAGTATCACTGGATGATGATTCTTTTTTCAGAAAGCTCAAAGCTTCTTTATGGCACTGAAATAACGTGTGTTATCCCTGTTGCTGTTCACCGTGTCCACATATAAATATGAAATACTGCAAAACCCGTAGCAATGAAAGATATAGAAATGTAAACAGTGGACAACCAATATATAGATATATGTATGTTATGAAGCAGCAATCCATCTGTTGCAGTCATTGAAGAAAGTACAGCAGTGTTTGCCTGTGCACTGCTGACTGCCTGCACAGAATAGAGCCAGAGGTTTCTGTTGTGAGGCAGGTGTATATACCTGAACTCAGTGACACACGTCTGTGTTAAAGAGGGTGAATGTCCTGGTTACTCCCTGACAGTAAGCCTGAGCTGATGTTCATACTCCTTCAATTCAAGTGTTTGAGTTTCCTGCTGTGCACAACCATGTACCATTATTTTACTCTTTATGAAGTATTCACAAGTATTCTGCAGTGATTAGAAATTTATCATTATCAAAAAAATATCTATTTAAAAAAAAAAAAAAAAACTCTAAGTGTGACAGTAGTGGTTGAATGAATGAGACTGGATAAATGGTTGAATGGATGAAGTCAGTCGTTTTGAAGAGCTATGTATACCCTCTCTGCAGATTGTATCCGTATCGCTTCAGGAACAAATTCTGCAAGTCATAAGGTGGTCATAAGGATTTGCTTATTTTTTTTAAGTATAGACTAGTTTGGTCTGCGGTTTGAAGCAACCGAACACAGGAAGTCTAACGGGTGAGTTAAGCTGAAGCCGGTGAGAAGAAGCTGCACATGTTTTAAAAAGCAGCCTCTTCTCGTACTTAATTTCTTTTGTCTGTCCGGCCCTTTTTTCTGCTGTTTAGGTCCCCAGACTGAATTCTGGCACCTCTATCCCTGTATCAGCGCCACTATGTAATGTAGTTACTCTGCTGAGTAAACAGGTTCATGGACTTCCACAGGGAATGGTAAACTGTGAACGCTGACCATGTCTCAGTGAGTCAATGCTTTCATAAAAACTACGAATGCAAACATCTGTTTGGAGGTTAGATCTGAAAACATTTACATCATGTCCTGTGTTCTCTTGTTTTTTTTAATCATGCTGACTAAATAATGATGATAATAATATGTCAATCAACAATCAGTTTGTTTTATATGTTTTATGAGTATTGTCTGTATTAAAAGTGTTTTTTTTTGTGATAGATGATATTAGATGCAGAGACTCTGCCCTGGTTTAGTTTTTACTGAATTTATGTTCCTGTTTAATATTCCAGAATAATCTATTCTGCAAAACCCAGGGACATTTATAAGTGTTATACAACACATCCAGTATAAATTTTAAAGATTTACTTCTGCAGTAAGTGCTACTAGCTTTAAATAAACTAATACATGGTTCGACAATGAAAAACAACATGCACGTCCCAGTTTAATGTAGAAAACTGAATCAGCTTCATCTCTTAACAGAAGCAGTGAGTTTGCAAGTGCAATTAAAAGGCAAATATTTACTGCTACATTAATCAGAAAAAGAAAGTGAGATTATACAAAAATAGAAAGGACTTGTCTGCATGTTTACCATTAATACTTGTGTCTGTGTGTGTGTGTGGCAGATGGGACTTGCATTGGTCAGAGAGCTGGGAAAAGCCTGTATGATATTTAGCATTCACATACATAATGGTAACACTAAGTTTAATGCAAGCATTTTTTTTCATATAACATAGGCAATTCGATATGACACACTGTAGTTGCTGTTACATTACGTAGTTGTTGTCCATTTACTGTTGCATAGATGTCAAATGTTTTTTGACAGTACCAAGGCAATTTCCCTAGAGCCTCTTGTCAGATGCATTTTGGATTAATTTGAACCCTGGTGACATCACCATGACATCGTCAGGGTTATTTTATTGGACTTATTGGACTTAAATCTCCTCCAGAGCCACAGAGAGAAAGACACTGTATAAGTGTTTTCGCAGGCTGAGCAGTACTCGTCACGGAAATTGCTAGAGTCTCAAATCTCAAATTAAAAGTTCGGTTTACCCAAATTATCAGAATATCCAAATGTTTTTTTTTTTAATGCTGTCAGCATCACAAAAAAAAAAAAGAAAAAAAATCCTGTTTGTGCAAAATCCTGTTTGCACAAAAACAATCCACATGCTTGCACACCACTAAAGTGTGAAAATGTATTATTTGTAATTTGGGTGAACTGAGCCTTTAAATCCAGACTACTGAAACTGGGCCAGCCGCTCTTGAAAGCAGAGTGAAGGAGGTGTTACTGCAGGTCTTGCAGACTGTCAGGTCTGTTGAGTAATAAGAAGAGGAACATTCATCACATCAGACTGGCTGATACCCTGGTTTCATAAAACGTCAACATTGCCCTGACATTTGAGCTAACCATTATATCAGTCCAACTTTTCTGACGCTACACAAACTTTACTGTGCCAAGTCTTGTTCAGATCTCTGCCACTCTGTTTAGAAGTTTGACAGCTTTATTATGTACTTTGTACACAGCTTCAGTGGCAAGTCAAATTCCTGGCATGTGTAAATAGACTTACAGGTGATTTTGTGGCTGTCAGAGTGTTTGCTAGACAGTCGTGACTGATTTATAGGCAGTGCGTCAAACACAACCTGAATAATCCATCAGGCAAATAAAGATGAAACTGTGCTCTCAGGTACACTCCAACTTCAACTGCTTCCAGTGTAAACACACACATGCACGCACACACCATTGTACACTCACTTGCAGAAAGACACTATGTACAGTGAACTGTTCACCCACATGCTTGTGTTTGTGTGTCTGTCAGGGTGTGTCAGGCTCAGCCCTGACAGGTGTGTGTCACCTCATCATTCAAGCTGTCAGCGCCGCAGACGGGCAGGAGGAGATGAGACGGTGATGAAGGACACCAGTTGGCTGTCGCTCAGCCCAAGACACTTCCTGTGTGCTCACAGTTTAGAAAGAGTCTTGAAGAAGTCCTATGTAGGACAAAGGCAGCCTGCGGCTAACTCCCCCCATTACCACTGTCTGTAACGCTCCAAATGAAAAAAATCCCCCATCTGACTTGACTCATCGCTCATCACCAGCACAGAGAGTGTAAGAGAGAGCTCCATGGATCAAAGACTAGATGTCACATCCCCCTCCCCTTCCTTACATTCATCCAAAAAGCCAGAGCGAGGGCTGTATGTATGCGTGTGTGTTGGAGGAGCGCAGCTTGCCAAGCTCCTTGACTTGAAGCGTGTGTTTATGTACTTTGTCACTCAGGAAAATGAGATGTGTAAATCCAAATGTCAGCAAAGAAGAGGAGATTTCTGACGGCGCCGAGCATCATGTTCCAGATTTGCTCTCCTTCCTCTCCTCACTTTTGGCCCACTGGACACACTGCTGACAGCTTCATGACTGACAGAGAGAGGAGAGAAGATCTGAGCACTAATAGAAGGAAGGAGGAAGAAGGGGGGAATGATGGTAGATGATGTTTCTTGGATGCATTCACACACACAAACAGGGACCATATAACAGCCAAGGTCAATGCTACATGTCTGAATCTGACAGTCTGTACTTACTTCTTATGGATGGTGTGTGTGTGTGTGTGTGTGTGTGTGTGTGTGTGTGTGTGTGTGTGTGTGTGTGTGTGTGTGTGTGTGTGT
>JBBMJY010000024.1:21895868-21907744 GCA_037833715.1 Toxotes lorentzi | reverse complement strand
CACACACACACACACACACACACACACACACACACACACACACACACACACACACACACACACACACACACAGATAGGCAGGCGTTAATCTCAGTGAAAGACAGGTGTCAGGGGAAGAAAGACAGGAGGGAAGGAGAGCAGAAAGGAGAAGACACAGGGAGAGAGAAATGTCAGAAAACTAGCAGGCAGCTGATGACTGCATGAAAAACCTTCACTTATCAGTCAGTGACCCACAAACACACACACATACCACCAACCCACACATGCATAGCTAAGATTTCCATTGTCAGTGTTTACAGGCCACCAGTGTGACATCTGGCAAGGGTCACGAGAGTGTTGAGGACAGTCAGAGGATGTGGAAAAGACTAAACTCAGATTATTATTCACTTTTATATTTTATGTAAATTTTTATGATGGAGATCAGAGTTTACCAGCCTTTGTATTATTCACCACTAATCACTAACTCACTGCCTGGACATGAATGCTCCCAGCCATTTCTTAAAATAAGAACAAAAGCAAAATGAAGAGGAAAGCCCACTCTCCTTTAAAGAGAGAGTGCATGGGTGGATAGAGTGGGTGAGATGAATATCAGAGGTAAAGAGGATAAAGAGAGAGGGAAGGATGTGTGGGGGAGTGGAGGATGAAAGGAGTGGGATGGGAATAACAGACTCTTTGGGATGATGATCAATGGTTTTTGTGGAAATTAACATTCACCTGGGAGCGTTTCACACATGACACTGCAAAACCATGAAAAGTGATGACTCAGCAGAATGTTTGTGCGGTCTTATTCTCTACTGATTGGTTTAAATGCACATGTTTCACCAGGGCTGATTAGTTGACACTGTGTAGGTGAATACATTTTTTGTGAAATATTTTATCATCTCCATTTGATTTGAATGTTCACACACTTTTCCAACACACATTCTGCTTTAGCAATGTGATCCTGTAAATAACTGGAAGGCCTCTCCTCTGCATATTTACAATAAAAACACTGAAAACATTAAACATTATACATACTGTATATACACATCACAACCAAAACATTGTTGTGACTAGTATAGTATAGTACACTTATATACGTATAATGATGTAAATATGTAAATTTAATAACTGGTTTAAATGTACAAAGTCATAGCTACAGCATTAACTGTGTAAACTGTGTAACCATCTAATTAACTACAGCAATAAAACTGTCACTCTAACTATAACCATATGACAATAATGACATAACTGTTTAACTATAACTACACTGATCAGCCACAACACAAACTGGTAACTGGCTTAATGTTGTGGTTGATTGAAGTAATTCTACATAACTATAATTTTAACCATTTAACTAGTGTATGTAACTATAACTATACAACATTTACAATATATCAGTATCTATGACTACAACTGTATGATAGTAACATAGCTATATAACCTGACTCCAGCTATATAATTATGTTCCTATAACTATGTAACTGTAACAACATGACTATACATCACATACATTACTCATTTAAAGATATATCTATGTAACTTTAACCATATAATGATATAATTACATGACCATAAGAGTGACTCTCATTCCTCTCTCTTCTCTCCTCACCCTCTCAAGTCATGGGATCTCCTGTGTGGATTGAAAGCATACTGATACTGAATTGCGTTTTTGTAAATGTTAAATGTCGTATTCGGTAAAATGAGATGATATCTACAGAGACAGACGCAGAAGAACAGACATTCACATGTTCTTAGTTTGTGGCTGTGTGGCCTCAGATCTCTCTCTGTCCTCTAGTTGCTCTTTTGTTTCCATCTTTCATTTTTCACATCAATTCAATATGCATTACTGGCGAATTGAAATGGTATGCAAAACATCTAAATACAATTAAATGACAGAATGCAGATATAATGTAAAAATTAGATCATGATGGTAAACATCTGTTCACCTTGTGACTTTAAAATACTGTGTATTCATTGCACACAGTGTCTATCTGTGCTTCAGTCTTTACTCCACAGTTCTACAGTGATTCAGTGAAAAAAGTAGGAATGTCCAAATGATGCATCCTGGAGAGCAGCACTAAGTGATTCTTTTTTCCTCTTTCTTCCTCGCTCTCTTTTCCCATTCTGTCTCATGATCTCTCTTCTCTGTGCTGCCAGTGATCCTCCTCATCTCCTGCCTCCAGGGTTAATAAATCACAACTGACATACAAATGGCGGCTTGGCTCGACGTGGCCCTGGATGGCCTCTGATTAAAATCGTTTGTTTAAATCTGCAGTTTCCAGACCTGCCTCTAACTTTCTGACATTCCACAACATGGCAAAGCTGTGAAGTTGATGCAGGGCTGGATGAATCCTTTCCCTGGGTGGGTGGCTTTTGAGAATAGATGCACATAGACCATCTGGGTCCTGCTAAAGTAACTGAGCCATCTATCATATAAATAATAATGAAATCAATACTGGCCCGTGTCCGAAAAACATATTAAGCAGTCTGTGTTTTTCCAGTTTGATAAAATGAATGTTCATTCACAGCTAGTAAAATGTACAGATTCAAATGTATCTAAAAGCTACAGTAAAACTGGATGCACCCTGCTCGCTCACCTAAATAATTTGAAGGTTGTTAGTTTGCCCACGACGGTTTAAATGCTTTTCTTTTTTTGCTTTTTTTTTCAGTGAAGCCTAGCCACACCAAAAAGTACCAAAAAGAGTTACGGAGGGGGGGAGCTTTCTGAGCTCTGAAGCTTGCTAACTGTTAGTTAGAAAGCTGACTTGGCTGGTAATTTCACAATAGGTTCACACACTTCACTCAAAAGTTTTAACTGGATCATCAGTTCTTGTCACACAACAGTGTCCAACGCAGCCAAAAACGCTTGCTGTTGGTCAGTGGGGCAAATTTAAGCGTCACAGTTCACCACATTGAACTCGACACAAACAATTTGCTTAAATTTACATCATGACTGAATCCACTACTGCTTTTTTTCTGCTTTTTCAGGCTGCAACACATCACACATCTATCACATTGTACATTTCAGTGACTTAAATTCCAGCTGGATTATAATCAGATGAAACAGAAATTTGCTTCAAACTCTACTTTTCCGACTTGAAAGAATTTTGGATGTTGTCAGTTCAAAAATTAAGTTGAAAATACAAAAGAAATCTCAGTTACAGGAGCTTCCACACTAACATTGATCCAGACTAATTAATCACGAGTCCTGTTCAGTTGAAAATAAACATAGTTTTTTATGTTTCATTGTTCGTTCCTCTGCAGCCCACCCTGCCTCGAGGCCTGGCTGCCTCTGTGCCTCTGTGGCCCCATCGTGCTGCCAGCGCAGCCAAAACCCAGGCCCAAAACCAAGGGCCCCTGCCGGCCCCTGCAATGGAAAGCAGATGGCCAGTCCTCTGATGGCAGCCGGCTGCAGTCGGCAGTCCAGGAGAGGAAACTTCTCATTCGCCGTCATCCATCATCGGGGCTGGGAGAGGGAGGGAGGAGAAGAGAGGGGGAGGAAAGACAGAGCAATGCCTGACACCCGGCGTCTGGCCTTTTTCAAACGGCTTCGCATGGCACATTCATGGCTCGCACTCATACACACATGTAAAAACACACGCATACACATGAAGCACAGGCCTTACTCACACACACATACACACTCGAGCCAGTGAATATATTCTGGCTCACGTTCGGGTTTTTTGCCTTTCATTAGTGGTATTATTCTTTTCAGTGGGCTGGTTGTGAAAGGTCTTTTCTGGCTGATCCCCCCCTTGAGAGAGAGAGAGAGAGAGAGAGAGAGAGGGAGGAAATTACTGTTTCTTTCTGTCTCTCAATCTTTGTGATTTACTGTGTCTGGTCCTCTTTTACATCCAGTGGTGTCCATGCCATCCTCTCATTACACCTCACCAGATCCTACAGAAATTAGTAGAAGAAGAGAGAAAGAAAGAGAGAGAGAGAACATAGTGAGTAATGCACCTGACAGCTAAGGATCATTAATCACTGTCAGACTTGAAAGGAGAGGGAGGACGAGGTGGAGGAGGCGGGGGTGGCATTTGACGTGGCAACACACACACTCAGACACACACGCCCTCTCTTGCACACATGTTCTGCTTCATACATTCTTTCACAGACTTTCTGTGTCTCAGTCCCTCAGTTCAATTCACTTATTCCATGAGACATGAGAGTTTTCCCAAAACATTCAAATAAAAATGATAAAACAAAAAGTAAAAGTAAAAGAATAAACACACACACACACTCTCATGCTCATGCACATGCCAGAGGACCCTCATGTCTGTGAGCTGCTGACACTAATAAGGGCTGTTGAGGGTTTGACTCCACGCTGCAGGCCGCCACTGCACAGCAGGGACGACCATTCACAGCCTGTCAACCCGCCCCGCTGCAAGAGGCACCGACAAAGAGCTGCAGAATGCAGGGCTCTCACAAAAGAGATGACGGCGACACAGTGACTTCAAATCTCAGGCATGCAGGCACGCACAAAAAGATAGGCACACACACACATCCTTGTCATCCTCCTGTCCTCCCCCCTTCTTGCAGCGGGACAGCAGCTGGCCTGTCCAATTGTCAGTCACACTGATGAGACTGTTCAGCTATGTCCAAATACTGTGTCCTTCCTGAGCCCCCCCATCTCTCCATTTTCAGTTCAAATCAAGTCACAGACTTTCACAGGCATCTAATGGCAATACAAAGCACTTTTAGACCACAACACAAAATGATACAAACATAACAAATAATAATTATTGAATTTCCTTTCTATTCCAGTTCTGTTGTTCTGACTGTTAGAAAACCTACAGTTGTAGATGGGCGGGTCAATCCAGGCCTAAACAATTATTGTGGATGCAAATTAACAAATTAATAAATGATATATATCAATTATTAGGAAATTCTCTCAAAATGTTAAGGCTGTTATAATCAATATCTTTATATTGACAGTTGTTCAAATGACTACTTGAATGTGTCACTGAGAGAGAATTATCACCTGACTCTGCAGGTCCCCTTAGCTCTTCAGCGCTTTATTTACATTATTTATTTTACATTTTTGGTTCACTCTCATCATCTTTAAGCTCTGATGACTGTTCACTGCCTGCTCAGCACCAAACAACAGACAGACACAGTTAGTGACTCGCTAACAAATGTTCAGCAGCCATTTCTCTTGGTGAAGAACAAAACTGAGCCAAATGAAAATGAAAGTCAAAATCGGATTTATATTGACAGGATAGTCAGAAACACAAGTTCAAATGAACACTAATGTTGCTCAGTCCCTTCAAACATAATTGTACATAATTGTCATGAACATTTTGGGTTTCTTTTTCTCCATTTAACACTCACTAAGGGTTAATGATGCATTCTTTTTTTTTTTTTTACTGCACAGGAATTACTGTAAAATTACAGGTGTATACAGTCTGTGTTTAAGTATTAAGTTGTATTATTTATTACAGTTACAGAAATACTCTTACTGTAGTTTTCTCACATTTCAAAACAGATATTGTACATTTTACTCTGCTAAATTTATTAGAGAGCTATAGTTATTTATTTTACAAATAAATGTTTTATATATAAACTGTATTGCAGTCTTATAAATATGGTACATATTTAACTATACAGTAGAATGTAAAATAAATGAGCTCCATGCTGATTGACCAGCTGCAACATTAAAATTCTGCCCACGCTACAGTAAATATCAGTAATTATAAAACAATATTATGGACTATTATCATATTACTGACAGCTGCCTTTCTGCCACCAAAGTAAAGTTCATGGATTCTTTAAGTTCATGGTTCTGATAATTATACTTCAGCATTTTATGTGAGAAGCGTTTGGATACAGGGGTTTTACTTGGAATAGACTACTTCTTCCACCTGTGTGTTGCAGCTTCAGCACCTCTTGCTGCAATTTGAATCTAAATCTGAATTTAAAACCTCACATAGGAGAGACACAGTGCCCTGATAAGTAACTAACTTAGGACGAGACACTTAAGACTTAGAAAATAATATTTTGCTGAAGATTTAATATTGCCAGTTCTATTTGTTTGTATCACTACTTATTCGCTTGGCTATCATCACAGACTGAAATGTGGACTTTTTCATTTGCTGCTGTCTCACTAAATTCAACAAGGGAGAGTCCGGTGCTGTCTCCGGTGGACATGGTGGCTTTCAGCCACAGACCACAGCTGGGCCTCCCAGACACTTCCCAGAAATCCACAGCTGGCAGTGTTAAAGCCTAGATGTAATCCATTACAGACAATACAATCATACTCTTTTACACATGAGGCCAACTCAACTCCAAAACAGTCACCGCTGATCGCTTCCACTTATTGTTTGGTCACTTTTACACCAAAATGAAGAGAATAGTGGTTACGTGGACAATCAGTTTAATTTCCCTTTTTGAGCAGTAACCCTGTCATCATCAATCCTTATTTAAAGATAAAATGATGATGTCTATTATCTCACTGATTTTAATGTCTTTTATTGCAGTAATAGCTCTGAAGGCGTTCTTTACTGTGATTATGGGATGTGAGGGTGTTGTTGATAGACAGTGCTGGCATCTCTAAAGTACCCATAATGAAGCTAAAGAATGCCCTTCTGGGTATCATGGAGATTAAACAGCACAATGCTTACCAGTGTGTTGTCTGAAACAAACATGTACATACAGAGGAACAGAAAGCAAGACAACAATGGAGCACAGAGGACAGCTAAGTTTCTGCCTCCCACAAATTAGCACAAATAACACAAAAATGGACAGTAACTGGGTGGCCTGGTGGTTTCAGATACAGTCTTTGAACCACTTAACCCAACTTAAAGGACACATCAAACTCATGTGTCCATCAGCAAGACACAGAGTCTCTCCCAGCTTCAAAGCTGCTGCTTTGTAGCTAACCGTGACCTCTGACCTCTCTGTGGAGGGGACAAAAAGAGAACATTTTCATTGAGGGATTAATATCAGACACATTCAGATGCATACAGTCAGATTCAGGTATAAAGATGTATAAAGTAAGAACTGAATTTTGAAAAAATAAAGATACAATTTGTGTTTAAGACCAGCAACATGAAAATGTTGGGTCTGACTTTGAAGACAGACAGGATGTGATCAGCAGGTCATCAGCTGCGGCCTCCCTGAATATAATGTGAGCTGAGATGTGTTCATGCACTTTCATGATGAGTTAAATAAGATATCAACATATCACAATTTTCTCTTGTCCTACATACAAGTTTTCTTTCTGTAAGTTTTGAAGTCTCATTGATATTGTATTTAAACATCAAAATAAACTAGTGATGCTAATTGTCAGTTTCAGAATGTTAAATTATTATAACATGAACTTGCTTTTTAACCCTTTTTAGATCATTATCCCTTAAAATGAAGCAGTGTCTACTTGTGGTTAATCTAATCCCTTTTCATATGGACTGCTATTGCAAACAATATATATGCATATTATTGTGTAATAATATAAAGTAATTATACTCTGTTGGTCAAATACTAATTGCAATCAAAAAAAGTAAAAGTCTCACATCATACAATACTCCATCAGTATACCAGAACCTCAAAACTGTGGTCACGTGCAGTAGCTTTCTTACCCTTCTCAAAAGCACACTGGGTAGGTTACACTGCAGTACAATAGATAAGGCGGGTTAAACTCATAGACTGCATAGGCTGAAAATCTGCTTTGAAATTAATTTGCATTGTTTAAAATCATTCAATTATTGTGGGGTAAATTCAGGCACAAAGCTTTTACATTTTAGAGGTAGATAGAAGCTACTTTGGAACTTGTAAATACACTTGACTGCAAGTGTTATTAGATAAAGCATCACAATTTTTCTCCACCTCAGGGCCAAAGTTCACCTAAAGTACCTGCTACCAGACTTGCCATTATATTGCTGTGTGTAAAACATTTGCCACAAATGGAAAGAATGTTTTGAAATGGTGCTGCCTTACCCCCTGTCTGCTTCACTGTATGCAAGCAGAGCGTGCTCACTATGTTCTGGGATGGAAGTGTAATGCACTGCAATGGAGGTCTATAAGAGGAACAGCATGAAAACAGAAATAGGAGGGAGAAAGAGCCAGGCCGGAGAGTGCACACTGCTCTACTGGGTGGCAGTGCTGATTCAACAGCAGGCAGACCCAAAGCAGGATCATCTGTCTCCATTATGGTCTCCCTACAAATCATCTACATTTCCCCTCTTCTCCTCTGCTGCCCACAAGCTCATAAAGCTAGCTTTTCCATGCTGCTTTTGGCAGAAGGAGTGAGAGAGACATCCAGAGAGGTGTATTGTGGGTGGTCGAGGGGTGTACGAACCAATGCGTACAGACGCACACATGCACCACTTTGGACGGGGTCGACCACAAAACTGCTATTCTTACCAGAATGATACATGTGCAGCCTTAGCTTACAGCTGAATAAATGCTGCTGAGGGAAAACATGCGTCTGGGATGTCTGCACTTCCCTTGAGCCCTCTCCCAGTGGGGAGTGTTTGTGCTTGTCCCACACATTTCAGTCTGTCTTTGTCATGGAGTGATGGACTTACTTTTGCAGTGAAACTGTAGTAAGTTGTTTTTTTCTGTGGTAAAACTGATCTAAGCTTGATCTAAAATGGGTTTAGCAGCTAGAAAAATCTAATTTATAGTAATACATGGGTGATATTAATGAATTATAAGATAACAGAAGTTACTTTACTGTCTTTCTTCTGCTGTAGCCTGAAAAATGTAAAGAAACTTCCCGGCTTCTCTTTGTTCCTACAAGGCTGCTGTTTTTCACTTTCTCTCAGTATTTTCCTACTCAACCATCACAGGCACACACAAATGTGTTCTTTCTTACAGTCATACTGACTGCTGCACTAGTTCAGATGCAAAACAATTTATCTGCCTGCTGGATGCTCTCACAGCATGGCTTAAAACCTTGCTGTGGGCAGGATTACAGATTACCGCTGGTTATTGCACTGAAGGCTTTTACATTTCAGCAACTTCTGCCCTTCATGTTGCATGTTGTGATCATTTTCTGTGTATTTTCAATGAGGCCCAATGTGACTCAGCAGGTCTGTCAGAACTGCTACTACAAGTTAATAGTGTGATGATCTTGTGGAAAATTTAACTGCAGTTTAAAATGGACTTAATAAAATGGCTCCAGTAAAAACAAAAACACTGGCTGGAAAATGAAAAGCTTCTCGGTTGAATGTGAATTCCATAAAAAAGGAACTGGCAAAAGACTGAGCTTCAAATTCACCAAGATATCTTTTGGACACACTGAGCCACAGGAAGATACTGACACTTCCAACACATAGTTTTCAACAATGACGCACAGATCACAGGCGATGAAAAAATTCACAGATTCTTTTCGCTGTAATTGATTATCTGTCAGAAGAAAAATCCCTCCAAAGTGGTGTTTTAAGTTTTCCTTTTGTGCTTTTCTTTTAGAATAAAATCACTCTCAGTACAAAACCATAGAAAACAGTACAAACATACAAACTTTATTAATAGAAGTAATTATCATGATTAATTATCATAATCCATTGAGCTGACAAACTGAACACATCCTATTGCTTTCACTGAGAGGGTTGATGTTTTGTAAATTCTTCAGTAGCTGAGAGTGTTTCTGTCAATTAATCAGACTCTAAAGCTGTTTTCACATATAACGCACACATGCTATGAGCTATGAGCTAAATGTTAATGTCAGCATGCTCACAACGGCAATGCTAGCATGCTGATGTTTAGCAGGTAATGTTTACTATGTTCATCTTAGCTAAAGTTTGCCTAATAGCACACAAAATGCAGCTGAGGCTGATGGGAATATCAATGGCTTTTTCAGGTGTTTGGTCATAAACCAATGTACTGGACTAATTAAAACCTTGGCTTAATGATGGTGCCAGGTCAGGGATCACCAGAATGTGAGGGCAGCCTGACAAACACAAATGTCTGTGACTGACTGAGTGATGAAGTTATTCTGTTGACTGGGTATATGTGCACACAGAGCACAGAGTAGGAGAGGAGAAAACTGATAAACGGCAAATACAATGCAGTGACATCATGAAGGTGGTAATTAGTATATTACGTCATCTAGCAACATTTAGCAACTTTCTGAGCAAGATTCAGCTACTTTCCATTGAAGGTTTTGCACACTGACGCTACATGGTCCAGCTGTTTAGTGAGTTTTGACCTAGTCTTGTTATAATCCATCTTGATTGACCCATGAATGTGGTAAGTAAGTAAGTGGTTGTGACTGGGGGAATGAGATATGTGTGTACACTATAAAAACATTTACAGGGCTCAGCCTGTATTTAACCATTATTCTAGAGGCGCAGCCTGAGCGACGTCAGTGTCTGCTGCTCAGGTCCACCACTTTTGTACAGACTAGATTATTTCGGCAACTGTTGATGGATTTGGTGATTCTCTGACTAGAGCCAGCAGCATGTCAAAATTGTAATTTGTCTAAAACTTTTGTTTATAATCAAATACTTACAAAATAATGACATTCTGATCGAGCTCAACCTTACTTTGCTTTATTGTTATTTTAATTAACAAATGTTAGCATGTAACATGCTAAATCAGGGCTGCCAACTCTGTGTTTGTGTTGTGTTAGCATTTAGCTCAAAGCAATGCAGTGTCGCAGAGCTGCAAGTGTGACAGCAGAGTTGTTCAAACCTGTTTGTATCCAGTATGCAAAACACATTTGTTTCGTGCTAGTGTGCCCGCTTTGACCTGAGACAAATATCTGATCAGTGCATCTCATCAGCTGTGGAAGCATGCTCCAAAAACACACACAAAGTGATGTTACAGATTAAGACCTCGATCATGGTTCTGGAGATTGTGGCTAGTTGTCCTGAATTTTGTGCAGAAGCATGGTCGCATGGACGCTGCACACTGCTGGCGCTGGTGATCCAGCTAATTCTCTTTTCAACTCACCTGTAATCCAACACTGCGAACAGTATTTGTCAATCCCTTGATGTGATTATCTAAACAGGGCTACCATTACTCAGGATGATGGTTGCCTGGTGAAAACCAATCCAACTTCAAAACCACAAAACACATACTAACACACAGTGTAGACACACACACGGAAACAAGCATTTCTATAGGGCCGCTGTTGCTGTGAGCAATTACAGCACCTTATCTAACAGTGAGGATAATGAGGTTGCACAGAGAGCAAATTCTATCATGTCGGCATAATGAGATTTGGGCCCGTGTCTCTCGTCCTGGGGTCGAGGACAGGAATGGGGACAGGGACACACATAAGTCACACAGACACACACACAGTTTTCTTATCTGCCCCAACTCACCTCTCCGCCTGACATTCAGGGGAAATTGCATTCAGGCTTAGTATGTGATGCAGTGTGTGAATGACTCTGAGGCTCTCCGCCTCTTCCTCTCTCTTTCCATCCCTCCGTTCCCCCCCTGTACCACTCTCCCCCCTTCATGTTCTCCAACAACCCCACTACCACTTCTGACAGGCTGTTTGATTTATGACTCCAATTCCCCTGTGCAGACATACAGACGCAGGCCACACTCCCAACTATATGTATGTATTTTAGTTTCCCCTCACAGCCCTCCCCTCTCCTTGGCTACACTTCTCTCTCCCTCTCCCTATCTTTTGCACTGTCTCTATCAGTTTCTCTGTTTCTCTCTCTCCTTCTCCCACTCACACACACATATCTTGGGTGTGGTGATTGATTATCCTAGCAGGACTGTCTGGTGTATTTTTGATCCTTTTGAAATTTAATCTCTGTGAGCAGTACAGGGAGTGTCTCATCACATGTGTGCGCACGCGCACACATACGCACACATACCACACATATAGGCCACACACACACACAGGCCACACACACACACACACATATTCACACACACACACACACACACACACACACACACACACACACACACACACACACACACACACACACACA
>JBBMJY010000024.1:21881552-21892989 GCA_037833715.1 Toxotes lorentzi | reverse complement strand
GTGTGTGTGTGTGTGTGTGTGTGTGTGTGTGTGTGTGTGTGTGTGTGTGTGTGTGTGTGTGTGTGTGTGTGCACAGAAACATGTATCAATGGCTGATCAGTGTTTAGTCCCCCAGGTCATCGATCACAGGCAGGCATTTATCCATAATGGGCCCTATATCTGTCTGTCTCTCAGTGGGGAACTGGGACCACAATGAGACATACATGGATCAGACACAAAAGGGACCATTACACACAACCCTATCAATACTCACTCCTGAGAAACTACTTTCCTTCCTTTCTCAAGGGAAAGATTTGCTTGCGGCCCAATTAGTAACAACTAGAGCCATTGATAGAGTGGAGCGAGGTTTGTGGGATCAGTGTCAGCAACAGAATTAGTAAAACTTTATCATTTTTTTATTAGTGTTACATGTTTATTTTCATTCACATTGTGCAACATCAACAAAAATGTACTAACATATCATCATCTGCCACTTAACTGGGTCCGGGCCCAGGTTGCGGGGGTGACTGCTGCCCCAGTCCACAATGCACTGAAGTCCTGCGGCACCTCCCACAGGTGGTGGGCCTATGGGGGGTGCACTAACATATCAAGAATTCAAAATGAAATACCTGCTATTTCAATACAGTCAACCATTTACAAAATGAGTGCTAGCATATGAAATAATCTGTAAAAGAAATAAAGTTTTGCAGAGAAATAGATTTTCTTACTTGTTAATGATGGATTTGTGTGCCATTTAAGTAAAAGATGCCATTTATTTACAAGAACTTCAGCAACGCCACATTTCCAACAAATTTTCTCTGTTGTTTTCCACTGTTCGAGGTTTGACTGGTGCTCTTTTAATTACTTCATGTCGTTATGTCTTCTTCTTCTGCTGCTCTTTGTGGTGCAGCAAAATGCTGGTGGATGCTCAACAGAATGGAGCTGCAGGGAAAATGATTTATAAGGGACACATGGATGATTTCAGCATTTATGTCTGTTGACCAAATTCCTTGGAGTGATCCCTCAGCGTTCCCAACATTAGACACTGGGTTGCATCCTGTAACCGTTCTCCAGCTGGGTTTCTGTGTCAGTCAGTCTCTATGATCTACAGGGACAGACAGATTGAGACAGTGATAGTACAGAAAGAAACAGACTGTCACACTGATGATGATCTATAGGTCACCACAGATATGTGGATTGTGTATAATCACACAGTCTCACATTCAGATGGTTTACCACAGCTAGACCCAGGCACACACTTTCCCATAGTCCACTCCCATAGTACAGGGAGAAATCCTCACAGGGGAGTGAAGAAGTCAGAGTCGGAGGTTCTTAACTATGTTTGTGTGTGTGTGTGTGTGTGTGTGTGTGTGTGTGTGTGTGTGTGTGTGTGTGTGTGTGCTTATATGGTATGTAACTGCTTTTGAGACTCTATCACACAGTTAATCAACCAAGTTATTTCCCACATGCGGATGGACAGACAACAATGGGACTTCACTGTAAGATGAACCAAGAAGATAAAATTTTGCATTACTATTGACAGGAAAGCAAAACAACAGCGATGGTAGTTGTGAAATGGAACATCGGTCTTGTGCGTCCACTTTGTGTCAGACAGTTACAATTACTGTCTCTATTTACACTGCTGGGTTAGAGACCCCATTTCTGATGACTCAAATCTGGAACAAGGCAGCATGACTAATATTCTCAAGAAGACTATGAACGAAAAGCAGTAGGTGTGTGTTGGTGGTGTGGTGTAAAGCCAGTTTCATCTACTCTGTAGATTTAAAGCTGCAACCTTTAGGCCATAAGATCACTTCTTCAAAGGTTAATTAACCAATATCAAAAACTTACTTATATTTGCTAGAGTTCAATTAACCTCTGTTGGTGGTGGGAAAAGTCTCAGAGTCAGTTTTCTTCAACTCTTAACAACTAAGTTGGAAAAAAAACCCTGAAACTTTCCACTCACTGGCTTTTTAATGTGATATACTTTTAAATGTACACTTTACTCAGTTTTATTGTTGATCCATTTTTAAATCTGTTTAGAAAAGTGCTACGTAAATAAAAGTTTTTTTTCTTTTCAACCCCATCTGAGAGGTTAACATCTCCTCCATGTACGACCACCCGTTGTCACATGATTGAATTTCCATAATAAGGTCACATGATAACAACTGAGCCATCTCTATTACAAATGAGTGTGCTATATCAGGAAGACCGTGAGATGCAGTTGAAAGCTCCAGGAAAAGCTCATGAAGGGAGCTTGAGTTTTTTTTCTTCTTATCAAACTCTCTTCTGTATCAAAGACTAATATTTATAGATGGACTTTTGTCACATAGTTGTAATTTTGAAGTTATAGGTGCAGATGTAGATAAAGTGAAAAGGTGCTGTAAGTGTTGTGCTTGGTAAAATACGCCAGTGACAAACTTTTCACCTTGACAGGAACTTGTTCGTTGATTTATGGAGAGTATCCACGTGGATAAAAAGCCAGCTAAATGTTGTCTTAAAGAGAGCGGCAGGTCCAGAACCAAGCAGCAGGCAAATGAACACCATGACTGTGTGTATGACTGTGAAAGTCAGTGTCAGCTTTTAGATATTCTGACCCAGTCCCCAATACTTTATCACTGGTGTAGAGGCTGCCACAGAATCTAAATTACACCGCTCCCTTCTGAGCCTTTGTAACACCCCCTTCTCCTATCTGATCCTGTCTGCTCTCTTTTCCCACATTTCCTTTCTTTTACTCTACCTTGCAAGACCTCTCCTCTCCTCCTCTCATCCATCTCCAGACTGGGCCAGTCAGTGGCAGCTCCATTGATAGGGTAATCCAGGCCTGATTAATGACCCAATAATCAGAGGGATCCTCAAATCAATCATGGGCATGATCAATAAGCCTCGGCCAAGGCGATCATTAGCCTGCTAGAGTGCATCCTCTATTAGACCCACAGACCAAAACAAAGGATGTAAAAGTAAGAGAGGAGATACAGAGAGTGAGGGATGGAGGAGGGGAGGCAGGATGGTTTTTGTAAGATGATAAGGAAACAGAGCAGTTTCTCTGAGCTTGGAAAGAAAAACCACAGAGTAAAAAACTGAATAATCTAATTTATATTCATGTGTAAGTCCGGAGATGTAGGACTGTATTCATTACAAAATATACTGACTTTGCAGCAGGAGGAGTTAAAATGTGTGTGTGTCACTGCTACTGTGTAGTTAGAATAATGAGTCTAAGAGTGTATATGATTGTATGTCATGCTGTGTACAGACATGCCTGTGTGCGTGTGTAAAGTATGTCAGTGTGTGTCTCTGTGTGCATAAAAAACGTGCATGTATCCATACTGTGCTGTATGTGTGTTTGTGGGCACTTGTGTGGGGACTGGCCTGTGCGTGCTCGTCTGTGTATCCATGTATCTGTTTATGTATTTGTGCATGTGTGTGTGTCTGTGTGTGTCAGCAGGGTGTGATGGTCTCTGATTTATGGACTGTGTCCCTCAGTGCCAGCTCTCTGTCTGCTCTAGCATGGAGGATGAATGGACCTCTGTCAGCCCAGCCAGAACTCTCTCCCCCTTCCCCTACCCACACACCCCCTCAACCCTCTGTCCCTCCCTGTTTCTTTCCCCCTCCCTCTCTTCCCTCTCTTCTCTCTCGATACCCTTTTGCAATTAGCCACAAACAAACTTAGACCAACTGTTTACTTGTTACTATAAATGTTGTCTCTGACAGCTGGCAATATAACTGATATGGGTAAATAACCTCACACTAAGCTGGGGCTAAGTGATTCATGTCCATTAGAGTACAGTCTGTTGTCAGCAGCTCAGTCTGGAACGTGGACAACGGGGAAAATATTCAGCTGTGGGAAACCATCAGAACTGAGATTCAGGGTCAGAAGTTAGGACAGGACCTTAAGAGATAAATGTGGTTTATCACAAGCAAGGTCTTATTTTAATGGGTTTTTAATCTGCCACCTTCATGGTGAAGGATTGATCAAGTTTAAGTGACTAAAATGACTCAGTGAAGGGAGAGAACATCACGGTTTTGGTAAAAAAAAAAACCCACAAAACAAAACTGACTTTCTGCAGGAGATGGGGTGTGAGCTCTAGTTTCTGGGGTTAATGTCAGTTTTGATCGTTTGCACAAACCATGAATCCTGATTTTTTTGAGGTGAGAATACTCTTGGTATGGCCAGTGCCAAACATATCCTACTGATGGCAGCTGATACCATTAGCTTGTTCATATCAGAATATGCGTGTGATATGTGTGTGATGTGTAATGGTTTTGTCAAAACAACTTGTTTTACTTTATGTGCAAAATGTCAGAGGAAGCAGCTCACTGACATGCAGGTAGAGCTGACGACTCTGATGCATAACGTTTGTTTGCAGGAGTGTGTAAACGTGTGTGTTAATGAGAAAAACCATGTATGAAGTACACTATGAGTTAGTATGCTTACACACTCTAATACAGTGTATGCATACTCCAGTGGGTTTTGCTTATGTCTGCATGTATGTTTGTATAGGATATTTGTATGAATTCATATATTATGCATGCATGTGTCTGCGTGTGTCCATATGGGGATGTGTTTGCCAGTCTGGGTTGGTGTGTGTGTGTGTGCGCCACCACTCTCTGATGTGGCAGCCTGCTGTGTGTACTCATTTATGTGTAATGAATGCTTATGAGGGTAAACAGATGGTGTGTTAACATGGTAAAATATGATCTGCTGCCAGACAATATGGTGGCACGCTGGTGTTTACAACACACACATTACACCCTGGGAAAGCAGAGCAGCTTTAGACCAGCCTGGCTTTTCTTAACAGATCTGCGTGGAATGAAAGTGCCTTTCACATTTTTCCATCCAACTTGTTAATTTCCTGTCACAGAGACAACACTTTGGTGACAGTCAAATGTATTACTCTGAAATCATGACAAAAAATATTATGATGCATAACATGCCAAACAGAAACATTTTCAAGATGGAACAAGCTACTAGCATGAATCTTGTTAAAAGAATAACTCACCACATTTATAAATGTTTTAATTTTGGTGACACCTGCAACAACAGCCCATCATGGCTTTTTTTTTCAGTAAAAACCAAAACAACGAGAATAAAGACACTAAAATGCTCAGTAGGTGTGGGTTCATCTCTAGGTGCGACACCTTTTCACATTACAAGTTGTCATTTAATCCTTTGCTAATACAAAAACATTGATTAGTGCAGCTTTAAGGAGTTTTTACTTTAAGCTTGTTTTTGTTGCAGTATTGCTCCCATCAATCAAAGAGGACACATTTTGTGGCCCTGGCTGTGAGCACTGCATTAGAAAATTGCCACTTGGATTTGATTTATGGTTTGTTCTTTAACCACTTTACTTTGTAAGTAGTCTAAATGAACACATACTAGATCAAACTCTCTAATGTCTCACAAAAGTAAGTGAGTAACTTTGACTGCTTTCTAAATGTGCTAAAACATGCTTCTTCTTTTTTTTTTTTTTTACTTCTTTTAAAGGTCCGGAAAGCCTATTTTTTACTCTGAGTGATGGAGTCCTACATGAGCACAAAGTTTTCTGCCACAGTTAAAAGAGTTTTGGTTATTTCACTGGAGAGATTATTGTAAATGTGTTTTTCTCTCAGCCTTTCTCACTGATTTGAAGTGGGCAGTGCTTGGCTGGAAAGAGGTGATATCACATACAGCACCAATCAGGATTCAGCTAAATCTGATGGCAGCTGTGGGTTATTTGACTGCTGTGAATCAAATCTGATGAAAACCACACTGATCAAGCAGATTAGCTGAGTTTTTAGGTGTTAAAATCTTGATGAATAGTAGCTAAGGAGTTTTTTCCCTCTAATTTTAACTGTTTTAACTGTTAGTACATAGAGTAAGGGAAGAGACTGAAGATTTGAATCTAATTTTTCAGGGGCTTTAAGGTACATTTGTATAGTGTTGGTTTAGCAGAGTTTACCTCAGTTTCAGCAAAGCAGTGGAAGATTTTCCATCTCTTTGTTTTAAGTATGTTGGCGATGTTTCCGTGCACATGTAAATTCACCTTTACTTGGTTTACCTGCTTTTTCAAGTTCACTTTAATCTGCCTGTAACTGCTTTGCTCCTGTGGGTTGTATCCGAGAGCAGGGACCAACAACCTGTATGGTCATTTAGATTGGAAGACTTCTCTGGATAAGGTTAATAGTGTCACAAGTGATTACCAATTCTCACCTTGTGAGATCATTGGTCTACAGCTTAATGTGTAGAGTGTATTGATAAGAGTTTACAGTTTGATTCTTTGTGTGTCCATTAAACTAAAATGGTTTATTTGTTCTATATAAAAAGGGGAATTGTTAAATATTACTTTGGAAAAGGTTTATAAGGACAGGGAAAATTGAAGGAATTGCCCCCCCTACCTCCCACCCCGATCCACGCAAACACACAGACACACTCTTTCTTTGACCCCGTGGCCAAGCTGTCCATGACGAACGATGACAGAGGTGTGAGAGAGAAGAAGCCAGGTTAGGAGGAGCCCTATCTATCAGTCTCACACACACACACAAACACATAGGTACTGACAGATGGTTCTGCCCACTCCTTTGCCTCCCGTGCACTCTGCTCGCCTAATAATATTCTGTTTCTAGGTGCAGCCTGTATTTAGATTTCCTACACCCCCCAATCAGTATACAACCACAACCCCTGTGCAGATGATCCATATAAAGTACTTAGTGTTGATTCTTCCAGCACAAACCACTGCTCAGTACTCATTTTTTGCCCTCTGCCATTACTGCCTGCTCCAAGCCATTTAACTCCCTCCGCCTCACCAGCCTCCTCCAGTATTAGCACTTAGTGTTTATGTGAATACAGCGAGTTTTTTTTTTTTTTTTCATTTACAGTGAGTTTGTCTTCATTTTATTGTTGTTACCCTGACTCTGTGACAGTCTTGAAGTTTTTTTCTAAATAACCTCACACCGGACTTTGGATAATTTGAAGAGATAATTCCGCTTCGTTACAACCTCAACCTGGTTCACCAAACCAAACAGGTTATGGAGTGCAAGCACCCTAATTTACAGTTCTTAGCAGCAGGACCTGATCATCTTAACAAAGCAGTCTTGTGATGATATAAATACATTTGTTGCATGCAGCCAATCGTAAATTTTGGACCACTATGGACCATTACCATTCCCGATCACTCTCTCAAAGACCTAAATCCTTTTGGATAAAGTAAAATTTAGTCATACTCTGCAAACGTAAAATCTAAGTAAACACAACTGACACAACAATATGTGAAACCTATCAGTTGCCTTCATATTTTTTAATAATTCTACTTTAATTTTCTAGTTCAAAACTGAAAAAAAAGCTCAGCCCATACTTTCTGATTGGCTGCACCCTCACCTTGTGTAACCCCACTTTAACAACAAATAACCCATGAGAGGCCAGTGGGGCCAGAGACAAGCCTGTCAGACGATGATTGGGTATAAAATTGTTTGTCTTTGACATTAAAGATTCCTTTATGTTACTTTGGAGCCAGAAAGGCAACAGGGGACTGGTGTTTACAGTGATTTAAAACAGAAAAACAGCACGGCTACACAGGCTTGGCTGGTCTGCACAGGCCTCTATTGACGGATGCCAACCCAAAACTAGCAAGGCCTGGATTCTGTCAGCAAACACATAGACAGAGAGAGCTGATGGGGACAAACATCCACCCACCCGCACACACCCTGCCACCACGCAATCTGGACCGATCTCACCCCATGTAGCATTTTACTGTGCAATCATCAAAGCACCATTAAATCAGAAGTGACTGCCAATAAAGGGAGGAAATTGCGGGCAGGGATTACGATGTTTGCATGATAAGGGGTGGGTGTGTGTGGGGGGATGTAATCGGGGGGCATCACAAGATTTATGTAGAATTTACTGTGGAGCAAGTCGTAAAGTGTAATTATAGGGGGGGTCGACACACCGCAGAGCCACAGCCCAGCGGGAAGACTGGCAGGAAGGCAAGGAGACAAGTGATCAAGGTCTATTCATCCACACTGTCTCTCTGTTTGTCTCTTCTTCTTTTCTTCCTCTCTCTCTGTCCGCCTCTCAGCAGCTCCAGACTCATAAATCAGAGGCAACAAGTGCTAACTTCAATGTCAAAACAGCCCGCTGACATGAAGTGCTTCATGGGAACAATTTGGTGTGGGCAGAGACTGACCGACCAGCGACTCCACAAAAAGACGCAGACAGAAAGAACAGCCCAGTGACAGAGAGTAACCTTTTTTCTTCACCAGATGCTTGTCAGTGCTGGAAAAAAGTTCTTGCATTTGTCGGTGGGTTTCTTTGTTTAGATGTTACTGCTTGTGAATCATTCTTCTTCCGACACACACTATAAAAGCTGTTTCTTCTACTGTTAGTCTGTTAGTCTGAGCACAGCCTAGTTTTTTTGTGTAGTCTTGATTTTGAAGCATATGGAGAAATTGCTAAACAGGGAGCTTTATTAGAACAAGTATTTTTGGCCACTTGTGTGCAGCAAAAACAAGTTGTAAACAAAACACTGATGTATTATTATTTTGAAAAGCTAATATGGCAAACTTGTCACACAAGTTTTTTTTAACAAAAACACTCTAAAAACCTGCCCAGCACCAAACGGAAGAAAGACAAAGCTAGCAGCTGAACATAACAAAGCTAAGAGCCAGATATTTCCCTGGATCAGCAAATATTTGCTAATTTACTCGTTCAGCAGATATGGAGCAAAATTAGCGTTTCTTTGCTGTTGTGTTTCTGGCTATCTGGTGTGAAAGTTCAAGATTCAGTGTCCATTTAGTAACCACCTCCTGAGGGAAATATCTGGCTCTTAGCTTTGTTATGTTCAGCTGCTAGCTTTGTCTTTCTTCCGTTTGGTGCCGGGCAGGAAGGATTGGTTTTTAGAGTGTTTTTGTTAAAAAGCAATGCTGCCTTCGATGGCTGGAAACACTGATGACAGTTGTGAACCAAAACAGTAAATTTGTAGGATGTCAGGCTAAAACAATGAGCTCAAAGATGCTAAAAAGCTCCAGAGAGCAGCTTCATCACTTGAATCTTCATATGCAGTCACTTCAAAATTTGTGTTGCATTCAGTGTGGACACATCTTTATAATGTGCTTAGCATTTCACAGTGAAACCAAAAGACACTGCTGTCCAACTGCAACCAAGGAATAAGTCAGGCAGTAATCTGGACAGGCCATTTTAGGAACAGAGAAGGAAACTCCATCATTACCACAGTGACAAGTGACTGTTACAGAAAACTAACTGTCATCCCAAATGTTATCATGTCCCTTTTAAGTCCCAGAGTGGGAGTGGAGAGTTTGGGAGTTTGCCTCTTTGGATGTCTGCCTCTGTACGGGACACGTGGGTTTGTTTACGAGACATTTTGTGTTGATTCTCAGGGGAGTGAAGGAGGAGAGACTGTATGAGAGAGAGCTGCAATTTGCAATTGCGAAGATCCCTTGAGATTTATGTCAATGTTTACCATTCCTCCATCCAGCCCTCTGCTTAAAGAGGGAGCACTTGGACAATAAATCATCCCTTTATAAATGGATGGGATGCTGAGAACCTTTTGAACTGGGCCTAATTTGCCTGGTAGCTTTCAAAAGGAGAGACCCCCCTCAGTTAGTATATGTCAGGGGCCTCAGTGAAGTGCATTGGCATAGCACCAGATGTTAAACAGGGTGACAAAGTGTGTGTATTACTTTGTCTCTTATCCTGTGCCTCCTTATTGAAAGAAGAATCCAGGTTGTGTATAAGGCTGACCAAAGCTGCCTGGTATGGACATCCAGAGCTGCTGAAAACAAAACTGTATTTTCAATTAAAATTTCTATTTGTTTGCGCATGATGTTGGATAATGTTATTTTTATCTGTTAGGGATTTCCCCATGAAACTGGTCAGCTGGAGTGGTCTGTGCTGGCATTTCAATTTTTCTATAATTTCAGCCAATGAAACGTTACACAGTGTACATATGGAACCCACCAAGTGCTTTTGATGATTGATTTTCAAAAGGCCAGAGTCTGTACTGCTATGAAAACTGCCCTGAGAAAGTGCCTGAAGTTCCATTTGGCCATTTGTAATCAGCTATAAACCAAAATCAGGGTTAGGGTTAATTCACAGTTAAATTTAAAATTTTAAAAGTTTACTTTGCGTGTTTTCGATCTGTTTCAAAGCGAATCGTCGATTTTATATTTAATTTCATCATCATTAAAGCAGCGATATGCTTACATTTACAGTTTTCATTTGAATTTTTGTCAGCGATAAACATGAAGTTTCATTTTCAGACATGAAAATGAAAACGGGATTATTAAATTATAATTTCATCATACATCATGCAAACACAAATGGAAATTTCAAATGAATTATTTGATTCAATCCAGCTGTCGTGTTATGGAGGGGTTTCTTGAAATGATTTTCTTCAAAAACACATGCACACTTATTTTATTATTTTAATTTTTCAGGTGAGCAAACTGACAGTTTTTGTCTTTAAGTACACTGTTGCCCATAAAGTTGGAATAAAATATATTCTACCTCTTCTCATGAAATGATTGTGACATTGTGATTTATTCTTGATAGATAAAGTGTATATCTTCTCAAAACTGTATTGATCAGTTGCTTCCAATGTGATTGCTGATGTGTATAAATAGGAATAAAAAGAGGAATGTGTCTGAAAACTAAATTACTCCAACTTTATGGGCAACAGTGTACAAAGGAAAAAGGATAATAACGCTACCAAGCCACTTTAGGAGTATTTGAAGACAAACAGGGAAAGATTTTCTCCTCAGCTGACGAGTGTAACACTGAAGAAAAATAACCAAATATGTGAGCAACATGTGAAATGTCTGCATAAACACTTTTTGTCCTTTTGTAAGTCCCTGTAGTCCACTCTTCAACCTGCCCATTGCAGGGTCAGAGAGAGATCAGAGGGGTTATTTTAAGGTCAGCGTCAGTTCAAGAAGCCATTGAGTCCACCCCTCTTCCTCCTCCTCCTCCTGACACATGAATCATTTCTCTCCTCCCCCTGTCCTCCTCACCCAGGTCGTCCCAGGCTGCACATGCTGTTTTTCTCTGTTTGCTGTCATCAGTCTCACACACACACACACACTCTCTCTCTCTCTCTCTCTCTCTCTCTCTCTAAAGCACTGTTGGCCCTGCTGTTCAGTAATGTCACAACTGTCAGGGAGCTCAGAGAGGGAGAGAGCTTTCAACACATAAACATACAGGTAGTGAGAGAGACAGAATTAACCTGCTGTTTGTCTTGTCTTTAGTCTACTGGGTGGCAGCTCAGGACTGATACTACTACACACACACACACACACACACAGAGCTGGCATGTAGACAAAACAGCTAAGGCCAAAGCTCTTTCCAAACACAGCACTCATCTGCTGTCATCACCCCTATTCTCACACCTCTGCTCTCTCAACACACACACACACACACACACACACACACACACACACACACACACACACACACACACACACACACACA
>JBBMJY010000024.1:21824560-21852730 GCA_037833715.1 Toxotes lorentzi | reverse complement strand
AAAGAAAGAAAGAAAGAAAGAAAGAAAGAAAGAAAGAAAGAAAGAAAGAAAGAAAGAAAGAAAGAAAGAAGGAAAGAGAGGAAGAAAGGGTGGGGAGTGCCAGGGAGAAAATGTTGTGGTCAGCTGGCCAACATTGCTCAACCATGAAATCCTAACTCGGGGAAATATGGACATTTCACACACCTATGAGCAGTAGTGAAGTATCCCCGGCGCTGATGTTCACACAAAGCACAGAGAGGCAGTTCAGCCTGAGACCAGATGGTTCACAATTCTCACACACATGCACACACAGATACCGAGAGCTGGTGAGCCTGTGATGTTAGTGAATTTTTAGGGGTTTGCATGTCTAGACGCCGCGCAGGCGGTGGCAGACTGGTTCCAGTGGCAGGCAAGCATCCAGATGCATAATTAACAGGCTGGTTTGGCACCTGACAGCCTCAGAGGTCATGGTGTCCTCTCCATTAGCTGGGCGCCAATCAGCCTATGGATCACCTGAGCACGTCCTTGTCCCAACAGCACATTGCCCAGAGGACATCAGTCACATTATACAGCCCAATCAGTGGCTGGGACTCACACAAAGGCCTGAGTATAGACAGCTAGAGATAGAGTACAGGGGTGATGTCTCCCAAATGAAGCTGAGCTGCCACTCAGGGCAGATGGGGGCAAGACAAAGCACACACTGCACAAGGATACGACCTTCCACATGCAGAAGCATTCTTCCTGTGGCACAGATCAGAACAAGATCAGGCTGATGAACACACATTGATTCAGGCCAACTAATGGTGCCTGTGGCAATTAAACTGGTTTCTTTACTTAACTGCTTTACTTTACTTAATGCCTCATATAGTCATCCATCCATCAGCTATACCAGCTATTATTTTGAGGGTTGCAGAAGGGCTGGAGCAAATCCCTGACATTGGGTGAGAGGCAGGGTCCACCCTGGACAGGTGACATACAGTGACAACCATTCACAAAATCACTTTCACATCAATGGGCAATAGTTACATTTGCCAATTAACCTAAACTACATGTCTTTTAACTGTGGGGGGAAGCCAGAGTACCCGGAGGAAACCCATGCAGGCACAGAGAGGACATGCAAATTCCACGCAGAAAGGCCCGGCCAGTCAACAGGTTCGAACCCTGAACCTTCTTGCTGTGCCGTGCTGCCCACTGGACACATTCATATGTCTCATCGGTACATCGAATTTGCTGCAGTAATTCCACTGATGGGTGCAAATGTGTTTCTTTTAAATGTCAGTCCCTTGCAGGTCAGTGTAATTGTGTTTCTGAAAATGCCACAGCAGGTGTCACCAGCTTTAATTTATCTTGGACATTTCGTGGCATTTTGTTGAGACGTGTTGAATAAGTTTTGCGATATCAATAAAAAAATAAGAGATTACATGAACTTTTGTTTGAGGACCTAGACCCAACCTTTGCCTGTGCCCAACCAATAGGATTTAAAGAGGGAACTGGCACCCCTGTCGTCACAGTCATGTTAGTTCTGCTGCAGTAATACTAAATACTAAAGTCAGCAATACCTTTGGTTTGATGGAAGTTCTAAAGCTACTTCAGGCCACTCACCAAACAAACCATTTGTTCCCACTCAGATTGCAGCTCTAAATCTCTGGGCTCCCATTGACCTGGAACTGGGCCTCAACACAATGCTGAAAGACTCCTTTGAGAGGGCCAGTGTGGAAGGAAGGGTTTGAGGGCAGGGAAGCAGGGCTGGGGTACTGTGAGTTGAGAGTTCCTTAGCTCCTGTTTCCCAGCTTAGAGCGATAGGCACAGGGAGATGAAAGACCCTCAGACTCTGTGAATTGAGCTCTAGACAGGTCTCACAAAACTAGACGTGGTAACACTGGGCGTCCTTCAGGACCACAAAATGACTGCTTTCAATTGGCAGGCCTATTGTCTTTCTTTAGAAAGCCGCCATTTGACTTTTGATCGGCAACAGTGCGGTGGATATGTGGTATTGTTGTGGCTCAGTTGAGGGCTTCATTTGGGATGTTTGAAGCTGTAATGGGAATACAGTTTCAACTTTTGTCCCTTTCCTTACTATAGCTTTTGCTTCGAGTTAAACTAAAGTAACCACAGACTGATTCAGATTTAATATTTCCACTGCAGTGGAGGATATTTTAAAAAGATGCACATTTCTTAAAACCGAGAGAGTGCTTTGAGTTCAGTGATACATACATATCACATACATACATAAAGGCTGTTTGATGAACCAGCAGCAGTTATGATCAAAGTTAAAACAACTTTTTTGTACCTTAGCAAGGGGTCAGTTTTGTACCTGTGCTTATTACAGGTAAAACTTCTGGTAGCACTAACTGACTCAGGTTGTGTTTTTCCTGTTTCTTGGCAGGTCATCTGCAAGCGTCTTTTGCTACAGGGGGTAAGTTGCCAAAATGATATGTATCTGTTCAAACACTGCTGCTGCTGTTGTAGCTAGAGTAATGAGCATGCTACTCAGATGAGATTTATTTGTGAGATTTATTTTGCAAATTTTCCTCTTACCTTACCTTACCGTCCTTACCTTGATGTTTATTGTTGTAATGATGGACATAACTGAGGGAAAAGTATCTATATGTTCTATATGTATTGTATGTTTAAAATGTCCTTTTTTGTGTTCTAATGGGAACTAAATAACCTTTTGCACATTACCTGTAGTTGTTAGTAATTATTTAACCTAGTGGCATAATACAACTTCAGAGAGAAGAGAGTAAAACTAGTAAAAGGTTGGGGATATGCTCCTACTGAACTAGTTGTCCAGTTGAAAGTGACTGTAGTTGTTCCAAACAGCCACTGCGGAGGGCATAAATGAAAAACCAGCTGTCTCAGAGAGGGGGGAGACATGCTATAATTTAAATACGGGAATAACAGAGCACATTTTTAGACAGTCATTTCTGAAAGGCATTCACAGTGTGGCGCTTGGTTGTTCACATAAAAAGTGACAGAAATAGTTGTGTCAGTAATAAAAAACGAGCTCAGAGAGAAGTTCAGACCTTGACTCCTTTCTCACCTCCACACAGGTGACCAATCATGGTGTGAAATGAGTGTGAATGTCAGATTCGGAAAGACACAAAAATTGTTGGACACAGCCCAAGTTGTACTGAGGAAGATGTCCTCCTGCTGTAATGCACTAACCAGTTCATATTTACGGGTACCTAGTATTACACTGGTGGCAGTAGGTTAATGGACCGCCTTTTTGCAGTGTAGAAGAGGCTATATATGACTTGTGTCACCCGTAGACCACAGCTGGATGAGGAACGACTTAGATAGCATCTTGAACCAAGTCCAAACTAAGCTGACTAGATCTAAAATCACATCTTTTTCTCTCCGTTTCAGCATTCCATCCACACTAAGTCGACATTTTCATACCCAAGAGTGAGCTTTTCAAACATACTGCTCAAAGATAAAACTGAAACCACCTCTGTCCTGATTTAGGGTAAACGGATAAAATAGAAAAGAAACATGAATTCGTGTCTGCTCAGACACAGGTGCTATGTGATAGCAATAGTAAGAACAAACTTTTCTACCACCTCTAAAGTCTTTCTGTGTCCACCCGTTGATCAGCACCGAAGTGCAAAAGGAATTAGTTAATTTAACAGGTAACATCCACGTTCCATGACCAAATCACTGCTTTATATTCATTCAGTTGTCTGAAAACAGAAATGGAAAGATGTTTATTGTGATGATTAATTGTGTTCAGCTATCGTGAAACATAACATAATTGTTCATGGAGACAGAGAGCGAACACATTAAAGGTTTAAACCTGCCAAGAATCAAGATGGCTGAAATAAATTATTTTGTTGTTTTTTACTCAAAAAAGCAGAAGAGAGAAGGAGAAGAGTAGAAGGAGGAACAGCTTTAGATGTTCTGCTGTTGTTTTGGATTTTCAAAGTGGTCAGAGACCTTTGTGAAACAACCTAAAGATCCTTGTGTGTCATTTTCAAATGCATGCTGTGTATCAGATTGCTGTATCAGATTTATCCGTCTTCTGTGGATGTAGATTGAATCCCTTTGCCTCTGAAGGCTTTTGTAAGCAAAAGCTCATCTTTCAGTGTGTACAAATGTAACAACAGCATTTCGTGGCATACCATTATGCATCCACACCTTTGTGGTAGCAGACAAATCCATTCTAGACCTGTCAATGCCCACATAAGCAAAATCATTTCTTTGAGGAACAAAGGAGAGTGGACCACACAACCCCTCCGGCCTCTATGGCCTAGTTTCCCTTTGCTCTCCCAGCCAAGAGTTCTTCACAGAGTTCTACCCACGCTTCCATCCTACTTGTCTGTCAGCTAGCTGAGATGTGGAGGTTTTGTTTTTAGTTTGAAAGTGTCCTCTCACAAGTCTGAAAGCAGTTGGCTGGTCAGTCTAGATCATGTGATGAAGGGTCCTTTTGTTCCTTTTTGAAGATATAGATGTGGATTAATGGTAAGTGCACCATAAAGAGGTTTGCTGTTAAAATGTATGTGAAGAGACAGTTCTGACAGAAAGATGTGCTTCATTATAGGACATAGACACTTCAATTTGCATGGTAAAATTGTGTTCTGATCTGTGGATAGGGATGTGACTGTGAGGCCAATTGCATGCAGGCATGCTCAGTGCATGCAATGTCTTCTCTCATGGTTCAGGACCTCATTTAAGTTGAGTGTATAAAGACTCTACATCAGTTAACCAAGTTTAGACGTCTTCACTTATTCATACAGGCTAACACACACGCGCCTGCACACACACACAGCCCAATTAGTTGCAGTGGCCAGTGTCATTATCATTCCAATGAAAAGAACTGTCAGTTTGTAACATGTGGAGAGGGATGATCTTCAGTCTCAAGAGAAACCACACATAAAGACCAAGACATGAATTCACAAACGATCCATAGTAAAGAACAAAGAAAGGAAAAAGAAAAGTAGCTAAACAGCTTCAATACTCTAAATTTCACAACACTATCTCACCAGTGCTACACAAATTAAAGAGTGATACTGACACAAGTTAGAGCAGAACCTTTCTTAGCTTCTGCAGTTAAAAGGACAATTTGGATACAGGGATAGTTTTGCATAAATTAGATTTGGCAGATTTATGCTCAAGAAACACTAAAAAGCATGTCATTTATGTCAGTGAAAACCCTTTGAAGGAAAAACGATATCACAGCCATCAATGAGATATTTGTATCAATTTAAATTTAACAATTAAATGATAGTAACAGTTTGGTCCAGCTCAAAGACATGAAGGGTTTCATTCCTAAACTACATAAAAATATATTTTAGGAAAATTTTTTATAATCAGAGATTCAAAGCAAAGCAACATGGTGCAATGTTGATTTTCCAAGTTACTGCTGCCTTATCAAAACAATTTTAAAACAATTTCAAAAGTGCAAATATCAAGCATAATCTATTATCAGGCAGTAATGTGAAAATGTACCCAGTTCTCTAACTTTTGGTAGAAACTGAATCTCCAGTTAGACACATCCAAAAAGGCAGGACAGCACAGTATGAGAGAAAAAAAATGTTATCAGGATTGATAACAGATGGGAAAAATTAAGTATTTTTTCATATGAAAGACATATCTGTACCAGCACCTCTGAGGCTAATTAACACCTTATATCCTCATTGTTTAATCCAGAAGTTTTCAAACTATCAGTTGAAGGGAAGGTGCAGAGGGGGGGAGGAATCTGCCATCTGCCACACAGTAAGCCATAGCAGCAGTATGGCACAGACAGCTCATGGAGGCCATTAAGGTACTTTAAAAATCTTAGCACCTGACTGCCACAATTTGCGCCACTATTGCCGTCTTTGTTTGAGTCATAACTCAGTTAAATCTGAATGCACAGACATAATACAAATACTTACAGATTCAACGTGACTTACTCTTTCTGAGAATAGTCATTGCAAATAACATAAACATAAATCAGGTTACAAATCACTGAAAAAAAGAATATCCTTACAACTCCAGAACTTACTGGAGAATCATTACTTGATAGTTATCTGTGGATCCATGGTTAACAGCTAACTTGAATTTTTTTAAAGGTGCCAATTTGCCAAAATGTGCACAAATAGTCCATAGGTTAAAAAAATGGGGCTCACATTGTAGCCCACAGAGTATCTTTCTGGATCCATCCATTAATGTGTGACACTCAATAACACTCAGTCAGAGAAAAATGGACTGCTGTGATGCTAATGTGGCTGAAATGTGTGTGGTAGAATAATTTATCAGCTGTCATAAAACAGTGACTTCTTTGGCCAGAAAAACAACTACCCCTGCTTTAAAAAGGATGAGCTCTGCTAAATAAACTGTATTTATCAGCTGTGTTTTCTCACAAAGTAGCAGGAATGTACTTTCACCACAACAACATTAGACCAGCTAACAGCTTTCTGCTCTCTGACATGACTGTAGAGTTCCTCATTTTCCTTCATTTTCTTGTGTGTGTGTGTGTGTGTATGGCTGTATGTGTGGCTTTGTTGAATATATGTTGTGTCACAGGATCGCCTCCTGGGCCAGGGCTTTATTTACTGACCGTGTTTGGTGTGTGTAGTGGGAACACAGCCGCCACAGATCACTACACGACCTTAATTATGTTATCAGTCAACTCCGGGTGTAAATATCCCAGAAAACATATTGGGCCCAGTGGGAAACATGTACACATCACAAACACACACACACACACACACACACACACACACACACACACACACACACACACACACACACACACACACACACACTCAGACACACACACACACACACATTCTCACCTGTTGGCAGCCATGTTGGAAGCCACTCACTGCAAATTCCATCCAAATGAAAACATAAGGTTTTGGCTGGGATGTTTTGAAATGTGTGGCGTGGTGGGATTCTTTTTAAGCTGTCAGCCAGAGGGACATGCAAATGTGTGTGTGTGTGTGTGTGTGTGTAGTAGTAGTAGCGGTGTAGAGTGATTAAGCACGTCAGTGCTGGCCTGTGGGATTGACAGTTACGTCGGCTGACTTGGGCACACAAGGGGGAGAAAGACTGGGGGCACTTGTGTTACAGAGACACACAGGCAGGTACTGTTCTCCCGCCGAGCTCGAAACAAACCGCTGTTGACATCCCTGTCACCAACACTCATTTCTAGCGCTCAACGAGATTAGACTCAACTGGCGGCGGTAGAGACAGAGGCATCAAATTAAGCGAAAGCGGCTGACAGCGAGCATGTTCAGCGTGCTGGCTTTCTGCAGGCTGTTTTCTTCCGCTTTGCCTGGAATGAAATGTTATCTTTCAGCCTGCATTCCAAGAGGAGGGATCAAAGATTAAATTCGGGGTAGATTTTGGGAGCCGTTTGAAGAGTGAGCACACCAACAGAAAAAGTGTGGGTTCAATAAAGGTGAACTTTTGAGGCAGAGATACATTCAAGACATGCCTGGTAGACAGATTTCATCATTTGGCTTCAACTTTTGCACACTTTGTTGTCATGACATGGGTATAATTCTCATTGCACATGCAGATATCATGCTCCCCACCCATTCACTCACCCACCCACATACACTTTGAGACATCTTATCCCTCACACACATGCACACACAAACAGACACACCGTCCCCACCCGCCTACCTACCCATACGCTCACACGTAGGCTTTTTGACAGAGTGAAGTTGTCAGGGAAATGGAGAGGAAATGACACAGGGCATATTTTCACAAATCTCCCCTGTTGGCATACTCCGCTCTGGCACAGGGCCTGTCAGCGGCCTGTCTCCTCAGTTTAGCCATCAGCCACAGTCAGAGTGCCAAACACACTGGGACACGCTTGTCCTTAGACAGGAGGGAAGACAGAGAGAAATGTCAACGGAGAGGTATGTGTGTGTGTGTGTGTGTGTGTGTGTGTGTGTGTGTGTGTGTGTGTGTGTGGGGAGGAGACAGAAGCTGAAGTGGAGAAGGAAAATGTAAACTGAGAGAGGCAGAAAAAAAGACAGGCATGGTCAAAGGAAAAGTCAAAAGAGTTAAACTTGTGAAGTGTTGAAGAAATTTTACATCCACAGAAAGACGTTAAGTCCAACACTAACCCTGCCCCTCTAACCGCTCCTCTCCCCAAACAGAAATGTCAAATACCAGGCCATTATCCCTTTTACCGGCACTGCAACATAAACCGTGGGGCTCGGGGCGGCATGCGTCACTGCGACTTTGAGAAAGTGACTTTGACGAGGTGGCGACCAGCCAAGCCGGGCGGTCCACACATCTACCTGCTTCACTGGAGGCACTGCATTGGCCCTGATGGCTGTCTCCCACAACCTTCTGCTCTACTGCTGCTGCTTCTCTTAACATACTCCCCAGCTGTGTACGCCATCCAACGGATGGAACAGACACTCTGCTGTTCTGCTGCAGAGCTCAGGGCTAACACAACCTCCTGTCACACAGCCCAACTAATTATCCTGGCATTAGGAGTAAAAACACCAACAGGAGATGTTGCACGTATTCTAAACAAACGTTGAGAGCATGTATCCTGGTATGACAGGCATATCAGAGGCCATGGTTCAGGCTATTGCACCAGTTACATTAGAGCAGGTGTGTCAAACTTTGGGCCCAGGAGCGAGATTCAGACTGTGAGGCAATTTCACATGGCCCCACACTAAACTGAACGGTAAATTCTTTTTTTACATTTTGATTTTCCCCAGTCCCTCTGTTGATTTTAGGATAATAAATATTCTTCCACTGTAGCGATGCTGCTTGCAAATCAGCAAATAAATTGGCATGCTGTGCGATTTGTCAACATAAACACTTTAGCTAGGACCAACAGCACTCTGATTTAGCATGGAGGTCCTGACACCTGAAACCAAAAGGTGTTTTTAAAGTTAAAAGGAAGGTTGATCTGGAGCACAGAGGTAAAAATGTTCTTCATCTTCTGCAAAGACAATATTAGGGGACATGAAGTTGGAGTGCTTCCAAAGCTTCTATGGGCATGAGAATCACCAGGTTGAGTACAAAAACTTCTGCACATTATAGAAACCTGAGAATACATTCAGCTGTACAAATAATTTATTTTGAATTCAGATTCCATTTTGGGTGATTTCAGTAACTATAGGGTGGTATTTTATTGAACATTGAGGATATTAAAGAAGAACAGCAACAGGAATTTACTTTTGCAAACAGTTGCTCCTTCCATGTTGCAACTCAGCTGTGTAAGTGAACGATCCCTTTATCAGTCATGTTTCACCCACATCAGAGTTTTCAAAAGGTAGGAGCACCACAGTAGTTGGTGACATTTATGTTGGAGGGAAAACAGCTGAAGGAGAATGGAGGTCAGCCTTCTGCTGTCGGGCTGCGTGGAAGCCTCGTGGGAAAGACCCAAGGCCAAAGCCACCTTTCACCACCACCCTGTCGGCAACAGGGACAGCGCCAGGAGTACAAACAAGGACACGCATGTCTGCTGCTGATTCCTGTGTGTGTGTGTGTGTGTGTGTGTGTGTGTGTGTGTGTGTGTGTGTGTGTGTGTGTGTGTGTGTGTGTGTGTTTGTTTACATCATTTTGCTGGTTTCTGCCAAGGGACCTTTGATTATCCTGTCCTGAGGGAGCCATCTCCCTGGGGACCTGCGGGTGATTAGCTCGTGGCTATAGCCTGTCACCGCTTCCCCCCCACATCACTGCACGCACACACACAAAGTTCCACACACATATTGCGCACACTGGGAAGGGGAGATACGGTTAACATGTACTCCCTAGGCAGTGTGAGGTCACCCAGTTCTCTATTTCAAAGGATACAGGGTCGCCGCCGAGCCAGTCGAGGCCCTGTGGAAGCAACCAGTCATGTGTGATTTTCCAGTCCAGTGCTCTTTGATGAGCAGGTCTGGCCATAGCTCAGCCCCCAGGGCCCGGCCTGCAGAGAGACTGGCGGGATTGGAGCTTGTCCACCTTCTGCTCTGGCTTTGTCGTATCATTGGGAATGAAGGCTCATCATCGCCTGCCAACTGCACTGCAGTCATCATTCTCCTCCGCTCTCTCTGCCTCGCTGGGGCTTCAGCCCTGGTAAATTATGCTTACCCACACCATTATTAGACTCATTATAGACCCATTTGAGTGGCTTTCAGCCTGTCACAGGCGCTCAACTATGTCTTCAGCTTGACTTGATTTCCTCTGACAGGCTTTTCTTAAACTAGAAGGCTGGGGAGGGGAGTTGGTGAGATGGGAGACTGAAGAAAAAGAGGAAAATGCATCTTGAAGGAGGCAAGCAAGACATTTGGAGGCTGATGTACAACATTGATTTGCTTTTATGATAAGGCACATATTTCAGGTTTTGGCATCGCTCACCCTCATCTTAAAAAAATAATTTTTACATTTCATTTGGAGGCTCAATGCTGAAGCTTAATGGTTTGAGGGGCAGGAAAACTGGCAGGTTGAGTCCATCTTGCTGGTTGTTGACACATTTTTAAACACAGTTGAGAAATGACCTTCATTTCTGGAAACCAAAAGTCTTTCAATTTTACTGTGCTTGGCAAACCGAAGCAGTTCACTTGGATTCCCAATTGCCTGTCGACTGCTGGGTCTGCCATCCATTCATTTCCTAAGTCGTGTCCCCACTAAGCCCTTCGCTACATCTTTCATTCTGTCATCACTAACATGATAGGGAATTCCCCGGGAGAAAGGGAAACTTCATTGGGAAAGGCTAGGAGAAGTGTGTACCAGCTCCCCTCCATGCTGAACTTGAACAGAGCCAAGATCTCTCAATCTGTGACGGCTCATTTGGAAATGTGGCCCTGGGCTCTTGTTCCCTCGCACCCTTGCCAAATACAATGATTCTTTTTCATTTCTCCAGCTCAATTTTAGAATTTTGTGATTTTTCACTGTCAACTACGATCTTTTGAAGTACTTTATTGAATTTACTGCTGGACTCAGCTCTAAAGTCCATTTTAGGTTTTGCCCCAGCTTAGCTCCCAACTGCTGTTTCACTTTTCTGTCTCTGACAGTCTTTTGCAGCATGGTCAACCTCTAAAGCCATTCCAGTTCACTTTCCAGTCTGAAACCCACTTTTGAAAAAGCTCTCCTACTGCATCAGTTGCAATCATTATTTCCTCATCTGGATCTCTCATTATTTTCAGCGATATTTCTTTGCATTTCACCTCTCGACTCTGTCAAGAGTAGCTGTGGGTGATATCACAGTGTCATGTCACTGCTCATTTACATCACATGGATTGACAGGAGGGCCCAGGCCAACTCTGCTTCTGATAATGGCTGATCTAATCCATACCACTGTGTACTTTCTCCCACTCAGCTCCTCTGTTCTTGGCATCGATGCCTTTAAACCCAAAAAGCCTCTCTCTCTCACCCCCCTACATGTGTTTGCAATTCCCCTCCGGGGGGTTATGATTCAACAGCGGCATCATCTCAATTCGTCTCAAAGCATGAGGCATCGCAAGAGAAACTAAAGTGGGAGACAAGACGGCCCTCTCTGCCCCCCTTTTAGAGGCAAGAGCCTGAGTGTGTTTGGCGGAGTTGGACGTGAGGCTCGCTCTTTGGGATGTGGGAGTTTAAGAAGAGAGTGCCACGCTGGCCTAATCACATTACGGGTGCCATATTATGTGTCAAGCTGTCACTTTCAATTTGAGCCACCGCACTGCAGCAGCGGGCCTTGGCTTTTCTTCATATTTCTGTTTTGATTGGGGCTTGATAGTGACTAGGCTGGAACTCAGTATACACAGCAAGCAGGGGAGACGCCATTTCACTGCGCTGAAGAGCGCTGGTCATATGTTTACAATTAGTATTGGTTGGGGTGTGGATGGAGGGTATGTGTCTATGGGGGCTGGGGCAATCGCTCCTACTGACCTCTTCACACTGCATCACATGTCTGATCTTATTCCTGTCTCCTATTTGAACTGATGTCATATGTCTCATCGTCCAATCTGTCACACTGGTTGACGTGGAGACCATGTCGAAAGGCTCGTGGTGGGGTTGGGGGGCCGTGGGTTTATGCAGGAAAAGTCTGCGTAGTCGCTCAACTTCATGAGCAGGGCAAATTGAGGAGATACAGACTGACAGGAGGGAAAGAGAGGGTAGGAAGGGTTATGGGATGGGGAAGCAGGGCGTGAGTTCAGTCAAAGCCAATTGTCCTCCAATTGAGGGGAATGACTCAGAGGAATTGGTTGGGTCTTTTGTGTGCAAGCGGCTGAAACATTTGAGCGTTCGAGTTGAAATCCCCCCAGTTTTTCTACTCGGGAGAGTCTGTTTTTACAGCTATTGAGATCCAGCCTCCCCTGAGCAATCACTGTCCTCCCTGTCTCTCTCTCTCTTTACTTCCCTCCATTTATCTATCTCTCGCTTCATCTCTCCATCTGTCTCTGTCCGATAGATCATCAGCTTGGAGATAAAGTCCAGCAACCTGTCAAGGCTGAGGGCTTCGAGCTGCTCTTTCAGACGAAGCTTCAGTATCAGCCGACAGAAGAAACAAAAATAAGCAAAGCTGAGAAACAGGGGGAGAGGAGGAGGGGTGGGGAGAAGGAAAGTGAAGGGAAGAGTTGGGCTTTGGTGGCCATGTTGACATCCTGAGACATCCCTGGGTATCTGTCATTTTTAATGGGTCAATCTTCTCTGTAAATGCTATTATTGAGCTGATTTGTAGCCAGTAGATACCCCAGAGACAAAAACACATTCTTGCCATGGCCAAGTTTGGATCTTTTCAAGCAGCTGTGACCATGAGGCAACAGTTGAGTTGATAAAAATCCTAATGTTCTTACACAAACCCTAGGGCAAAGTTGAAGCATAATAATTTTGTTGTTGTTTTGTAAAAGTCTTTATAAAATGTGATTGTAAGGTGGGTGGTGGGAGGTGAGAGGAGGATGTTAGTTAAGCTGATATCCATTAACACCTCTGCACCCACCCTCTGCACCAGACTGTGGAGGTGCTGAGCAGCTCCTTCAGCGGCAGACTTCTACATCCACAGTGTACGAAGGAGCACTACTGCAGGTCCTTCATTCCCACTGCTGTCAGACTGTACACTTCAACTGTTGTACTCCAGTCTGGCCTGGTCTTCAATTTCATCTGCTTATGGTGGGACTGCAATATTTTCTCGCAGTATCTTTTTCATCACACCTCCATCACTGTGTAAATATGTAAATGGTAAGTTTTTACTATTTTGTACTATAGATTATATTGTAAATACTCTAGTTTGCACATTTTTTGTTACTCTTATCTGATCTTTATATTGTGTTTGGTCATAGCTGGCCATGGGAAACCAACATGTATGACAATTCATATATTGTGTTTTTAACCGGACAGTCCATACTAGTAGCAAACCTCTTGTAGATTATTTCTTCACACAACTCAACAACCTGCAGGTAGGGGTAGCCTAACTAACCATCTACAACAGTCTCTGGCAGACATAATTACCAGCTAAGCGTGGAATGATGAGGTGTAGCTACTGGCAGTATAGAAATATCAGGACATGTACATACCTAACATGTCAAAACAAAGCTGTCAGGTAAGTGCATAAAAATGTGACAGGTCCGTATTAAACTACTCTTTATATCTTCCTAATAGACTTTCCATCCTAAAGAATAATGTGCCTCTTTATGTGAGTAGGTAAAGGCTCCACAATGCCAGAGCCATATCATGTGAAGCTGAGTAGTATGGATGGAGCACAGCAGTCACACTGCAAAAGCTATGTGTCTCATCTTTAACAAATCCTTTACATCTCATGCTTCAATGAGGCACTTTGAACAATTTATTTCTGTCACTTTGTTGTTAATGCAAGACTAATCCTTTGAAGGGCAATATATCCATCGGTCGTCAACATTATTCATGCTTATTTCCAGTATGATGCTGGTTAAATTACAAAGGACAAATGATATAGCACAAGGACCTGATTATCCAAATGCAGTTACCAAGGCATATATATAAGTGCAAGTAACTTGTCATGCTCTGAGTGTTTCATCTGACTTGATTTATTATGCCTCATTTCCATTCCAGTTTCTCATAGAGCTAATGGTCCATAAATCCTGTGTAGATAATGTCCATAGATTAAAGTGAAATAACAGGCAGTATAAATCAATCCCAGAAGAGAGGGATCTGTTGTTTCAATAATGTGCGCCATTAGTTTGAAAAGCAGACCTCTGACACACATGCATTCACAACACTTTATTCCTTTCTCCCGGGCTCTTTATTTATATATATATCTCTACAACTCTTTTCACACGTGACGATGGTATGTTGCTGGTTAAATGTAAATCTGTGTTTTTTGGCATTGACACAGGCCTTTCACCCATGACATGACTGATCTGGATAGATTACCATTTTTTCCTTCTAACAATAATGCCTGAACAGCTGCATAAAAGTAGTGTTGTTGAAAAATAATGGTACCAGGGAGAAGGTGTTCCCACTTCTCACACTCAGATTCCCCCAAAGATGTATTTTACAATAAATGTATTTTACACTTGACTGAATGTTTATCCCCCTGGCTTGACTACTAGATCCACTTTGGTCAACTCAAGAAAGCACCCTTACGCTAACGTTGCTACTATTTTACTTATTACTGAGCTGTAGAAAAAAAAAGCTTCACAAATTTTACTGGATGCTGAGTAGGGAGATTGACAGAGCTCATTTTACAGAAAAATGAAAAACAGGGTCTTTTGCGAACATAATGGTGAAAATTTGGATAACATTTAGGGAGTAAAGTGGCCTTTCTTTTGACCCTTTATAACTCATTCAGGATGATAGCAGTGGCAACCAGTGTAGCTTACTATGTGAATGCTGAGCACAAGTTTTAACTGTGTGAAGCTAATACTCACCAGTTAGCAACTTTCCTTACCATTTGGAAAGTACTACTCTTAGAGCATAGATGTTTGATCTGATGAACAAATTGTTTCAGATATTAAGGAACTACACTAGGAACCTTTTTGGACAACACCAACACAGAGTCATTATGGTGTAGATGTAAAGGAAACATGCAAGCTGGAAAAGGAAGACTGAAAACTCCTGTCTCTGAAGTAGCAATGTGAGCTCTCCGTTTGACTAATCAGTGACATTCAGTACCATCCATATAGTTCCCTAACCTTTAGAAAGTACTGCCAACGGAACTTTTTTGGTATAATGAACTGAAATGCAGGTCTAGTTCCTGAGTTCCTCCAAGGGCTCTTGGCCCACTGTAAAGTAACATTAACTACTGATACTAGTTTCATCCAGTGTTTTCTTACTGTGCAAATTCATATTTAGCACAGTTTTTAGCAGCCTGAGGTTTGTGTTTCACAACTCTGCAGTATTCAGAATTTGCCCCACTAGTTCCTGGGTCTTCAGAAAATACTACCCCCTGAGCAGGGATATTTTGAGGGGCCCAAACCTGTGGCCTAGGTCTTAAATTTAGAACCTGCTTCCTACAGTCAAAACCAAACACAGGTTTCTAACAAGCTTCCTAGGTTAGGAAGACACACTCATGGTCATGACATTTCTCATATGTGTTAGCATGAACACCCAGGAATCACAAAGACATTATAGTCATTAGTCTATAGTCATGCTCATATAATCACAATAACACAAATACAGACACATACACAAACAAGGCCAATGACAAACACATTTACTCTAGTATCTGAGGGGGGACTGAAAAAACAACATGCTCACTGGTTTATGAACATACTCAGCAGTTCCCTGCACAAGTAGAGGTTTAATATTTTATGAGGGAGAAAAAGTTATGGACTCTAATAAATATGCACACATGTACTGCTTGTGCAGTTATTGGCACTGGCAGCCCACATTAATATGTCACATTAAAGTAGACCGCCTGTTGACAAGCCCTGTTTGACCCTGTCAGTGTGCACGTGCCACACACACTCACACACTTGTATTATTACATCCTCTGTGCCATTGCTTGCCTTCAGTAATCTGTATGTTAAAGAAGCGTTATGCACTTGTATCCTGCAACTTGCAGCAGAAAACATTGTTTCTCCTAAGGTTCAAACTGAATAATGCAATGCAGATCTTGATATGTGCCAGCCACCAATGAGAGGAAGTGGCAGCACAGAGAGACAGACAGAAATAAGAGTATGAAAGAAATTTAGAGAGACAGAGGGAGAGAGACATCAAAGGCCAAGTGTTTTCCATACAAGAGGGCGAGCAGGGCTTTAGATCAGACAAGCTCTTCTGTAAACAGCCTCCTCAGATCCTGCCAGCAGGAGGTTCCCCTTCAGCACGCTGCTTTGTCTATCAAAGTGCTCCCCTTGTATTGAGGGGGCACTATAGCAGTGCTCCTTGCTACTTCCCTCCCTCCCTCCTCATATAAGAAAGCTGGCTGCTACACCCCCCCCCAACACTGCATCACAAAATAAAGGTGATTTTCTCCTCCCACCCCCATCAGCACTTCCACCTCCACTCCCTTTTCCCTACCTCCAGCTCCTCATTCTCTGTTTTCTCCTTCATGTGCTTCAAAGGTTCCTCTTTTAAAACTTCCTCTTTCACCTCATCTCCGCCTGCTTCTCCTCCTCCTCCTCTTCCCTCCGCTGCCACCCTTCAAACAGTAGTTGTGTTCTTGGATAAAAACACTTTTTACTAAAGGTATACTTTTGCTAAATTTTGTCTTTTGACCTTGCCGTATTTTCACTGTGGTTCCTCCAAACTACAAGTAGGAAAAAGAGCAAGGGAACCAGTGAGGAAAAGTAAGTGTAACCATGAATGCCAAAAGAGAATAAGGTCCATGCCATACTTATTAATAAGAACACTGTTTCTCCTCTGAGCCTGAGTGGAAAGTAATTGTGAGGCTGATTTTCTTCTTCTTCTCCTTCTTCCACCCTTTTCAATGGGCTTCAGGAGCCAGCTTTACAAGCTCTTCCCTGCTCTCATCCTCCACTGATCAAAGCCCGCTCACACAGATATATTTCCCCTCACAGACAATGCCTCTTCTCGAGGTGCTGTCAGGTTCCCTTCTTTGCTTTAATTTCATCTCTTAAACTTTTTTTTAATCCCCGTACCCCCTGCCTCCCTTCCCTCTCCTTCTTTTGTGAGGGCTGTCAGCCGTGACAGTTTGTTGCCAGGAGGGACTTGTGGGATGAGAAGGTAGGTGCACTTTTACAAAGAGCCGCCGCCTGGCTGCACCTCACTCACACTGTCACTCAAAACAGCCTGACTTGCACTCACACACACACATGTACACGTGCGTACACACAGACAAGGTGACACACTTGGCTTTCATGCGTCGGCACCAGCAACAATGCGACGCTCACACAATTACACTCAAACCCAGGCGGTGAAACATGACAGACACCTTGACCTTGTGTTTGTTGTTTCACGTAAAGTATCAGCGCTGAGGAAAAGGAGCTGGGGAGGTGGTGAGTCGGGCTGTGAAGGCAGTTGCACTGTCTGGGTGTCTCAGATCATAAGCCAGAAGGAAACTCGGAGCGACAGATCCGTGATGGTGCGCTGGCAGAGCCGGCGCTGACAGGGCTTAGATGACAGACAGAGGCTGACAGACGCTGACATCTTCCTGTCGCCTCGGGGAGACATGCGGCCTTGAGTGAAACCTGAGGAGTCCTCCCTGCGGCCATAACTACCAGCCAGCCCTCGCAAGCCTAATCCCTAAAGTTCACACAAAGACGCCCCGGTGACAGAAGGGCAGGAGCAAAAAGGAAGACAAGAGGAGTATCATTTAATTTTCTGAAAGAGAGAGATGATGAGGGGAGACTTCGCCTTGAGGGAAAGGATTGAGTTTGTGAAACATTAATTACACCTTTTCCCATCCCCACCCATCATCACTCCCTGCCTGTCTGTCTTCATTTTGGCGCTGCTGGGGCAGCTCAGAGCAGGTGAATAGCTTCATCTGTTCTTGTAAAGGCATTTATAGGCAGGCTGAGGAATTATTCTGATGTTTTGTCGAAACTCTTTTGTCTAGACTTCAACCAATATAACATTAACAGAAGATGCCAATAGCAAATGTTTTGTGGTGATATCCAACATCTCAGCTATGTCCGTGGCAAAAAATTCCTGTGGGTGAGCTGAACCAGCTTTCTGATATTAAATATCCTCCGCCTCCTACTCCAGCTACATGAAGTCAAATTTCAAATCTTTTTTTTAGGTCCTCCTCACACTATTAACAGTCTCCTCTCTAATCGGGGACGCCTATCTGCTGATGTTATGTCTGCTGCCTATGGTTTAGCTGTCACTTGTGATTTTGACCTTTCCTTTGATGGTCATGTAACAAAGGTTGTGCAATTTTGTTCACCATAGCAGGAAAATTCCCTTTACACAAGGAAAAAAGTTTCGTGTTTCCAGGTTGATTTCCAAAAGTTCTCAGAGTGAGAGTAAATCAGTCAAACTGGTTTAAACTTTGTTCTCTTGGCTCTATTCTTATAATGTGTAATATTTTTCTGTCTCTGCTGTCAGACAACTAAAGGTGTATCAAAGAGTGATTTGATTGTAGCACATAAATACTAACTGTTAACTAGGGTGTAGAATAATGAATCTATGTCTAAAATAAGATGTCAATCAAATTTGTCTAACCTGTCTGACAACATTAAGCAGCATTTTCCTGTCATGGGACACTGTTTTACCACACCCGCTACAGAATCCTCAATAATAAAATCGTCCATCATTAAGTGTTAAATTGATGATGAAGTTTAAGCATGGAACTGGTCAACATCATCTCTTAGGTACACACTGAAACAAGTAAGCTGCATTTAAAGGCTGTCTGAGTGCTAAGAAATAACTCGCCTTTCTCAGACCTGTTACAGCGTTATGTCACAAAAGTCATCCCCGTCATTCATTTCAGTGACGCAACTGCATTGGCACAGTGAGGGGTCCCAATGCAGAAGGCCTGGGTGAAGAAGAAAAAAAAGAAGGTGAAAAGCTTGCTCAACATTTGCTGCAACATGATTCAGTAATGTCTGGCAAGGCACTACGCTGGCCAGTCAAACAGTTAGATTACAAGGTTCTGCTGTTCACCGTGCAGTGGTGGACATGGTAAAAGAAATGACTGCTGCTGCACGTAAACAAAGATATTATTATTATTTTGATGTAAATCTAAATCTAATCATTTAAAAATCTGGGTATTAAGCGAATTCAGTTGTTTTGAACTGTAGGAAAACTGCTGTTTGAACTTGATGTTGAAATAGTAGGTGAAAGGTGATGGAAAACAAGTAGAAAGCATAAAAATAGAAACAGTTCCTTTTCTTTAAAAATGTCAACAAGAAGTTCAGCAATAAAGTCATGCGTGACTTGCAAATTTGTTGTTGCATGTACAATGAAAGTGAATTCACTTGAGATTTGAGGACATCAGGGCCTGATGTCCTCAGGGCTACAAGTAGATGTTGCAGTTTCATAGATGCTCATCTCTCATTTTTTTCTATGACGACTGAAATTGAACTTTATCATTTTTGAGTTGTAGCAGGAATTTTACAGTTTTGAGGCAAATTACATCAGTGAGCTTTTAGAAGATGATCTGAACCTACTAGTATGAATAGAAAACTGTCTAAGCATAAATAGTATTTGTAGATTTATCCGCATTAGTATGGATGAATTTCCATTCCACATGAGCCCCCCCGTTGATTCTAGGGGGGGTTCCTCAGCTCCTGGACCCCCCCTGTCAGTCTTGCTGAATAGGCAGCCAGCTGTGTGCTATAAAATCACCTCAAGCACTCAGTAACCTTCAGTGCTGAGTGCCATGGCTTAAAAAATGATGAGCGAAGGTGCCTCATCTCACACCTCCCTCTAAAACTTCAAGAGACATCCACTCAGCTCCCAGCAATGAGGATATTAGCTTGTCAGTGGGGTGACAAGTATAGCACAATAGGGGCGTTTGGCTGGAGTGGATATATTTGGGTGAGTCAAAGGGTCGGAGAGAACCAGTCACATGCTATTAGGCTCATGCTGGTTAATTTTACAGAGGAAATAGAGGCAAACTTGCTTTTTGTGGGTTCAAAGCATGTTAGTGTCCTCACTTTAGCCTTACTATCTGAAACGAAACAATTTGGGATGTGAAGCGGCACGCTCTGTCTGCACGTCCAATCGGTTGTTTACAGTCCCAGTTCGTTTTTTTTCAAAGGCCTTGGCTTGCATACAGACAAAACTTTGACAAAAACCGAACTATGTCTCCACATGCTTATAAAAAGTTGGCATCAAGAGCGTTTTTATTTCAACGTCTCCCAAAGGCAAGCAACAGAGGTTAAAATGGAACTGCAGCATTTCAGATGATACGTGTGACGTTTGGGTTTGGAAGAGCTGTGCACTTGTGCATCTATTTTGCCACCTTCAAAGTTATCACTTGTGATCTCAGGCCTGAATGCTGAGTTAGTATCTATAAGACATAATGTATTCTCCACACTTATAACTCTCTCTTCTTCCCCGTATCTCCGTCTTTCTCCCAGTTCCTCCAGTGGCAAACAACACATTACTTTGACTGACAGCTCCAATCATTCTACTGTGTTTGCTTGGCAAGTTCAAAATGTGACTGACACTCAGCTCATTGGATAGAGGGGGTGTCAGGAAGGAAGGGAAGGGGGCAAGAAATTAAACAGAAAACAAAATCCTCCCTGCATGACAACTCCCCCCTCCCTCTGCCATCTTCAGCCCCCACCCCCACTCCTTCTCTTCTTCTTCTCCATCCTTTTCCATCATCTTTCCATTCCTGTCATTCCTTTTTTCTACAAAATCCGTTTTGATAGCAAATCACCACGGGCCCGCCAAATGACAGATAATCCTTCACAGTTTTATCACTAAACCCTCTTCTTCTTATTTTGTCTCGCAGCATGTACAGTTCGTACAGCTGCCGTGTTTGCTGATACAATCTGCCAGCCAACGCCAGCCACGGCAGATCACAGAAGAATGGAAGAAGCTCGCCTCTACAGCTGCAGATAAATCAAAGTAATATTCCTTATTTTTTATTCAAAAGAGAGGAGACATTTACATGAGTTTAGGAGCTGGTGTTCACAAGCTTCCAGTTGGTTTTTTTTTCATTTATGCCACCTCCCACCTCTTCTATCCTGACTCCCACTTAAACAGACAGACAAATGGAAAGGTATTGAAGCTGTTCTCCCCCTGTTTTCAACAAGCCCATTTAGCGTTAGCTATCACCTGTTACCAACAAGATTTAACTTTTCTTTAAATTCTCAGCATTAGGGGATGATCTGTCACAGTTTTGTTTTCCATTTGGAAAGTGGAAACTAGCAAACTAGGCTAATTAGAATCACTTGGAAAATAGAAGCTAGTTAGAATAAGCTTGCTAGGTGTTATTTCAACACTATGTTGTTTTTGTCACAAATTATACAAAGTAAGGAGTCTAGCTAGCTTATGCTGTCTCTGGTGTCTGGGTCTGGTTGTGGTGATGACAAATGGGACAAAAATCCCCAGATACATGAAGTCACGTAACCTCAGCACTCATTAACGCTACCATGTTAACATGATTCGAATCACAACACAGAGTAACGTAGCTCACGCTCAACTCACAGATGGGACCAAGTAATGGCTACAAGCCAATTCATGATTTCCACATCTGTGCGCCATGAGGGCGACTTAAATTTCACCATCTCCCTAAGTCCTGTGTGGACATCTGTGTAAAGCTCAAACCTCTGTGGATACATGGACTGTCCACACTATGAGTGAGCCAACTGCATGAGGCTAGAAACGTAAACTGGATTGTCATTTTGTGTACTGTCTGTACATACTGTTTTCCACATCCATGGTCCTGACAGGACACTGTTTTTTTTTTTCATGTTATTCAGCCAAATACAGTAAACAAAGAAGCTGTTCTTCTTGCTGTGTGGGGAATATGCCTGCTCACGCATACATAGAAGTGTGTGCTTGTCCACGTGCAAATCCACAGTTGTCTACATCCGCGTTCATGTCCAACGACAACACCCAGCCTGTTAACTGCCTGTGTGATCATTGGAACCGATGTTTTTGGACCTGTCCACACCTGTGTCATACCAGTAAAATGATCAATGCCACCATTGTCAGTCTGAACCCAAAATTCACATACCCAGATAACACAAAAATATTGGCAATTTGACTTCAAATTAAATTTTAACTTTTTACCAACTATGCACACAAGACAAACAAACACAGGAAGTACAGTTTTAATACAGTACAGTTTTAATACAGTGCAGTTTTAATTCTTGGCAAAAATGAATTGAATTCAGTTTAACTTAAACAATCCGAAAATGAGTGAAACTGCATTCAAAGTGAATCTTTTCCAGCCCACTGGCAGTTTGCTTTCATGTTAAGAAAAGTAAGATTAATAAATATCTAAGAAAAGATTTAGTGACTTGTTAAAAGAGGGTGTTGAAAAGACTCACAACAAAAACACAATAGAAGCTACTGTGAAAACTGCCAAACAACCTCAAACAGGCATTGACAGCAGTGACAGCATGTGAACTGCCCCTATAATTTACCTGCTACAAGTCAATTATCTCTATTAAAAATGTGGAACATGTTTTGTACCATATCTACATAATAACTGATCATAAGCAACTGTAATTTATTGTTGTCAGTCTCACGACAAGTCGGCCTGGCAGCCTCATCAAAGGGAGCAACGCCTCAAAGCGACACTGATGACAAATACGGGCGGTGAGAAAGTAAGGCGAGGAATTAAGCAGATGATTTACACCGGAAAGCTCTGCCTCCAATAATGGGTTGGCCTGAGGGATGACTCTGATCCAGCAGAGAGGAAGAAAGAACGAGAATAAAGACAGTAGAGAGCCTCGATTCCTCTTCGTTGTTTAAAACATTTACTCTCTAATGTTAAAATCCTCATCTGATGAAGAGGTAAATCCTGCCAGTCTTTTATTCAGAGCTCAGTATAAAAGAGGGTGAGCCTGAGAAGTCATTCATACACCTGCACTGGGCATAATGCCTCCATCCTTCTCCCTTAGGGTCAAACAGGCAGTAAATCTCTTTGGAAAATAATTTCCTTTCAGCGGCCTTATAGCAGATCCGCTTCAATACTTCTTATACAGAGACAGAAGATGTCCTCTGAGACAAGGGGAATGTCAAAAAGCACAAGACAATAAGGGAGGAGAAAGACGGGCAAAGAGGAAGCGCAGAGATGATCAACGCAGAGAAATGTAAAGGCAGAGGAGGTTGGAAGCAAAGTTGAGAACACTAAAGGAGGATTTTTAGATGTGGTTTGATGTTGGTATTACTGGGAGCAAAGTGAGAGGTTGTGCAATATGTGAAGTATGATGAAAAGGATGCACCTTTGGAAAAAATTTGGGTAAAAACAATTATAAAACTCTCACACACTGAATTCGCACAACATCATAGAGGTATTGAATAATGAGCTTAAGGTCTTTTTCCCCAAACACAGATAGAGGGATATTTGTGTACACCTTTGTTTGATCTGTATGGCACTGTCAGTGTAAGTACAGTGTGCTTTCCAGTGTGTGTGCGATGTATGTGTGTTCATGCGGGTGTGTATTAGAGAGAGAAAGAGAGTGAGCATTGTGTTGGATTTGCAGGGAAACATGATTTATGTCATGGAACTTTGATCTTCTAAAAGGCTTTGGGATTTTACACAACAATAATTCTCCTTGGCCTCAGCTTAAATAAATGATGTGCCTGTGGCGAGTGTCCAGAATAGGTTTTAATAGACTGATCGGTGCAGGACACAGACACAGAGGTGTGGGAGAGAAAGGCTGTGGCTACACTTGACATTTCTGCAGGTTTTTGGAGACCACATTTCAAGGTTGGGATGTTATGAGATCATGTTACTCTGTGTCAAAACAAGGCCTGTAAATGGAGGGTGTAGTTCTTCTGAGGCTCTGTTTATTGGAAGGCATACTGCATTTTTAAATAAATACGTCTCATTTGCTACTGTCTACTAGGACAAACTGATACAATGCTCATGATGGCTCTTAAATTCAGAGTTTACATTCAAGGCAGCGGCAACACCACTCATGACCACTCAACACCAAAAATGGAGACACAAGAGGATCTCAGTCTGCACGACCTTATCGCACTGTCCTTCTGCATGCAGCAGCCTATATGTCCTGATGCGATCAATGCAGGAAATCAAAGGGTAAACTAAAAGAACAATTGACCTTTCACTAAGTCACCACCCCCTTAGTTACCATTGCTATGCCTGCTGAACTAGCACCCACGCATCTTAGAAATACAGTGTGGAGAAATCATAGCAAAGATCTAAAACTATGTCAAACATACTTAGAAGATGCACATACAACTGGTCACTGAAGGAAAATGTGTTTCATTTCTATTTGCTTGTCCCCCAGTGCTGAGAAGGTCAGAGGTCATTTTCAGCCACAGAGCTGCAGCCCTGAAGTTGAGAGGGACTCTGTGCCTTTGCTCTGGGATACTTCAGCAAGAGCGTATGTGTGCTGACTCCCGGGCCTTGACCTTGGGTCCTCCTGTTTGAAGGGCAGATTCTCCCTACTCACTACAGGAAAGCAGATACAATACACCAACTCACAACCACAAAATAGGAAACACAATGCGAAGCCTTGTCTCTGCTGGAAAAGAACAAGTTTACCAAAAAAAAAAAAAATGCCTTAAATGATTTCCAGAGAAGTGGGGTTTCTGTTTGTGTGTGAGAGAATGAGGTCTGTGTTTCTCATTATGTTTTGTGTAATAAGCAGGGATGAAATTGCTGCTGCCTGCTGACTGCTCTCCAGGTGTGTGCATGTACACACACTCACTGACACACACTTTTACAGCTGTGTTATAAGATGAGGTCACCTAAAAATGAGCACACAATCTCATAATGTACCTTATAAGGTCAATACTGCTGACAAAGGCTAAACTCAGATTACTTAAGTGTAATGTTGATGAGACCTGACATATGGGTAAAAACACTGAAACAAGCATGGCCATGTCCTATTCATACACAGACACACACAAATACACTGTATAAAAGTACATACATACCTGAGGCCTGAGGTAAATGACTCTCCTCAGTAGGAGGCAGTCGTAGCTAAAGGTAAGGACAGGTCTACTTTGCACCCACCATAACGCTGACTTCCTTTGCTTTCTGTCAAATTACTGTTTGAGCACCATGAGTTTTACCTCCTGTTTCACTCAATTTGTAGGTTATCATGTAAAATTACACTACATTACTTTCTGGAAGCATAACCATAAATCTGTTGCAAGGACAGGTTGATATATATACATATACACACTTTAATTTTCTCCTGTCTGTCATTTTCCCCTTTGCTGAAAGAGCAGGCGGTATGTCAGTGGAAGAATTCCTCTCTTCAGGACTTCTGAAATGAACGACCTTGGCCAGGCCATGGTTTTGGATTTAATAGCAGCTCGCACAAACACTGTAAATTTACAGCTGGGAACCGGTCACTGAAAAGAACTTCAAATTTGCCAAAGCCATAAGTCCAGTCAGCAGTCTCTTTCTCTAACCGAGTCTCCGTCCTGTTCTTTCACACTCCCTCAGTAGATCAGTGACTCTCTCTCTTTCTTCCTTTCTCTCTTTCTGGCTTACAAAAGCGTTCAACCTGCATAGGGCCATCCAGACCAGACTGGTCCGGAAATTACTGTGTTCACACAGGACTCATGCTTAACAGGGCTAAACGTGGTCAATAAGGAGGAGTTTGTAGCTGTGCTTAGCTATAGAGGTGGCACCACTTTAGTCCAGACTAAATGATCTCAGTCTACTAGATGAGTTGTCATGACATTTTGTACAGACATTCGTGGTCCCCAGAGGATGTATCTTATTGACTTTTCAGATTTCTTCTCTTGAGGAAGTAAAACTTTGGTGATCTCGATTTTCTTTCTAGCACCATCATCTGGTCTTGGTTTGTCCAGTGGTTTTGTTAATGACCAAATACCTGCAAAATTAATAACATTGACATCAGCCTCAGATTTGTTATTAGTTCTAATTAACAAATACTGGCACAATAATCTAAGAGACTGATCATGGTAACAACAGCGTTATACCTGCTCAACATCACATTAGCTGTCATTATGAGCATGTTAGCATGCTGACATTAGTATTTAGCTCAAAGCACCACTGTGCCTAACTACAGCCTGAGAAAGCTGCTAGCTGGGCTGTAGCCTTGTTACGCTCAAAATGGCAGAGGGTGTATGTGATCTTATGTAACTTACTGTACTGTTTATAATATTACTGTGCTGTATTTTCTTTTATGAAAGCATAAAGCAAATCAGTTTGAGACAAATTAAAAAGAAAGTGGAGGCTAATACCTATGATAGTGGGGTTATAGCATCTATAGTACCAAGAGTAACCTGTCTGTAACATCCCCACTGCAGAAGGCCATGTCCATGTACTTGGGGTACAGTCAGCCCCCCCACCATGACAGCAGAACGCTTTGTATAACCCCTCGCAAACTGACTAACAGATGGGATAAAAGCAATCCAACTGCAAAACACATTTTATATTTATCATCTCAACAGCCTCTGTGAGAGTTCATAATGTTCTTTTCTGTCGACTTCATGTGGCTGATCTCTCACATTGTGACCACCCATGGTGAATATCATATTTTGTGATAAAAGACTAAAAGCCTGAATTTTTTTTCCATATAGAAAACCTATGTGTGAACCACAAAAGCCATGACTTTCCTCAACAGAACCAGGCTACATTTTGGACTCCATGTGTTAAAGGAGTTTCTCTGTCTTTCCTTGTCGCTGGCAGCTGGAGGTACTCAGCACTGACTCTAACATAGAGCTTTGAAATAGCAATCAATGCCTTTATACTGCAGGGAGGGCTCGTAAAAGTGTCGTTGGGAGGAATATATGATGTCGTATTTCACCCTCCCCTCCCTATTTTTAAACACTGAGTTATGGCTCCAGAAATGTGTACCCATTAAAGGTGATATGATGTATTTTCTGCCTTGTTCAGAAACTCATTCATCACCATGGACCAAAAAGAAAACTGCACTTACTCTTTCACCCCCTCTCCTTCCTCTCCCATCTTTCCTCCCCTCCTCACCCCAACGCTCCCCCACCCACCCCGTTCTTGTACACTGTCTTGAGTAATTTACGATACACCGGTAGTGCAACCTTCTGGCAGGAGCTGCAAGAGCAGCTTGCTCTCTCTCCTGGCAACTAAATAACCTTTTATAAAAGACCAAACTTGGCCAAGTCATCTGCTGCTTCATATAAAGACAGACCAGAGCTGGACAGAGACACAGAAAGAAGAAGAAGGGTGAAGAGGCATCCTGATGGCACCATGGAATAGAAGCAACAACAACTAAAAACAAAAGGCCATATTAACTTGACTACTATGAACAACTGATTTAGGTTTTCAATTCTTTTTTGCCCCAGTTTGGAATTTACAGAAAGTAGCAATTTTAATGTTTGAGATTTTAAAATTATTTTTCAGGTTCACATAATCAGATTGAAAATTCAAGTGTCAAGGATTTCTAGACATTCACATGAACTTCTTATTCTTGGATCACATGACTGACTGTGTAAGCTGATAGGACAGAGGCCTGATCAATTCCATTCAGGTTTGATTGATTATCCCTTGAGGCCCAAAGATTCAAATTTGAGCTTTCATCTTGAACACATGGGTTGTGTGTGAGTGTATGCACAGTCATCATTCAGTCATTACTTTATTAAATGCTTTATTCAATTTAAGAGTTATGGTGACACAATAATACTAGTAATTACTACAACTTACACTTGTAATTAATTTTATCTCCAGATAAAAAGAGACATTCCAAATTATATTGTGCTGCAGTAAACGTTATGCAGGAACTACTGGAATCAACTCATCTTTACTCCTGAATATTTAAGTAAATATAAAGTTTAATTTATTTATTCATTAATTAACTCAACTTAAAATGTATTAATAATAATTAATGTTTTAATTTACAGACCATTTCAAAACTTACAAACATAACTGCTTCTGACTTGAGGTCTTTTGACCAGAAATGGTGAGTTGAATAAAAGTAATGATGAGTTGAACAATGAGTCAATCTCATGAGCGATTGTCAAAAAAAATCAAAATAAAGGCAGATTCCTCCATTTATAATAAGATGATAGGAAATAATATTTTCGAATGGAGAGGAAAAAGCTTATTCACCTTACTTAATGTCCTTAGTTGGTTTAACATGATCTCACCAGAAGTTGTCATGACTCAAAAAGCTCAGTGCAAACTGTTGCATTAACGTTTGTTTTTAGTGTGTGTGTGTGTGTGTGTGTGTGTGTGTGTGTGTGTGTGTGTGTGTGCATGTGTGTGTGTGCGTGTGTGTGTGTGTGTGTGTGTGTGTGTGTGTGTGTGTGTGTGTGTGTGTGTGTGTGTGTGTG
>JBBMJY010000024.1:21808764-21824460 GCA_037833715.1 Toxotes lorentzi | reverse complement strand
TGTGTGTGTGTGTGTGTGTGTGTGTGTGTGTGTGTGTGTGTGTGTGTGTGTGTGTGTGTGTGTGTGTGTGTGCTGATGCAGTCTGCTCCCAGAGTCTGCCGACAGAGGATTAATCTCCCCAGCTGAAGCAGTAGCTAAGGTCAGCAAGGGAAATATTTCATAAGTGTCAGCTTGGCCCGTAGCCCTCAGTGCAGAGTTCGAAATGAGAATGCACAGTCGCATAACAAACAGCCGCGTGTGACTTTGTGAGACTCGCATGGAGCACGTGGGGGTGTGGGGGGGTATCGTGATATATGGCAGTGCTTCACTTTCATGTATTCATCTGAGCTGGTGAATTACTGCCAGAGACAAGCACGGTGCTTTGTCACCACAAGGACCCAGTTGAGACAAATATTTTGGCCACACCAGGTCTGTGTCTGGAATGCCTTTTCCATTACAGCCTGTTCTCAAGCTCCTTTTTTTTTTTCTTTAAAGAGAATTCATAAAAGTAAATACCAACTTATTTTACACATTTAGTTCAACTCAACAGCAACAGCATAGTTTAAAAAAAAAAATCCACTACGTGTTGTTTTCCATCGGGCCTAAAAATGGTTTTCCAGTTTGACTTTGTCATATTCCCTGTATTTAATACTCTCACTGTTGCAGGTTTCTCTGCTCCTGTGGTGACCCAGGGTTGGCAAGCTCGTGCAGAGAGATTAATGGCATGGGCGAGCCACTCCGAAAAACGTTTGTTTGATGTGTCAAGTCTGAAAGGAGCTGATTTACTTACACACTGATAGGCTTTTAATTGAGCAATGCCATCCCTTGTCACATCAAAGCTGTGGCAGCTGACATGACTCTGCCTCGCTGCGGGTTGTGATGATTGACATGTACTGCTGAGCCCCGCCCGTCCCGCCCCTCATCATCATCCCCAGTTATGTTTGGCAGGAACTTTGCGGCTACTGCAACCTCCAGTTTCTTCTGTTGTTTGTCAGGTCATGAATGCAAGTCATTCTCTTAAAGAGGCTCGTGGGGCTACATATGAGCTACATTGAGCAACTTTCTTTTCAAAACTCAACTTAATTGTCCTGATGCAAAAATGTATTGTGGCTTTGACTTTATGACAAAAATAGGAGTGGTTTCAAAGAAAGAGAGAAAGACAGAATCTGTGTTCCCAGCAGCCTCCTCCTAACAAAGGTTGGATGATGAAGACACAGAAGCTGTGACTCTGACCATGAGAGGAGGAAGCAGCACTGAGTTTAACAAGCTTGAGGAATGTGCCGGGGAGATTTTCTTTGCACGGCCTGTTGTTGTTCCTTCACCAAGACCTGTCACGGGTCCAGCTCGTGAATACCTTGATTGTGCTTCTATCAAAATGACCCCCCTCCGTTTTCAGACCAGTGGAAAATAAAACATCTTTTGATGTCATCTGAAATTTCACACAACAATGCAGGACGGTCTGATTTGAGTAAGACGCTGTCTGGCAGCGCAGGCCCTGTTTTTCCCTCGTCTCCTCCTCCTCTCTCGACGCTCATGATAACTTCTCCGTGTGGAGGACAATAGCAGCTTTTGTTTCCCAGTGTGGAGAGGACTTGAGGTTGCATGGGTGTGGGCGGTGTGCGTCCTACGTGCCTGTCTGTGAATGCGTTTCAGGTGTAGCGAGTACGACAAGGCGGAACCCTGCACGGTGTAGGATTCGGAAATAAAAATGCCAATCTGCGAACACAGAGGGAAGCCTATTATCCCAGTGTGATTATAATGCAGACAGATAGACGACAGGTAGGCAGAGTGGATAAGAGCGTTAGCTTGTGAGACGCGATGAGCTGACAAGAGAGACAATCTTCCTCCTAAACTGGAGAGATAAGGTTGTCAGCCGCAGCTCTGACTCTAACGCACACACACTCACACACAGGTATAGTATGTAGGCAGTCAGATAGAAGATACTGTGCAAGAACTACAAAAACACACACTTTAAGATGGTATCATGCACAGTATGGCCTGTCTGTGTGCACAGGCTACATTTTCATGTGTGAGCACATGCACATTCAACTGTGAAAGGATTAGTATGCGTATGTCAAAGACAGAGGGAGAGGCAACCACAGAAAGATAAACGAGGAAGTGTGAATACGTTAAGTACACTGTGTAGATATTGTTTGTGGACCTTTCAGCTCAAGGAAATCCTTGTTTCAACATTCTGTCCTGGCTGGAATGTTGCCTGCGAGGCTCTTTTTAAGTGTTTGGGTCTAAATGCCATGTCTGCTACACCCCATGAAACTGTCTTAATCCACTTTTTTTCCCTTGGTTTTATTGCTGCTGGAGAACACACTAGGGGTAGAACAGAGCCCCAGCCTCAGGCCTCTATTCCCATTCCACACACCCCATAAGTCAGTCACAGATAATTAAATAGGAGTTATTTACACTCGTTTTCCCTCCTCTGCCTCTCTGGCACTTTTATCATTTCTCTCTCCTTCTCTTTGTACAGTACCACAGGCAGCCAGAGCTTGTCAAAGTGTGGCTGACACCAGTGAAGGTCTGTAGAAGTATAATAACTTGAAAAGAAAAAAAACAAAACAAAAAACGAACGAGACTCTTATGAGCTCACATCAGTGTCAGCCCCTCATTAAACAATCACACAGAGCATCTACACAACACTAATCCCCGTGTGCGCCACAAAAGGCCTCAGCACTTCCAAACACGGAGCAAAAGACAAACCAGCAGATGAAGATTCGCTTGAGCCAGGTTTGAAGAATTCAGCTGCCTCGTGTCAGCATTATATATTTACTCTGGAGTCAGGCAAACAGCGGCTTTTCAACACAGGGATGAATTAGGCCCCGCCACAGAGCTATGGCATGTATTACAGGCCTCAGTGGGTCTATAAATCTCAGGATCACAGGGGCATGTGGGGTCTGCTCCTCCTCACTCCTCCTTAGCCCCTATCAGCCTCATCCTGAGGGTTTTGTTTGGCTGCTGTTCCAACCAAACCCACTGCTTTGATACAGCCAAGGAAAGGCATGGAAATGCCCCGAGGGCCAGTGGGACCTGGACATGCTGAGAAGCCTCTTTAACGGGAAAGCTGTCCCCTTAAAATATCCACAACAGGAAACAGCCATCAGTCATCGACACGCCAAAACAGCTGTTACCAGCCTACATCAAGGGGACACATGAAAGGAGCTGCTCCCTGTTGTTTGAGCCCTCCCTTGTTTCATTCTCTCGCTGCCTTTGTCTGGCTTTTCCCAGTGCCCTCCTCTTTGGTCTCCTTTTAAACGCCCCCCTTCCTTATGCAACCCCACCCACACTGCAGAGACTAACCCACTCAGCCTTTTAACAAGTGGATGACTGTGTGATAAACAAGAGCACAATCGGAAACTTCACATCTTAACTGGCAGTCTGCGTTGTAAAACATGTTTGAGATCCCCTTTAAGCTCTCAGCGTTACCTTCAAATCTCACAGTGAGAAAGCAGTTGTTATGCGTCACCTGTTTATGTGTCTCGGCCCGAGGTGACGGCAGACAGTTTTAAACAAACAGACGGATTCAAAAGAAGACTGTACCGCACTTAGTCCAACGGCGTGCACATTTGCGTTCACATACTCTTGGATCTCTGCAGGTCATTGAAGCGTGAGTGACAGTGTGTGGGTGATGAGTGACGACTAAGCCTAATGATGACAGGTCGAACAGTGAGTCTGTTGAGTGAGGCTGAAGTGACTTCATCGTCATCATGCCGCCTTTCCTCTCAGCTGCAGATAAATGGCAGCAGCCATTATAATCAAGGAGCGGGCTGATGACAGTACAGTGTGATAAGGCCAGTCTGTGTTGTGAAATGTCAAACAAGTTTACCTTTTAAACCTCAGAGGAACGGCTCATTCTGCTTTTCTTCAGCCACTAATCAATGATCAGTGACACTGATTTAAACAGACTAAACACAACAGTGTTGTAGTACCTTAGATTATGGATCGAGTAGTTCAAGCCAAGCAATCAGATTAGTTGAAGAGGCATTCCAACCAAGATGGAAATCCCCACAAAGCACAGTGTGTTGCTTTTGATGGAAAATGAAATTAAGTTACTGGGGCTTACTAATGTGGCAACCAAGGAGGAACTCCATTGTCTTTTTGTTTTCTCAGTTTCATGCACATATACATTCTGAGAGAAAACTTTTAAAGTAGTATGGATGCAAATAAAAAAAGTAATGTGTGACTGTAAATGCATTTACTGTCACTGCAAAATACATAAAAAATCATGTGAATGTGCTTTATGTTGGAAAAATTGAATTAAGTCCAATAGTGGTGGGTTAGTTACTATAATGCAATAAAGCCATTAACATACCAGAAATGCCCATAGACAGTAGGTTATTTTATTTTTAATTACATGCAACTGTCTCCAAGAACGAGGCAGACGGATTCCTTTGAAAACTACAGGGACAGTTAGCCCTCCCAGGTTGACCTTAACAAAATATATTTGTGTGTTATCTCACAGTGTCTAAACTGTGTTACGGAATTTTATATCTTTTATGTGTAGTTTGCATGTGGCTTATGGAGGTCACTGACACACATTTCCACACATTCATAACAGCCTGGGTATGAGGGTGAGGCCAAGAGACAAACCGCGCCCCCTCCCATTGTCCCGCCCCTGCTTATGAATACGGGCACTTGTGATTGGACGGCGGCTCATCGCTTTGAAATCCCTCCCCTCACGTCGCTAGTATGTGGAAGAAGTGAGGGACTGTAAGGCTGCTGCAGAGGGAGAGACACACACACACCGGAGGACTGTCTCACACACACTATCCTCTGCGGGGATATTCCTTCACTTCAGCCCCGTATATTGATGAGCAGTGACCACTTATGGTGTTTTTATTTTTGCTCGATTCCTCTTTTTTCAACACTGGATAAAGGAATATTTAGGAATAATTAGCTGGTGATATTGAAGAGCCCAATAAAGGATGACATTTCAGCGATTTGTTCTTCTTTAGAGACAGTTTGGGTCGGACACGGAGGACGCGCACTGCGCACATGCCCTTTTGGATTACCGCACTCTCTTCTGTTGAATCTATCATCATGAAACGTGCTGGTAAATGAATTTCAACCCTGCGTCCACTCGTTACATGCCGTCGTCCCTCTTCGTCCCCAGATCCAGATGAGAGATCCCCCCGGTGGACCTGACCCGCTTTTACGCAGCCAGTCCCCGGAGCGCAGCGCCACCGACGCCAGCGGCTATCCACAGCGGATAGGAGCGGAGAGACCGTCCGTTTCCACACCCACGTCTTGTCCTTCTCCCTCGGATCCCTCGCGCCAGGCTAAAAGGCTTCCAATCCGGATCGTAAAGATGTTGACGGCGCACAGCGGCCACTTGCTGCACCCGGAGTATCTCCAGCCCCTCACATCCGCGCCCGTCAGCATTGAAGTAAGTGAATAAACATTTTCTGACATTTTCTTCTACGTTCTCTGATCTGTTGGTATCATCTGATACCGTTTTCCTTACTCTGTTAATCTGGTAATATTAAGAATATTGCTGTGAGTGTTATTCTAACAACAATGTCAGCATATGCGCCATTTTACGCACAGCGATGTATTGGCAAATTTGTAACATACCGGAGTTTGGAAATGTGAAATTACTGTGGAGAATGAACGTTTTTAAAAGTAACATGAACAGTTTATTTTTTACATATATAATTAAACATTCCCCTATTAAAATGTTACGCTCTGTCTTTCTTCCTTTTTTTCTTGCCGTCTTAAACTTGACTTCAGCTTTGTATCCTCTGACCTCCTTAATTCATGTCAGATATAAATACACAAAGCAGAGCAGATTTGGACTTCACTGGGGTTTCAATTCTAGATTTGTTAGGTCAGAAAAATATATTGCTAGAAAATTTTTTGAAGTAATGAATATTATAATTATATTTACGAGAAAGTCAAGATGTTTTATAATGTTAAAATGGAACTAACTTTTAAGACAAACAGTTTGTTCACCTTCTTGCTCTCTTTTTTCCTTCTCAGCTGGATGCCAAGAAGAGTCCTTTGGCTCTGTTGGCCCAGACCTGCTCTCAAATTGGCAAACCGGACCCCCCGTCTTCTTCCAAGTTGGCCTCCCTCTCCTCCGGCAGCCTGGGAGACAAGGAGTCCTCCAGCCGGTCATCCAAGCCTGGAGAGCAGCACCAGTCCATGGAGGACAAATCCAGCTTCAAGCCTTACTCCAAGTCATCAGGCGACTGTCGTAAGGATGTTCTAGTGACAAAGGGGCCTTCAGATAAAGCAGCTTTCAGGGTGCCAAATGGAAGCTCCAGTGGTGGCAGTGCTTCATGTCCGTCCTTTCCTCCGCATTCCCAGTCACCCAGCTCCAGCTCTCCTCCACTGCACACTCAGAGCCAGCCCCACAGACAAAGCCATTCCCCCTCCACGCAGCCCCCGCCACACTCCCAGGCCCCGCACATGGACAATAAACCTGGGAGCTCAGAGCAGGCCAGCTCGGACGCTAACAACAACAGTGCTGGCAAAAAGGACTCAGATGCAGCTAAATCAGGGATGGATGGGGCTCAGTTAGCCAACTCCAGCCATATACGGGCCAGCGCCAACTCCAGCAATGCCAGCTCCGCCAGCAGCCCGCGGCCGGAGAGCAAGGCTGACTCGCAGGCCTCTTCACAGCCTGGCCTGGGCTCCGGGCACATTGCCCCTGTCTCCCCTTTTAAGCCAGGACATTCTGTCTTTCCCTTGCCCCCTGCTACCATGGGCTACCATGGCTCCATTGTGGGCGCCTACGCTGGCTACCCCTCCCAGTTTGTTCACAGTTTGGATCCTACCAAGTCTAGTTTAGGCATAGGACTTCCGGGGAAGCACCCCAGCTCCAGCCCGCTCACTGGAGCCTCACCTCCATCTCTGATGCAGGGCTTATGTCGGGATCCATACTGTCTGACTTACCCCAATGCACCCCACCTAGGAGGCAGTAACTGCTCTACCTGTGTCCACGACCCCTCAAGCCTCAAGTCTGGTTTCCCCCTGGTTTACCCCTCACATCATCTCCACTCCTTACACTCCAGCTCCTTGTCCTCCAGCACCACGCCCTCCCTTTCCCACCCCCTCTATACTTATGGTTTCATGCTCCCCAATGAACCGTTGCCCCATGCCTGTAACTGGGTGTCTGTTGGAGGTCCCTGTGACAAGCGATTTGCCACATCAGAGGAGTTACTAGCCCACTTGCGTACCCACACAGCCCTGCCTGGGATGGTGGACAGTAAGCTGTTGTCGGCCTACCCTTCATCGGTTTCATCGACAGCCTCCTGCCACCTCCACCTGCCCCCGCCGAGCAGCCCAGGTACTCTGCCCAGCTCCTTCTCCCTCCGAGGCTCCCCTGGTTTGGGCCTGGCCCGGTACCATCCCTACAGCAAATCCCATCTGCCCGGCGCCCCAGGACTTCCAATGCCATCCCTCCCCTCTTCCTCAGCCTATTACTCCCCCTATGCCCTCTACAGTCAGAGACTGGGCTCAGCCTCAGCCCTTGGATACCAGTGATATCTGAAATAGTGTTGATGCCCACAGATTGCAGGCACAGGCTTGGACTCTCCAGAGCAGTCCTGAAGATGGATTCTTGAGATCGGGGTCATCACCAGTACTGGGCATCACGCCTGCCAGGACTAGCACCTGTTAGCCTCAGGATTGTGACTGGCACTCCAAAGGCAAAAGACCCTGTGATGGATTGTTTGCAGCACAGAACCAACAGACTTTAGTGATCAAAGATGGCGGGAAGCAGAGCTCGAAAGTGATGAAATTGTGGGATTATTTCAACAGTTCTGATTTGGTTTTTTCTTTTATTTGTTTTTCTCTATATCTGTCTCCCAGATCTAAAAGTCTGTATTTATTTTTCACTCAAGCGCTTGGTATTCGACTCTGGGGGGAAAATTTTGCTGTCCAAATAAATTGTTCTTAAGTATTCTAACTGAAAAAGAATGATTTAAGTATAGTACCATTATGCCTATCATACACTCTAAAAATAAAAATCTTGCACCACGATGAAGATGGACTGTGAGGCTTTATTCTGGGGAACTCTTTTTATCTCCTTTACTCTCTGCAGTTGTTGTTGTTTTTTTTTTCCCTACATATTCTACTGCGTATTTGAATTCTGGAGAATTGCATGTCCGTGAGAATTATCTTGAACAATGCCGTTATTTTTATTTGTAAATATGCAAAGATGTAATATTTTTTCAAGCTTACTTGGGGTCAGCAAGTTGGGGTCACTGATGCAAATGGTACAAAGATAAGATAAGATGACACAAATAAAAACAGTTAATGATGGCTGTGCTATCCAACCAACAGGAAAAGGTCTTATTTTGTTAAATAAATGATACATGATTTTGACTTGTTTTTTCCTCCTTGATTACTATATATATAGTAGCATCCTTTGTCACAAAAGATGGAGTAAATCTTGCCAGACTGCTGCACTGCACTTATCTCTGCCTATCTATCATTACGGCTGTTGCAGCCACTCTATATGTGGCCATGTGTAATATTTCATGGCTCATATCAGTTGACAGGGTTGTCCCAAGGAGGGCAGGCGGGGTCACATTAGCCCTGTTAGATAGTCTCTAAGGACTTTCATCCCTCCTCCTCTCTCCATCACCCACATTGCTTTTGTTGTGCGAGTGCAGCTTTTAATTGCTGATTCTTGTTTGTGAGACCTGAAAACAGCCTCCTCAGCAGAGTGGATAGCTGTGTGGAGTGGCCGCTGGGTCACTGGGACTTCAATAATGACCTGAGGGAGATGTCAACCCAGGATCTCCTCACGGTCTGATGGATTGGCCTGCAACACAAAGGCCAGAGCTGACAATGGGAGGCGGTTAATAGAGAAATATTCATCAAAGTCCTGACACCTCCCCTGAGGAGAGCGGGCTCTCTTACAGGAACCACAAACACGAAGGCCTACGTCCTGATGTGAAGAGCCATTTTCTTGCTGCTCTCTGCTGCCCTGTGGTTAACTGAAGTCAGCGTTCTCAACTCAGAGCTGTTAGATACTAATTTGAACGGAAGGAGTCGGCCTATCTTAAAGCCGCACCAGTGCCATTAGAGTGTTTCGGCCCTGATAATGTGTTTGTGTCTCCACTCTATTTGGCTGACAGGGAGTAGGTGGCACAGAGCGAAGAGGCTGTAGTCTCTGAGGCGGCTATTGACCCCGACTCCCAGACTCCTCCACTCTAGCGGTTCATTAGCACTCCAGACAGGAGAAAGGCGAGCACAGGTGTCACTTGACAGGACCATTAACAAAATGGATGACCCTCCCAAACCATATCCAGCCCCTGCCACACCAGCAAGGTCACGGCGCCCTGATCACCACTCTGGGTAGCACTTTTGGACACAGCACTTATTTTTCTTCTTTAGAAACTGGAGCTTTGCATGCACTTCTCTGGAAGAGGACAGTCTTACTTTCTTCTTGTTGCTTTTTAGATGGAGATTATAGAGTAGTCTAGACAAAATGGGTCAAGGATATTCTGGTTTTAATGCTGCATTGCACACACGTATTTAGTGCAACATATTTCTTTGTAGCTTGAAGAGTTGTGCCACAAGAGATACATTGGATTGTGATGCCCCCTAAAGTTGTGCTGGTGAAGTACTGGTGAAATCAGTAGAAGGGCAGGTATGTCTCTCACACATGGAATGTACATATACAGTGTTATCTTGCTTTTGATATGTATGAATGTGAACGTTGTGATGCTGTTTGACAAACCGTAGATAGAGAATTGGGTACATTGGCTTGAATCTGAAAATGATTCACGGTGGAGGTCATGCAGAGGGGAGAACTTTCAATCTTGTCGGGGAGGTGGAATTAATTCCACCGCTGCCAGTTTACACTCGTTCATCAAATGCCTCACTATTCTCCCTATCCCGGCGCTCATCAATCTCCACCATCTATCTTCTCCCCCCCACACTCTCGCAGCTGAGTCAACACCCACACACTCCATTTATGTCGCCAGTGAGAGGCTGTGTGTGAGTATGTGTATTCAGCCCCAATCCTTTGTCCACAGAGGGTGACACATCTGTGGCAGAATTCTGCAGGTCTGATTAGACAGACTTTTTTATTTTTCCTAAAAATGCTGATGTTATGTTTACAGTGTGCAACATCTTGTGCATGTTTTTTTTTCTTCATTAAAGGGGGAAAAATACAAAAAAAAATTAATCAGCTTCATCATTGATTTAAGGGAATAGTTTGACATTTAAACACAAATACTGATGTGATTTCTTGTCAAAAGTTAGATGAGATTGATACACCCCCTAAATATGAAGCTATAGCCTGTTAGCTTAGCATAGAATAATTGGGGCAAACAGGTAATCTGCCTTTATGCGAATGTAACAAACTGTAGCTAGCAGCACCTCTTAAAATCACAAACAAACATATCTTATATCATTTGTTTAACTTGTACAAAAATAACAAAAGTCTGTCAGCCACAGTAATAGTAACAGTAGCAGTACTAGAATGATAGCAGTAATCAAAGTAGTAGTAGTATCAGTAGAGGTGGTGATGGTGATGGAGGGGACTAATATTTTCCACTCAGTGCGTCAGTGGAGAGACGGTGCAGAGCGCCACTGTAAGGTCCTGAGCAGCGGCTGACAGGCCTGGTGATTAATGACGACAGGGTGTGGAGCTGCTCTTCAATTAGACGCCAGCTCTACCCCGACTCACCATCGCTGCTGACAGCTAGGACAGAGGGGGAAAGAGAGAGAGTGAGAGAGAGAGAGGCGGGTACTCAGTCTCTTTCTCCCTCTCTCTCTCTGTCTCCAGAACAAAACATTAACCTCAACTCCATGACTACCACCTCTGTGTTTAACATCAGGACACAATACAGAGCCCTCGGCATCCAACAGTGACCGCAGTGTTAAAGCAACACAGATGGCGTGAACACATCCCTCATCAGGGCCTGTCATACAATCTCTGCTTTATTTCTTCACATAAACCCTGTGACTGACTCTTTAACATGCCTGTTTGGCTCCCCTCTCATTCATGTCTGCAGTCAGGCATGCTGTAATGCTCGCTGTGAAAACAATAACGGCCACATTAAAGTCTTCCACGTTGTGTACTGTTTGGAGCAACTTCCTCCCACAACTCCAAGTACAGTAATGTTTGCTTGGTGAGAGGAATAAGAAGATCATGAAAACTTAACTTCCCTGTCAGGAATGTCCAAACTTGTTCCAGTTGGTTTTTGAAACTTGCAAACATTACTAGGGGGCTCGTAGGATGAAATCATTAGTGACCCAGTGTTTAAATAAAGCATGGATCCAGATGCAGATAAAGATATTTATATAGATTCAGGTTCACATACATATTAGGTTGCATTCTTTTCTCATGAAAGTAATGTTAACACTTTAACAAAGCAAACTGAAGAACAGTTGTGTAAATGAGCAACTCTGCAATACGTAATGGTTTGTTATTTTGTTGCCTTCTGGGTTTTATTATCCGAGACAAAAGCATGCAAGTAACAGTGGAACGTCCCAGGTTTCAGATTTTCCCACCAGTACCTGAAAACATTACAACAGTACGGTATTAAAAGTAACAGAAACCACCTTTGTCCTTCCCACAGCAGTTGTCTTTTTGGACATAGTATTGATCTTCTCACTCTTGGCAAGAAAGCAGGTGAGCATATTTCCTAAAATGTTACTTGATAGTAGAATTACTTGATGTTAGTGAAGTTGAGTCAACACTAAATCTTACAGTCACTCAATGAGCTAGTGCTGTCTTCATTTTCTGTTCTCAGAACTGTTTGGTTTGGGCAACTGGGCAAGCTTCAGTTTCTGTCCTGAAATGTTAACAGCTCCATGACTTTATCTCATCTAATTATATTTATTTAAAAAAGGGTTGAGCTGACCATGAACCACCATATGTGGTACCATACTGTGGTTAGTTTAGCACTCATTCACACCAGCGACAAAACCCTGACTAAACTGTTCTTTCTGGTTGAAGGTGAGTTGCCACACAGATGTCCTGTACCTGTGCTGTTCAGCAGCACTGACCACCAAATCGCTGCGACCTTCTCCAGACCCACAGATACGACCCATATGGGCGTATCCCGCCCCTACAGTAGAAGGTGTACTGGACCTTCATCATCATGATTATAATGATCAACATGCACGGTGTACTGGTGGAGACGTACCAGACCTTACAGTTTGGTTAGGTTTACGCATAAAAACAACTAAGTTCGGTTTAGAAGAAGAAGATTCTGGTTTAGGTTTAAAATAAGGACTTCTTTGAGGTTAGAGGACCTTTGTCGTCATGGTTACAGTTATAAACATGCAGTTAAGGTTGTGGATCGATCATGGTTAAAAGAAACAGTCACTTTCGGTTTCAAGCTGGAAATGGAGAGTGGTCTCCTGTGTCGAAGTTCAGTGTTTTGTTGATACATCCATCCACACCAATGCCTTACATGGACTTTGTGGCCTTTATACTATGTCACCTGACTCCCTCCTTCGCTCCTGTCACAAATACTATGGCCACTAGAGGTCACTTGACACTAAAACGCAACAAATAGTCATAATAAGTCACAGACAACCTATAGGGTAATTTTATACAGGGGGACAGTCTCACATTGTCTATTGAAAGTGAAAGGGCCATTGCGTGATTTAAAATTGGGTTTTGCCCTTGTTAGTAACCAAGGAAACAAGAGTGACAGTTCTGTGATGCAGCTCACAGACCCTGTAATTATTAAAGTGGCTATATATAACGTTGTTAAATTCTGCAAGTAGCAATACTGTACGGTGATTTGTTTAAAGCATCAAAGAAAGAGGCTTCTTTAATGTGTAACCTTCAAGGCTGAGATGTTTTGCAAACACAAGTTGTTTAAATAGGCCTTGTGCGAGTTCAACAACAGTTCTTGACACCTCAGTGGTTCTGACTCCTAAAAATCCTCTAGACACACCTTTTGTGCTGAGTCAGTGAAAGTACCTTCCACATTTCATGCTGACATGCACATCTAAATATTCAAAATACCTGTTTGACTTATAGCTTGAAAACTACTCAAAGTCTAACACATTGTAATGCAACATAAAAGGTACCTAACATGGTCGTATGCTTCCTTTTTTTTTTGCACTGACTAATTTGTAGATTAGTAAAATAGATGGGCTGTCAGCTCAGTTGTAGTTTCAGATAGAGAAATAGTGCTTTTAATTTAATTTTCAGCCAGCACTGACCTTGGCAAACCTTGCTTGGCCTTGAGATGGAAAGCTGCCCAGAGCTGCTGTGGTCTCTCCAAAGTTCCAGTGGTGTGAGTGAGCACCATTAATAGACATACCCTCCCTAACCACCAGTGGAGAAACAAACGTTTCAATTACAGTATGGTGCACTGCTAATAGCGCTTGGACTGCATGTCCAGCTGGATTCCATTTGTTGCCGTGCTGGGAGATCGCGGCGAAGATGTCACGAGCTTTCAGAAATGAACGTGCCTTGGCGAGGAACAAGCGGCAGTGCTGATGGTCGTGATTCAAGTTCTGATTGGCAACTTGTTTTTTTCTTCTGCTTTGGGACAGCCTGTGGTCATAATGTACTCACTTTAAGTATCATAGGCCTTATGTCTGTTTTATGTCTCCTGTGGATGGGCATCCAGACTCAGAGGCTGCCATTAAGGCGACTGTGCTCATCTTATCCACAGCACTACAGGCCAGGATACACAGTTTACACTCACTTTATATTAGCAGCTTAACTTTTCTTGCAGGATAACTGCAGCTATATTAATGGCAGTTTGCCCCTTTCTTAAAATAAATGTATGTAGGCACATACACAATAATAACAATGTGGAGAAACTGGAAAGATGAGTGACAGGGAGGATGAAATGCAACACCTGAGTGTGACTTCAGCTACCGGACCAGACAGTGTTCAGTGTGTCTGTGTGCTACCATCACTCAGCCGTGTGTTACTCAGACATTGTTGTCTCACAACTGTTCAAACAGATATATTATTCCACATGTCCGGCCCATACACCCACTTGATGTACACATTAAACAAACACATTAATCTGTATGCATTACACATTCACTCAATAATCCACGTGCAGTGTGTTCTCAGCCCATGTAATGGTACATTAAAGCTATGAGTAACTGGGTATATTGGATGCATTAAGTTTATAACAACAGTTATATCATCATCAGTTATTCACACTTGGGCTGAACAATGGTTTGTGATTTGGTTTTACAGCAATATTTTGTACCCATGATCAGCTTGTTTGGTGCTGCACGTGTCCTTAGTTTTGCCAATGTCTTCTTTTATTCCCATTTTTGAAAAACAAAAGAACAGCTCTTAGACCATTGTGGAGCACAAAAATTCCCATTAAAACCCACAATTGTAATAAATTTAATCATGATCTGACATTTTGACCTGACAAAAAAAGCACAGGTGCATCTAATAAGATAAATGATGGCTTAGTTCCATTAAGCAATGCCAGTGAGTTAGCATGTGCAGTACCTGGACCATGAAACTGGCTCACCTAAATGGGCCACATCTGGAGCACTGATGTTATTAATCATTAATGGCTTTGTGCTTACCTGTGTTCTTCCTGCTATAACGTGTCATCATGTCTTCCTTGCAAATGTGTTTGAAAGCTCATCAAAATGGTACATAACAATAAATTCAAGTTAAAGGAGTATTTCAGCAATTTAGTGTTGCAGTGCCACACAGGAGACAAGTACTGCAGCAGCGGCCAAGATGACTTTAGTCCCAACTTTAGACGTTAGCTCAAATAAAAATAACACCTTGATATTAGACTCTACAACATCATTAAAACTTCATGGTGCCCAACTTTTGTGCGCAGTCTTTCTTGGCCTGATCACTGATAACCCTGATGGCATCTTCAGGGTTGTTTTCTCAGAATTGACTAAGCTGATCCAGAGCCACAGAGGACTTTATACAGCTGCTTTTACAGGTTGACTAGTATTCAGACATAATTTATATTATACAATAATCTAGATACGTAAAATCAGTGGTGTGCCACTTTAACAATTTCCCATTCATAACCTGTATAATATCGATCAGTTCTGTAGCAAACACACTGTAACTGGTTATAAAGAATTAACCATATTGGAGGTCGACAACACTAACTTGACAGCATTTTATCTTAAAGCAGCTATAATCTTACCAGTAATGAGTGATTTTAAATTAACAGTGGATCACATGACTCTGTGTATGTGAAAGGTGAGCACTTGCAGTAATGAACCTGAGAATTATCACCTGACTCTGCTGTTCCCCTCAGCTTGATGGACCAGCCCATTGTTTTGATTTAACAGCCCACAACTTTACTGTTTTGGTTCAGCCTTAACTCATAGCATTACTTTCATTGCAGCAGGTGGGTGTTTGCAGGAAAAAAGCTCAGATATAACCAGAACCAACTGGCTCACAAAGTTAGCAACTAGCTGGTGAACATAACACAATGGAGTATTTAGCAGCTAAAGAGCAGGATATTTCCTTCCAAACATGGTTGAGGCCAAAAAAAAAAAAAAAAAAAAAAAACTGAGCTAAAAGAAGAGTGAATATAAAATTTTAATTTAGTGACCAGACACACAACTCCATAAATAAATGCTAATAAATAAATAAATGCTAATGTTGCTTCTTATCCTTATAACCTTTGTTAAGTTCACAGTTTATACAATACATACAGTGTATATCTACCCTGGAAAAACGATTCACACCTCTTACTGATGTCCACAACCATTTTATTCCTTTCAAAGTCAAGGAGCACCGTGAAAGCGTGTGCGCCTACTTAT
>JBBMJY010000024.1:21740949-21799853 GCA_037833715.1 Toxotes lorentzi | reverse complement strand
TGTGTGTGTGTGTGTGTGTGTGTGTGTGTGTGTGTGTGTGTGTGTGTGTGTGTGTGTGTGTGTGTGTGTGTAAACATGCACTGATCATTTCAGGGGTGAATTTAGGACATCTTTTCAGGGATGTGTATCATGTGTCTTTGAAGTTGTGCTTGAGTCAAAACATGGCCTCCTGCCTTTACTGTACTCAAAAACAACTGTTAGTTTGTATATGCACCTGGCTGATTTCACAGCCATATATAAATATGCAGTTTGGCTGAGAGGTCATTTCACTAGTGAGCAGAGAAGGAGAAAGGCCTGAAACAAAGAGGAGCAAAAATGTCCCTCGCTTGTGTCTTCAGAGGAGTCCTGCAGCTTGCTGGCAGATGAAGGCTGCATCACCATTTCTAATACCTCTTCTGACCTGAAATGCCTCTTCATTTTTGCTCCTCTTTGCTTCAGGTCATTCTCCACACACTACACACACACACACACACACACACGCACACACACCCACACACAATCAATTTTGTTGTTAATCTTTGACATATCCAAGACTCTAATCTCCACCAAAGTTCCATCCCTCTACTATTTATTATATGAAAAATAATTCATTTTTTGTGTTTTTTTGTAATAAATAATTAACCATTCAAATAATTAAGCTGGCATTTAAATCCTGAAAATGATTGAATGTTTGGTAGTTTTGAACAGGTCTGAAGTTGTTTAAGAGATTTATGAAAAAAAAACAGAAAAAAATATTGATGTATGATGATTTTATAGCAGTTTTTCTGCGTGTACAATTTAGGCCATGAGGGTGCCCAACGTTATTAAATTTGAGGGTGGTACAAGGGTTAAACATTCACAAGATAAATCTGAGAGGTGATGAGATGTTTAATGAGGTTGTTTTTTAAATGTATACTCATGAGCTGAAAAATAACTAGTCACATAAATATTATGAAGTAAAAAGTACAATGTTTCTCTCTGAAATGTTGTTGATGTATGAACTACCATAAAATGGAAGGACTCAGATAAAGTACAAATACCTTAGAACTGTAGTCGAGTAAATGTACTAGTTATTGACTTGACTGCACATTCAAGCTGCCAGTCTGCTGTTGTAGCACATCCCAAAGTTGATGTACTGGAGGCAGATCTGAGGTCTGTGGAGGCCACTGAAGTACAGCCATTAGCTGAAATGTTTCTTTTTATTTTGTGAGTATTGTAAATTGTTTATTACATTTCAAATACACAAGTGAATCATATCTGCCTCTTTCTGTTTTCTTGAATATAAACATAATAAAACTATACTGACCCCATAGCTGTTTTAAAACGGTTAGTAATCTTGCTTGTATGAACAGACCAGAATACTTGGACTTAAAATGATAACAAAGAAAAGAGGAAGACACAGCAATGCAGCTCAGGCTGTTGCTGAGGTGCCCGTGGCCACCAGGGGCCACTAGCGAACAATCTGGTGTATACGTAAACCTGCAGCACTGTACATGTGAAAGACAGAGACTGTTTGCCAGCGTCCGCCAGAGGGCGCTAATGCAACAATGTGGACGAAGAACAGTGAGACTCAAACGAAGAAGAAGAAGGTAGCGGGTGCCTGGGGTACCTGCTTCTTAGCTGTTGGTGTAATTTCTGTCGAATTTACAGGTAAGACCTGCTAAGCAACAAGAACATGTGTTCCAGTCTGTTTAAACTAAGTATATGGAACCTCCGGTCTAGTTTAGTGCCACAGTAGCACGTCTAAATGAGATAAGACGCGCTAAAATTATTTTTGCTAACTTGGGACAAAGGTTAATAAACATTTGGCCTTGTGTTGTCACCTACACTGAAGTGAAGGTTGTGACACCTAGGTAACTAAGGCAGTATATCTAAACAGGTCTACTGCTTAAATAGGCTCCTTTCTTTGGGACTGGAATTACATAGTAACTTACGTCCTGCTAAGGCTGTTAGCCCCGAAGCCCTCGAAACCGATTCAAATGTTTGGATATTTTAACTTGGTACGCTCATAAGTCATACATACCTGTCACATTTTTATTACTTTAAGACTTCATACACATTGTTCGGTTCACCCCTCCTATTCGGGATTCACCTGTTACATAAGAATGTGTTATTTTAGATGGCGTCAACTTTCAAAAGCTGTAAGGCTGTAGTCGTTTCCATGAAGCAGAGGGAGCTGTGTTCGCCACTTTTCAAAAGCTTAAGATAATTTCAGGCAGGTTCTGTCTGATTATTCTTTTCTGTGCTGAAACTGCCCAAAGATGCTGACTGTTGGTGCATGATGTTACTCATACTTCTTTACCAAGCTACCACCACCAGATTTCTGAATGCTTCTTTCCGCTCTGTTCATGCACGATGTCAGTAACATCTTTATTTCACACTAACATGACCGTCGGGTCCAGCTGTCTTCCCCCCGTCACTGAGAGTAAAAATCACTCGTGTGCCAAGGAAAATGTCCAACTCGTCCAAATAAAAAGCTCCAAACCAGTGACATACGTCGAACAAAGTCTTAGTCATAGACTTAAACACTTAAAGGGAACATTAGAAAATCTGCAGTAATAAACACTGTGAGTTGGAGACCTCTGTCCTGTGTTGAGCCAGCAGAGTCACCAGATTGTATCTCTGCAAATCCTTTCTAACCGGAGCTGAGGCAGCTCCTCATCCAATTTCTTCAGCTCAAACCAGCTACATTAATATTTGATATATATATATATATATATATATGTGTGTATATATATATATATATAAAAAGATGAAGATACTGTTTCAAGATTGTTGTGACACATTTATTATGTGTATGAAAAGAGAGGTTGCAATATTTTCGCACTTCAGCCTCAATCCTCTTTAAGTGTGACAAGGTCACTGAGTCCCAGCTGATGCCTCGCTAAGCCTGAGCTGAGAGGAGATAAACCAGTGAGGAAGAAGCCAACTCCGAAGTGTTACTACTGCACTACACAAGCTGCTGAGTGATTGCAGGTCATGTTGACTGGATGGATAGACAGTTTCTTTGTCACTAATAGTTGGGAGAGTGATTGATCATTTGATTGTAATTACAGCAGGACATTGTGGGGAAACCCCCAAAGGGAAACTCTCTCCCATCTGTTCATTTTCACATGCTGTCTCCCCTGTTTGCTTGCCAGGATGGCACAGTGGGGTGCCATATTCTCAATAATTGCTGCTCTTGGAGGAGCAGCACTTTTAGCCTCTGTACACAAGATCGATGAGGGACACACAGGAGTTTACTACAGGTGAGACTACAGCACACACTGCTGTTGTTGTTGTTGTTGTTTTTTCTTTTGTGCCTGAGACAGTAGTGTTAAACTGCTCTGCTACAAAAGAGAGACAGTAAAGAAGAGAGCTTATGCTTCAGAAGTGTTTGACTTAAGCTACTTAACTATGACACAGTGGGTTCCGTAAACAACTGGCTGTTAAGGTTGTCAAAACTTCCAGCTGTGGTTCTGTTTCTCTGTACCTTCTTAGGTGCAGGGTAATTTAAGTCTTGTCACCTGTGCATATATCTTAATTGCTTTCACCACTAGTAATCAGAATCCTATCTATTTTGATTGACAGATAAAATTCCCTCAGTAGATTTATTGAAAGTTTTATTCTGTTCTGAAGCCTACCCTAAGATATAATGATCAACTGTATGTGTGTGTGTGTGTGTGTGTGTGTGTGTGTGTGTGTGTGTGTGTGTGCGCTTCAAACAGGGGAGGGGCTCTGCTGACCACCACCAGTGGCCCTGGTTTCCATCTTATGCTTCCGTTCATTACCACCTACAAGTCTGTTCAGGTGAGTCAAATCAAGTCAGTTTTGTTTTCATAGCCTAATGTCACAAATCTCTCATATTCAGTTCAGTATAGATCATCAGTTCAGATATAGGAACAATCACAATAACAGAGAATAAATAAAATTAGAAATAATGGGCCGTGTATTACATCACTACCAGAGACGAAGGGAAATCTACTTCTTTGTCTCGACCTCTTTCAGAATGACTAATGCAGTTATTTAATAATGGGTACGTTAGTCTAAATACATGCTGATAATACAAAATCAAAATTCAAATATCACATGCATGTGCTTTTGTTTCAAAATGGAATGAGGGGGCCTCCATAGGACAAGACAGTCACATCATGAGACAGTCATACTCTTAAGCTGCTGCTGTGCACATAAATACTGTCATCTTTTCAAAAATGACTCTGAGCATGTTATGGTTTGCCATATCATATGTGTGTGTGTGTGTGTGTGTGTGTATATATATATATATATATTCAATGTTCATAGCTGATCACAACTGGATATGAAAGAACAATGAGATTCCAAGATGATGAAAGTTATAATATCTTGAAATTTTAGCATAAACAAATTGGATTTTTGAGGCAGATACTGATATTGCTATTTAGGAGTTTATAAAGTCTGATAACAGTAAATGACATGACATAAACAAAAACAATTTTTTTTTAAATCAATTAAACCTTCGTTGCTTTTTCTGTGCTGCATTTTATTGTTACATATCAGCCTACAATCACACTGATACCAGTTTATCTGTAGTAATCTGATATCAGCCTATCTCCCCTTGAAATGTGTGTAAACCACACCTTAAATTTAGGGTGAGTGAACATATAGTACACACACTCTAAATTTTAAGGTGTGGAAACCAAGATGAATCCAAGGCAACAACTCAGCCCTGTAATATAAAGTACCTTTATGTGGATTATAAAGTTTAGGATGTGTCATAGAGTTACGTTTACCCTGTATGCACAACTGAAATCCAGTCTTCTTCTCTATTAGAGATGTTGAATGATCAGATTATCCAAAGTTTATGGACTTACTCCCAGCCCCAGCGCGGTGCATCTGGTATTTTTATAGTGATGTCAGAGAAACACAAAACCATGCCCTTGACATCTGAAATGTCAAAGTAACACAGTGATCGTGAATCTTTATTTTTACCTTCCAGACGACGCTGCAGACAGATGAGGTGAAGAATGTACCATGTGGCACAAGGTATGTGCACGGTTTTCACTGGCTTAGCTTGTAGCAGATGTTTTCTTCAGACTTATTTTTATGGTCAGCATTAATCTTGTACCCTACACACTCCCACAGTGGTTCATTGGGTAGTGTATTAAACATTCAGTGGTTCATCAGTACATGTCTGACACACTGACATTGTCCAGACTGAAAATACAATTCCTCTCAGTGCATGTCAGTGTTTTATATAAAATGTCTGTCAAATAGTAAATGTTAAGTCACTATTTTCTTTCTTTTTGGTTCAGTGGTGGAGTGATGATTTACTTTGACCGCATAGAAGTGGTGAATTATCTCATTCCATCTGCAGGTAAGCTCATAAATGTTCAACAGGCCAAAAACATCAAACAGTGTATTTATCCTTAACTCCCACTTTGTTTCTTTGTGTTCTGTGTTTGCTGTCATTTCTGACTTGATTTAGCACTTGTTTTCCTCTGTGCAGTGTACGACATAGTGAGGAACTTCACAGCAGACTACGATAAAGCTTTGATATTCAACAAAGTTCACCACGAGCTCAACCAGTTCTGCAGTGTTCACTCACTGCAGGAGGTCTACATTGGCTTGTTTGGTAAGTACGGTGGGTTACGTACTGGGTGCAAACTCGCTGCTAATTTCAAACACCTCCTCTCTGTTTTTTTAAGGGCACATAAAAAAAGATTCTACTTAAACAGCATGTAGTCAGTCTACAGCTTGGAGTTCAAAACATCCTGAATTTATGGTTTGTTTCAAAAGAACAGATGCTATGCATATGAACTTGGTATTTGCTAAAGTTAGCCCACTCTTGTGGATGTAAAACTTTGTCCACCTAACCACAGTCCACAGAATGTAGATATAACCATGGTGTAATTACAAGAAACATTCCTATGGGTCATTTTTCAAATGAGTACATATGTAGGGAACATTTTATTTCCAGCCCACTTTCAGATATGCGCCTTCTTACATTAATGCAATGGCTAAATAAGACACCACTTTCACGTTAAAGTCAGGTTATTAGTCTGACTCGAACATACTCAAACATTTCTTAAACATTTTCTGAATCAAATGCTGTCTGATTGACGTAAAGACAAAACCAGCACAAAGTTAAAGACACATTTTTAGGTTGCAGAGGAGCTTCTTTTCTTCTCATGTCAGATGTCTGTAAAAAATGTTTAGTTTTTTTTTTTTAATCTTGCAAAATAGGTCAAAAAAAGTATTGCAAAATGGGTTAAAAATAAGTCCTTGTGCAACCAACAATAACAACGATCAGACCAACTGTCTACCAGTTTGCATCCATGTCAGCTATGTGGATAAATAACTGAATATGAAGCAAAATACTGAATACAGAATGTGAGCAAATGTGAATTGCTGTGAATTAATTTATGGTCTATGGAGATTTATGAGACAGCGTATTAGAGGATTCACTGTGTGAGACAGGGGTGACTATCCCTTGCATCCAAGAACTTCAACAGAAAAATATGGTGCAGTCTGTGAGAGAACAGAGAAACCCTGCCTTCCTTCATATCACTCCCTCTCATGCAGCACATGCCAAATACACTCATCAAGCACTTTATTAGGAACACCATACTAATACTGGGTGGGGCCTCCATTTGCTTTCAAAATAGTCTCGGTTCTTTGTAGCATGGACTCCACAAGATTATCTCAAAGGTGTTATACTAGATTCAGATCTGGTGACTAGAGGACTTTGAAATTCATGAAAACAATTTCAGACTTTAGCTCTGTGACATGGAGCATTATCATGGTGGAAGATGGTGAACTGTGGCCATAAAGGGATGAAAATGGTCAGCAACAATACTCTGACTGTGACATTCAGACCATGATTGATTGGTATTAAGGCCCAAAAGGTGACAAGAAAACATTCCCCACACCATCACACCACCACCAGCCTGGACTGATGACACAAGGCAGGTTGGGTCCATGGATTCATACCACCACCTACCATCTGCAGCCTCATCAGAAATCCAGTTTCATCAGACCAGGCCACATTTTTCCAGTCTTCAGCTGTCCAGTTTTGGTGAAACTGTGTCCACTGCAGCCTCAGATCTCTGTTCTTGACTGACAGGAGTGAAACCTGATGCAGTCTCTGCTGTTGTAGTTCATCCACCTCAAGGTTCGACATGTTCATTCAGAGATGTTTTTCTGCTCTGTTATCTGAGCTAGCATAGCCTTTCTGTCAGCCACCAGTCTGGTCATTCTCCTCTGACCCCTCTCATCAACAAGACATTTCCGTCCACAGAATTTCTGCTCACTGGATTTTTTTTTCATCTCGGTGACTTGGATTCACAGTCCAAGTCACTGAGATCACATTTTTCTCCATTCTGATGTTTAATGTGAACATTAATTGGAGCTCCTGACCTGTATCTGCAGGATTTAATGTGTTGCACTGCTGCCACACGATTGGCTGATTTGATGTATGGTGAGTTTGAAATTAAAGAGACTGTTTTTACTGAAGTTATATCCTTGTCAGCTCACCCACCTTCTTCTTGTACTTTTCCCCTGCAGACCAAATTGATGAAAACCTGAAGTTGACGCTACAAGAGGATCTAACATCCATGGCACCTGGACTTATCATACAGGTACAGTGAGACCACCAGAAACCTGCAGTCAAAACAAAGTCAATGAAAGGTGGGTAGAGCAAGAACATAACATTTTATCATAGACTTACTCCAGGAATAGACTGAGCACGTGTTGTCTTTATAAGGGTACTTTAAAAAAAAAACACAGGACTGGAGTACAGAAGCAGAGTACTGAAGTTATAAATAGTAATGTCGACCTAATGAAACAGTGTATACAGTATTGTTCAAAATAATAGCAGTACAATGTGACTAACCAGAATAATCCAGGTTTTTAGTATATTTTTTATTGCGACATGGCAAACAAGTTACCAGTAGGTGCAGTAGATTCTCAGAAAAATTGATGACCTCACTGATTGAATGCCACACTGCTATTTTTTTGAACACAGCCTTAAGAGCGTGCATTTCATGAATGCTGGGTCTTGTTTGTTTTCTGAGAATCTACTGCACCTACTGGTAACTTGTTTGCTATGTAGCAATAAAAAATATACTAAAAACCTGGATTATTCTGGTTAGTCACATTGTACTGCTATTATTTTGAACAATACTGTACCTCTATAAACCTCTCCTGGAAGAGTTATCAGAGCATTCCAAGAGATTGTTTTTTGGGGAAAGTTTAGCAGCGGACATTGACTTTAAAAGAGCCTGTGTGGATTTTCCCCTGTTGAATCTACCCCCGCTCTACACCCACAGAGATACACACATTTTTTGTGTGAAAGGCCCCATTGGGCTTTTATGTTCTGGCCTTTTGTTCCCTGTAAATCTCCAGAAACAATTGAAGTAACAATTGCTCTTTTCTGATTCTGAGAGACCAGGAATGAGTTCAGTGGTTCTCTTTGCCTCAGGGCTCCTCTCCAACTGCCTTTTTTAATAACTCACTTTCTTTTTAATAACTCCCTTTCTCCCTTACACTCCTGCTGCTCAGAATTTCTCCATCTTTGTTTGTCTGTCTCACTGGTAAACAGGCGGTCCGTGTGACTAAACCCAACATCCCAGAGAGCATTCGCCGGAACTACGAGCTCATGTGAGTTTTCTCTTTTTTTCTGTGCCCAACAAGGAATGTTCTCTGACCCCCCAGAGTCTGTATTGTGTATTTATTTTCCCTCCCAAATGAATGAATCTGATGTTCATCCAACTCCCCCTGCCAAGTCCTGTAGAGGAGGAAGACTGCTGAGTCAGTCTGTGAGCATCTTCAAGAAGGCTTCAAGAATCAGCATCATGTGCTTAGTCACAGCTACTGTCATCAGAAGAAATAAAGGACAGGAAACTATAGTCAGATTTTATGGTGTAATTGTAGTGGGTCTCACTCTGCTTTGCGTAGTACAGTCAAAACACGATTCCCAGGAATGTCTTTCAGTTCCTCTATTGCAAAACATTAGCATAACTTCCCTGCAACCATGGAGAAATGTTAGAGCTGAAAATAGGCTAAAAAGCTAAAATAAAATTCTCAAACAAAAAAAAAGAAATACTCAAAATATATTATTTCTGAGGAGTATTACAACAGAAAAGTAACCCTGCATAAACTTGCATACATGCATACCGTTCGCATGCATGCACCCCGTGTAACTACTAACTACCAACCCCATAGTTAGTAGTTACACCTGTTAAACTTTCTGCTGCACGGCACAAATACAACAGATTTACTATTGAAGTTCTTTGTTATTTTTGAAACAAGGGGTCCTTGATTTCAGACAAAGGTAGAAAAAAAGCGGGAAATCATGGATTTTGCCTGTTGAGACTTTTGTTAACAGATTAGCTATCAGCTATAGCTAGCTAGCTTAATAAGCTAACATCATTGATCAGAATCATTGGGTCTTAAATATGCACTTGATGGCCAGGTACTTGTATAATACTAAAAGACTAATACTAAGAGACTAAAGCTGCAAGTCCCAGGCAAAAAGTCAACATCCTCATCAGGTAATGATCCATGTAGAAGACATGGAAATTAGCAAAAAGCTTTTTTCTAGCACAGGAGTGTAGAAGTAGCCAGTCCTATAAGTATGATAACACAAATTGTAAGGTCAGACTGTTATGTCTCTCTAACAAAGACCTGTTTGGCTGCTTAGCCAACATACTGTTGAGAGAGAGGCTGAGAGTTAACCAGTGTGCTGGACAGTTGTGTGTTTGATTTGCTTGTGGGGGTCAGCTGTAGTAAAACAAAGTTGTCCCAGGCACAGCGTGTCTCTTCCATAAAATTAAGAAAATGTGTCTGTGCAACACAACAGTACGCTGTCCTTCACTCTAGAATACAAATGAAAATGTGCAGCTTCCCAGGGAAAAGAAAAGTCTCCTCTAAATCATCATAGGACTTCACAGGAATTTAGAATATCCTGTTGATCATTTAGTGTACCACACACATACACACACACACACATGTAGTCATAACCAAAACCCATACCAACACCCGCTGAGGGTTACCATGGTAGCAAACCCAGTCTTTTAGTCTTAGCCACTTCACTGTAAAAAGTGAATGCAAATGTCTAGATACACACTCACCCTCTCCCATCGCAGCTGTTAACCTCTCCATCCTCATGTTGAGTAAGTGTCAGTGTCATTGTCTGTTCCTTCTCATAGTTATAGTTACAGTTTTAATGAATCAGTGCCCTCAAACCCAGTTTCTATAGATGGGTGCTGAGTCCTTAAAGGCAAAAATCAAAATCTTCACTTGTTTATTCATAGATTACACAGATGTTTCAGGTAGCTGCTCTTCCTCGGTGTGCAAACTGGCAACAGTGTGATGACAAAGCTCAGATCAAGGTATTAGTTTTCAATCACACATGCAAATCCTGAATAATTCAATATAGAGTCAGTTGTTTTTTATGCTTTTTTTGGAGCACTGGTGCAGTGCTCACCAGGTATTCAGTCTGAGTCTTAAGGTTTAAGCTTTTTTTTATCCTGCAAAATCCAACATTATATTTTGTAGATCTACATCTTGATTGAGCTTTGACCTACTGCATTTTCTGCACTTAGTGCACATTTTTAATATGCAATGAGCATACTTTTTACATCCCGTGTGACAGTCTGGGCGCTGGTGCTGCTTACCCTGAATCCCAGTCATGGAAACAGTAGTTTCATTACTGTTACAGTGTCATCATTACTGTTGGAGATCCAGATTATGGAAATAAGCCCCACATTGTAAAATAAGGGGAGTTTTCCTTTAAACAGGCCTTAGACCCCAATTGAAATTGTTTATTTTGAAATAGAATGTTGCTAAGTGAGCAAATGTTTATATAAAGAATCCCAGATGTGGTGCGTAGGCACACCGTCCATGTGTCCAAGATGGCAAAGTGCTCTGATACTGGCTTGGGAGTTTGAAGCTGGAAGTCCTGAGGTTTTGGGCTGAGTCCTAGTGTTTCCATCCACTCAGTGTTTGAGTGGTGTGTCATGGATTTTTTTTTTTTTTTTTGGTCCCATATTGACCACTTTTCGTAAATCTGTTTAAAAGAGTTTCTTCTCGGAATTAAATATAATTCATTGCCATGTAATATTAAAAATGATGGTAGAAAGAAAGAAAGAAAACTAGAAGTACCACATGGCGGTGGTATGCCTCAGCGCGGTTGGGTGCCTGTTTGTAGCAGATGTAGAGGTAGACGTTATGGGTGTTTTGTAGTGATAATGGCGATGTTTGGGAAGCTTACTGTTGGATGTTCACAAGCAAAACTTACACAAGATCACAGTGGGCTTGACCTTTGACCTCTGACCTCCAATACATATTGACTCCATCTTTAACAAGCAGTGATAATATGTGCAAAGTTTGAAGAACATCACTCAAAGACCTTGCCACATCCGCCCAGAGTAAGCAGTAGAGTAGAAGCTGTCCAGTTTCTCTCTGTACTGCCTCTTGGCTGCTGTAATGGCTTTACTCAGTCCACACTTCGCAGCTTTGTACTCCGTCTCATTGCCTGATCTAAATGCAATGGGCCGAGCACACAGCATGTGGCGTACCTGACTGTTTATCCAGGGCTTCTGGTTGGGGAACTTCCTAACTTGTATGATGGGCACAATGTTGTCAACACAAGTGCTAATGTACCCAGTCACATACTCAGCATAATCCTGTATGCTGCCGCTTTCCAGTCTGTCTGAGAGAAACAGTCCTGCAGGGTGCTCTCAGTCTCTGTGGTCCAGAGTTTAACTTGTTTGGTGACAAGGTTTGTTAGTTTCAGTCTTTGTCTGTAGGCCGGGTACAGGAACAATGAGGAACATTCAGATTCAGAAAATCTGAATCTGAATCTGAAAATCTGAATCTGAAAAAGATGTGGTCTGAGAGTGGCCGAAGTGGGGGTGGGGTGCAGCCCTGTATGCACCGTGTATGTTGCTGTAGACGTGATCTAGTGTGTTTCTTTGATGGGTGGGAATGTCCACTTGTTGATAATATTTAGGGAATACGATCCTTAGATTGCGCTGGTTAAAGTCGCCAGCGGCGATAAAAACAGCATCATGATGAGCTGTCTGCTGATGACGCCATGGAGTTGGCTAGCGGGGGGGATGTAAACAGCGTCAGCTTGCTCACTCACGGTCAGGGCTGTGTGAGTTGGCGATATCAAGCATTGCCTGTCTGTTGTATGTTAGCAGTTAATGACATTTGTGCACTGCTGAAAGAGCAAGAAGCACAAAAAAGAAGAAAAAGCCTGCATTTGAGAGCGGAAGGAGCAAACACGTCCGACATGGAGGGCGCCCATGTTGCCATAACACATTCTGAAGCACAACATTTGCATTAAGGTCACAGCGACCTTGATCTTTGACCTTTGACCTCCAAAGTCTACTCAGTGCATCCTTGAGTCACAGTCAACATTTGTGGAAAGTTTGAAGACCATCCCTCAAAAGGTTCTTAAGATATCGGATTGCCAAGCAAAACATAAACACGGTGACAGTGACCTTGACCTTTGACCTCAAACTTCCAAAATCTACTCAGTTCATCTTTGAGTGACTGTGAAAATTTGTGCAAACTTTAAAGAACATCCCTCAAAGTATTCTTCAGATATCACATTGACCTGCATAAAATTAAATGTACGATCACATCATTTGACCTTTGACCTCCAGACTCCTTTCAGATCTGCCGCAAGTCATAGTCAACATTTGTGCAAAGTTTGACAGAGAGACCTCAAAGCATTCTGTATATTCTATTTAACTTTTAGCTTATTTGTTACTTACTTTATATTTTTCTAGATTCCTGTGCTACTATAGTAGTGCTTTGTGCAATGTCATGTTTTTTGTTATGCTGCTGTAACAACTTAATTTCCCTCCAGGGATCAATAAAGTCTTATCTAATCTTATGTAATCTTATCTTATCTTATTTCATAGGGGAATCACTGGAATTCAACCAGACCGTAGATAAGCTCTGTTCACATCAGCATAGTAGTCATAATAATTACTCAGATTTTTCTGAAACGCCAATATATCCAATGTGGTGTTTCATTTTAACAAGTGCCTGAAAAGACAGACAAACATAGATGCCTCTTGTCAGCCAAAGTCCAGTGCTGAAGGTAATTAAACCTTAATTGAAGGTTTGGGTTACACTGTCTAATTACACCTCGGCACATGTTAAAGTTGGGAGAGGTTGTCTTGGGAATAATGTCACCAAACTCAGCACACCAATAAGAATAATAAAAGTGTACACTGTCCTCTCCTAACACTAATGGCAACACCTGTGTGGGTGTGTAGAGCCTTTAATGGTAAAGTGTGCATCACTGTTTGCAGGGAGAGCGAGAAGACGAAGCTGCTGATCTCTCAACAGACTCAGAAGGTTGTGGAGAAGGAGGCAGAGACAGAAAGGATCAAAGCTGTGATAGGTGAGAAGGAAAAAGGAAAACAGTGATGGTTACAGTTTGTTGTTCACAGAGAAGTGTATGAAACACACTGCAGGTTGACAGTTTAATTACGGTTCTTCGTTTTGTAGAGGCTGAGAAAGTGGCACAAGTGGCAGAGATCAAGTTTGGACAGAAAGTCATGGAGAAGGAAACCGAAAAAAAGATCTCTGAAATCGAAGGTTTGTATCCAGCTTTTCTTTAAGAGGATCTCCACTGATTTTTACACTTATGAGTCTGATTTAGATTTTTAGTGGAACTCGTCTGTATTCCTGCTTTCTAAGCTGTAAAGCTGTTAACAGTGTAACTCTTAACAGTGTTTGTTTGTGACTTATAGATGGCGCTTTCCTGGCCCGGCAGAAGGCCAAGGCAGATGCAGAGTTTTATACATCACAGAGAGCTGCTGAGGCCAATAAGGTAAAGACATGATGCAAACATACATCCCACCTCAGCCACGACAACAAGGACTGGAAAAGCCATACTGTTAGGGTTTTTTTTCATTGTTTTGTTTTTTTGTTTGTTTTTTTTGTAATTTGTAACCTGTTGCCCATCTTGCAGCTGAAACTAACACCAGAGTACCTGCAGCTAATGAAGTACAAGGCCATCGCAGCCAACAGCAAAATCTACTTCGGGAATGACATACCCCAGATGTTTGTGGACTCTGGCTCTGCAGGGAGCTCCATCAAAGCCTCTGCAGCCATGGACATTGTGGGTGAGCATATCCTGGACCTGGATTAACTAGTCGGAAGAAACCCAGGAGTGAAGGACTATCTGCTGGAGAGCAGTATCCTGGCCCATAGGCTGGCTAGCTGGCAGGTTCTCCCTCTGGCTCAGAGAAGCTTTGCTGACAGGGGCCTGTATTTCTCAAACATCTCAGAATCACTGCTAGAAACCACATTGAAAGTTTGACTAGGAAATGAAACATTTCTACCTCAGAGCAGAGGAGCGGAGTTATTTTTGAGGCTTCCTGTTCTGCAGTCTGTTCTGACAGAGAATGCTATCATTTAGGCTCAGAATCATAAATTAGGTGAAGGAAAAATTAGATTAAATAGCACCGTCTGTGGGTGTACGATAAGCTCCTTGAAAACTGACATTTAGCCTAAACAGTCATTTAAAGGAATTAGCTCTGCTGCTGCTCAGCTTTTACCGTCGGCGTGGGAAGTGTACCCAGTCACAGCTTCACAGATAACAAATCCATTACTGCGTATATGTTTATGCTGTGTTATCCCTTTATGTGACATGCGTCCAAAATGAGCATTTGAAGCAACTGTAACTGAAATCCGCTGTTCTGAAGAATAAAAGTCAAAAAATGTTTTCTAATCAAGTTCAGTGGCAGGGTAATTAATTATTATTCACCTTAATTCAGCTTTTGGTGCAATGAATTCAGTCACAGTTGTGAGCAACCCATGGTTATCATGGTTATTGTAGCTGCATTGTCCTTGTTACATGAATTGATCGTTGGCTAAGTTACTGCTGCTACACCTTTCTTGCTACAGGCTTTCCTTTCTCACACGGCTGTGCAGTTTACAGTGACACCACAATTCTGAATAGTTTTCTAAACAATGGGCCTTTGACTTCAGACAGAGGTAGACAAAGCAAGCTCTTCATTTCTAGCCTGTGACCAGTCATTTAGCTGGCTGACAGCCAGTTGTAGCTAGCAGATTAAGCTAACGTTGGCCCCATGAGTTTGTTGAAATGTTGTCTATGACCGACTTTTAATGTTGCAAACTAACTAGGCAACTAGGACCCAGTAAAAAGGGACCTCTTAATATGCACTTGAGTTTGTTAGCCAGACATGCTAATGATTGCAGATGACATTAGAGCAGATCGTTTGTTTTTTCAGTTATGAAAAGGTGACTAAAAAAAAAAAACCCTCCGTCCTCTGCAGTGTTTAAATGCAGATCCCCCTGTGTTCCACTTAAGGACCATTGCTGTTTAGTGGAGGATTTTGGCAAACTGTCAGTTGCAACGGCTTAAAGTTTTACGAATGGAGGAATCCCCACCCAGAAAAACAAACAAAAAAAAAAGTTTTAATCAAGTAAATCACTTCCAAGAACCCACTTTACTTTCAACAACATGTCCTACATTCCCACAGGTCAAGAGCAGGGCAGCTCTGTAGCTTCTAAATCCTGGAGGAGACAGACTGTCTTAGCAAGATTAGTGAAATTATTAAAGTGTTGATACTCCTCTGCCTAAAAGAAGGAGCAAATAGGAGAATCAAAGGAAGGTTGAGCTGTGATTTCTTTCTCTGAACAGCTTGAAAAATACTGGCCCTGAGCAGATATGTCACTGTAGACAAATCACAGGGATGATGAATGTACTGTGTGGTTGTCCGATGTAGCAACATCACTCCATTTGATTGTTTTTATCAAATGTTTTTGTAAAGTTTATTTTCAGCACAGAGGATATATTGAATATTGATTGAATTTGTGCAACTGTGTGAAGTTGTAACACATTTTGCTGTATACGTATGAATGACTTTCTTTTTCACACTGTACTTTTAGTGAAGACTGTTTTTATGGAACTTTATCTGTTTTGCATTAGGCTTTGTTTTCATAACACTGTCCATTTCGAAAAGATCATGTTTAGATGTGACATGAAAAAGTGTAATTACCAAACTACAGACATGTGACATCTACTTCATTCATCCAATTTCTAATACTTTCATGAAACCATTTCATGTATGTCCTGTAAGAACCTGTACAGGATATGTACTGTAGTGAATTGCCTTTGAGTCTTTGGCAACATGACCCACTGCCATTGGAGGTCGTAGGAACTGTGACACAGAATTTGACTAAACCATAGAGAGCAGTTCTGTGTATGTGGGAGAAGCCTGAAGGAATCAGTTATTCACTGTGGACACACCTCAAAACCTTTTTTATGGCCCGATCAGGGCCAAGAAACATTTAAACTCATTTTAGTATGACGCTTGTCCCATGTAATGTCTCATTTGTTTCTCAGCACCACAAAGTGCTGAGTGTTGGGGTGTTGCACAGAATGCATGGGTATGAGTTAGTGATCAGTTATGTGTTTTCAAAAAAACCTACCCCACATACTGAAATGAACTCATACTCATTTCATTCCACAGCTCACGGCTTAGGAGGAAGGTAGGACCACATATGGTGTGAGGCGTGTCTAGGTGTTGATTCAGGGAACTTGATATGTTCTCTTCTTTTTTTGTGTGTGAAAGTATTTCTTTCGTTCGAAGCAAAATGGCTTTGTCCTGAATTCACTGTAACACAATACAACTTCCATTTATCTTGTACAGACAGTTGTATTCCATGTTACACACACCACTTTCTGTTGTGGCAGGTTGGCCCAGTTAGCTCTCAAAGTGACTTCTCATTTTAATTTGAATATCAGATTAATTGAGATTTACAGTAACTTGAAAGGCAAATGTTTTTGCACTGATTTCATTGTCATTTGACAATAAAGTAAGATGGGTTATTCTAAAGAAATCATAGGTGTTATTAAGATTTTTTATTTACCTTGCAAGTGCAGTGTGATGTATATTTCTTCTTATTAAAAAATGTATAAAAGAAAATAAAAATGTGTTTCAAACACAATAAAACTCAAAGTATCTAAACAGCTGTTGAAACTACTTAGTGGATTAAAACTGAGTTTTGTTTTTTTTTAAAAGTACTTTTGAGTAATAATTAGATTGTGTGAATTTCTCATCACAAATCATTTTAACAAACTTCAATTCATCCTTTTTTTCCCAGGTAGTAAAGGGGAAAGTTACAGTGTAATTACAAACCGTGACACATTGCTGTACTGTACTATGCTCTGGACAGACTGGCCACTTCTTAAGTTAACAGTGACTCATACAGATTCCCAGATTCATTCCCATGTTTCCGTAGCCACACCAGCGACCAACAATCTAGATTAATTCACCTTATATTTAACAGATATTTGAAATTCACAGGATATATGTCAAACTGTATGCCTGCCCGTACACAAAATGGAATGTGTCAGTTTGTCTTTAGTCTCCTTAAATCTTGTTTTTTCTATGAAGACAGGTTCAAAAAGAGAGGTAAGAATAAAAAGAAACTCCTGGTTGGCTCCTATTTTGACTCTCTCAAGCTCATCCCTTGCCGATAGACCTGAATATGTGTCCAAACTGAGAGTCAGACCGCATTCAGGTAATGGTTCTTCCAATGAAACTCCTGTTTCCCAGAAATCCCCTACATTCTCAGGAGTGCGCTGATGGCCGCTTGTGATGTGAGGCTTGATGTACTCCCTCTGTTTACAGTAAGGATGCGCTTGAGTGACTTTTTTCTTTTTTATTGACTTTATACGCGTTATATTAGGGCCCCTCCTACCACCACAGAACAGTTCCCCAGCAGCATACGTCGCCTGTGGAGGAGACGAAGCAACAGCTGTTTCTTGGAAGGAGCGGAGGTAATAACCGTCAGGAGGTTTCAGCACATGTGAGAAGATGAGGAGGTGAGAGCCGGAATGAATGTAACGTCCACAGAGCACGAAGAGGCATGTGCCCGGATCCTTCAGGGGCTGTGGGGATATGTGAGAGCAGGGCAGGAGGAGATCCTGCTCTCCCCTTACCTGCCTGCGTCCTGCGCCTACCTGACGCACGTGCTGTTCTGCGCACCTTTCCTCGCACTGGACGCGCTGGGCAGCGTCTGTCAGCGGGTCCGGTCGTGGAGGATCGCTGCAGGGTCTGGACCGCCACCTTCTCTCCGGCGATGGTTTGACTGTTTTTGGAGGGTGCTGTACAGATACGTGTCCATCGTCCTTCCCGTCACCGCGCTCTTTCAGACCCTGCGGAGTCCCAAGTTACCTGTGCTGGCACCGTCCTGCTGGCAGCTCTTCGTGGAAGTCTGCGCATGTTTCCTGCTTTTTGACACGCTCTTTTTCATATGGCACTTCTCCATGCACAGGTGAGCTGTGTAGCCTAAAATGTAGCCAGCCTCTGATATGACTGCTTTATTCTGCCATTGGCCTGCTTGAACAAAAGATCAGCTGTTGGCAACTTTGATCCAAAAGTAATGGACTTCCTTCATTGTCCCTGTAAATCTACAGGTCATATTAATCAGTGGTGGAAAGTAATGAAGTACATTTACTGCTACTCAAGTAGTGCACTGAAGTAATTCCTCCCTTTTGAGGAACTTTTACTTTACTTTTCTATTTTCTGCTGCACTTCATTTAAGCGGGACATGTACTTTTATTTCACTAAAAAAAAGTGATATACAGGACATATAGTTGGTACTTTTAGTTTTGTAATTCATGTAAATTTTGTTGATAGTAATTGCGTGTTTTTTTACTTGGTAATGGAGTTTATTTAACACTGTGGTGTACTTTTACTTCTGTAAAGGCTCTGAGTACATCTTCCTCCACTGGTATTTACATATGTTGTACTTCTCCATGTTGAAATAGCTGAATCAAGTCCATACACATTTCCAGTTCATGAAGAGCAGATGAGCAGACTTGATAAAGTGTGGGGCCCAATAACATATCTGTTCCAAATGGCTTGGCACAGTTTTCATTAATGACATTAAATGGGATTACTATGGTAAAAATAAATAGACATAAAATAGACAAAACATAATAGGCAATGGTTTGTACCGGTAATGTTGTTCCCAGAGTATATGACTCAAGAGCCAATCTGTAACATAGATTTGATTGTTTTTTTTCTGAGACTTGGGTTAATATTGCACAATCACTTACATCAATGAGGTTTAACTCTTGTGAGAAAGAACTTCATGGCCATCTTTACAGACAGACTGCTGGAAATGCTTTACTAACCTACAAGTTGCACTTACTGTATCTAATTTGCACATTGTAAAAAAAAAGGGGGGTGCTCCAGTGAGTTAGTACTGCATTTCCATAAAGTTGGGGGGATTGTACAGATTTGATTTAAAAACAGAATGGTCAACACTGATGCAGAAGAAGCTGAGATGTCCTGACTTTTAGCCTCTGCTATTTAAGTCGTTAACGCTTTTCTCTAGACCCTCACTGCACGAGAAACAATCACCTCTTTAGTAACACAGGCTGTTCAAAACTACTTAGCAGAACTAACTTTCTGTTTAGTAGGCTGCCACAGAGACACTGACATTGTACCATTCTGGGAATATTCTGGTGATTTTCCATTACGGGAACAGCATAAACAGACACAGCTGTTTGTGTGTTCCTCGACAGGGTTCCCTGGCTCTACCGCAACATCCACCAACTGCACCACCAGCACCATACACCCTTTGCTCTGGCAGCTCAGGACGCCAGCTCGATCGAGCTGCTGTCTCTGCTGCTGCTGGCTCTGAGCAGCTCCTGGGTGGTGGGCTGCCACCCTCTGAGCGAAGTCCTCTTTCACCTCTTCAACAGCTGGATGGCGGTGGAAGACCACTGTGGCTACAATCTGCCCTGGGCTCTTCACAGACTGCTGCCCTGTCTGGGAGGAGCCCCCTTCCACCAAGCCCACCATAGCCTACACAGTTGGAACTATGCCCCCTACTTTACCCACTGGGACCATCTCTTTGGCACATACCAAGCATGAGGGCTGCATGGACATCCAGACTGATGACACTGATGGTTGCTGTCAGAATGAATTGAAGGATATTTTCTTCGCATTTTGCTTACTCCTGATCAGCTTTTCATACGCACACTTCTTAAAGGATATGTTAACTTACAAGTGTGACATTTCAGTAACATGTCCATTCAAGACATTTTAACACAAAGTAGGATGTGTAATATAACTGACTGTATCTGAAATAAATATAGCTTAATTCAGAATCCCCTAAATAAGATTTTTTCCTTATCAGTTTCACAGTAACAAATTTCATGTTCTCATGGTCTCAGTTCTTGGTACAATGTGAATGCAGACCATGGTATTTGAAAGATTGTGTCTATGGCTTGTTCCATAGCAAGTGAATGCAGCTTGTGATGAGACATGGGTGTGTGTTCGGGTGCATTTGTATGCTCCTATGTTGTTTTTGGAGGCAGCTGAGAGGTGATGGATTTATTTTGGGCATTGCTCCTCGTGTGTAGTTAAGAGAAAAGTACACTAAAAGGATTTTAAAGGAAGAGTAGGACATACACTTGCTTGCTTTCATGTTGAGAGTTAGATCAGAGGACCAATACCACTCTCACAACTCATTTAGTCTACAGACATGAAAGTGGTATCAGTCCTCTCATCTAACTCTTGGCAAGAAAGCAAATTAGTGTATTTCCCAAAATATTGAACTATTCCTTCATTGTAATGAAATGATTGTATGTCAGTCTTTCATTTGTTATGAAAAGTCTTTTTATTTTGTTTCTGCAAAATCTAAATATATCAATATGACCATCTAAGAATGCATGTATTTAAACAGCTTTGCACCCACACTGTTGTTTAATGTACACCACGCTTTCTTGATTTTTTGTATTTTGTAAAGATTGTCATATTCAACCCTATATTTCTTCACTTATACATTTCTATGAAGTATTAAAGTTTTGCATTGTGAATCAACTTTTCTAAAAGGCCTTACAGATGTGGGTTTTATAAGCATGAGAAAATATATGGACAGACAGACATATTTTTTCTTGTTTGACTCAGGTTCAGACTTGTGTTGCTGTGGTTATTTCTGCATTTTTGGCCTTTAAGCTGCTCTAAGCTTTTATGAGAAACCTTTTAATCTCTATTTTGTGTTACAACATGTTTTTTTTTTTGTTTTGTTTTGTTTTGCTTGGGTTTTTTTTGCCTACAGAGGCATTCCTCATTGGTGTAGATTTGGGTAGGAACAATAAGGACACTTCTCAGCAAAATGAGTTCAGGGCAACAGACGTCCATTTATTTAACAGTGTAATTAGTATAGTAAGAACAGAGTTCTTACTGCATGTGAGTCATTGAGATATGTGAGTTGTTTGTTAATGTCAGGCATCATATTATTCTGAAAGTCCTGTCAGCGGTAGCCTGAGCAACAGGTGAGCTGAAAGATGAGTTCGGGAGCTAAATGAAAAATAAAAGGAGAAGGAGAAGTTTCTGGCATAATTTAAAAATAGTTGTGAGCATCTGTTATGTAACTCTTGAGTTGTTATGCCAAAATCCAAAAACAAAAGACAGAGCTACAGAATCTCGGGTGAGATTTGAAAATGGGATTTAAAATGTTGAATAGACATTTTTGCCCAAGATTTATAAGAATTAAGCACACGTGTGCAACATGAATGAGAAAAGAGAGCGCATGCAATTGTTTATTTTGGCCATCCAACAAAAAATGTCTCTACCAAAGAAAAAAGCAGAACCATACTTCAACTCCAGAAATAACATCATTTGGTTTTCTGCAGAACTCATCTGGGATCATAACAAAGAATTTGTAGCTACCTCTCCTTCTTTTCAGTAATGACAGGAAAGAGCCTGAGGTTACTCACACCTCCTGTTATTCATCACAGTGAGATGAAGTGTATGTGACTCACCATGGGGAGCCAAATGCAATTGTGGAAGAAAGAGAATGTGATGTGTCACAGGTTAGGTTAATTGGCTACTCTAAATTGCCCATAGGTGTGAATGTGTGCGTGTGTGGTTGTCTGTCTTTGTGTGTCAGCCCTGCGATTGACTGGCGACCAGTCCAGGGTGTACCCCGCCTCCCGCCCACAGTCAGCTGGGATAGGCTCCAGCTCCCCCGCGACCCTGACGGATTAAGCGGTAGAAAATGGCTTTTATCTAAAGTGACTAACAAATGAGGTACAACACTAAAGCACAGTAGGAGACCCTGAAGTGGAAAGTACTGAATCTATGTAATAAGAGAAAGTTAAAGGAGATCAAGTAAAAAGGTGCTTTGGAACTAGACGCACTTTTTGTAGGTCATTACTTTTAATGAAGAGTGACACTTGGATGCTTCTTTTGTCCGGACTTGCCCTGAACTCATTTTGCTGAGAAATCAGTTTGAGGGTAGTATTACTTGGCCTTCATGAGCATGTGAACTACACTGAACATCTGCTATTCATTACTGACTCTTTCAGTGGGCTTTTCAAAGTTTCACAACATCTGAGTCAAAAGGAAATTGTTAAAAGGTGTTTGTACATTTGTAGGCACTATGCATATGAACATGAAGTAAAAGCTGTGCAAACTGCGCTTTTCCTGGAAAATGAGGTGACTTGAGGAAAGAGTAAGAGACGAGGACAGGGTGGTGGTGTTGCCAAGAGATGGAAAGATAAACATGTGACCCAAAACGGAAACAATCAGACCTTATTAGAGACCCCACGTCAGAGTCAGGGCGAGTCATGCAGCTTTGGATGACACACCAAAACACACGTTCACAGTGGATCTGTCCTGCAGCAGACGTCAGGATGTCAGTCGCTGAAGCTTTTCAGGATTCTGAAGTACTTTGAACTGTCTGTACATAGGGAACTGTCCTGTTTGTTTACAAATTGTTAGGTGTGCTCTTACATTAATCACGTAGGCTAAATCCTTCTTGAGCTGCAGCATAACATCCAGCAGTGAGATTAAAATTCTTTCAGCAGATGGAGCCATGTCAAAACAAGAGAAAGAAAAAGCACAGATCACTCTGCAACAGTCCTTATCATCAGAGCAAATACTAAAGACTTCCCATTTCATCATATTTCCTGAATGTTTGCCATTCAGTGACAAAGGCCAGATTCGTTTTCCTTCCACCATTCTGTAAATATTCAATTAATGAGCTTTACATAGCTGAGACCGCCTGTTGTCACAGTAACTGGCTGAGGTTCTTGCCCTTTGGTCTGTAACCATTTTTAGATGACCTTTGCTCTCATCTTACATGGGAGGTCAGTCAGTGCCCAACTTGTTTGCTTTCTGAAACATCTCATTGAACTTGTCATTAGTGGGCTGTTGCCAAAGACTTATTTGAGGAAGCTTTAAGTCGCAAACATTACTATCACAGGCCTCTATAACTACAACTGCAAGTTATGACACACACTGTTTGGCTGCTTATAGATGGGAAATCAGCATATGTACAGCACATTCAAATTTACTGTGTGGTAATACCCACAACTAAAATAACCATTTTGTCAAAACACAACTCCAGGAGGGAGCAGAAGCGTCAGTATTTTAGCAACATGATTTTGTAACAGTGTGGTAATGGTATGTTTATTGCATAAGCTATATTCACCCTAGACAAAACACTCTCCAGCATTTCTGTAAACTGTTACTATTGCAAAAATGTCTTAAAAGAAATATGATTATCACAGTCGCCTTCTTGCCAAGAGTCAGATGAGTAAATTGATACCACACATCTGTCAGTGACGTCTGAAGCTGCTGCTTGGGAACAGTCAACCTTAGCACAAAAGACTGGATACAGGAGAAACAGCTATTTTCATTTTTACTTTACCTCGTTTTGAACAGACAGATGTGGGAGTGGTGTCAGTCTGAACATCCAATTATCTGTGAGAAAGTTGAGCAAAAATATGTTGAACTGTATCCAGTTCGTAATGTAGCCTGTCAGGATACATTAGACATTGCTCAAATTTGCGTCTCACTTATACGCACCGTGTTTTCTCCCAGACAAAATCCTATCCTTACATCACTATCCATTTCTCACTGTGTGTTCTGATGTGTCTGCCTGTATCTTAGTCTTTGATTTTCATCCACGACCTCAACTGGGCTGCCGTAGCAGTGAAATTTAGCTCAACAGAATGCAGACGTTGCACCTTTCATACAATGCTGGTGTGACACACATGCCTATCAGCAAATGAACAGAAGAAAGTTTTACATATTTCAGAGAATCTGATTTGTATCCTTTATTTATATCTTCATTGTGTGTCAGTTCATGGAAAGAACAGCGTGATGTTCTTGCGATCTGGCTTAACAGTCATAGAAAACAGAACAGAAAAAGATACGAGGCTATAGCTTTGCCTTTTCTTTTGCATTTTCTCTTCACAAACAGGTTTTCCATCACAGCTGTCTGCATCTGCTCGCTGTCAGTGCAAGCAGCAAGTCATCAATTTTGTTCATTAGCAGATCAACTCAGTTTCCCATGGTTCTTTGTTTGTGTATTATGTATGAACCATGACCTGCGAGCTGATACTGTCTGACTGAATGATCTTAGCACTGCGTCATCCCACTGGTCTAGCAGTTTCTTCCTAAATAAATGGAAAAGAAAGATGACAGACAAAGATGTGTGGACTGTTAAATTGTAATGTGGGAAGCAGATCATGTACTGTGAAAAACAGTATGTCCGTATGGTATTTTAGCTCCAAATATTTATGTTCCTCTTGACGTGAGATAATCTTTATGACTTTTTGAATAACATGGGGTGTAAACTTTTTGAAAAAGTAAGAATCCATCATTAGGTCATAGTTAAGGCAACTTTTCATTTGTTATGTAATTTTTCTTTATTGCTCAAGAAAATGTTACCATAATCTCTTCCCAACAAAATTCACTTTGTGCTGCAAATGCATTGTCATGGTTACAAAACCTGCTTACACTAAGTAACTTACACATTTACATATATATATATATATATATATATATATCTCTACTCTGTTGTAAAAATTAATAAATTAGAACAATAAATAGTCTTTTATTTGACACAAGCAGCAGAGGTATCAAAAGGCTTATAACAAAAGAAAATAACTGTGTTTCCTCTGGGGATCCATGAAAGGGAATGCAACAAGGTGCCCCCTTTTCCATGCTTGATTTTAGCTTACAGATAATAACGTTCCAAAAGGACATTTTAACATAAAAGTGATGGATGACTCAACTGAGGAGCTGAAGATATGTTGTCGGCACATGGCGCTGGGTCAGTGAGTTGCGCTAGTTAAGATTGTTTGTTGCCTAGGAATGTGGACAACCTCTGGCCCCATGTCCTCTCCCACCCACCCCCCCATCCCACCAGCTAAAAAGATGCCCAGAATGGCGTCCAGTTCTCCAAGCCTGAGTGGTGGCATATGTGTTTCTCAGACCCCAACACCTTGCTATCGCTGTAGCTCGGGGGAGTGGAAAAGAGGCATGTGAAGTGGGAAACAGGGTTGGGAAAGATAACCCTGCCACCAGGACCCCTGCACAGCACCCACGTATCAGGAGGTTGCAGGAGGCAGGAGGTGGGCCTAGGGAGGTCATTTCACTGCACCAGGACACATGAAGTGCTGATTAGTGTTTGCATCGAGTTGGAAGGCCAGAGATAAGTGGAGAGGAAGACAGATGTCAGAGGGAAGTAGAGGGAGGGGGGCAGCTGACCCACTAGTTCCCACCAGGCTGCACACACTGTAGGATGTGCTTGTTTTGGTCCTTTGAAGAATCCTGTGCCTTTTTATTCTTGTTCGTATCACAATTAACAACAAGTTGACTGTAGATCTGCAGCACATTATCTCTCCAATGTCTAAATGATGATCACTGATCTTCATGCCTTTGGTTGTGTAAGATGAAGTACTTGTTTCTGTTTTGCCATTTGAAACATATATTTGTCCACACGCATTCACTTGGAGCACACATAGTTTCATTAATAGTGAATGTGCACTTCTAGTCTCACTGAGTAACCCTCACAGAGATTCCAGCAGTTGTCCCTTTGTTGAAGACATTCTTGGCTTATCTCCTTTTCCAGCTTATTGTTAGTTCAGTGTCTTTCCTCCTACTGTAAGACTTTACGAAGAGTTAAACTCTCTCAAATGATGGACTATCTGCAGCCACACTCAGCCACCACCATGCCTTCAAACTTGTACTTGTAGGTGACCACGCCTGTGTCATCCAGGTACAGCAGGGAGATGGGGTCCAGCTTGGTGGGCACACAACAGGCTCTTGCAGCCTTTTGAGGACTGTTGATGTTGACCAGTGTCTGGACAATGGCATGCTTTGTGGGTGTGACATGCTTTGTCAGTGGGAAGGAGCAGATGCCAGTGCACTCGAAGGCATCGTAACCAGTGGGTGCCAGGATCCAACTGTCCCATCCAATATCTTTGAACTCTACATAAAGAGATTGTTTCTTGCAGTGGTTGCCTTTGGCATTGCGACGAATGCGAGATGCTGTGTCGTAGATCAAATTGGAGCGCATTTGGATGAGGTCCTCTTCATCTGGCTCAGCTTCTTCATCTCCCTCCTCCCTGTCCCTCCCGAGCTCACCCCACAAGCCCATCCCTAAGTCGTTCTGCAGAACCATGTTCGAGGTTTCATGGTCAATCATCTCGTTCAGTTCACGCTTGTCACCACGATGATCACTGCTTTGGTCATCAGAGAAAACTATCAGCAGGGGTTTGTGTTTTTCTTCAGGACTGGTGTCAATCTTCATGTCTCCTTCAGGTGGATTCCTATCTTTGCTGTCTTCTGTCATACCATGAACATCATCATCAGCCATACTGGCAATGTGCACTTCCAACTGGCGCGTGGTGCCATGGTCAGATTTGCGCCAGCGCTGAACAGCAGCAGTGAGGTCAAAGGCTTCCCAGCCGTTGTCAGTGCCGTAGACCTGTCGTGAAGCCAACTCTATCAGCTCTATCCGCTCCCCTCCCCCTCTGAATCCATCTCCTCTCACATTGTTCCCATCAGTCATGTTGTCATCCAGGTCATGCAATTCCAGTTCATAGATTGTGACCTTGCGGTCGACACCAGCGTAGAGGTGGCGGTCAGTCTGGACAAGGGTGTAGAGGCGAAGTTCGGCTGCTGTGATTCGTTCATGATGGGGGACTGACACATTGAAGAGGAGAGGGTGACGCCTCACTCCTCCAAAACCCACAACACTAGGAGATGAATCTGGGGAAGAGGGTAAAAAATGGTCAAAGCTAAACTTTGGTACATTTTGTCTTTTTAATGATGTCTTGAGCTGGGTTCTGCAACATATCCTAACCCTATCTGAACCTAACCCTACTGAGGATTTCATCCTCATTTTTTAACTACAATTTTAATTTTACTGCATGCTGTTCTATTTAAGGATAAATACCATTATGATATGATCATTGCCTTGCAAGGTCAAGAAATGAGGAACATGGTTATGGCTAAGGCATGGATTTAATCAACTAAAATTTGGTTTGCATATGCTTGAAGTAATTCTAAACTGTATGTGCATATATGTATATTAAAGAAGACCTTGGGTTCAGTTTCACTACTTTCTTAAAATTTAAATAAAAAACATCATGAAACTAACCATGGCAGCAAATAATAAATCAACAGCAGTTCTCATCTTTACTATTAACAAGGTCATCATCACTGGAGCAACTGGGCTATACCTTCATTTTTGAAGCTGCGGATGATGTTGGCAGAGGGCATGGCACTGTGGTCATTAGCGAAGCGGTTGTAGAGCTCTATCATGTACTCAGGTGGCTCTTCTCGTGTGCTTCCAGGAGGCAGCTGAGGACCCAAGCCTGACAGGTTGAAAGTCTGCAGAAACTGTTCCTTCAGGCTCTCCAGGAGGCTGTTCATGTCCATGCTGCTGTCCTGCTCCAGCAGTGACGGATCCACCACCCCTCCATGCCCGTCTCCCAACCCCGGAGCAGGGCGATGCCTCTGATGGTTGCTGGAGATGGGGCTGCTCTCACCACAGAGAGGCCCCTGAAACAGCAGGATGGAAAACAGCAAGAGCAAAGTCTTGGAGGTGCAGATGGTTCCCAGATGAGAGACCCAAATGCTCGCCATGGGAAAAACAATCTGCAGCTTTCTATTTTACACCCTCTGTGGTTGTCTGTGCATCCAGCTGATGCGACAAGAAGACAAAATTATTGTGATGTCTGACCTGTTAATCCAAAGGTTTCTTTAACTTGTATTCAGTTCATCCGTAGCCTAAGAAAGTTCTGGTTCCCTGGCAGCTGCCAGCAGTGTTGTTGACCCTTACACTGACCAGTGTGATCCTCTCTGCAGGAGTGTGTTTTCCTGCTGCTCTCTTCCAGATCTCACAGCATTTATTCTCATGCACACCTTTTGATGTCCTTTGCGACAGGGCTGCAGTTCCGGTGACAGGGTGGCCAAGGCTTGTCTTTGTCCGTCCGACTCATCTCTGTTGTGTCCTCTCCTCTGTCAGTCTCTCTCTCTCTCTCTCTGTGGTCTGTTCTCTTCTTCCTAGCTCTTTCTTTCTGTCCCTTATCTATGATATGGTGGGCTCTGCATTGCTCAGTGCTTATGGTCTCTCTGCTGGTGTGTGTGTGTGTGCGTGCATGCCCTCAACTTTGTGTGATGCACATGAGCATGTGTTATCTCACAACTTCCTTAATGAGGATTTTGTAAACACTGTCCTGTAGCCTCTTCCTTGTAGAAGCGCTATTTTGTTTGGGTGGGTGCTCCAGGGTTGATATTCTTCATTTGTTTATTTGCTTTGTAAATGGTGGAGTTCTGAGAGCTGCTGTCTAGGCTCCATTGACCATTTCTTTTTGACAAAATACACCAAGGGTCTGTTGATGCTGTTGAATGTAACAGGATATATCTATTAGACAACACTTGTCACAATGAAATTGAAATGCAATGAGGTGTGAGGCCTTAATGATCAAGAATGAAAGATACTGAGCTCACAGTGAGTCTAGAGAACATTTCAAGTATCTCCTGAGGACAACAACAGTGGTACAAAATAATCATTCATGTTCTTTCAGCAAAGCAACAACGTTATCTTATACTTGCTGAAATGTTCTTTGTGTACTTCCTCTTTTGGTAAGTGGACACTGTCTGAAAAGGGTCATCAAGAGGCTTCTTAAAAATGCAAGAGCAAGTACGATGAGGCACATTCATAAGATTTCATGAGGGGTAGACAGAACTTCATAGATGTGATGCCTATGGAAACTGGGTGACTCATGGAAAAAGACAAGTCATCACTGCATGTATGGATATACTGTATATGGTGCAGGAGACTAGCACTGTTACATACACGGGGTCAAGAGTTTGGTCAGATGTTTCCTGATGTGAATATCAATGACTCACAGTGGCTCCTGGACAGATCTGAATACCTGTCCGATTTGTCATTGGAGCCCTCATCCAACTACACAACTGTCCTTCATTCCTGAGCTTCTTTGTGTGACCTGCAGATACACTCCTGATTGTGGCGCTTCACAGTGATGGGAAGGAATGAACTTTTTCCTGCCTCTGCCACCATCTGCCAGGCTGACAGTTGACAGACATGCTGTTATCTGTCGCTCTGTTAAACTACTGCCACAAAAGACTATCACATTTTCCTGATGGCCGTAAAGGCTTGACAGAGGCAGAGTCCTCTTGCACACACAATCAGGCCCCTCCATATGGTCTCCATTATGGACCACAGAGTGAAACAAATGTGGATTTATGAAGCCAGGATGGTTATTTTTGGACTGAACCTTCCTACGGACAATATTTTGCGGTGATATCCAATATCCAGATTTCATGATTTTCATCTGCATTTTCTGCATGTTGCTATGTTTTTTAGGATTGAAAGTGAGTTGAAAACAAACTTTTTTCCAGATGATACCACCATCACAACAAAATGCAAAAAAAAAACCAAAACAAATCAGTTCTGGTCTTTTCAGGGCGGCACAGTGGTGCAGTGGTTAGCACTGTCGCACTGTCGGTTACAGGTTTGAACCCCAGTCTGGGGTCTTCTGTGCGGAGTTTGCATGCTCTCTGCATGGGTGTTCTCCAGGTTCTCCGGCTTCCTCCCACAATCCCAAAAACATATTGGCTATTGGCTACTCTAAATTGCCCCTAGGCATGAGTGTGTGCGTGAGATGGCATCAAGCAGTATAGAAGATGAATGAATAAATGAGTTCAGGTTAAAACCTTCTCAAGAAACCTGGGTGTATTTAAAGCAGTATTTCTCTTAAGTGGAACAGCACTAGTATATTAGCACCGTATAAAATCATAATGATGAATGTGTCTAGCAGATATAAATTTACCCTCTGTTTGGCACTGATTTGGTCACCAGCTCCTGAGGGAAAAATCTGGCTCTATAGCAGCTAAATGCTTCACTATATTCACTAGCTAGTTGCTAGCTAGTTTTGTTGCTGTTTTTTTTTTTTTTTTTCTGAAATAAACTGCCTGCTGCATCTGGAAACAAATTTGTTGAGAACTAACTAAAACAGTCAGATTGCAGGCTGTAAAACAGTGAGTTGAAAGACATGTCAATAACTCATAACTCCAAGCTGAGAAAAACCGCAGTGCCAGCCGCTCATTCTCTGTGGGTTTGTCACTACAAGCAACACCTCACATTACACATAGTCATTTAAGCCTTTGTTAATATTTAAAAAAAAAAAAGATTAGCACAGCTTTAATTAAACAAACTGCAGTCTCTGAGGTAAATCATAAAGATGTCTGATTATTTGATTATTATTATTTGTTAGGCCAGGCTAAAACACATCAACTATTACAAAGCATTAAGATGATTAACATTATACTTGTTACTTGTTAAACATCAGCATGTTAGTGCTGTCAGTGTGAGCATGTTAGCATGCTGATGTTAGCATTTAGCTCAGAACACTGTCATGCCTAAGTACAGTGTTACAGAGCCACAAGCATGAATGTAGACTTGTTAATAAAGGCCTGATGTATCAGGACACTGTTCATGTTGTATTCATGTCCCTGGCAGGACAGGGCCTCATTTTCTTTCTAATTTTCTTGGCTTTTTGCTTGAGAAAGGCAGTTATCAGTGGCTGCAATGATAATGAACATTTCTAATGGTACACTTATTTGTTATAGAAAATAATGTATGAGGTGAAAGATTATTCGTGCATCAATAAAAACACTTGTTTGTGCGGTTTTATAAATTTATGACACGTATTAATAGCTGAGGGGTTGTCCTCTGAGAACAGACTACGCTGATGTTATCCTGCCTTGCATTTCCGTGGAAAATTATTTTTTCAATTAACATCGCCTCTCCAGCAGGGAGAACAAACTTGAGGTGCATTTGAAGTCTTTATTGTGGATAGTGATACTAGAACCTATTCAGGCCTATTCTTCACAAACTTTTCTCACAGTTACACACAAGTGAGCCAATAATTTATCCTCAGGGCCAAACAGAGCTCAAATGGAAGCAATCCAGTGCCTTCCCACTGGAGGATGACAATATTTTCCATGATCAGCCCCTGTGAAATTAGCTCTGTTGAGGCTAACAGATCATAAATCCATATACTAGTGAGTCTGAAAACGACTGTTAGGTGGGAGCTTGTGGCTTTCCGGTGAGAAACTGCTGAATGTCTCTTTGCAGCTCCTTGTTTCGTCTCTGGGCTTCGTCACGACTGCGCTCTGCTTTTTTCAGGCTGGTCTCCAGAGCGGCCACATGGCGACGCTCTGCCTCCAGAGCAGACTGGAGCTCTGCCACTGTGGCTTTCAGCTCCTTGTTCTCCTGCTGCAGACTGAAAGAGACGATCAGAGACACAGAGAGTTGAGACATAAAGTCCAAAAAGAAACTCAGCCAATTCTGGACACAATTTATGTCCTGGCATTCATTGCTGCAAAGAAAATGACTCCAGTCCAAAAAGATGTGAAAACCTTGACACTTTGTGTAATATCGAGTCTTAAACTTATAAAATATGCCAGCAGCGTGATTTTATTTCATTTGTTTGCAATGAAACTCATGAATCAAGCATAATTTTCTTGATTCTAGTCCTCTAATTTGTGTTTTATGCAAAAATGGATGTTGAAGGCACCAAATTAGTTGTTTGAAACACCTGGTGTGTAAGATTGAAGGTGTTCCATGTCCTCAGGAGAAACTCCTGAATATTAAGAATCTTTTTAACTAAGGTTTCAAAATCCTAAGGATACACTGAATATCTTAAGGTTATCACGTTAAAATTGTTGCTGAAAAGATCACTGAGATGTTTCCTGCAGACAACATTATTTATATAAGATTTTAAGGCTTCTTACCTATGATCTTTAAAGGTAAAGGTTAGTGAGGGTCTGTGTGGTGTGTAACACGTTAGTATTTAGGTGGTTACTGTGTCTCCATGTGACTCCTCAGCTGAACTCACCTGTCTACAAGCTGCTGGTTGTCTTTCTTCGGCTCAGACTTGCTGTTGACCTGCTGACTCGCTGGACTGCCCAGTGTTAGGGTCTCTACACACTTTTGATTGGACAGCACCTGGGCAGGCTGGGACTCACTGTTAGGTTTTTGGGAGCCAGCTGTTGAAGAACCCGTGTTGTCACTTCCTCTTCTGGACATGAGCTTATCCTCTTCCTCCTTGGTACTAATCTTTGACCCCCCGAACAATGATCCTGAACTCCGGAGGTCCAGAATCTTAAAAATGTCCTCTGACAATGTCCCACTCTTCTCTTCCGTGCCCTCCTGGATGCGACTCCACCGGTTGAGAGCATCAGTCTTAGCTGCCATCCCGGTGAGGGGGCAGTTAAAGGTGGGCAGGGTCTGGGTGCGTTTTCGAGGACTTCCGAGCCAGTCATCTGTGGAAGGTGAGAGAGGCTCTGGAAGGAGGGTTTGGGGGCTGCAGTCTCCTCTGTCTAGACCTGGACTGTCATTGTCCTCTTCCTCCTCTGGAGACTCAGACAGAGATGCATAACCCATCTAAGATAAACACATAATGGAAGATTAGTTACAGATGTACAAACTACATAGAAGTCTTTATGAGCACAGGTTGAAATTGATGAAGCTGTAGCTCCCAGATTACCCAGGTGCCACCAGTACCTATGCCAGAGCATAGTAATAGTGCAGCAGAGTGTTTATTGACCCAAGTGATGGAGTCAGCACTGTTCGTCAACTCTCACACTGGACACATTGCAACTTCTTCCCACCAAGAAAAATTCTGGAAGGTGTTCATCTTTCCACTGCTTCCTCCTGTTTTTTTGTTTTTTTTGGATATGTCCCTTTGCAACACCAGGACATTCATTAAAAACAGGATATTAAAAACATTGGCAAGGCTAAATGTACCTCTGCAGACTCCCAACCCACAAAGCTTCGGGGAGTGTTCTTCTGGCTCTCTGCTTTGTTGGAGGGAGGGGAGGGAAGCACGTCCTTGGAGAGAGGAAACAGAGTCTCATGCTGTCTGATCATCACTGTCATCAGCTTCTGGATCTGAGGAGTCGCTGCAAAGAAAAACAAACACAACTGTGAAAAGATTATGAGCAAACTGTCTTATCTTTAGGTTCTTATGCAAATTCTTGATTCACTTTCTTCAGTCCTTTGAAAATTCACTTGAGCTGAATTACTTTCAGATTTCTGTTCTTTTAATGCTATTTTGCACAGTCCAAATGCACAGACAACCTATATATCATTAATAGTTTAAAAAAGAGCATAAGCGGCATTACTGAGCTGGTAGGTAAAGTTTGTGGACTTGATGAAATAATACAAACAAAGGCTATCTGAATGTGACGTGCCCTCCTAACTTATGAGGTCTGTTTTGTTAAAGGTTGTTTTATTTCATTAAATATGGTGTCTAAAAAGGAAGGATGTAGTTATGTTGCAGTGCTGCCACATGTCATTGCTTAATAAAAATGATCATTGATCATATCATTTGGACTCAGGTCGCTTTCCAGATGCTGAGCGATACAGTTTTCACAGCCAGCAGGTACATTTTTTGACCAAAATAATCACACACATCTACATAGATCTATGTAATGTCAAGGTCATAAGATAACACATTTAATCACATCTATACAGCTTTTCACAGCTCATTGTATGGAGCAGCATGTTTGTTATGAGTTTTTTTGGGGGGGTTTTTTCAGGATATATCAGTGAGCGATGTGTTCTCACCCTTCATCACAGTGATGGGGTCCTCTATCTGAGGTTTGAGCAGGTTGATCCCCATCACTGTAGCCAAGTTCTCCACATTCATCTTATTCACCTTGGAGTGCTGCTGCACCTCAAACAAAAACCTGAGAACAGAGAGACATGATGCGTGTAAGTAACAGATACAGCCGAGAATGTGTCAGATCTCAGAACAGCATGTGGTCAGTGTTTTTAACCAGAATGACTCTGTGAGATCTGGTAGATATAGATTCAGGTACAGTTAAGTGTTTTGCTCAAGGACAATTTGGTGAACAATTAGTGAGACGTCCTCTGTAACCACAAAGGACGTACTCTCTGGAGTGTCCCACAATGCTTTGTGCTGCAGCTTCTACTCACCGGCACACATAACTGAGAAGGTTGTAGTTGACTCTCGGGAGAAGAGCGATTTGTTTCTCCAACTTTTCCCAACCCTGAAAGGACACAGCAGACATAGAACACACACTCAAAACATCACAGGACCTCTGCATCGTGTACACACATACACGTTTGCATACATCTGAGTGTATGCAAACATGTGTATGCATACACATGTTTGCATACACTCAGATGTGGACTTGTTGTAATCTTTTTTTGAATAAACATACCTCTGTGCTGTTGCAATCCAGCAGGTTGGTGCAGTCCAGGAAGTCCTGGTACTGAGTCCAGGGCACCACGGGCTCTGGCAGCTCTCTGAGGTACAGCTTGAGCAGCGACGCCACTGTGTGGACATCTGTGTCACTGCAGACAATGGCACGTCTCATGAACATCCACTTAGAACGTAACTGACATTTATACCTTACATAATCAGTGCTAGAAGTGTATAATTTGTCTGTACATGGAGGCAGTATTGGTTGCATTAGTTATCACAGGCATGTACTTTGCTTGATATCATGCTGTGTATGGAGTCCTCAGACCTGGTTCTACAAATGCATGAATATGTATGTGACTGTTGTGGGATAGTGCCTGTGGGGCTTAGAGTTTTATCCATTTTTCTTTTATCATGATAAGACCTGAGTAAATATTTTACTGAACTCAATATTTACACGGTCAGCTGTAGTGTAAACACAGTCTGTTTTTACATTTTAATATCCATTGGTGAAGACAAAGTTCTCTAGGAATTTGCTGGACCTCTGGGCCTAGTTTTGTATTTGTAGCTGTGAACCAGGGCTGGATTCAGTTGTGTTGCTTGGACTTTGCCAAGAATATGATTAAACCACAACATTTTATATTCTTGTTTTATTTTTGGCCTGAAAAATGACATTAAGCATCTTTCAGCTGCCCTTGCTGGCTGAAAGTGTCTGCTCCCTGACTCTGTTCACATTAGACTGCAGACGAAAATGTAAAATGCGTTTTTTCAATTAACAGCGCTCTGTCAGAGGAGCTTGTAATGTTGAGTAATACAAACGTCCTCCTGTGTGCCTGCCAGAACAGGATGTGGTGTCGCTTTCAGCTCTGAGCATGCAGAAACCTATCAGCCTCTTTCTCTGAGCCTCTCTCTATCTCTCTCATCTCTCCTTGCTTTCACAGAAAAAAAGCTGATGCTGTTGATTGATTGAGGTTAGGACATTTTCACCTTATTTAGCGGTGACCGTCCTAAGCTCATACATTTGCCAGCCAGGTGTAAAGATAGCTTAAAATGGTTTCCAAGAACGTTGTGGTCCGTTTAAGTTTCTGTCGGTGTGACTAATGAGCCACTTTATAACCACTGACTATTCAGTATTTCCTGTCTATCTCAACAATGGGAAAACCCTTCTTCATACACAATATCTGCTCCATACATATGCACAATACTGATTCAGCTGCTACTCACAGATGCTTTTAAGGAAATGTTCAAAACGTCGTAGAATCACTTTAAGTTAAGGGTATAATACTGACTTGTGTAATCATGAATATTTTTAATCAAATCATTCATGGCTCTACTCTGTGCAGAGTGTTACCTGGGGAAGGACGGCCTCTCTCCTGCATCAAAGGCGTCTCTGAACTGTTTGACAGCGTTGTCCTGCCCCGGCAGGCGGAAGATGCCCTCCTCATCCAGCCCGTGTTCTTTAATGAACTCCACACACTTCTGCACCAAGATTGGTACCATGTGAGGCCCGAAGCGCTGCTCATATGTTACCGTGTCCATGAGACTCTTTCCAAACACTGCGGAGATGCAGAGAGGTGCTACATGACATCTTTGACCAGCAACGCTTGTACAATATGATCAGAAAACATGTTACATACTCAAATCAACACACTTTTTATCTCATTTATATGAGATAAATGGTGTTTGTGTCAGCTGTGGGGTGGTGCCCAAGCTGTTCAATAGCAAGTAAGTGTGTTTAGGAAATTTAGGAAAAACTTCATATGGCTTCATATTTGACAGAAATGTCATCAATCCTGTCATCTAATGCTTGATAAGAGAGTTAATATGAGCAAAATCCCCACAACATTGAGCAAAAATACTTTCACATGTTTTACCTTAAGGGATTTCTGTCATACTGGTCATCATGTACAGCCTCTGTGTGATGACTCAGCAACAGAAGTGCACAGAGTACATGTACTGTACCTTTCCAATGCATGACTATGTTGTATTGTATATATTGACATTTATGAAAAGGACCGTTTGTGTTTGTCAGTTAAGAATATATTTTAAATGAGTTTTTATAACGCTTTAAGATTTTACTGAACCTCCACTTGTCGGTACTCCTATGACTCTGCGTAGAGTGCGGACCCACTCCTCCATGTCACTCTGGGAGTTTGCCATGAACACATAGGGACATCGCTCTCTGTCCCCAGTTGCACCTGTGAAATGGGTAATATTGAAAACTTAGCACAACACAACCTTGAGATATGACTGTCAGAAAATATCAAATCTACAAGATTTCCAGAGTAAACTGAGATTGCTATCATTTCTTGGTAGTTTCTAACTTAACCTAACATACAGATAAGTTTTGTCCTGTACAGATAAATACGTGAAACCGACAAGACAAGGGAGACGCAAGTCAACGAGGGCAAACCCCTAAAAACGATGCAAGGGTTAGAAAAGTCTGTCTTGCCATTGTTTAAAGGTTGATCGTGTGCTTACGTGGAATGATCTCAAAGAGGTACTTTCCGGGGTCGTCTGAGTTTGAAGAGAGTTCGTTAACTTTACTGAACCGTAGCTGGATGACCCCCTGGAGACCAAGACACAGGAGCGCACACACACACACACACACACACACACACACACACACACACACACACACACACACACACACACACACACACACAGGAAATGTAATGTAAGGTCCAAACCAGACCTTCTTCACATTGACAACCAACCACTAATATTTTCACTACTTCACTGTTTACATTCATTCATAGATCAGGCTACGACTGACTTTAACAGTCTGTATAATTTGTGTCTTGTGAATGCAGTAACAGTCTCAGCAGGTATTATCACTGCAGATGTAGCAAACGTTCTTTCACTGTGGCAAAAATGTGTCACAGTGGCTTTTTGAAAGAAAATGTTCCCTGCTGACCTGGTTTAGAGTCTACTCATGTTCACTGTTCACATCACAGCATGTACTGCACAGTGTACTGCACAGTGTACTTGCAGTGGGCTGCACACTTCTATTGCTCAGTCTCCACCCACTGTCCCACACCTTTAGTTCTGTTTCTGTTACACCAAAAGGCCAAAAGTGGCAATGACTCTTTGGAATAATGTCTAATAAATGAAGCCTGTCCATCAGGTGGAGGGTGCAGGGGGCATGTACCTGTCCTTTTTTTTTACACTTTTGTGAAAACTCTTCTCTCTTCCTGTTTCACCACCTCTCATTTCTTAACAGGAAGTACATCAGAAAGGAGGGAGAAAAATGAAGAGAAGTGGTGAATAGAAACCAAACTTGGGACCGTGAAGTGACCTCGTCATGTTTTATACTTAAAGAAATGCAATGCCCAGAGTTTCAAGGCCAAAGCCATTGCATTGTTTTTTTTCCATAATAATATATTCTACAAATTTGACCACACTCTCTGCATAGATGGCGATAACACAGATAAGGGGTTAGATATAGCCACCCCTGAAACTCCAACTAGTAATGAAACCATGGGAGTGTCATGGTCTCATAGTCTTTGAGCTGCCTTTTTGGAAGTTTGTAAAACACATTACAACAAAGAGTATAGGATCTTGGCTGGATGGTGGATGAATGTTACAGCTATGAGTGCAAACCAGTGGATCAGAAAAGGCATAAAAGTGCAACAAATAAGATTTTAAATGGCAGAAGACCTCTCTTGTGTGGCCTCAAACATCATTCATTTTGTTTACAGGAAGTGTGCAAAGTTAGCCACACAGCTAGAAATGTGTTTGTGGTGTGGATTGGAAATGAGAAATGGCCTATTTCTTAACCTCTAAATCATTCTACATAAATATACATAAATATAAGACATATGAACCAAAAAGTTCATGTTACGGAATTTTGTAATTTTGCAAACCTGCATTATCTGTGCACTACTTCATGTTAAAGAAGTAGAACATCATCGTGTAATTGAACATAGAAATGATTTTGTTGATAGTCCTGTCCTCATGTATAAGTAACTGCATGTACCAAATTCAAAACGTCATTGCAGCCTTTTCGTTTTGGAATATGTGACATTTGTATGAACTGATTTGAGGGGGAAAATGTGCACGTGTTTTATGCCAACAAAGGACAAAAAACAACAACAACAACAAAATTCCATCATAATAAAAATAATAGCATTAACAAGGGCTAAAAAAAAAAAACACATTCCCAGTGTCTCACCTGGACAGTGGTCTCCTTGTCATCTTTGTGGTAGGTCAGTGTGCTTCCTCTCAGCACAAAGTAACGCTGTTGCCAGTTCTTGACCAAGGACCTCTGTTGTTTCTTGAGCCAGCCGGCCTTCAGCGGCCTCTCCATGGACCTGGAGGAGCGCGGTGAGCCCGAGCCGGGGCTTCCCTCTCCAGGTATCACACTCTTGGACCGTGCTGCCAAATACCACAAGATAGCTGTTGGAGAAAATTTTAAGAACAACAATCGCCAACGTGCTGTGTCACATTCAAAACTGTGAAACCCTACCAAAACATCAGCGATACTCAACTGCAGCAGAGCACTTCCCCTTTTTGAAATGAGTTTGCATCAGCCTATCAAAGTTGAGAGACCTGTTCAATGTAGTCTATTTTTGTTCCTCACACACTGAGGCTGAAAGGAAACTGCTGGCCAGAGCTGACCAGTTTCCTGTGGAAGGTGCATGAATGCAGCTGTGATTCGCCTACACAAATAAGACTGTCTACAATATACTGACCATCAAACAAAAAGCTAGAAAGGTCCGGGATTAAGTTTTATGTAGACTTAACATGAAGTGAAACTAACACAAACAAATGTAACCTTATTCTGAGGTTCTTTTAAGATTGTCACCCCTGACTGACACTTGAGTTCTGTGAGTGTGAGAGGCCATGACGGGGAAGTTTAATGGTGGGATGAAAGAACAGAGGCAGAGGTGTACGTGGCCCACAGAAAACACAGTCAGATGGAGACGGTCTGAGTAACACGCAGGGTGGTAGGACTGCAGAGATAGCCTGATCCAGATTGAGCCCTGTTGCTCAGTTCTTCTTAAATTCATTGTGTCTTCTTAAGCAAGATGACAGGAGAGAAGAGAAGAAGAGGGGTCGCACTGGGGCAAACAGGAAGCTGCCACAAAATTGCCGGAAGTCCAGCAACACTTTGAAGGTCTCCATCTACAAGCATGAGAGTCCTTTGGTCTAATTTTACTCGCATCACCCTCCCTCAATTAGTGGAAAGTTAAAGTGCTGTTGAGGAACCTTGAGCCCACACACCGAGAGACCAATGTCACACCACACCCTCAGCTGACAAACACCGAGTTCCTTTAAACAGTCCTCAATTCATGGTGAGCCAGGAGCTCCTCAGCTCCTCAAAGATGTGTTCAATGGCCTCCATCAAAAGGAACTGACACTGTAAGTGCAACGCTTTCACGTCAAGATGGGTACAGTGGAGAAAGATATCCAGGATTTCCTGCCAACTGTGGAGACTTTTATATAAATACCAGATGACGACTGAAAATATTTCTCACGTCAGCAGTTAAATATTCACCTAAAGAAAAATAACTCAGATGAACATGCCCCAATTTTCATGAGTACGCACAATACGTAATGTATGACAAGATCAAGATTTCTTTTTACTTCCTAATGCATTATGATCAGGAAACATTCAGACATGACTGACTTGATATTTAAAAGAAACATTTAGTTTCAAATGAAAAAAACATTTGCTGTCTCTCACAGTGAGGTTTGTGAGCCGTAAATTCACATTCATTTCTGTACACTGTCCTTTCATATCTTCATGAAGTTACAGATGCATGTGCACACACATGCGTTGTACACACGTCACACACACACCCACGTACTGTAAATACAGTTGCATATAGTCAGCAACAAAGTCAGAGCTTTGCAGAAACTGAGCTCATGCATCAGTTTCCTGTGAAAGACTGCATCTCTCCCTTTCCAGGGTATAAAACCTGTCATCCGTCATGGTCCATAAAAAAACACCTCAAGGTAAAAGAATCATGAAGGGGTCACCAGCTCTCAGGAAGAGAGCGTGATTAGTAATAGCAGCTGATATTCAGTCGACATGATGCAGAGAAAATAAATGCACTGCAGGCTGCTACTTCCTTTCACAGTGCTGAACACCCAGTAACGCTGATTCTAAAACTGATTAGAGCAGGAGCAGATATGATGCAGGTAGTGAACAATAGCAGGACTGTACTGTGGAGCATTTATCCATGCACTGCTTGGGTGCAAACCTCTTCTATCCGACTGATGCAACTGTTGTGCCATCTGAGCCAGTGAGGAAATGAGGCATGTTAGTGCCCTGGCTCTACCCTATGCAAACACCGGTAAGCATAGTATTAGTAAGTCTAGACTGCTGCGCAGTAACCTTAAAATACATGACTGCACATAGCTTTGCATGTACACACTTAAAGGTTGGTCAGTGTCTTATTTCAACCACTGTAAGTTACTTAAGTGGTTTAAGCGCTTGAAGGTTTTGAATGTCAAGCTATATCATGGCAAGATACAAGTAATTCTATTTTAGATGACAGTGATTTGTGTCCAGAAATAGGTCTGAAAACAATTCTGGTTACAATTACCACTCAGCAAGCAACCACCAGCGTGCTCAAAAAACCCATAGTGAGAAAAGAAGGTGCAGAGCAGTCACTAATTGTTGTCAGATTCATTTTTATATGTCAGGTATATATAAAAATATATAAATAGAAAATAATTGAGGGATGGTGCCTCAATTATACTGTAAATACAATAAAAAAGTAAAGAAGTTGAAAAACACAAATAAAAAAATAATGTACGCAGAACGTTTTATTTTACCGTTTACATCCCTTCAGATAAACGTCCAAACTGTAAAGTGCCCAAAAAAGTGTGAAAGTTCTGCATCCACGCTGCTGACAGTGAACGCAGCACAATCACTGGCTTACCTATCCGAGATGTCTCAGCCTTGAAGGTGCTGAAGTCCCAGTTGCGAGGTAGTTTCAGAGACATTGTCCTTAACTCCCAGGACAGGTCAGTGGGTCATTTCACAGATACACCCCACTGGAGCACACACACAAACACACACACACACACACACACATTGATACAGTCACACACTAAAACTGGAGATATCGCAGATCACACTTCCTACTTCCTGTGTGTTAATTTTTCTTCTTCTTTTTTTTTTTTTTAGCCCTTCAATACACGTCCCCTCACGCTGGCTTTACTTCCATGTTCATACTTGTTCTCATGAGAGTGCTGTGTAAATGGCTTCCAGGTTGATTCACTCACAGGTCTCAGGGCTTCATGTAGTCATATTAATAACTAATGTTCGCTGGTGAAAGAGAAAAAGAAGACAGGGTGTCTTAAAGGAAATGGGTTTCACCTCTTGGTTTGACTCCTTCAGTAAGGATGTTGCTTCACATCTCAGGTTGCATGAGACAGGAGGTTGCAGTAGAATTCTGAATATACAAAGGTGTGTTTTAACGCCAAAGCTTGAGGTGCCATGTGCTGACTGATTTTCCATCTTTAAAGAAATAAAACCACTATTAGAAAGCGGGTCAGTAAGTGTAAAGAAATCAACTGCATATCTAGTTGAAAATGGGGAAGAAGACCAAGAGGGAAGAAACCAGTCACACACAACAAACCACATGATTTTTTTTCTATATTTTTAATTTTCTCTGAACCAAGGCGAAGCACATCGGCATTAAAGAGTACAACTTTGCTCTAGACAAATGTACAACTCAACACAAACCATTGCACAGATTAAGAATAATATACTGAAATCATACAGCTTTTTTTTTTTTTTTTAAAGAGAATCTATAACCACAAAATAAACTGTCAACAAAGGGGAGCCTACACAGTATGTGGGACAGTCACAACTCCCATACATTCCTCTTAGAGGGTCCTGGCTGGGCAGGATTCACAACAGCAAAGTGGCACTGTGTTGTTTAAAAACGGCACAGAGGAGTTTCCTGGCTGCCATGAAACAAAAAAGCAGTAATAGTGGTATGTTTATCCCTCATGTTCTGACTCCACATGAGCAAAGCTCAGCTTCAGGGGTACTGGAATGTATCAAACAGCAGTAACAAAGGGTCAAACCTTTCTGCTCAGATGCAGCATCAGTGTTACACTTAATATGCCAACCACATGAGCTCCAGCTCTCTCTAGTGGTCGTCTGTAACACCAGACAGGAAAATGGCAGTACAGAGCAATGGGGCAAAAACCTCAAAGATCAAACTACTGCAGAGGCAGCGACGCCTGAGAAAAGTAAGATATCTGCGACTGCTGAGACACCAGTTCTCACATTACTTTCTGGAAACTTCCTGTCTACTCAAAAGTAGACAATGCAACACAGCGCTACAAGTATCTGCATTGCTTCAACTTGCACTTAGACACAGAAGTGGGTTCACAAAACAGCTACCAGGGAAGAGCCGAGAGAACATCCAAGTGCACGAAGGTCACAGCAAGAAAAGAGAGAGAAAGTTCTTTTCTGCACTCTCAATACACTTTCTTATATGGCAATAATAATACTTTAATTATTCTTCTAAACAAAAATACTAAAGAACACACAATCATATCTTAAATGTACAATATAGTAACTTTGAAAAGGTTTGATTTGCTTACAATGAATAAAATAAATATTCTAAGACAGATCAAGATAAGATTGGTTGAATTTCACACATGTCAAACCAAAGACATGAATGGAATGACATCAATAAAAATATGAATGGAGTGACATTCAGATGTAAAGCCATGCTTCCCAAAATACTGAAGTCAATTCTTCTAAACTGACTGCCATATAATGACACAAAAGCAAATTCTGATTTACAAAAGATTTGAAAAATACATGGACTGAGGACAGAGTCTGATGAGAGGAAACTTTAAGGTGTGGGACTATTTCCAAAAGGACCCTGATGAGTGAAGCAGTGGTTCACAGACAACATCATGTTTTTAAAGTTTTATATGATCACCATACAGAGACACCTACTGACCCCTGCTACACTGACTACTGTGTGACTGTTCATATTGCTGTTTTGTCCTATAACACTGAATACAGAGACAGCTCTGTCTGGGTCACATCAACAGCTACAGTACTTCACTCGACCTCCACAGAGTTTGTTTGGCTTCACTGACGAGGATAAATCTTTTACCTGACTGGACAGAAACAAAATGATGAATGTGCACAAATGGGACGAGGTGCTTAGTTGATTAATTATAGTTGGACTCACATACACTGAATATACTTTAGTGTTTGCTAAAGTCCCTATACATCCTCACTTCTCTGTAACAACCCGGGAACTTGAAATCAGTGACCCCTGGCAGATTTACTTGGCCACAGAACAATCTGAGCATTTTTAAATCTACTGGACATTTTAACTACAAGCTTAGTGAGTTTGCTGTCCACCTGCTGTACACTGTAATCCATCAATACCTCAGTGACTGTGAGTTCAAATGGAGCCAACAGCTCAATCCGAGTTAAAATAATAAGCATATTTTAGACCCCCCAAAATGGGTTAAATCATATTTAACACAGACTAAAATAACAATACAGTTCTAAAGGAGTATTCCTGCAATTTAGTATTGCACTTCCGTAAAGTTGGGGGACTTGCAAGAGAGAGATTAAAAGAAGAATTGTGCAGCAGAGGCCGAGATAACCTCACGTTTAGTGGACACTACACTTCCCATGATGCATCTCCATAGCGTATTTCATTTGACCCTCCACATAGATACCTATACTTTTGAAATTGCAAACCAAAGTTTGTAACATGGTCCGTCAGGTACAATTTGTCTCCAAGCTCAGTCCGAGACAACTCTGATGACAACACAATGACACCATCAAGGTTATTTTGTCTCTAGAGCCACTGAGGACATGATACAACTATACTTGCAGTTTGAGTACATGTGTAAGAATCTGGGCAGGTCCCCTGTAACATTTGCCAAACAGAACTCTGGACTGTGAAAGCTTAAAAAACAGAAATGAACCCAGAAGTAAAGAAGCTTCAGCTTTTATATTTTACAACCAAATCAAACAAACCAGTGGCATAAATATCACTGGAAACAAACACTGCTGTGTGTACAGTGGCTGACTGTACTGCTAAACTCCAACTTAAACATCAGATGCATGAGAACACAACTGGTCACTTTATGGGAAACGTTTCACTCAAACAGGTCAAGTAAACCAGTGATAGTCACATATTCTGCTCTGAAGCTGTTAACATGACGAGGTTACAACACACAGAGGCAGATAATGGCAGTGTAGAAACCATCACTGTGCCTACAATCCCACCACCTTTCTGAACATGTGTAAAACCTACAACAGCTCCTTGTTACAGATAAAAAGCATGAACCAAAAAAATAAAACATGGCTGTAATTCATCTCTGAGATCTTTCCTCTGCCATGAAATAGTGACCAGATGAAGGCAGACTGAATCTAGATTGTGCTGGTGTCCATTTTTTTTTTTTTTTTTTTTTTTTTTTAAATGGAGCTTTGCTAAACAGCTCCCTAACACACAAAACCACCAACAGCTGGGAATCATCCGACTCGGAGGCTGTATTCTGTCAGATTCAATCAAATACTTCAGTGTCACTTAGTCGTTAGGCTTATATTTCTGATTTGATAGCACATAATAATATGTATGACAATGATTTGGCGAAGCATGAGAGGCTCTGAAATGTTGAATGGCAGCAAACTCAGGAAAAAAAAAACAAACAAAAAAACACAAGCACATAAATGCGCATGGCAGATGGCAAAAGTGAATTCAGTCTGACTAAAACAGACACACATACACACATGACCTTAAGATATAATAGAACATACCAATATAAAAACCATCTATGTATAAATAGAAACAATCACAACAAAGAAAATTAAAACTTAAGTTTTGGGGAGGGTGCAGCTGGAGTAACAATACAGTGAGTAACGGGTTTGAGAGCAGTGCATTAAAACAATACAAAAATGTACAATAAAATATTAACACACATTAATAGGTATATAGAGGATCTCCTGTATACAGGTAGAAATGTACAGCTGACCAACATTTTGTTCAACAGTGTGAATAGATACAAGTTGGCTATAATGGAAATGTGTAACCGTACAGTAACTCACTAACTCAACCTGAAAACACTGGTGTCAGAAACATGATTCACAGACTGTATGAACACAAACACACAACTCTCATACCCAAATAAAACGGAATGACCCAAGGCTGTAGTTTTTTGTGGTTTTCTTTGTTGTTGTTTTTTTTTTTTCTTCCTCAGACGTGTTCTCGTTCACACAAAGCACTGCGAGTCTTCTAGATCTCCGGGGCTGCACAGAACCCACGGGTGCTGCCCTCCGGTCTCTCCTTCAGGGCGAGCCGGTGTGGGTGTGGGACGGATCTAGGCCGCGGCCTCCTCCAGCGCCGGCAGCAGGCCCTTCTCTGTCAGGTGAGCCTTCAGGGAGTTGAATATGTGCAGCTGCTGATCAGCACGGAGGGCAAGGAGCTGCTGGATCACCTTGCTGGGATTGGGGCCCCTGAGAGAAGGCAGAGAGATAATCAAACACACATCCATCCATCCATCCATCCATCCATTTTCTACCGTTTAATCCGTCAGGGTTGCGGGGGAGCTGGAGCCTGTCCCAGCTGACTATGGGCGAGAGGCGGGGTACACCCTGGACTGGTCGCCAGTCAATCACAGGGCTCAAACAGACATCCTCTATTCAAAATCAACTCAGCAGAACTGACCTTTTACTAAATCCCTCTTCCAAACAGTCAATGTCCAGCCATAGCTAAGCAGCTGTAACTGGGCATGGCAGGAATATTAATCTCAGATTTCTCAGCATGTTGAAAAACAAAAAACTTAAGACCAAAAGTGCAATGGATGGATTTGATGGTATTTATCTAACTTAAGCTAACTAGCTAACCAGCTTACTACCTACTGTAGTAAAAACATCCAAAGCTAAGAGCTGGCACAGAAAGTTGAAATGTTTAGAGAGCACAAAGACAAAATCTGAAAACAAACAAAGGCCAGATACAGTATATGTAAATGTCACCACAGCATACGGGCGCTGTGTGTTTACCTGATGAAGCTAGCAATGTAGACATTAACAAACGTGGCCATGAGGTATTGGCAATCGAATCTGTCCATGATGCCACCGTGACCCGGGATAGTGTTGGCAAAATCCTGAAGGACAAAGAACAGTACACATGCTTGGACTCTTAATGTGATATGAAAGAGAGAAAAGTCATTAACAGTAATAAAGTAAGTCAAATAAATATATACATGAGGTATACCTATATAGAACATTTTGTATGTGATCAAGACTACACACTTTTTTTTTTTTTTTTTACACAGGCCAAAGAGGCTATGCAAATCTGAACAGGAAAAGACTCAGACAGCAGCAGCAGACTGAAAGTTAAATGGCTCTGCTGAGTGGTTACTGTGAGTGTAAGGCATCTCACGACAGTGTCCTTTAGCTCTACCTTAATCTTGAATGCCCTCTTGAAGCCGCTGGCAAAGAAGCCACCAAAGGGCCCCACGATGGAGGCAAAGGAGGACAGAGCAATGCTGTGGATCTGGAATGGATAGAGGCGCACTGTGGTCTGTGGAGACACCAAGGAAAGGTTGAATTAAAACAGTCACACTCAGCAGAGACCAGCAGGTTTTCATTTTCCTACATGACAGCTCAACCAGACTCCACAAATACTCTGAGGGAAATATCTATGCTGTTATTTGATATTCACATCAAACCAAAGAGCTGAAGCCAGATTAATGAGGGAGACCGCAGATGAGTCTTACCCATCCAGTGGCAGACTCCAGGACGCTGGGCAGGGCGTAGTCCTGGAGCTGGAAAAGGTCAGATGGCTCACAGTCCACCTGGAAACTGTTGGAGTCATTATTGAACTCCACTGGACAGACAAAGTAGCGGTAGCCGGCCATCACATAGGAGAGCTGCAAGGACAGCCAAGGTTCAGTTACTCTGCAGTCACATCACTTACAGCTACAGCACTGACCTGCTGGACTGTACATGTCTAAGTCAGTGTATTAGTCACACGGAGAACGAATCAGCCTGTAAATATAAACCTACAATTAGATGTCAGACAACAAGGCTGTTTCCTGAGAGTGTGAATATTTAAGGACTTTAGAAACATGTGGTATAAGGGCCAGAGCACAAGGTGAGGTTTTGTATAAAGGCGTGTACAACCTTACCATGATGCCAAACACAATGGTGGCGAAGAATCCACCAATGAATCCCTCCCATGTCTTCTTAGGTGACAGCTGCATGAGGACACAGTCGAGGTGTGGACACCAAGTTAATATGTGACCATGTACCATGTAATATACCACAACATAAGTCAATACCCAGACCTCTCAACACTGATTATATTTGCGTAATAATACAGACTTGCCCTGGCACTACAGCCAAAACTGCAGAGGAGAAATATCTTCAAATACTGGGTAGTAATTTACTACATACGTGTTCTGTTGGTTTTCATTAATGGGTTACAAAGCCAAATAGAATGATGATAGAAACCAACCTTGATGAGAGGGGTGCGGCCGAAAAAGAAACCAAACATGTAGGCCATAATGTCATTACAGATCACACAGGAAATTGGGACAATGAACCTATTCAGACAAAAGAGAGTTCACATCAGAGTCATTATAAGACTGAATGAAAGAAGCTTTTATGAAACAACACGTGTGGTGAGGCAATCTGAAAAAGTAAAAATCTTAATAGGCAACTGTCTGTACATGTTCAAGATCCACAAATTAACATAAAAAATACATAATTGGATTTCAGCATAATTAGATTTTACTTCTGGAGTAGACTTTATCAGAGAAGAGCTGTATTTCCACTGATTTAGTTGAGCTGTACAGCATAAAAGGAGTTAAAGCACTGCTTATTTACCAGATCATCCCCTCAAACAGGTTGTGAATGATAAGGTGAGACTGAGTCACGACAATCAGCAGAGTCACATGGGTCCAACCAAACTGTGGAGACAATGAGATTAACAGGATATGTTTACACTGGGATGAGTTTTAATTTGCTTTCAGTTCAAAATACAGAACACAGTACAGATCTTGATTATGACTTATGGCTTATTTAGAGTTGAATTCTGAATATCTCGACAGACTGGACATAAAGTAACATGTTCTGAGACAAACGATTTCCTGGTAATACATTTGATGTGAACTGACTCCACTCAAAGTTAACAATGAACAGTAGCTGCACATTGAAAGATTTTGCTGGGACAAACTGTTATAGCAGCAGCCAAAATGTGACAGATAATAGCTTCATTACATCCACAATGTGAGTGGAAAATGTGGGCAATGCTAAGTGTCTGCTCCTCGACAGTAAGAACCAGCATCTCCCTGTTTACAGACAGCAGAAGACTGTGAACAAACTCAGCTGTCAGGTGGGAACGTTTGTGTATGTGAAGCTGTAAAACTGTCTGTGAAGCAACTACTGACACAAGAGCAAAGGCTGGTGAACAAAGACACATTTTTTCTTGGGTCTCCTCTAATGACAGACTGGCTTACCACAACTGACTGAACACAGTTAACTGAGCGCCACACATTTCTAATAGAGCAGTCACTGGCCAGCTTCCAAGAGGCCTGTCTTTTAGATAGCCTCATCAATAACACAGTGGCCTTGAGGGTAGCCGTGCAGAGGCAGGGTGCTACTTACCATATAGAACTGAAGGCGATAGTGTTTCTTCACCAAACTCAGAACAAACATGCAGAAACCTGCAACAACAGGAACAAAAATAAAGTCCAAAGTATCTAATAGGGACATGTAATCAGAACTGTGATGAGTGTAAGAAGAAGAAAGAAGGAAATTAATTAATTCAGAATCCAGGTCATCTTTGGTCAAACTGACTAAATTTAGCTTGACCTATTTCAGTCAAAGCCCAGTGTGAATGTGCAGAGAGGAGCTCAGGGTTGCTGCCGCCATTTGTTTCATGCTGTATACATGACTGAGGTGAGGAGAGGACGTAGCAGAGTATCTCAGACCAAAATTAAGAGGCTAAAACAGATGTAGTGAAGAGCCTGGGAAGATGGCCTCTTTAAACGGATGTTTACCCCTTTTCCAACACCCTAAAAATATGTCATAACAAACCACTGCAGCTTTGAGCATTTTCTCTGGCACATCAAGGTATGACAGCATTATCTTCACATCGAAGACATGACAAAAAGCCAGGCCATTCAGTTTCACCTTTAATTTAGAAGGCGGGAGGCACAGAGTCAGGGCACTTCCTTCCTCACCACATCCTGTTTGCCATCAGCTAGCAGCTTTAGAGTAGTACCACTGAATTACTAACAGACAACCTGCAGCACAGGAAGTGGGACTTCTCCAGTGAGCACTGTGTCTGAAATAACCCACTCTGAAGTATCTAATCTAACATCGCACACCAATCAAGACCACTAATTTAAGTCTGACCGTCTAAAATTTGACATTCAAAATTTGATGACTTTTTAAATATAATTAAATATATGACCTTTGCTGTGGGGAACAGCCACTGCCTATGTTCTCCTTAAGTCTAATGGTATCATTAGATAAAATAAAAATATATTCATTTCACCCTGTGGATCTTTACAGGCTTTATTTTCAGCTCAAGTCTCTTCTAGTGTTTGTACCTGTGAGGTAGAGGGCAAAGGAGATGAAGCGGTGGTATTTGCTGAGGATGCGAAGTGGCTCCTCCCTTTGCACCAGTGTGAAGAAGTAATCTGTCACAGTCTCGCCATAGAAGAAGTAGTTCACACACAGCAGGAAGTACCTGTGGGGCAAAAGGTGGGGGCAAATGTAGACACCAGCTTTATGACGTCAGAGGAAGCTAGTCTGACTCTGAATTCAATATGCCTGCAGAAAAACCAGTAATGTGCTACACTTTGGTGCAAAGACACGTCACATTTTTAGCAGGGAATTTAAGATGGAAAAGCTCTGATTTGAAACAATCTTGAAATTATTATGAGAATAAACCGTGCTCACAGACTAAAGCAGAAAGAAGCCCAAATCGTTTCCCATTCCAAAGTACTAACTGTGCATGGTGTTTTGACTTTTTATCAGATTTTTCATGCAAATGGCATAGTGAATGTCAGGACTCCATCACTATCTATCAAACTACACCAGAGGATTTCACAGCCTCAGACTGTGAAAACTTCTGCACTATACTGTACATCAAACAGCACTGAGGATTCACAGTATTTTAAGTTTTTGCTGATTGGCTTAATAATCTTCAATAATCTAATCTACTTAAAACAGGTGAGAAAACAAACCTTGGAAAGTCTGCAACAAAAATAAAACAAGAGACAAAACAATAAGAAAGAAGCAAACAACAAAAATTTGCTGCACTCATGACACCTTTGTAAATTCTGCGTGATTGATTGTGTGTGCTGCATCTGTGTACTGTGTGTGTATGTCCTCACCAGCTCAACGTCCTGAACCAGGGCAGGTGGTAGGAGTGGTAGACGCTGTAGCCAATGGTGATGATTTCTTGGAAGCACTTGATCTGAACACAGAGGACCTGCACAGAGAGACACTGTGTCACCAGGGACAAAACTATTGGACCACAGAACTCTGCGTCTGCGTGTGAGAGTGTGTCTTATGGCCTGCTGTCCTAGTGACACAAAATGGCTGACAGGCCCATTTCGAGGAAATTCCCAGATGACAGGAGCAGCAATCCTGCATGTTATTAAAGTGCCAGGATCCCATTAATCCATGAGATTACATTTTTCATTTGTGTGCCAAAGTTCAACTACACAGAACGTGCCGCAGAGAGCAATTATCAACCTCAGTACATTTTACAACTCACTGAGAAAATGTGCCTTGAATATAAATATATAAATATATGAGACCATGGCTTAAACATTACAGCATAAACCAGGAATTTTGTGAACCATTACACCTCTTTTCCCACTGGTGTTTCATTGCACTGAAGCTACAAATAACCCCCCACATGATTTCACATTTTCTGTAGGGCAGCAAACTGAAGAGCTGTACAAGCTTTTGCACCACACCATGAGTAATATTCATACTCACAATCATCATAAGCACCATGGGGCCCAGGTAGATGATGAAGAAGAAGAAGGAGATCATGGCTAATGTGAGGATGCCTCGTACCCACCAGTTCTTCCATCTGAAGGAAGCACACAAACACTACTGTTCAATGTCAACGCAACGAAGAACAAAACACAGAGGGTAACAAATGAAAGCCAAAACACAAAATGGAAAAGGTGGTCCAAACAAGTCAGCTGAGAAATCAGCCATGCATGGTGAAAAATACTACATTTCAGACTGGCTGGCAGCTATATATTAGAACCATAAAACACCTCGATGTGCATCATCCCTTACATGTGTTTGTGTCACTGAATTTATTTTCCATAACTGTAACTTTTAAAACAACAGTGTAATTGTGTCCGTACACACACAGAGCAAGTCTGACATTATTAATATTTCTGCCAGGAACACACATCATACGGTTCAGTGATTCATTTCTGCTGTTCAAAGACAACGATGTGTGAGGAGAGATTCCTCTGTATGAACCATGACACCTCCACATGTGGAGCAGTCCTGAGATGAGGTCCAGGAAAAACATGTGCCTCTTGTCTTGTTTAGGTTAGCAGCTCTGTGTAGAACATGTAGTGACTAACAGAACAACTCCAATTACCAAACTCAGACTGGTCCCTCACAGAATAGCTGTCTTCTGTACATTTTTTCCTGATGGCCATCATTTCTTCAGGGTACGTTTACTGAACATGCTCAACGCTCTGCTTTACAGTCATACAGTTAAACACACTGTAAATAAACAACTTTCATTACTGCACACAAAACTCAGTAATATGGTTTTCTCTTCAACAGTTATCGTACCTTGAGGAGAGTCCAGACAGGGCCTTGTTTAGAACCTCGGGGGTGTCATCAGGGGGGACTGGCACCTCTGGGACCCCTGAGTCCGCTTTGGACTCACTGTCTGACACCCCATCTTTTTCCACCTTCAGCTCACTGTCTGAACCCTGACACACAGACAGACAGAGGAGAGATAAGACTCTGACATTCAGTAAAGATAAAATGTTGTAGTAAAAGAATCACAGGTACAACCACAGAATCACCAAAAACTCTTTCTTCATTTCAAACACATTTCTATTTTAGTTTATTCCTTCCTAAATTCAGTATGAGAAGCTGTAAAACATTTTAACAATCACTCTTACTTGTATATTAGCATGACATTAATTTATTCCATCAAAGAATACGACTCATGACTGAATTAGCATTTCTCCAGCAGCATAGGATGTGTGCAGCTAAAGGAATGTAAATGAAGCTCTTCATTTCACAATGTAAAGAGTCAAACTAGAAGTTAACACTATTTACATGACGACTGTCATGAGACTGCCTCAAACCATATGACACTGTATCTAGCTCAGTAGGCGGTTGGTATTTTTTGCCCTTTATAGCATTAACACACAACACATCTTGCACCATTTCCCCCCAGCACGACAAAACTGTCACCTAACTGAGCTGTAGTGTCACTGTTGAAGTACAGATGAGAATGAATGCAGAAGGATGCAGCCACCCAGGCCTACATGATTTCTACACAAATCTACATGCAACGTTAGTCAGAGGACATCAGTTCAACACAGCTATTAAAATTCAAATTCAAAAAACACTAAATTATGGAAAACTGGTTTTCTTTACAAAAACTGGTTTTACATGGAACCAGACTGGTCAGAAATGAATGGTTCTATGAACCCACACAGGTATTTTCAGCTCTGCCTGATTCCACTTCTGCTCAGGCTGAAGTTGGGTAAAGCAGTAGAACAGTAGAGAAAGTACATGAGATATCAGCTGAGCGTTCACTAAGCCCTGCCTCCAGTTGTTACTGGAGCCAAAATAAGTTAAAACGTGTCTGAGAGGACTATGTAATGCAAACTGTAATAGTGCAGCCCTTTCATAAACACCCTGTGTGCCACTTGTATCAAAATACATATATATTCTCTGTACTGTTAACTGATATGTATATGTAAACAAATATTGACATGTCACAGAACAAACAGACTCAGCTTAATGGTATCAGAGGTGGACATACTGTATTAAGCAAACAGTGGCAGGACTGCCAGTGCAGGGTTGTGTGGGTGGCTACACACTGCACCAGATCATCTCCATCCATATTGTTGATTTCTCAGAACCATCTGTTTACTGATGGCTGTCTGCTTAAAATACACTGCTCTCTGCCTCTCCATGGGAACAATAACCAAAGGACGGATGTCATCAGATTGTGGCAGCCACATACAGTTACATCTCCTCTAGTGGAAACACAGAGGTCTCCTCGGGTCTGTTCTTTCACTTCTCACTCCCCCGCTGACCTCTCTGCTGCTGGTGACCAAATTAGGCTCACAGCTCTCACCGCACATCCACAAAGCAGATGGTCGGCTAGCTGTTCTGTGACGCCCACTCAGTCTCACACACAGGCTTTAACAGTTAGACGCTGCAATTTCCTGCAGCTGGAAATTTTCTAGAATAATAACAACAATAATAATAAGTGTTTGTTACTTTTTGCACTAACAGCATGCCAGTTATTTTTGTTTCATTGTATTGTGATATCTATCTGTTTTACCTTCATTATGGTGGCAACAGCAAACATAGAGGAAAGACTATACAATGTAAAAAAAAAAAAAAAAATTGGAAAATATTTATATTTGTGTGAGACCTATTAAACACACCTGTCAGTTAGTTTGACAACATTACTAACTGATACTTTGACAGTGTTTTGCTGCCACCAGAAAAAAAAAATCCTGTTATGGGAAACAAATCTTCTTTTGACAAGATCTCTTTCACATTATAACAAGGTATTTTTCATGACATATTTTTCTTGAATTTCTAGATAAATTATTCTAATGTTAATGTGCTCTGTGTTACTGTTGCTCTAATATCTTGTTATGTCATGAAAATGTCTTATTGTACAAAATCAATGTGTTCATAACAAACACAATGTCATCATAAGTTGAAAAATATGCTCCCATAAAACGTGAAAAGAAGTTTCTCATGATAAAAAAGAACCTGAGGAATACTCTGTTGTACAGGCACAGCTGGCTCTTTAGAAAGATATAAACTAGATATAAGATAAAATGGAGGTTGAGAATCACATTCTGTCATGTACAACAGTCAGAGTGTGCCCACCTTTGTTAAGCACCGCCAAGAAAAACACTGATTCCCTGACTGGCAACCTCATCTCTCTGGATCAACTCAGCTAAAAGAACAAAAGTAAATGAACATTTTCCAACATTTAGAAGATTTAATTGAGTTTCCTTCAAATCACACAAAAAAAATAACAAACTAGTAAGCACTGTCAGTAACTGTCAAAACAGACTGAATGCAGAAGCACACGCATAAGAACACACAGATTCATTCTCCGCCTGCTGGTTTCTATGGAGACAATATCCGTCATTCAGGATACTTGAGTTAAAAATAGGGCCTCTTTCACACAAACACTCCGCCCCTTTCATGCTTTCTGGGAGACCAGCGGCAACCCTGAGTGTCTTTGTTTTGTTTATCTCCTGTTCATTAGAAAAAGCTAGATCTGAAAGCTGTGAAAGGATGAGCACAGTTACGCTCTAAGGCCCATCTTTACTGGGATTTTAAAGCTTTTAGACGAAGACACCTAAACCCAGAGGAAAGTGGGTCCTTCACAAACAAAGCAACAAAAGGAAAAGATGAGCTTTGTCATCCAGGTTTTCAGCTGTGTCGCGCTGAGATCATCAGATGCAAATATTTTAGGGCAGCTGTTTGAAATGTTTTGAATAGCTAAAGACCACAGCTAAAGACTCAGAGGGTCATTTACAGTGAGACTTCCCAGCATCAGCCTGAAAGGATAACAAAATGTCTTTAAAAAGAACTGTACACAACCAGATGGTGCCCTGTATGGTGTTGCAACTGCATTTTGAGGCGTGTTTAACAGTTATGTAGTTTAATCAAAGTGTGACTCTTCATAAGTGTGTATATTGAATTTCAGTCTACTCCAATTTATGTTAACCACCATAAAAAGCACCTCACCCAAACTAATGTCTTTATAAACCAATGTCATTTTCTTCAGAGCTTGCTTTTCAAAGCTCATCCTGATTAAAAAATGTCACAGCAAGGCCAGAACAGATTTAAAAATCACCTCTTTTTTCCACCTTCTACCTTGTATAATCACTATGTCACGATAAGGGGACCCACTAGAACAGCTTGATGTCCTGCAATAGTAAACTTCATCTTGTGGATGATGCTGTGACATTGTGTGTGGTCCCCCCTCACCTCAAGCAATCATGACAATTTCCTATTTCTCTGCATTTCCACATCACCTTGAGCGGCACTTTTGTAATTAACTGATTGCATAACCTGGCAACCACTCCACATTAGTACCACAAAAGCAACTTCAGTAAGTGCCCTCTAATACACTGCTCTGAAACACAGGGCGATCAAGACAAATTAAATAGAAAGGGGCACATTAAGAAAAAGCACTAAGTGGGCTTCAGTAGAAAATTAAACATCCCTCTGATAAGCCCAGCGCGGTTTGTTTTCAAGCTAATGCATCGACTACTTTTCCATCTGCTTTGAGCTTGTTCGCCAATTTTCTGTAATCATGTCCTCTCGTCCTAGATAGATCCATCCCTCCATCCATCAGACCATCACCTTTCCTGGCTCCGACTATTTACTGGGAAACAACTCTGACATCCATGTTGACAGCACAGATAATGCATGTATTTCCCTTCAGTTTCGATACAAGGCGAGGCTATTTATGATAACTTGGTAGACAGTATGCCCTGAAGCGGGTGTTATTACTGTAGCTGTCAGACCGTGCTAAGCTAACGATGTTACACTGACAGGGACGATGCCCGGAGCTCTGGCCGTTTACCACTCCTACAGTAAACAAGCTTCAACAGTTGACTTTGGCTAACGCTACTGTAAAAACAAATAGTTAAAAGCAAAGACAGTCTTCGCCGGTCATTAGATATGGACGGCTTCGCTTGAGGCTTTTCAACGCCTATATAGCCCTGATGTGTTGTTGTGTTGTGTGGCTAGCTGCTAATGCCTAACCAATCATCAGTCAGATACCTCACAATTTACTGTTGCTTTGATTGGCAGAAAGTAAAGAAGCCGACTCAAATATAGCTTGAGACCTTTTAAGTATACTGGAAGAGTCTATCTATAATTCGGCATGTACCTGATAAAGAAAGCAGCGATAAAAATGCAATAAAAAATGTAACTTTTGCATTTGGTTTGCCTGGTGTTTTCACGACCAACGCACACCCAGGAAGACCGTAAGTAGCATCAACCAATCAAGTCTAAAAATTCAGTAGTTTGGCGGATAATTTGTACAGTGCGCATAAGTGGACTGTAACAGCGCGGAAATTATAGCTGTTATCCTGATAAGTTACCGACAGTGTCCAAAGAAAAGACGTGAAAAGTGGCGGATTTTAATAGATTTTGACACATTAATGCATTACGATAGCTGGCTGGCTAGCTACTGTTAGCATCACTTCCAAATGGCAGGACTGAGTCCTGGCTAACGTTACCTTGTCCTCTGATGGCTGATGTTGTAACGCTGAGTCGGTGTCTCTGGCTCCACGGTGCCTTAGCTCTGTCATCTTAGCAGATCGTAGCGTAGCAACAACAGCAAAGGTCCTGTGGCTCCAACACACAAATTTATTATATGGACTGACAGATCTTCTGCTAAGACTAGCTAGATTTTGCACAGCAACACTTTCCCACTCGAAGAACCCAGAAGGTGTCACTTACTCAGGACTAAAAGATTAAGATAACTTCCGGTTTTCAAAATAAAGTAAATGTGATAGCTATGATAAACGATGTGATAAACGATCACCTTGATTACATTTACACGTAACAATGCTACTGCTAATATCTAAAAATGTCAACTTTGACACTGAAATACAGCACCATACACAACTACAGGTATATTCACCACAGTTTTGCTTTAAAAAACAGCAAATTAGTGCAGTGAATTAGGAAGAGACCTCTGAGACAAACTGGGGATTTTTATCAAGTAGCCTAAAAAAAAGAGAAAAAAAAAGGAATGACTAATTTTAGACAGTTACAGATTTCAAATGGATACTGAAATTGATTACCCCGACAGGGATGGTACAAATTCTTCAGTTCTTAACCTGAAATGAAGGGATGTTCAAAAGTAAGTGTCGAAAAGAAATGACAGGAAAGGAAGAGATGGAGGACTACTAAACACTGTCTTTGACAGCATGTAGAGTCCTGCTGTGCCCTCACAGAGAAGACTGGTCACACCTCATTTTTAACACAAAATCATTTTCATAAAATGACGTATAGTGCATCCTGGATTTTCATCTCTGTCTCTAAAATAGTTTTTCTGTTGGGGTCTTTGACAGCCTTTTTAAACACACTGAGACATAAATACCATTGGCATACCAATAACTGTAAGTTTGCAAGTTGCAAACGTGTGCTTTTATTTTTAAGGTGAAGTTGCCTCATGTTCAGCTGTATTCTGGCTCACTTGACCTTCGTATCAGAGTCGTTTGATGTCATGGGTGGTGTGTGCTATGTTCAAGATAAATACTGTGCAGTTGCGGGTGATCAAAAACAATACGGCATCAGACATAATTATGTGTAGCTTATTTGTTTTAGGCTCATTACAAAATATAAGAGATGTTAGGGTTGATGTTCAGGCTCCCAGTGAGCCTTTGTATTAGTCTATCAATTCTTAAATCTTACATTCTCTGAAATAAAGCCTTTTGAAAGTTAAATTTTACTATTGCTCTTACTATTGTATACACAATTTGACACACATTATGCTATACACTGACTCACTTACTGACACTGTCAGTATGATGACAGAGTATATTCAGTAAATGCAAGTGTACCACTTTTCCAAAACCTCAGCAGCTTCAGCATGTTACACTTTTTAAAATCTCCAAACAAAAACAACAAAAACTCTCCCTCCTTTTCATGTATGGTGAATTCACTTTAAAGTAGTGAGTGTGTGTTTTTCATTAAAAACAAAAAAAGAAAGAAATCTTAATACAATCTATTGGACATTATCAGTTTAATGATAGGCTGTTATCAGTTAGATAAATTTCTATACAGACTAGAAGACTTGATGGCTGTGGTTGTCTCCTGTTTTTATCAGGAGGTAATTTGCACCTTTAACACCAAGTGGCAGCAAAAGCTCACTATAATTTTGTGAACACGAGCACATGGGGACTAACGTCACTGTGGGAACAAGACTTGGTTTTAGGATTCAAGTTATAAGGTTTAGGTTAGGGTTAGGGGAAGGATTGGGGTTAAGCATTTAGTTGTGATGGTTGTGATGGTATGAGGCTAGGGAATGTATTATGTCAATGAGTGTGGGTATGTTTGTGTGTGTGTGTATGTGTGTGTGTGTGTGTGTGTGTGTGTGTGTGTGTGTGTGTGTGTGTGTGTGTGTGTGTGTGT
>JBBMJY010000024.1:21674843-21726126 GCA_037833715.1 Toxotes lorentzi | reverse complement strand
AGATAGATAGATAGATAGATAGATAGATAGATAGATAGATAGATAGATAGATAGATAGATAGATAGATAGATAGAATCAGGAGTATTTTGATTTATATTTATACATGTTAACCAGTAGGGGGCGCTAAACCATCAGAGGTATTTCGCATGTCCAGCAGACCTGAAGTGATTCTGAACACGTGTAAACAATAAGCTCAGCCTCACTGTTATTACAATAACACTTTCTGTTAAACACATTTCATACAGAGATTATTGCCTTTTGAACTGTGCACATGGCTGTGAATTTAACATGGTGAGCGTGATGGTGAACAGAAGACTGTGGTGTGTTGGTCAGCCCCCAAGGTCACTGAACCAGTCAGTCTGCAGGATGTTCCAGCTTCACACTCAGGTATAAAACTGAGGACCACAGGATTACACTTCAGGTCATTAAGAATATGTCATTAAATACACATCTGAAAAGACAGAATGGAAAACTTAAACTGAGCAAGTTATCACTAAAGATGAGAATGATGAATGAAAAACAACAACTCTTGAGCAGAAAAGCTCTGAGACGTGTTTAGGTGTGTATATGTGTGTGAAGGGGAGAGAGATGGAGAGAGGGAGGGAGTGCCACCTAGCCACTTCGACTGTGTGGTAACAAAAGGGCCTGTCGAGGAGGGAGGCTGCCAGTGACTCAGCAGGAAATGACAGGTAGCCAGAAATGTCTGATTTCTATCATTATGTGAAGTGTGTGTGTGTCAGCCTCCCCATCTTTCTTTATAGATTCCAGAAAGCCCAGTAAACACACAGACAGCACCTTTGTTTGATTCATTCGACTCAAAGCATCATATCACTCAGTAAAGTGATACATGCCATCAAATGGTCATTCACTCAGTCAACTACTTATCCCATCAGCTTTAACACAAAACTACTGGGTTCACTGCAGTTTCATAAACTAACTTCCATTTCAGTGTACAGGTGCAGTGTGCAGTGTTTTTGCTTCAGTAAACAGCCACAACAATGAATTCTGACAGAACAGTGTAATGACTGTAAACACACAGCAGCTCAGTTTGCAGCTTTGGGCAGTTCCTACTTACCCTTGTGCATGCAGACAACATGCACTGATGTTTTACAACAAAAGACAGGAAGGGGGCGCTGTTCATACAGCACAAAATGGAAAATGGTGGAACAAGTGAAATTCTCTAGAACACATATGTATATCATATTGATTATACAAAATAAAAAATAAACACAAACACACGGGGAGATGCCAGACAATAGACTAGAGTAGACATGTCATGTCACCATTGTTAATGGTGGCTGCATTCCCTCCAGCCACACACAAGGCCTTTAATTGTGCATGCTGGCTCACTGGCAGGGTGTACTGGGGCAGTTACTGGAACCGTGCAACCAATGATGTTACTTACACCTGTGCCTTTCCTGCTATGACCTATCAAAATGTCTGCCATGAAGAAGGCCTACAGTCAGGTTTCAGAGCAATGTCACTGTGAGTGGCTGGTTGAGATCTCAACCTCAACTCATACTGCATATAGCATAGCTTTAGCATGTAGTGATGTAATTAGACCCCTGAATTGTAATATCATGGTGGATAATTCAGCACAGAAATAGCCAGCTTTTTACTGAATACTGAGAATGACCAGATATAATCTATCATGACATCGTGGCAGTGAGTTTCTATAGTCCTGCTGCGTGAGCGTCCATGACTGCCTGTAAAAGGGAAGCCTGTCTATAGAGCAAACAAACAATCCAGTATAATGTTCCAGTATATAAATGTGGTAAGACAGTGGTATGGAGTAGAAGACACACAGTCTCTCTGTAGACTGACTACATGCTGTAATACCACGTTACTATGGCACTGCCGAGGGAGATAAATAATATTATTTATTAAGCCTGTCCCTACTCCTCCTCAGGTGGGGACTGCAATGTTACATTAGGACAGTCCTCGTACCAGCCTGCTATACTAACCTTTGTCCTTCTGCTGTCTGAACCACTGCTGCAGCCAACATAGCCACACTATCCTCACTGTGGTCTCATCTAATAGACTCGTAAATACTGTACAAGGTATATTTCAGCTGTTCAACTGCAGCAATACAACCAGAAGTAACCTGAAGTAGATTTAAAACAATAAACACTATCACTGAATATTAGATATAGCTCAGTCAGTTTGGTTCACCTCTGTTCATATATTTGATTGATTATATATTAATTGTATGTAACTTCAATGGAAACATTGTAAACAGAACAATTGCTTCCTGAGTGATTACTGATGGTATCATGATGGACTGAAGATGCTATTTAACCACACAAAGTGTATATTTTAATGCCTAATCACTGAGTGATATTATTTTCTCTACACATATAACGACATCTAATAACTCAGAAATTCCAGATCTCCATGGAGGCCCCAGCACAAACCACTCTCCAGTGGCCCTGCTGCTTTGAAACTCATTTCCCTTTGGTGCTTTGATATGCCAGGTGTTACTCACAAGCGCTAAGCAAGGGTTTCTCTGAAGAGCTTTACTACGTGTCACGTACAGGCCACAAAGCTCGCTCGCTTTTGTTCTATCTTGGATGCACTGATCTTGTCTGATGTGCACTCTTCACTCCGGTCTCCTGAGATCCCTCTTTCCCGCATGCAGACGATCTCCTCCATCTGTTGGCGTACACAAATACACATGCAAAACACACATTTATGTACACACCCTCAATTCTCTATCCTTTGATCTAAGCTGTCAGCTGTGATGGAGGACGATCATGTGCGGCTGTCACCACTCAGCCTCTTCCTGCTCTGACACTATGATTAGACGACGGGCCATACTGTGTGTGGCTACTGTGGGATTTCTGTTCAGATGATGCAATCCACTGAGGTTCAGAGAAATTCACTGATTCTAGGTGGAAGCCCTGCAGGTGGCTGATGGCACCACTGAGGATGCACTACCCGAACTGCAGGAGACATACCAGAAACACTACAGTTCAATTAAATGAAACAGTAATAACTTGTTTTTGTTGGCTACATGGGAACAGCAGAACACAGGGAAACTTAAGCATTGTATTGAAAACCACCTAACCAATTCCAGTATTCACCTTTTAGCTCTGTTTTTGGTCTTCACCAATTCTTGAGCAAAGTGTCTGACTTTAGTTGCTGAATGCTCCGCTGTGTTCACCAGCTAGTTGCTAACTCTGCCATTTGATGCTATTCAGGCATCATCAGTTATATCAGTGTCAGTTTATCTGAGCTTTTTTGCTAAAAACTGCTGCAACTGGAAAAGAGGTTGATGATCACTTTACATAAACTAATTTAATCCATTGCTAATATAAAACTGTTCAGCTCTGATCACTGGTCAGGGTGTGAAAATGTTTCAGCTTTCAATGGGGAGACATGATTGAAAAAAAATGGAATCCATGATTACAGTCATTTAATACTAGTTTGATCATAAACCCAAGATTATAGCTAGTTTTTATACCTACGTTTTTGTTTTCCATAGTCTGAAACCAGAGGATTAGAAATCTGTTAACCTGCCAGTTGTGACACTGTTGAAAACAGTCCTGTGATGATCCAGAGCAGTGCACACAGTGGTGATCGACCTTTATCAAGCATTTTGACTTCTAATATCAGTAAAAACACAGGTGGAACTAATAACATTAACAGTGGCTCAGTTACATTAAGTGTCCCAGTGAAGCATACCAGTGAGCCACCATGCACAAAACCAAAACCTTTATTAAACCAAAACCTTTCATTAATGCTGTTATTACACTTGTGTTCTTCCTGCGAACTATGAACTATGAACTCCAGGTGGTAAATAATGGTCAAACTAAACAATAAAGATTTGAAAAACAAGTATTTTCAAAAGAAAACAACTACCATCCCACTTCCAACTGTGCTTAAGCGTCATCATCTGTGGGGAGAGCCAGGGGAGTGGAGGGAGTCATTACTGGTGACCTGGTGCCTATAAGTGATTAAATTGCTATGTAGTCAGTTGTTCTCAAGGGTTTGGTGTTGTGTGTTTCCATGGCACACATCATTTGTTGTTTGATTGTGATGCTTGGCTTTGTGTGTCATGTGGGTGTGTTCCCTGCATTAGTTGTCTGAGTGTCTAAATGCAAGTTTGCCATTGTGTGTGTGTGTGTGTGCGTCTGTTTGTGGATATGTGCATGATTGGTCGGGGCAGTCCTGGGAGGCGAAGGTCAAAGTAAGCTGGGTGTGCAGGGCCTGGATAAGCTGCTGGATTTGACTAATCTGCGAGGACACGGTGAGGTGGGTCAGTAGGCCCGTGAAACTGACACACACTCGCAAACAAACACACTTACTTACACAACTCTGTCAATAACATTTCTATACACACACCAACAGGTAGGTTATGTCAATACACTCAGCTGGAACGTGCTTGGCTCAGGCTAAGCTGCATTGCAGTGTCTGTCTCATGTTTCACTTGCAGATTAAACGTAAGGTGTGTCTTTTGGTGGACACTTTTGTGTAAAGTGCTGTGCAGACAGATGGACGGATGGACAGACAGACGGACGGACGGACGGACGGACGGACGGACAGACAGACAGACAGACAGACAGACAGACAGACAGACAGACAGATAGATAGATAGATAGATAGATAGATAGATAGATAGATAGCCCAGAGTGCTCAGAGCGTTCACAGTACTGTAGTCAGGCATTCAGAGAGCGTACTGACCACCCCATTGTGCTGAGCCTCTCTCAAGCCTTTCCTTGACAGCAGTAACCCTGCTGTACCCCCCCCCCACACCCCTCCCCCCTCCCCCACTGCATAGCTGACTCATTCTCCTGACACCGTACAGTCTACAGCATTACAAGTGGTACCGTACACACAGCTCTCAACAAAGGTTAACACATGACCATTGTCATTTGTCGATATCTTTCAACTCCAAGAAACGGCAGGCGTTTAGTTGTGTTACTCTTTTCTCATTCATGTATACTGAAGTAGATTAACTTCCTCCTACAGACCACACTAATGTATGTCGAATAATTTTAGTAATTGTTCGTGGTCTGGAGCCTGTTGCAGCAGCTGGAAGAAAGAAGTAGCAGGGGTAGTTGTAGTGTTGAGTCTTTATCTGCATCACTGACTTACAGCAGGTTACAACACACAATCTGTTCCTTGGTTAGCTGTTACTAAGGAGTTACACCCATAACTTCCAGGTGAAACTGTACATTAGCTAACTGAATTTACAGATAAAGATATGTAACGTTAGCTTGCTAATATATTACCCGTTTAGAGAGAGGGGTTAAAGAAGTAATACAGAATAAACACTTTTAACATGGCACTCCTTTACAATGCTATTAAATAATGATTTCAATGTTTCACAATTTACTAATTTTAGACTCTGACCTAGTGTTAGCTAGGTTAGCCTCTCATTTTCTGCGAAATAAATAATACTAGCTCTTAAAGACACACATTTCTTCATGTATCCATTTATAAATAAAACAAAATAACACATACATACTATACAAAGAGTTAGAAGTTTATAGATAATTTGCTTCCTTAAACTGCTGTAAATTTTGTATGTAGCTAATTGGTTGAAGTAATAGTATCCTGTAATTATTTAATAACCCCTTAGATTTATTGTGTTACCCCTTGATAACTGATGTGTCAGTTGACCAATATCATCCTGATATATCTGCCTAGTTTAGAATGACACATGATTGTAAATGTCAAGACTGGAGCATTTTTGTGCTGCAAATGGTGGAGCAGATTGGGTATATGGCTGTTGGAGCTTATTCCCCAGACATGACAACCAGTCCAAGACATATAATAAACTGAAATGACTCTTAAAGCTGACATGGAGTTACAGAGCTCTTCACTGTAGAAAAAAATCTTTTTCTATTGCTCCCTTCCCCCTCAGCAGTCAGACAGCTCCAGAAGGGATGCGGGATGCTTTTCAAGATGCCCATCCCCCTCTTTCTTCTCTTTCCCTGGTTTTGTGTGTGTTGGTTATTGAGCTGTAGTCAGATGGCTGTGATCATACAAACCTGGGATTTGGCCAGCAGATTACTCTGAAACACACTGGATGGCTGGCAAGGATCAAGCTCCTGTGGAGACTTTCTTTCATCTGTGGTGCAAAAACCTCCTCATTACTGTCTATTCAACCTCAACATGAAGATTATTCATTGTATGAGAGACCGGTGGGTTGGGTTCCTTGGTAAAAGCCTTCATTTGTTGAATATAATTACAGAGCAGGCTTTTTATGTCTTGAACCACAAACGAAGACAATGGCAAGATGATAGGTAGATAAACAAGGGTTTCAAATGTTTTATTTCTTTAATATCACTGGCAAATATAAATTGTTGCTCCACAATTCATTTTCAAAGGGTTCTTTTCCCCACATTTGAAGTGATTTGCTTAGAAGACAGTGTCCAAATTCTCCAATTCTTAAAAAGTAAGTGCACAAAACGTCCACCTTTAAGTAATTGTTCAACAAACAGACATTTGACCTTTCTGAGGAGAAAGGTGGCAGGCGACGAGGATGTTCATGGAGCTATGACGCGGTGTTGTCTGTGTGTTTGTGTGTGTATTGTGTAATGCATGAAAGCACCACGCCTGAGACCGTCACAATGAAAAGGAATGACCTTTGTGATACATGTCGATATATCATATACACTCATACATATCATATACTTCCGTTAGGTCGTACATTTGTGTCTGTTTTAAGGCATTGTTAGCCACTTTGTATGCGGGGACAAAATGTGCAAAAACCAAATATACACATGAACACGAGTTTCCCCTGATGCTGAAACCTGTAGCTTAAACAACTGGTCTGACTAGTCTTGTTCTTTGAGAGATTCCACACCTGCTTCTTAAGGCAGATGCTGAGAGCACCAGGGTTTTTGTAGAGGGAAGCTGGGGGTGGTGGTGAGGAGCAATGGATGCATGTGATCATTCACACACACACTCACACACACACACACACACACACACACACCCGCCTCGCCTGCACCATAGAGGCCAATGCAGCATGCGGAGGGGGGATGTTTGCATGTGCAAACACATACGTGGATACAGGAAACACAAGCATGCACACGCATGTAGATTAGCGGAAGACAGACAACAGGCCATGGAGGGAGAAAAAGAGGGAACATGAGACAGACAGATGTTAATGCTTAGCTTAATACATGACGTCTTTGTCGAATGGACTTTTTTTTGCATTTTACTAGTAAACAAATTGAAAACCAGAACAGAAACATACAATTTTTTTTTTGTTTAAACCACCCACCCTCTACCACCCCAAAAAAAATTCTCTCTGAAGACAGTGACGAAATAAACACTCACACACAGTCACACATACTGTATACACATGCACACACCAACAGATGGCATTTCAGTGAACACATCTGCCCACTCACACCTACTTTTCCCGTTTAGTCCCCCTTATAGCATGGCTACACAGTTCCTCTCTGTTTGAAAAGGTTTCAAAAACAAAAGCAGGATTCCACACTCAAAAGACTGAACAATCTTATATCTATTTTTCTGATTTTAGTTTTTGTTTTTTTGTTTTTTTTTTTTGGGTGTACCATCTTCATGCTTTAACTGAGATTTACAAGTGGCGGATGCAGGAGCAGGGGAGGTTCCTTTGGCACTGTGCTGCATGGTTGAGGACATACCAAAAGCTGCAATCCGCTCCCTGCCCGTGATGATTCTGAACCAAACGAAGGACTAAAATCTCACAGGGAGAGCAGCCATTTTGTTTGAGGTTCCTAGGCACGGAGATGGGCAACAGGCAACACAGCTCTGCCAGAGGAGTCATCGCTGCCCTCAGCCTGGCCACCTGCTCCTCTCATTTTTATACTTTTCTAGTTCACATTTTTAGAACTTTTACAGATTTTTTTTGTCCTATTATCCCTCCGCTAAAGGGCAAGATGGCTTCGAAAAAAAAAAGCTAAAAATTAGAATCAACCACGAAGAAAACATTTCATTTGCTAGGAGCACCGTGCCAAATTCTGAACAGACACAAAAGCCTCGAGGCACAAGAGACATTTCTAAATATTCTATAGATTGACTAGGCTGTGCAAACAAACTACACATAGGAAACTCTCAATAAACCTCACAAGAAGAACATAGGCTATGACTAATTAAATATATTTATATATATATTCATCTATATATTTAGTATATCTAATAAATACATTTGTTGATAGACATAGAGATCTTTCTGTAAACTATTTACATTAAAAGGTGTACATTTTTGCAGAAACAATAAATAGCTATCAAGGCAAGGCGAAGGAGAGAAAATCTGTGGTTTCTAACATTTTGGTGCTCTTCACGTGTGAACACAAAGAAAGAGTCAAGCCAAAGCCAGTCGTTCTGTTTCAGGGTGAATCGCCTCTTCTCAAACTGAACTCTTCCTTCCTAAATAATTGGCAGGAACATCCACAAAAAATAAATAAAATAATACTCTCAGTCTCACCTGCCTGTCCTCTCTACATAGTGGAATGTGCTCCAGTCTCTCGACTGCTCTCAGTAGATAGGTTCTTCCATTCCTTTTAATACCTGGTGAACGGGGCAGTGAAGAAGTAGTGTACAAAAATGTACCAGCACCTGCCAAAAATATACCAGCATTCGGGCTGGTGGCTGGTGTTTCCAAACCTGCCAGTGACCCCTGTCATCGCCAGGCTCAAACGTGACATACACACATATGATAAAAGGATGCTGTAAAAACGCCACGGTCATCAGAGAGAGGCAGAAAACATCAAACCCACCCCCAAAAACCCTCCCATATACCCCGGCCCGTTCACAATCTCATGCTGCACAATTTTTTTTGTATGTTTTTGAGTTACTTTCTCTTCTGAACTGCAGGCACGGACATAAAATTACAGGGTAGTTACAAGACTGCCCGCCAAAGCTCGAGTACTAAGGGACGTATTGCTCTCGGCCCCGACAGTTTAGTTTAGTGTCCACAAAGTCTTCTGCACCGTACAGCACAGGCAGACAACTGACATGTTTCAAACACTCACTTCGGGTAACATTACTGCAACAGCTGCAGTGGGGGCCTTTGAGTTTTTAAGAGACAGTGTTTGAAAAAGATGACACAGTTTTGTTTACAAAAGCAATTTTAAGTGCAAATTATCGTGCACAGATGGTTGACTCGTGAGCAGGGCGGGAAAAAAAGCCCCACCTCATGTCAGTGTCACACCTTTGGGAGGACTCTGTCTCACTGGACAACTAGGAGCGATGGAGGGGTGTCTGTGTCTGTGTGTGTGTGTTAATGTATGCGCGTGTATGTGAAGTAAGGGTGAAATCTCATAAGTGCTTCCCATGGCTCTTGAGGCATAGAAAAAGAGGCAGTGGGATATTGTGTGGTAACATTCTCTGGCTGAAAGTTGTGGTTCTGACGGACGGGGGCGGGGACGGAGGGGGTGGAGTGTCTTTAAAATCCCACTCGTTTGATTGGTGCAGAGCAGAGCGAGTGACACCCTAAAGACTGACCGCTGATGATGGACTAGATGTGGGTGGGTGTCTCAGAGGTGCTGCAGTCTGAATGGAAGTCACTGTGGGGACAGGAAGTCCACAGAGGCCTGGCTGGAGGAGAGGCTTCAGACTTGGTCGGTCCTGGTGGAGAAGGAGACAGGGGAGGGAAGGAAGCGGGTGGGGTGAGGTCTGAGCGGGACCAGGGAGTGGTGAGAAAATTTTGGGATGGGATTGGCTGAGGGGAGGAGGTGGGTGTTGGGTCAGTGACCAGTGCTGTTTATAGGCTGCAGCCCAGCTGCTTGGCCCTCTCCTGAGTGTCCTGCAGGCGCTGCAGGCTGGCGCTGGAGTAGCCCTCGTCGCTACAGCTGCTGCGCAGGCTGCCTCGCTCGTCCCCTGAGTCGCTCACACTGCTGGTGCTCCACTCCAAGTCACCCAGCAGGTAGTCAGTACCCTCCACGTCCACGTCCAGGTCTTCTGTTGCCACACAAAGGACACAACAACAAGAGTGTTTAGAATGAGAGATGACAGCAGTTTATTTACACCTGTTTTTGCATGAGCTGAATGTTTTAGCATCAGCTGATTCTGCATAAGCAGTGACGTATATGAAAGCACAGTAATTCATCCTAATGGAACTGGTTCCAAAAGGCCTTTTTCACTGCAGACATTCTGACATGTCATTACCGAAAAATGAATAATAATTAATAATGGCTGTGTTTCATTAGACGTGTCAGTTCCAGGGCTCTGCATGCAGGCTCAGTGCCCAGGGCTTATCAAAATGGAGTCAGCATTATTGTTATTAATTACACCTGTGTTCTTATTGCTTTTCCCATTATGACAGGTCTAAATGTCAGCCATGAAAAACATCTATGAAAAACATCTATCTTTAATAACTGAAACTTTAATAATATTAATACAAGTACATTAATACCATTTTGTACACTACAGTGGATCATTTTGATCAGGGATTTAGTTTTTGATCAGTTTGATCCAGACCTATAAGAGACATACCGGTAATTGTGATAAAGGTATGTACTACCGATTTGAATTATAAGGAACACTGGTTCTGCAGATATCACAGCTGAGGAAACAAACTTTATAAAGTTAAATCTAACCACATTTTAACATATTATTTTATGTTATACTGTATTACTACACATTTAACATCTATTAGCTGCAAATTACACTGATTTGTTACTGTCGTTGGGATTTACAGGTTAGAGTGTATTAATAACTTTAATTAATACTTGAGGAAATAGTTACGGTTAAATAAAGAGTCTAAATAGTTTAGTTTAATAAAACCTTTGTACACGTGCTCCATCTACTTTTTTATGGAGCGCAGTGAGTGTATTATGCCTGTGTGAGGCTCACCCTGGTCAGAGTCAGACTTGTCGGAGGACAGAGTGGAGCCAGTGCTGTCCATGCGGGTCCTCTCCACCCCCAGCTGCTCCAGACGCCTCCTCAGGTGTCTCTGCTCCCGCTGTAGCTGCTCCAAGGTGTGCTGGGCTCTCCTGTCGCTCTCCTCCAACCTCTGTGGGGCGGGAAACGCAACACTTTAGGAGAAGAGGTCAAAAATGTTGCTCTTTGTGTGCGTGTGTGTGTGTGTTCCTTCAGTGGATTATCTAAGACTCCAACACTCAGTACTGATGCACTTATCCACCACAGCAGTCGACACACTGCCCTCTTCATTAGGTGAGTACTGCACACACCTTGATGTGATCTTTGGCCTTCATCAGCAGGCTGAGGGTGGTGTGCCTGTTGGCATCTGGTCCCAAGGGAACGAGAGATTTCAAGCGCTCTAAACACAGCCGTAGATGTGCCCGTCTGGAAAGAGAAAGGAAGAAACAAAGAGAGCGAAATGTGTAAATAAAAACATAAACATAAAAACAAAAAATATGCGCACACACACATTCATTACATACAACAACATACAAAAATCCCCACTTTTTTATCTTTCAACTGCACCTCATGGTCGTCATAAGATGATGTAATTTGCTCAGTTGTCATCGCTTAATTCAAGTATGAAACTGCAGTGACATCATGACACCTGCGTCATCTCCATGATTACTCCCTGCATGAATGAAGACCAAGAGATGCAGTTGAAAGTTCCAGAAATAAATAGATATTTTAATAAATGTGATTTGTGCAAGGCTGCATAAAATGAAATACAAACACCTGATGAAGCGTACTCATTATCAGAGCATTGTGTTCGGTACTCGAACCTTAACAAATACCCTAACAGAAAGAGTTTGATGCCTTACTTTCTACTAAAATGTGTTCTGCTTGTTACTTCTCTTGGATGTTTGAGCTTCACTGTGTAGAATGATATATGTGCACAGTTTGACACCAGAAGGCTGTTTTCCCATCCATCTGATTGTGTTGAGCATAAATGATTTGAGCACAGATGGTGTTCACTTCTTTCTAACTCCACACCCACACATTTTTTCCACTTTCAGTCTTCAGACCCAAGTGACATCACATGAGGACAGGTACCAGATTTCACACAGTTTCGATGGAGACCCCCTTTCATTCAACTTTAGGATCAAGAGATATATAAATGCTAATAAAGAAACAGGGAGACTGATTCATGATATGACCAACCAACAGAAAAAGAAGCAAGAAAAAAAACCCAAAAACACTCAAATGTCATTGAGGTATGTTCTCTGTGAGCTACTGTGCGGGTGTTTTGGTCCTTGTGCATTTTGATACAAATGCTAGTGTTAATCATCAACATTACGAGGCAGCGAGTAAAAGGTTTGGCCATGTAAGACTCAATGTGTGAGACCCTCCCATGTATATTTCTTCCCAGGAAGTCAGCACAGTGACGTTGTTACATAATGTTGCTACATAGGATATTTCAAGCAGCGATGTACAAATCCATCCTTGACAGGAGGAAAGCAGAGACGTAGTTAAATCCAAAGATCATCTGTGACATACGTTCAGATCTCAACTGATTATTAATGTCACCTGTCCTATAACCACCACCACCCCCAACACCACCACAACCACCCCACAGTTCACATTTGAATTTCTCATCTCCACTCAATTTCCTGCTGTATCGCTTTCAGCCGCTCTAAGCTGGCAGCCTTGGCAGTTGCTAAGGTCTGGTGGGTGTTTGTGACCACTTGACCCCGCTGTTACACAACACACACCTCCAGCTCCAGCCTCGGCGGAGTGTGTACGTGTCTGTATGACTGCGTGCGGCTGAGCGAGTGGGCGTGAGTACGTCAGACTCTTCCTGAGATTGAGTGTAAAAATGTTATTTTGGCAGCTGAGGGCTGGTTGGATGAGCTGTTCATTTATTGTCTGCTGCAGGTAATCCTGAGGCAAGCGTCACTGCCGGACACATGGACACATGGAGAGGAGACTGATTTGAATGTGGGCAGAGGACACACATAAATATATTCTTACCCCTTGCCCTTTAAAAAAAAAACACACACACACACACATTGCAAGTGAAGCCCACACATGCACATACAAAGCAGTATTCAGCAGCTGAAGCTAAGTGCCTGTTTCTCAGCTGACTCAGTCCAAAGGGCAAGCCGACTGTCATTACATAACATGGAAATGCCCTCGCCTGTGTTGCTCTGACATAATAAGGGATCATCTGAGCTAGATAATGTTTGTTAAACAAAACTGAAGAGCAGCAGACGCATGAAACAGAACAGGTCACATGGTGTCTGAGTGAGAGAAAACACTATGGGTGTGTCAGTAACACACACTGCTATTGCCACAGCAACAGGTTATTCTGGTTCAGTGTGGCGTCAGTGCAGTGTGTCAATAGGTGAGTATGTATGTGGAGCTATCAGCCTAAGGCCAGAACCTACATTTCTCTGCCCTAATTTCACACTTGTGTCCTCTTCTAATGCACACAACTGGTCTGAGAGCACCTGGTGCTTTGGTGTGAAATAAGGTGAATGTGTAAGACTTGTTGCACCAAACAGTTGCAGCTGGGTAATTTCTTACAACCCAGATTGGTTCCTCTTACAGTAGCTTCTCAAATACTAAAAACTACAACTAGGTCAGCATGATGAACTTTGCCAGTCCAGAGGTAAATCACCCTGCCACCCTGGTTCTCACCCTCTGACCCCCAGCAATTACTGCCCATGACTAGCTGGGAGGGACTTGCATGTAAAGAAAAAAAAAGGGCGTGGTGGTGGCTGGAGTCGTGTTACGTGGACATAAACAAGCACACGTACTCACTCCAGAGTCTGAATTTTACAACAGCAACCAGGGAGAGGAGTTTTACAAAACAGGGCAAAACAAGAGGTGGGGAGCTGGGTCTTACACTCCTCTGGCTTTGCTGACACTGGGTCACCATGAGCAATTTACTATCTGCCTGTGAATGTTCTCAAGTGTAATACGGCTGTGGCCATAATTTTGACTTATTGCTGTGCATAAGGTGTCCCCATGCACACACACACACACACACACACACACACACACACACAGGCACACACATGCAAAAGGCTAAATCCCATGCACACGCCTCAGTGCCATATATTATTCAGGCCGTCCACTAAGCTGCTGGTTTGGATCAGCTAGCACAGGCAGGATGTGGCGCACTCAGACAGCGCACACACACACACACACACAGATTCGTATTTTTGACCTAAAATGTCAGCCTGAGGAAAACTGCAGCAGTTTGATTTTTGTTGGCCTTATTAACAACACGTGCAGCCTGCTATCAAAGACTTGTACTGACAGGGTATTTGTGAGGAATTAGCTGTGCAAAATAAGTTTCCTCAGTGTTTTGTGTTACAAACAAACTCAGACAATCTAATACTATATAAATACACTTCTCGTGTCTCTCTTTCAATGCACATTGAGTCCTTAACTCTCACTGTCTACCAACAATGGCTTTCATAGCTGACAGGGATACAACTAACCATTATTTTCATTTTATTCATTAGTCTGTCGAGTATTGTCTTGATTCATCGTTTTCTCTATAAAAAGTCAGAAAATAGTAAAAAAAATGCCCACAGCTCAGAGAGATGTGTTCTGATGCTTGATCTATTCAATCAGCTGTCCCAAACCAAGAGACATTCAGTTTGCTTTCACATATGACAAAGAAAAGCAGCAAGTGTTAACATTTGAAAAGCTGGAATCGGTGGATAACAGGCATTTTTGATTGAAAAATTATTATTCGATTCTCAAAATAACTGCCCATTAATCTTTGGTTGATTAACTAATCGAGTGAGTTCAATTCATTTTTTCATCCCAGCTTCTTTGCTAGTTAACCGTTCTATCTGTCTGATAACCACTACTTTTTCACAACACACCTGACTTAATCAGCTGAAGCAAAGGAAAGGTAAGAAAGGACGGATGAATTCACAGCCTGAAACAGGGCATACATTTAGCAGCTCTGTAATATGCTGTTGATACAGCGCAGCTGTAAGTTACTGAAACCAGATCAGCTGATTTCAGGTGCCAAAGGGCACACTGAGTCACTTGATCGAACGTGATACCTCATTTGTCTCTTCAGTTTCAGAAGGAGGTGAGAAACCACTGCTGTTTGCACAAAACAATTAAAGAACTGAGCCAAGAGCATTTGTGTTCATATCAATCTCTGTCATTTTAAGAATGCACTTTAAAAAAAAAATATGATTTTAACAGGTTCTCTCCTTTTATTGAGTCATTTCTTGATGATATAACGGAATCACACTACTCCTGCACACACTGAACTCAGCTGCACAAACTTTGATAAGGTTCGTGGGTGATTCTGATATGATCTGGGATACTGACGCATGTTATCATCTTATCCCATTTACTGTTGGTTTTCCACCTCTGCAAAGGCACACTGTGGTTTTACCTGGATCACTCATGAAGCTTACTTTCATTATTAATTCCTCAATTGCTTATTTTTAGACTTTCTTAGTTAGTCACCTGTGGCCCTGGAAGACCTGAGGCCGGTCCTGCCTGTTATAAGTTGCCTGAGAACTAAAGTCCACACACAAATGGAAACAATGGTTTCATTTAATGTTGACAAAACATTAAAAAAGGAAACCTAGTCTTGAGAAGGATAAGCTTAGTAGTTTCACTTCGCAGACATGTAGTTTTGCTGTATGTCAGTTTATCAGTTCAGCACTACCTAGAGTACATTTACATGCACACAAGAAATCAGGTTACACAGGAAGTCAGACAATGTGTTGTCATGCTCTGTAGTAATAATGTTACTGTAAAATCCCTGTTTACAGTATCAGTCTGAACACACCTTCTCATTCAGTGGTTTTTCTTTATTACTACCTCATGAAACTGACTGAGAGAATCCCAAGAGTGTACAAAGCTGTCATCAAAGCAAAAGGTGGCAACTTCGAGGAATCTAAAATATAAAACATATTCTGGTTGGTTGAACACTTTTTGTTAACTTCCTTCATAGTTTTGATGTCTTCAGTATGAATGTACAGTGTAGAAGGTAATAAAAATAAAGAAAAACCACTGAATGAGAAGGTGTGTCCAAACTTTTGACTGATACGGTATATGCAGCATGTTGAGTAATCCCGGTTTCTTCCTTAGTATGGAACCACACGTTACGTAGAATAAAGGCCTTTTAAGACCCATAGTTCCTTTTCTCTGGGCTGAATCAGTGGATTTGGTTTGTAAACTGCTCGTGATGTTTTCTCCACTTTGTTCAGTTTCTTTTCACAGAGAAAACCAAATAAACCACAACTGATCACTCAAAGCCAGGTGAGAACGCTCGCCCTCCAATGTGTGCGGAGCGGGAGCGAGAAAGTAAAGTCAAGAAGAATGTCCTGAAGAAGCTATATCAAATGTCAAGTGTGTTCAGGTCTGTTCAAATGAATCATACCAAGGAGTTAAAGTAAAACCCAAGTCCATCTGAAAATGGACTTATTGATGGAGTATATTAGTGATACAAGATGCTTCTCCTGTTTGTTTTAAAATTTTACCGTCAGTCAAATGTTCAGCTTGAAAAATGATTTGACGTTTTCTCTTAAGTTTCTATTTTCCCTTTTACTTTTAATTCTGGGTAAAACGATCTTACAAACTTGAAACAATGATTCATAACCATCTGATATGAGGAAATATTTTTCACTGACAACTCAAGATTTATATGAGTAGGGGTTTTTTTATGAATTGAAGAACAGCACCAACACATACACACACATACAAGACATGTTTACATACCTGTTCTTTTCCATTTCATTGTGCGTAGACCTGTGGAGATAAAACAGAACACAAATGAGAAAATGACAGCACACATAATAACACGATCACTGATTGAACAGGGTAAGATTTCCCCTCTGTGTGTGCCATCACTGCAGTCCAAGGCCGAGACAGAGAGAGAGAGAGAGAAGGCTGTGTGGGAGTTTATGAGCAGTCAGAATAGATGACAAAATGAGATCCTAGGAAAAAGAGGAAAAGACTGGGTATTCTGATGCCCGGGGCTTGTTCTACAGAGCAAACTTGAGCTTTTTCAAGGACCACACTCAGATACATGAGGAGGAGGCTGGGAGTAAACATAGTAACCGTGACCAGAAACAATAGGCAGGGGCCGAAGGAGACAGGAGACTATGGCCCTTCATATTGCCTGATTATCCATTGTGCATGTAGTACTGAGCAGGGTGGGGGTGGGGGAAGACACAGTGCTGAAGGTAAACTGAGTGCGATGGAAGTGTGCTAGAGGCCAGTACGACTCCTGCACTGCAGTGTTAAAGCAACACACACACACACATGCACAGAGAGAGAGAGGATGATCAGATGGGGTCAAGTGCAACTTCTGGAAGGAATGTGCTGGTCTGACCTGTCTGAAAAGGAGTAGGTGGGTGGTGTGGTGGTGGAGGGGTGGAAGGGTGGAGGGGCAGAGGGCAGAGAAGAAGATCCCTCCTGCATTCCTGAACTCTCTTCCACCTCCACCTGACCCCCCCCGATCCCCCTAACCCAGGTCCCAAAATAGCCCCTACACCTTCGGCTCTGCTAGGCCCAAGAATGTCACCATGCCATGGCCAGGATCCCCACAGGACACACACACACACACACACCTTCAATCAACTCCATGTTTGACAACTTACCTTCAAGACTAAGCTTAGTAATACTGTCTGTCACTATCCTCAGTCACAGCCTCTGAGCAGCAATGGGTCTCTTGCCCGTGTCTGTATGTGAGGCACTGTGGGGGTATCATCTTGTTTCAGCTCGTCTCTTTGGGTGCTCTCTATCTCACTTGGCCGCCTCCAGCCAGTGTGCATTCCTGTGCAGGGCAGACAGCCACTGGTGACATAACAACGCTAGCAGGGAAATGATCCCACGTATTCAGGCTACATTTCAGGCACTGGGACACCTCCCACCTCCTGCCCTAGTCCGATTACCCTCTGCCCCTCTACTACCTAACACACCCATGACGCGACAAGGTACAGCTGATATTAAGTCATACTGAGTAATGAGATTTGTCATTGTGAGCAGTGTGGAATAATGTATGGTTCTCTCCAATTCCATTAGTATATTACATTGAAATCCTGGACTTTCCATTCGACCAGACTGACTTCATCCTACTTTGTCATTACATTAGATTACATTATATTACACTGAATCACAATGCTACTATAATATTACACAACTGCTATTTTCTAAAGTTCTAACTAATCCTCAGCAGAGAAGGAAATAAATACCTCAGCAATCTACAGATCAAGGTGACTGCTCCTATTTCCATTTCGATGAATTCACTCGACAAATTTACAATTTAAACAGAACAGGAAGCTCCTTGGTTTCCCAGTCCACCCAGGTGGCTGGCAACACTGAGAAACCCAGCTACAGCCAAACTTCTGAATGCTGAGAAGCTGTGATTCTCAGCTTGCTAAAACTGTTTTTCTAGACACAGTTACCAAAGTTAGCGTTTTTATAATTTATAGACTTATGACTGCCTCCATTGTGTTTACTGAATCAAGAATCAATTGTGAATCAAGAGTCAGAACTGAATCCGAATAGTGAGATCCTCAAAGATTCCCACTATAACCACCCACATATAACAAACAATACTGGAGTTTTGAGGCATATACTAATACCAATATTTTGGAGTTTAAAAGGTCTGAAAACAATATAGTAATGTTTTAACATTTTACAGTGTTGAAATCAACCTGTCGGTGCTCTCTGGTGGACTATGTAATGGTGACACTGCTTCTAAATGACCTTAAACCTAAGTTTGGGTCTAATAGGATCTTATTTTCATAGTTGAGGCCATAATTTCTGTCAGTTACGATAAGTGCTCGTATCTGGTCATGTGGCAGAATTTCTACAATAGAGTCTGATGTCTGTCTGGAGGTAAAACCGACAGCAGCACAGCTGAAATGTGGCTAAGAATTCCTCATTACACAGGAAGTCAGTCTGTGAGCTCCAATAATTCCACAGTTCACTTTCAATTTCTCTTCCAAAGAAGTGAGCTGGTGAGAACGATCTTATTTTCAGTGACAGGAATAACAAACTATGATAATAAACAGTGAATGCAAGAGCCAAGATGTATGAAACCTGAAATTCCTTTAAAGAGGGACATACCAAGCATGACACAGGATCAGGATCAGTTCAAAATCATTTGTCTGCCCAGTAACTGAGAAAATGAATCTCATCCCAGGCTTTGGTCTCATTACCATTCTTTCTCTGCATATGATGTAGACCTTTACTTCCCCATCTATGTAACAGAGGAGCTGGTGCTCTCCACTGCCTGCCAAGACTGAGAACAGAGCTGGAAAGACACATAGGGGTGGAGGAGGTGAGGAGAGAGAGAAAACCCAAGAAGGAGAGAGAGAGAGATGAGGGGGGATGGGGGAAGTCACTACTGCTGACACACATAAACACAGTGACTCCCCTCCCCCACTACTCACTCGTCCATGCCATGGGGGGAAAAAAACACAAACTGGAGGGGCTTGTACATATTGGGCTGAATGACTTCAAATACATGCATGGCTGCCTGCCCTACATTTCAGCAAGTCTCAGCAGCACAAACCATGGCTGATCAATTAATGATCTGCTCTTCCATGGCAGAAATCACCAGCACCCCCCCCCCCCAAAAGTGGCAAATTCCTCAGTCACTGTGCTGGTCCGCCTATTTATGACCAAGAGCCAACATCACCGTATCAAATCATCTAGGCTGTGCAGAGACCCTTATTAATAACAAGCGTGGCTGTACTGCACTGCCTTTAAATAGTAATGAGTAATAGCTGATACAGTTTAACCTAACCTTGTAGTTAAACATAAAAAATAAATGGTGAAGTAAATGATAGTAAAAGGTTTCATGGCTGAAAACAAGGACAGACCTGCAGCAGCTAGTTGTCTACTTTGCATATTAAGCTAGTCCCACATTTTCTTCACCCAGCAAGTCTAAAAATGTAGTGCTACATAAGCACGTTAAGACACAAACTGGAAGCAGGTACATTTCTGCAGCACCCCACATCCTGTGTCTTTTAGTTTTTATGTTGGCAAAGGAAGAACGCTACAAATATATCACAGTCACTGACAACGCTGTCAAGCCTAACAGCCATAATCCTGGCTAACAGGCTCAACCAAATATTTAAGTAACACCAATTTCCTTTTAAAGGGAAGTGTTTTCTGCACACATACGTATAAAATGGGAGTGCAACTAATGATTATTTTTACTACTGATTAATCTCTGCTTTATTTACCTGATTCAGTCTATAAAATGTCAGAAAATTGAGCAAAAGGAGCACATTGGTGTCTTCAAATGTCTTGTTTTGACCAACAAAAACCAAAGGATATTCAATTCGCAATGAAGTCACAAAGCAGCAGTGTTAAAATTACTTAAAACAATCAGTTGAGTATGAAAACAGTTGCAGTTTTATTCTTTTGTTGATCAAACTGCAGCTGATCGTTGCAGATCAACACATGAAGGAAAATTCTCTTCCTGTTATCAAGTACACTAATGAGGTAAATGCAGGTAATTATTCTGATTTCTTAAATTTTGGTCAGTCGACTAGAGTGGAAACGATTAACCAATTAAACAACTAATCAACTGACAGAAAATAAATTGGCAACCATCTTAATAATCGAACAACTGCTTAAGTTATTTATCAAGAAAAAAATGCCAAACACTCTCTGGTTGGAGCTTCTGCAGAGTGATGATTTTTTTGGACTGTTGGTCAGAATAAACAAGATATCTGAGGACGCTGCCTTGGACTCAGAGAACGTGAGCTGGACTCTATTCACTGTGTTCATAAAAAGTGTACAGACCAAACCATTAACTAAACAAATAATCATCCAATTACCCAATAATGAAAATAAGTGTTAGCTGCAGTCGACACAGTGAGGAGTATATAGTGGTAAACATTCAGTTCCAGGCGTGACTCAAATGTCTGTGTGGAGCAGTCTTGTAACTTTAGATCTGAGGTTAATATAGCTGGATATTCACTGGGTTGTGAGGGGTAACAGTTCTATACATAAACCTATTTATCTGTCTATTTAAATGCTTCGCCTCATGTGCTCTATACATTGGATACTGAATATGACATTTAAGCCACTGAGTAGACCCTTTAGGTCGGGGTATTCTTCAAACAAACTAGTTCGTACAACGCGTCATCCGGCCATATCTGAAATGCTTATAGATGTTCTGAACAGCAAATGCTCAAAGCCGCAGTGACACGGCTGCCATCACAGAGAGGAGGAAGACATGATAATAGTTCAAATGGGAATAATGGTGCCAACCTCTGAACAGTCTCTCCTTCGTGATGTGGCACTTGTTTCTACTCAGGAAAAGTGACGGAAGCAGTTGAACAAAGAACGAAAAAAAAAAAGCAAGTTTAAAAGAGAAAATCAAATCCTGTGCACTTTCTCATCTGCACACATGGCCAGTTACTGCATGAAGCAAATATGTTTGCTAAATACATGGTTTCCAAAAAAACCCAAAAAAACACAATTGTCGGACGCAGCCGCTCCCAAATTCCAATGTCAAAAAGGAGTTGAGGAAAGGGTTCAGAAGCTGTTCAACAGTCTCATCGAGAACTTTGTTTACAGTGTCACCTATAATGAATGGAGGCACTGCGTGTAACAAATGCAGTTACATGTAGTAACTGCATTTGTCCATATGTGTAAAATGTCCTCATTTTCATTCAGTATGCTAATCAATGAGGTGATAACTGGTAATTATTTCTGTTATGTCTTATTAAATCCATACAAAATCACAAGGAAAGAGACAGAGGTAAAGACATACATGCAGAGATGTAGACAGTGCAAAGGGGCTGTGATTCAGTAACACGAGTGTATACACACCGGCCGGTGTTTTTGGCCGTCACCCCTTTTATCCTTCTTCAGTGTGTCCACTCCCAGTGTCGCTGCTTATCTTAACATTTATTCGTCAGCCTTTATCACACCTTCTATATACTGACATGCCAACTTTTCCACCTCAGCCGCATATAAAACTCTTTTGTTGCACGTATTAGGTGTTTCACTGGTGTTTCTTCAAGGGTTTTTCTTGTGCATTTGGTTGCTATAAACATGCTCCATGAAATCATGTGGGTCATATAGAATATGGCTCCACCTGCACCGCCTTTATTCATGGAGCTACACTCATCAAGCACTTTATTAGGAACGCCATAGTAACACTGGGTGGGGCCTGTGTTTGCTTTCTAAACAGCTTCAGTTCTTCATAGCATGGATTCCTCACGATGTTGGAAACTTTTCTGCTCCATGTTGATATGATTCATCACATCATCTGCATCACATCATATGCAATTTCCCCACTGAGGGACTAATAAAGGATTTCTTATTCTTATCTCTGTAGATTTGTCCAATGCACATTCATGTTGCCAGTCTCCTGTTCTACTGGTAATACTGGATTCAGGTCTGGAGACTGGGGAGGCCACAACGTTTGCTTTGTGACATGGAGCATTATCATGGGGGAAGTAGCTGTTAGTCCAAGTCACTGAGATCACATTTTTCTCCATTCTGATGTTTAATGTGAACATTAATTGGAGCTCCTGACCTGTATCTGCAGGTTTTAATGTGTTGCACTGATGACACATGATGATGATAAAATAAATGCATGAATTAGCAGGTGTACAGGCGTTCCTAAAAAAGTGCTTGGTTAGTGTATCATCACTGAAAAAAATCATTGCACTCAGAAGCTTCACAATTCATATATGCATACACACATACACATGCACGCGCACACGCACACACACACACACACACACATATATATATATATATATATACACATTCTCCGTCACAGGGCCATGAAACCAAACTGCAATCTAATCACAGAGGGCACATTGATCTGTTGGGTGTGAATGCAACACAAATCTGTCCTCATGACGACTGATTTATGGAATTCAGGTTACAGACTCAGAGTGTACACTATGTGTCTGCAGCCGTGTCCACTGAGGTGACTGGAGCTGCCAGGACCTGCCCCCGTCTTCTGCAGTCACCTTGACTGACCCAGTTTGTCTTACCGAGTGGCCATTCACCTAAAGCCAGACTTATGTTTGCTGCTGTCAGTCACGCTTTAAAGAAGACAACAGAAAGCCTATGTGACCTTAGACCAACAAACTCACACGTACACATAGGGCTGGGCGATTAATTGGAATTCAATTACGATTTTGATTTGGATTTTGGCTTCCCACGATTATGAAAAAAGACATAAAATGACCATTGTTCCATATGCCTTGCTCCTGTGTTGCTCTCATTCTGTCCTGTGACGTAAACATAGCAGCGCACACTACCTTTTACAGCGGAGCGCTGCACCCTGCCCCCGAACACTGACAGTAGTTTACTTTCAGCACGTTTTGAGAGAGAGGAGGGAGCAGCTAATTTAGCAACCTGGGAAGAATGACAGATGAAAGGCAGCCTTTGGTTGAAAAGAAAGGGAGGAAAAATTCCGTAATTTGGAACCACTTCAGTTTTGAACAGTCAGACATGGAACAAACTAAAATTCGTTGTAAGGTTTGTTACATGGTTTGTTTGTTTTTTAAAGGGAAAGGTTTGGGCATGTTATTTTAATTAAGGCAGCTCATGTTTCAAAGTGTTTGTTCTTACTCCTTTTGGCCTCAGCACTACCTCAAAAGTAGTTTAACATGTTTAAGTTGAACATTAATATATTAATCGTGCCGCAGGGGAAAGCAGACTAGATTTTCATAAACACAGTTCAACTTGGAAAACAAATTAATGGATATACAAAGTTATATGATGTCCCATGGACCCACCACCTGTGGGAGGTGCTGTAGGACTTTGGTGCATTGTGGACTGGGTGGTAATCGCACCTGCGACCTGGGCCCAGACCCAGATAAGTGGCAGATGATGACATGACATTAATATACTAATCCTACTATAGATGTTTATTTAGATTGCACTGGAGTTTGTTGTGGCATTGAGTACACTACCACATAGTTTTGTACATTTATTTTTATTTATTCTTTGCATACATGTTTATATATTTTTTCATTTTGTTTTAATTCATTTTTGTCAGTTTAGCTGTAATTGAACATTAGTCATTGTGTTACAAATAAAAAACCTGTTTCAAGTTCAATGAAAGCAAATTCTAAAATCAATGAATAATTGTTTTGAATAATGATTGATTTCAATATGAATCATAATAATCGTGATTATGATTTTTGCCATAATCAAGCAGCCCTACGTTCACATGCAGCCACAGCTCTTAATGCCCAAGGAGCTTTTCTAGTATGGATAAATTAGCCATTTAGGCATAAAGAGAATTAGGTGAGAGGTGTTAGCAGAGAGGTGCCAAATTTCAACATTATGATTTTTTTTTTTTTTTTTTTTCTTTGCTAAAACAAATGTCTTTAGCATGACATGCACACTTCACTGTGTGGTCTGTAACACAGCCAGTTACAGACCATCCTCCAAATACCTAAAATGGGATATGCATACATACAGTATGTCAGTGCTGCTGACAGATTACCTGTCAGGTTTTGGATGTGTTACTACCTGAATTTGAGTGGCAAACATTTTATGTTTTGGACATTAATCTACAGAGCTGTATTTCCTCTAAAACAAATTGTTGGGGTCGGAACAGAGATTTTTCACACGGGTGTAAGTTTTCTAAGAAAACCACCAAATACAAGTACTGCTCACTTTCACATGGCTTCCTCTAGTTGGGAAGAAAAATCTTATATACAATGATCAGAATTTCAGATGTGGGTGGATGGCTTAATTTTGTATTACCCTGGTTTTTGGCATAGCACAAAAACACACAAAACTAACAGGAATATAGCCAGAAGAGACAACAAGTGAGGTCTAAGCATAGTCAGCACCTTTAACCTTCTACTGTCAGCTCTGCTGGTAAACTGGATATATTTTCTTTTAACAGCGCCGAAGTTATATACAACAGAGGTTTTAAAGAAGTTTGATCACACAACTGCCATGTTAGGACGTGTTTACACATCATATATTATGGTGAACCATTCATTGTCACTGCGTCCTCAGTTTTTATGAGATTTCGTAATGTTCTGCAACATTTCATTTCTTTAACATTTCGCATTCTTAACAATCTGTAACTCCGTTTTGGTAGCATTTCAACAAATACTTTGGGAGTTTCGAGAATTAATTATGCAAATTTTGAAAGACACAGAGTGAGGGAGTTTGTACTTGAGCACTGGTTGCGGTGAAGCAAAGTTTTCGTCACATACTGCAAGATGTGTTGCAACAGAATCTCTACAAACGTCTAGTGCTTTTGACAGTTTTTTGAAGGTTTGAGTGCTGTATATCTACAGTTTTTATAACTTGCTTATAAATCCCATGCACTTTGATCAATTGAAACTAAATTTCACATGCTGACTGAGACATCACCTACTTATGTCTTCTTACTTTCAGAGAAAAACATGCAGTCAGTTATGAGACATAAACTTTTTGAATTTTTACCACCCCTTAGACGCTAAATGACCAAAGACAGCACAGTGAAGCTCAGAGCTGGCATCCGTACAGGCTCATCAAATCTGGTTACACAAGCTTGAATCAAACTTGATTTAAGAGCACCTATGTGACATTGACCTTAACAAAACTTAAGAAAACTTTAAGGTTTTGAACATAAAATCATGTGATCAGAGAGGGAGGATCCCCCATTCAGAAAGCTGTGAGATCATATACAGAGTCCAGGGGCAAAAAACATGTTTCTAGCTTGTGTTCCCAGCTCAAACAGCCAATTATGATTCTGATGTGAAAAACAAACACCAATTTGGGAACAATGGATTGACCCTGCTGCACTGAACGGGGGCACTTTAGAAGTGGGGATATGATGGGCGGCTTATTGCTGAGCTGAAAAACAATGAAGTGTAGTTTTTGGCCACAAGGACCTGAACAGCCTTTACCTGCTACTTGTGTTTTTCTTGCTTTTGCTTTTCCTTTTCAGGCTTTCCCTCTCTCGACTGCTGATGAAGGGCGGCATGGAGGCATAGCCATGTTCTGCTTCTGCAAAATAAATAAACAACATAGTGGTCACATGTTCTGATATCTGGCAACGCATCTGCACCACAGTGAAAAGAAGCCAAACCGGGAATAGGAGAACTGCAAAATGTGCCACATTTGATCTTGATCCTTGAGATCTTGATCCTTAAGACATTCGGTAGCAATATCCCGTGCTGAAGCATAGGCATGCAATGAATGGATTTCATGCAGTATATTTATACAGTATTTTCTCCCCTCAGCCTGGACAATGATGTCATCTTGAACTGGAATAAACCCCACTTGCAAACCACAACAGAGGGAAAGGAGGGGCCTCCATGAAAACAATACCTCCCTGCACATCTGACTGCATCTGCTACATATGGATTCATTCTTTCATTATCAGAAATGCAAGTGCACGTGTGTTTGCACATATGCATCATAGACCCAAAATGTCTGAATACTGAGTAACACCTATCTTGGATAGGCGATGATTTCTGCTGTATTGTGCAAAATCCGATAACGGTAAAGTATTTAATGCATGGTCCCATTACTTGGTGTAAAATAATAAATATAAAATAAAATAAAGGACAGGCAGACAGGATTTAAGAAAGCTTCAAAATGACAGGTGCATAAATTAGCGTGATTTGGGGGGATGGGTGTCGATGTAATGCTTCAGAAATAAAACACACCGTAGTAAACAATGTAATTATACTTTACCTCGTTCTCTGCGATCAAGGTACTCGGCTGCTTCGATCAACATCTGCACCATTCCGATCGCCGCCATTTTCAACAATAACACTGATAATATAACAATCCGATGAGGGATTCCGAGGCTGTACACAACCTGCTTCAGGTCCTACCACTGGCTCTCCTTCTAACACTCAGGTGGCTCGCTGCTCTGTCAGTGATTATTTTAAAAGGCGAGGGGTAACGTTAAGCTGTTACTCCTGCAGCGTCTCAAACTGGCTATTTAAAAGTTAAAGGTCATGAATACAGCACCAGTCTGTGTTGAAAGCTGAACAGTTTTCGTCCTTAATGACTGTTCAAATGGTTCAGGTAATGGTTTGTTGTTAGCTGGCTAGTCAAGGCTGGTGCTGACGCGTCTTCAGCAGCTACGGTTGCTTTGCCCCGTCCGTTTTAAAAGCAAACCGTTTGCTAAATATTGTTAGTTTAAGCTAAAGGTAGTTCTTCGAAGAAAAAAAAACGGCTTGTTGACAAACACGAAACGAAGGCTTGCTTGACATATAAAATATATCGAGTTCTAAGTGCTGTTTGGGGATCAAAAAAAAGGAAAAGCAAGTTGGCTAATGTTAGCGCTATAGACAAGCTGCCAGAATAACGATGAAAAGTTCTTCCTAGCTAAAGTATAAAGGTTGAGCCAGTCGAAAGACAAGGAGGCTGTTGGCTTGTTCAGTTGTCACAGAATTGCCTGATGTGAAATGAAAAGAAAAACAAGCTAGCTGTCTTAAAGTTCAACCGACGATGGCATCCAATCTTATCGGTTCGGGGCTATGTGGCTGGCTAGTTTTGTGCTGGTTTATCGATGATCACGCCTGACACGTCTCGCTGGAAATGCAGATAGCGACTGACATCAACTAGGGCCTAGGGCAGTGTTTATCAAACTGCTGCCAAAATAGTGGCTTGTTGATCTGGACAACGGCTAACTACTGTACTTTACCACAAAGCTTCTGTGTTCTGCGATGTGATTGGGTACTGGACATAACAAATCAAGATGCTATTGGACGCTTAAGTTGTCAATCATCGGGAGGGCTCGGCACTGACTGCCACCGAGGGCCTTTGTCAGCCATTAAGGTTCTAATTCACATTCATCTACATGCACTACGGGGAGCCGCAATGGACACTGTTTCTGCGCTGCCGCGCCGTGATTGGTTGCTTTCTGATAAACTTGATATCCATTGCCTGTAATGCCCACGAGCTAACGTGACAACGCCCGCTACTGACAGAAGACACGCCCCTCTGCCATGCTGTTTCGCGGTGTATGTCAATGACTGGCTCCCGTGGTGTTGTTTGTCTTGTTTCTTGATCAGGGATTGGTCAGATTCACATGTTCTCTTTCTATTGGTCTCTTGTTTCTCCTATCACAAAGAGTCTACCCGCGCAGGCGCACACCCACTGCTTTCAGAGACCATTGGAATGAAAGCCCGTATCCGTAAGGAGATGGATGCCCATTATAAACCAGGACAGGACCTACAGCAAAATGGAACGGATTTATTTATTGGAAAAACACCGTTCGGCATGGACTAAATTTAATCCGCGAATCAGAACCCGGCTGATAGTGCACACCTTCAGAGAACACTAAATTGGATCGCATTTGGCTGCACAAGAATACATACCCAAGAAATACCTGAGTGGAAGCTAGAAGCTAGAACCTATGGACTGACTATGAAATACTGTGCTCACACTTATACATGTTAAACATCATATTGTGAAGACATTAACAATTTCCAATTAGACAATGTTGCTGTACATCAAGGCAGGTGCTGTTGGCCTTAAAAATATACATATGCTTTCATAATCAGGACTGCAAACACATTTTTAAAGGCTTTTATTTCAAATAAAACACCATCTACTTCAACAACATAAAACTCCACAGGGGGTCTCCTCCCAATATTCAGGTGTGGCCTTCTGCAAGCAGTGTTATTTACATTTGTGTGTTTACTTGTAAAGAGGTATATACAGAATTGTTGCTGCACACAAAACAAGTTAGAAACAGCATAATATCTTTCACTGTGAGAGGAAGACAGAGGTACGTTTCTTGGGTATCACAATGAGTTGCTGATACTTTCAAGCAATGAAGTCCAGTGGTCTGTTGAATCCACCTTTTCTGTTCATGTACTGCCTAAAAAAATAAATATATAAGAAAACATTACATCACTGTTACCCTCGCAACACTTGCAGATTACATCATCGAGCACCAATGGGAGAGCCGGGATCTCTGCATAGAAACACCTGCAGAGGTGATTGGCTACAATAACAGTGATTTATACTAAGAGCGCTGACTGTCAGGGGACTGAAAAGTTGACGTTTTAACTCAGCAACCTGACTGACAACTGTGGTTCAGACAACAACTTTGAAAACATCACTACATAACACCTACATAATAAAACACAGACTTATGAATCCTTTGCAAAAACACAACTACAAACAGCTCTGTTATCAGAAACAGTTTTTTGCTGACGTACCTGTATTTTCTCTTCATGGTCACATTGACAGCATATGCATTTACTGATCCGTCCGTTTTCTTCCCCTGTTTGAGAACAATGTTACGGTATCTCACATGTCACATATGAAACATCACAAACATGACAGTTCAAAAGAAAGAAAGTGACATTAATTAGGAAATGTTGTCTCTGTTTGAGTCCCCATAGCACCTTTTCTTTACAAAACTAATTTGTTGGGACAGTTTAGAAACTAAGCCTTTGCAAACCTTTAAAAATGGACTACAAAACTACAGCAAACACTGCAGAAATCATTAAAACAAAATAGTAAACATGGGATGTTTGATTTACTTGTTGGTGTATAAAACCAAGATGGTAATTCTTTTAAAACATTAGAAAAATAATGAGAATGATCTGAATGCTCAATATGCATTTAATAATACTGAGTTGTTTTGATCCACTGACAAAAGAGTTCCATCTGCTTCAACTCTTCTGGGAATTAATGCATTAGCCACAACTGCCAACTCAACGTTCGCTTTAAATTCACATGGCTGCAGCTGCTTCACTGAGACACAATTTAGATTTTTTCAATTTTCAGTTTTTTTTTGTGTGTGTGTGTTTCTTTTTACGGTCAAGTGATCAGTCTATTTTTTAGACTTAGTGACCTTTATAACTGCCCTAAAACATAGAAATCAACAAGAAATCAGAGCCTGTTACATGAAGAAAAAACAACAAAATGCAGAGGCTACTGTTTGTATCAACTGAAGCTGCTGTTCACACTGTGTTTGCAGAAACTTATATCACAATGGTACATTGAGCAGGCTCACAGTAACAAATACACATGTTCAGTTTAACTGAAGAAATCAACTGCACCTCCTTGTGGCTGCATAACACAGGACACCCTTTCTCACCTTAGTGGTATCAAAGGAGGCAAATCCCATCAGTTTCATCATCTCGATTTCCTCTTCTGTTTTGCCCTGCATGTCCTCCGCTGCAAAATAATGATGGCATTGAATTTTGGCAAAAACATAAATGTTGCATTTGAAAATGCCATAAACAGAGAAAGCTGAATTTCCTGCTTAATGTGCATGAATATGGAATGTCAACATATTATTCACTGTACCTGAAATCTGAATGGGCTTTGCTGTCTTTTCCTTAACCTCTTTACGTTCATCCTCGCGTCTGTCTTTTTGTCTCACAGGAGAGAGGGAGGAGGAGCGATGACGTCTAGCAGGAGACCTGCAGAGGGAACACACAGGTGGCTGCAGGACAAGTTATCACAACTACTGAGGGCAGACATGTCTGTGACTAGAGTGATTAAGGTTGTTCATGGTTTTTAAAATCTGTTTAGGTTGCACAAAAAAATATGAATGATAAAGAGAACCATAAATTCACATGTGAAAGACTACCTCTGCAGGGGGAACGCCTCAACATTTGTGCAGAAGGTGGAAAACACTCAATTGTAAACATCTGGTTTTTAATATAATTTGTACATAATCTTGTCCAAGATACCTTCATCTATTTCTCTTGAGGTTAAAAAAAAGAACTGATTTTTAAAACGGATTTCTGTCATTAACCTGAAAAGACAAACAGATACACCAACAAAGAGAAACACAGTTCAGGACTTATTCACCTCGAACGCCTCCGGTGAGGAGATCGTGAGCGACTTCTGCGCCTGTCTCGGTCCCGATCTCGAGAACGAGAGCGTTCCCTCTCCCTACGCCTTCGGTCACGCTCCCGTGACGTTGAGCGGGAACGTCTTCTCTCTGCAGGAAAGGTGGAAATTAGATCGTGACGTTAGCTGTAAACAGGGCATACTGGCATCCACACACTCTTCTCTACAAAGACAATTTAAAAAAAAAATGCCTTCCAGTTTTAAATTCACAATACAAATGTAAAAATATCATTACTGTTTTATGTAGAGTTTTCTTTTACAAAGATATATAGAATTCAAATGTATAACACAAGGCAATGGGATTACTGATAGGTGACTGATAGAATCTGGAAAAAGAAGCATGGAAAAGCATGCTCTGAAACTGCCAATATAATGATCAGGTATATAATTCTTATTGTTGATACAGTTACAGATACTGCAGTGTTATCAAGACTGTTTTCCTTTGATCTTGGCCCACAAAGTTTGCAAGAACACATTAGCATGCAGCTGATGTTCTACATGAGAGATCAGCCTCTGATCTCAACCAAAGTGCCTTCAAAAACCTTTACAATTTGGTTGGGAATGAAGTCCCTGCTTCATAAGGTACATTTTCAAACAGTATCCTGTATTTGTGGTTGAGAAAGTTGTGACAAGCTGAAGACTGAGTAGCAAATTCTTTCATATGGTAGCCACCAGTCTTTGAGGCCAGACACACCTGATGTGAGACAATAACAATCAGTAGTGTCTGTCTCAAATGGCAAAAAGGGCACTCGCATAAGGTTTTTTTTTTTTTCCAAACAGACACTAGTATGTGGTATTTTACCACATATACGGGCCTATACAGAGCCATGGTATACTGCAGGAGCCAAACAGGTTCTTCTCTTCAAACTCTAACTCTGCTGCTAATCTGACACTTACATTTAGTGACATATTCAAAAAAGTTAAAAACATGAGTTACAAAACAAAAAACATTTATCCCATTTAAATACTATATTGGATTGTCTTTACAAATTGATAATGGCTGAATGTGATAACACAGAGACATAGTGGCCCACCTCTATTTGTTCCTATAAACAAGGCAAGAAACATCTTTCAATAATGCCCCAGAGCGGCTAAATACAAACAATAGCATCAACTCGACAGCCAGTAGCTTAAGTTTGTCTGAATTTACAATTTATCTGTGCAAAAATAGCAATGAAATTGCACAAGGATTTCCGCTAGTGCAGAAGCTAATTGTCACTTGTAAATATCCAGTATTTTAGGAAACGCCTAGAACACTCTGTTAATCTCCACATCCTCACACTGCTCTACACACACAGTCACTGCGATATAAAGTCACACGGTTTCTTTAAACCATGTTACCGGTGTCTAACGACAAGTATAATCCTGCTGAATGATTAACGTTACTGAGGAACATGTGAAGTTAGCTTAGCAACTTAGTTAGTTACAGAAAGGCGGAATAAATGCTATACGCGTCACGTATTAATGTGTAAAGTCAGTGTTAAAGAAAGAAAATAAGTTCACCAACATCTTCTCATAGGCACATCTGCTTTTGTTCCAGTAAAAAAGAGAAAATGACTTTAGAGCCAGATAAACACACGCAGTGTAACGTTAGCTAAATTAGCTACGTCTTACCTCGTCTTTGGGGAGTTCGGCTCCTGCTCCTGCCCATTTCCCTCACAGATCAAATGTTACCCTCGTAGATGAAAGCAGTACTAAACCGAAAATTTGTGGTTGCAAATATTAACAAACTGTGGCTTGTTTTAATTTCGTTAACGTTAATGGCTGCCACTCAGAGCGTTCCTCTGTTGTCTTTTGTGGAGGGTACAGGAGCTTCCGGTGACCTTAATGAGTAAGAGCGCCCCCACCGAGCTGGAGGCGAACCTAAAGCCAGTTAACAGTACACATGGGTCTGGACTGTTCAGATGGCACACCAGCTCTTAACCTAAGCACCTTAGAGCACCTTAATGAGGACTTAGGACTTCACACAAATGCACTGGATTATACTGTACAACATCTACAGTGTAAATGCTCCTTTTTCAATCCTGCTTTTGCTGCATTCTGAAGCCAAGGCAAGTGGTAAATACAGGAGGACAACAAGTGAAAGAAACGCAAGATAATCAAACAGAGAAAGATAAGACATAAACTACATGTGCAGTTGGTTTTAAATCAAACTTGATCTTTAATGACTGATACATGGTAACCTTGCAACACTCACTTTTACATTCTAATATAAAATAAATTAAAACCATGAGCAAACATCACACATCAGCATTTTGATAAAAGCTACTGGTTTAAACAGAAAAGAATTACAACTGTTAAGAGGTATTTTGCACACTTTTCAATTACATTGAAAAGAAAATGAGAAAAGTGGAATGTTTAGTACCTTCAGTATCTTCTGTTACTGGGTTTTGAACTGCATTGACAAGCAACAAATTCTTTATGGTTTATCCTTTTTTTTGGTAATAGTGGCATTAACAGCGGCTTGTGTTTTGTTGCGAGATAGTATAATTTCCCCTGCTTTCTTTTCCTGTGCCTTTCCCTGCTGTCATAACATCAGCACACTGATAGTTTTACACAAAACCAGCATTCAGAAGAGCACAATCAGTAGCTATCAGTATATTTCTACATGTACTGCACCGGTGCTCACATAGCATACCTGCAACATCTATCTGATAATTAAAACCAAATCATGACTAGAAGATGCCTATGACGATGAACAAATGCAATGTACTAGAATGTCAATATACATATGTCAAGTGCCTATAGATGGATAAGGGGTGCATAATTCTTCGGGACTTAAATTTCCCCCGTGTCTTGCGAAGGTGTGGATGAAAAATGAAACAAATTCTGAGCGCCAAGTGCACAGGATCAGAGCAGTAATCCCAGTCTGAAAAACAAACATGTATGAATGTCTATACAGTGAAGTTAAGTAATGGTTTGATAGCACAGCAGGTGAAAATAAGACATGAGTAATACACGGACTGTGCATGTGTGTGAGAGAGTGTGTGTGTGTGTGTGTGTGTGTGTGTGTGTGTGTGTGCAAGTGTGTGTGTGAGAGAGACAAGTAGTGGTGTGTCAGAATGTTGGGTTGTGTCCGACCTGGGTCAAATAGTAGGTGAAAATAATCATCAGTGGTTTTAACTAGCTTTAGATGAATAACCACATAGATCAAATCAGTGCAGTTTACAGTAAAGCATTTGAAAGTCAGTCTAGTACACTGTGTCTGTGAATGACATCTTAGCCGACTGTTTGAACGGATCTGATGTGGTCAACTCCGTCTGCTACTCATACACCACACACTAAGAAATATTTCACAGTAGTATTTCACCGAGGTCTGGTGTTTCTGGACGCCTCAGGTCTCTGCTTTCTCCTTCTGCTTCTTGCTCTTTTTGAGGAACGATGGCGGTTTGAACTTCTTTTTCTTCTTGGACGGGGACTTGGAGGGCGAACCCTCGGGGGTGCCACCTTGTGGTTTGGCGGGTGGAGCAGCAGGGGTGGAGGAGGTGTCGTTGGTTGAAAGAGCCTTCATGCCCTTCTCTAATTCTTCTGTCGTCTGCTTCTCCTCCTCGCCTCCTTCCTGTTTGGCTGAAGAGTTGTTCTTTGCCTCTTCTGCTCCGAGCATTGTAGAAAAATAAATAAATAAATACAAAGGATTTTCAGCTATCAGAAAGAGAGATTTGAGTGGGGTGGAGCTGCAAAGCTACATGCTAGACATGTCGCGGCAGATGAACATGCTGGCTTTATGAGAAGTGGGTTGTCATACAGTTTATCTGTACTTACTAGTGAGACAAGACCAAAGCACCAGAAGTGTGCCCTATGAATCAGTGAGGAATGACACAGAAAAGGACAGACAGACAGACAGACACAGAGGGAGAGAGTACTACAGATACAGTAGATACACAGACTGATGGATTTCCCTACAAAGGGCTGAAGTGTCAGTGCAGTGACAGCCAAAACAACAGACCTGTACCAGACAACACCTGACCCCCCATGTTACTCCAAATCATATTTAACATAGAAATGTCACCAGACGTCAGTAAGTGAACTTTCCACTTCACAGAGTCCACACAGCTCGCTCTCAGTAGTTTTCACACAGACATTTTTTTTATCTGCAGAAAATAGTTTCTGAGAAAACATTTTACAGTGAGGTGTGTGTGTATGTGTATTTGTCTTGACCAATAAGCTGTATCAGGGTTAATTCAAATTCCCAAACAAACAATAACTTACATTATATTCAGCTTCTACCTACGAATGATGTGGTCCCATGTGAACACATAAACACAGCCCTAATTATGCAGTTTCACAGAATTTTTTTTTTGGTGTTAAATTCTTAATTATAACTAGATGTATATCTGCTGCATATGAGGAGGAGTAACATGGTTGTCAGTGAGTATCTTAAGCATGAGGAGGCAGAAACAGCAGCAAGTCACACATGCATCTATGTAAGACTTGGAGAAGGCTGCTGGTCACATGGCCAAGCCTCACCTGACAGAGGAGGGTGGCTGGGCGGAGGGCCCTTTGTGGGGGAGGTAGCAGGGGTAGACTCCTTGTCATTTGCCACCTCCTCCCCTACTTGCACAAACACACACACAGACACTCACAGTGAGGGACAGTGAGGGTTCAGCAGCGCAGAAAGTTAAATTTGTGAGGCAAAGAGAAGTGAGCACAGTTTACACAACAGTCACAAGTGAAACTGAGTTCTTTTAAGGGTGCTGTATGTGGCTCCAAAAACAACTATAAAATGTAAAACTGCTCTATACTGCATTTGCTGTGTTTTACATTTAGTTACATGCAAAAATCAAAAATCTGTTGCATTGCTTTACAACACAAAATGGAGGAGGGCAAAAGACTGAACAAACAGATTTCCCAGTTTAGTACAATAACAGATGGTGGAGTCAGTGAAATCTTGGTATAAATCTGAATTTGAAATTGAAAAATTGGTATTTGAGGACATTACACACAGCACCTTTAAGATGGTTAGAAGAAAGTGTTCAGTGTTCTACTAGTCAAAATGAGGGCTGTCTATGTCTACACTATATAACCAAAAGTATGTGGACACCCATGTGGAGTCGACTGAGGCACTGTTGGTAACTGTTGATTGGTTAAATAGTCAAAATGTGTGTAAATAGAAATATTAAGCTTTACAGTTTTCTCTTAAACTCCACTCTTTTATCTTTTAGTTTTTATTTTCCCTTTTCTCCACTCAGTTCATAAAATAAATTCAAATCTAATTTATTTGACTTTTTTCCTTGGCCTTTTCAAAACACTCACATGGAATGAGATGTTCATCTATCACATGAGGTTCAAGTGTCCTCATACTTTGGCCATTTAGTGTATAAGACTATATGGATGTACACTAAACTGTTAATAATAATCTTTTAATATTGCTTTAAGAATAAATCTAGTTTAAAACTTGAGAATAAACAGATACCTACTTTATACATATAAGTGTTATTACAGTACTGTATATGCTGTATGCCTAAGAGACTAAATAGAGTTACATAGTTAATTAGTTAGTTAGTTAGTCATGTGAGCAGCTGTGGGTTGATTTGAATGAACTATACCATTGGTGCCTCCGTCCTGTTTCCTCTGCACTTCTTTGCGGTACTCCTCCAGCTCCTGGTCCGTCAGCTGGTTGAAGGGGTTGGGAGGTTCTGGCTCTGGTGGGACTTTGGGTGGGCTGACTGGAGACTAATAGACAAGCAGAGACACAGCTTTTAACTCTGCAGTTAAAAAAAAAGAGGAGACAGATTTTTATTTTTATTTTTGGTGAGCAGAGAGACTGCAGTTTACCGGAGGACTGTCCTCTGTTATGACGCTGGCGAGGACTTGAGACTGTGGTCCCGCTGTCTTCATGTCCTGGCGATTCTGCTGTCGGATCTGAGGAGACAAAATTAATTGTAAATGTTTTTATTTGATTCACATTACAGAATGTGGAAGGCAAAGACAGAAAAGGGCAAAAGCAAAGAAAAGTTACCTTGTTCCGTGTCTCAATCACCTCTTGAGGGTTGGTGAAAAGAGGCACAAACTGGTTTGGGTTCTCTATCTTGATGGATGTGCTGCCAGCTTGTGTCACCTCTTCTGTCTTCAGCCACTAAGGAAGAGAAAACCAAGATCAAAACAATATCTCATTATCCACTTTAAAAGAAAAATGAGTAGAAGTCTTTGACTCAAGATGGTCAAAATACAGAGGATCCTGCATCTTATTTAGTCAGACATGGGCTTACAGGATAAAAAACACTTTCTTCCCTAATCTTTTTTTTCATTAAAAAGTATGATATGAAGGAGATTTATTGATATGGATTAAATTTTGCCACCAGAGGGCAGACTCTGCACTGCAGTAGTCTTCTCTGAGCAGTGGGCTTTCCCCTGCAATGCAGAGAAGAGGTGAGAGAGGAGGGTGGGTGGGACGGAGGAGGAGAGAAAACAGAGAGGGACAGCCAAGCTCCTCCCACTGATGTAAGACAATCACTCCCATATCGCTTTTCTCTCTGAAGGACTCATCCCTGCAGCTCTCATCTCTCTTTTCTCTAAGGTACAGAAAAAAACCATCTACACCAGCCTCCACATGAACAGGAAGTTGATCTTAAATAGAGAAGTACTCTTGGTCTTGGTAGAATGCACATCAAATGTCACTGAATGAGTCTGTTACTGTGTCTCCTCTGAGCATCAGTCATCATTTTAAAATGTAGCTCTGCACCTCTGCAAGCTTTAAGTCCTTTCCTCCTTCCCTCCTCACAGCTCACGATAATCTCACTCCTGGTTCTGATCCCTCTGCTCTCCACTTTCTTTATCCTTTTTTTTCTCTTTCACTATTTGAGTCAGAAACATTACACAACGTTTTGGTCATGATGGCCACAATCTACAACAGTCTGCACAATGTTGTAAATGTTGCAATGAACCATCAGTTTTAGGACTAGAGTTGGGACCATCACAATTATTTCGAATATCTGTGGTCTGCATTTTAGACCATTCTTGGACTCCTATAGTGTGCTCTGTTCAATAAATCACATGAAATAATTCCCAGAGCCTCACAGTGGTGCGCTGATGCCCAGGACTGGCTTGCTCTTGGCTGACTTTTTGGTAGGTGTTGGGAGTGTTGAGCCATCGGGTCCTCTCCTGCTGCTGGCGCTGGGCAAAAGGGTGCTGCCTCAGAGCCGGGTGGACTCCGTCATCATCAAACTGGTGGAAGGCCGTGACGGTCGCAGGCACCTCCACCTCCCTCCGCATCCGCGATCGCTCCAGCAGCACAGGGAAGCGGTAGGCGTAGCCGGTACGGTATCCCTGAAAAACAACAGATGGAGGAAGTTTTCAGGTGAAAAGATGCAGTAGACAACATCACCTGACCTCTGATGGACAGAAAATAGGCAGTTTTCTCTTGGTCCACACTTAGTCTGCTTTGTGCTGCCTCATGCTGTACTGACATGCATATCCACCACAACCACTCATCAGGGAATTACAGCATTTGATGGTACTTTTCCTCGAACACGCTGCATCATTGCTCTTAATATCTGACTGTGCAGGCTTCTGCAGACAAAGCAGTATTTTTCTTTTTTTTTTTTTACTGAGGTCAGCTCCCAATAGTAGCTCCCGTATGATATATATTGTACAACAAGAGATTCTGTGGTTTGCACTTTTGTTCTACAGAACGACTGTATAAAAGATGCATTTGCTGTTGAGTTACTGCTGATGCAATCTGAACATTTCATGCTGCTGCTTTCCCTCAAACGTTTTCCATCTGCAAACCACACAAAGGCCTTTCTGCTCTTACAGTGAAGCAGCTTCAGGAAATGGAGAAGTATTTCTCACAGTGCTTATACTCCGCTCACATGATATACAGTAGGATAGATGGTAGAGACACTGAAGATCTTAACTTATCTTAATGACTACCAAGCACTGACATGATCAGACAATTGGAGATAGTTGTAGGATAACAAGGATGGTTGTGTGTTGTTTGTCATTTCAGGTACTTTCATGTTATACAGCAGCAAGCTGGATATATCTCAGCTGAAACGTTTCCACTCATAGTTAGGAAATTGACTGAATTGGTTTCTACAATTTGTGCAATCGTAAATATAGTGAATTCCATATGACGTGCACGCAGTATCAGCACCTAACTGCTAATGTTCAATAAAAAGTGGTAAGCTGGTTCGATAAAGGGTTGCAGCTGACAGACTTTCTGCAGTCCTTGTGAATCACCAGACCCCCGGACATCAAGGTAAGCAAATCTTAACAATCATCACTGTAAACACGTGTCTCTTCAGTGTAACTGATGCCTACCAGGTTATCCAGGGTTCTCATGAGGGCTTCAAATTCATGCTCCCCGATGCGGCTCTTGTGCAGGGGCCCAAAGGTGGAGCCAGCCCAGCCCACGGTGCCAGTGGGGTTGGGTTTATGGGTGGTCCGATCCAGCAAAATCAGGTTGTGTTCACCACCCGCACAACACAAAGCTGAAATCTAAATAAAAAGGGTTTTAGAACAAGCTGCAGCATTTCTTCAGCCCTTTCTATTCAAAAACTTTTTCTGCTCATTTTCTCTTTTTTTTCTGAGTTCACATACACACACACTTATATTCATAAAAGCATGGTGCCTTGCTTAAGGCACTTAATTTACAATGAGTTGGGAAAATATAACACAACAGCCTCTATGGTTCAGAAGGATGGATGACCTTACAGTCACATTTCTGCTCCCCTACAGGCCACTGTTGGTCCTGTAGGATTACTGCAGCGTATATTTGGCATGCGACACTTCTGCAGTGTATTATAATGAAGTGCAGAGCTGCTGGTTGAATTACAGTGAAAAGGTATCAACAGAAGGGCAACTACCCAGGTGTAACACTGGTACATCTATATAATGTACACATGCCAGCTCACTCTCCCACTCACACACACCTACAATCACGCAGTGGCAGCACTTTGTCTTCAGTATGTCAGCCGTTAGTCAGTGGACTGTGTGTGTGTGTGTGTACTACCTGGATCTGGCAGGCAGCCTGGATGTGGTAGATGGTGTAGAAGGCCTCCTCCACAGACTCCCCAAGAGCCACGATGCCGTGATTCCTCAGCACCAGAACCTGGGATCCGCATAAAATCGACATTAACACTGAAATAAAAGCAACTCTCAGGTTTAACCTGCGAGCAGCAGCACTATCTTAAATAATTAATCCAGTGTAAGGCAACATCACCTATTGTCTTCTCTCTGTTCATTCTGTTCAAATCCTCCCATGTGGGAGGCACAGGAGCAGCAACTGCTGAATAAGGAGGTGATATGCAGGTATCATATTAATGGCTCTGCCTCCTGTGATCTGCTCACCTTACAGGTGGGTCCCAAGCTCTTCTGCAGCTCCACTCTGTCCTCCTCCTCCTCCATGACTCCATTGTAGTCATAGTAGGCCACGTCACCAACCAGCAGAGCCTCATGGGACAGTGGCAGGAGGCCGCACTTCATAGCTGAAACCTGGAGATAATTATCCGTCAGTTGTGGCAGCAAAGATCATCAACAGGCTCATATTCTCAATGCTAAAGACACAATGTGCTTTACAAGCTAATCAATGCTGGACAATGGTGTAATGTTACCATACTCAAGCAGAACCAGATGACATTGGCATTGCTACAGCTATGAAATAATATTCATAATCCCCAATGATCCACACTGTGTCATTGAAATGATACTGTGTGGCTTCCCATGTGAGTCTAGATGAGACCAGCAGAAGTGTGACAGTGTCTCCTCTAAACAAGACAGGACAGAGCTGTGAGCTAATGCCAACCTCTCTCTTGGCATCAGCCCAGGCTGACTCACCGCAGCTGTGGCCGGTGTGTGGAGGTGAAGTAGACAGCGAACATCTGGCCGGGCCGAGTAGATGGCCGAGTGCAGGCTGAACTTCTGTGAGTCCACGCCAAGGTTGGTGCTGCCCTTCTCCACCACCTCACCCAGGATATTCACCTTCACCTGTGAAACCACTCAGCACCGTCAGCATGTGTTTCTCAGGAAAGTCAGATTTGGATTGTGTTGCGTCCAAATGAGACACCCACAGGATCCTCTCGATATGTGATGTTTGGGAAACAAAAGTCCAGACTAGATGACTAATCATTTCATTGAAAAAAAAAAATCATTAAATCAGTTTAAATCCATTGATCAACTGATTACCAAAAATAATGTCAAAATACATAATACTATAATACAAGTACACAAACATATTATTTCTGATTAAGAATACAATAAAAATGCAATAAAAAAATTCAGTCATATCAATAACACTCAAGGGCTGAATTCACTTTTCATAAACAACGTGTGTAACCTTCATCCTGACGATTAGTTTTACTCACCAGACTGGATCCAGTCACCTCGCTGTAGGCCAGGCCATCTGGAAGCACCAGGAAGTGTTCCTGTTCTTTACTGACACGGAGCTGACATGGAGGAAAGCGAAGATAAGTAAAGACAGACGCTGGCAACGATGCAAAATATTATGCTACTGTGTGAAAACCCTTCTGGTGTCTTTTCATTTGCACAGCAAAAAAATAGATGAAAACAGATTTTTATCATCCAACCACAGGTAACAGGCTTCTTCGTGAACTCGAGCAGCACTTTTCTTCTGTGTCTACTGTTCTAACTTCCTGTCTCCATTTTACTTGGAGTTAATATTATTTTATAGTTAATGACTTACATATTTTGAACTGACTTGTATGGTGCATTAATACTTCTGTCGACTCAATCAGTAACACAAGACCATTCCTTCTCTTCTTGTGTCTGTTGAGCCTGTTCAGCCCGTTCCACTCAACTTATTTCAGAAGTCAGATAGATTTACACAGAGACACGCTGACCAAAGCTGACCAAAGCCAGTTAAATGTACATCTCAGTACCTACTACTTGATGAAAGCTCTGTTCAGTAAATATGTGTTGAAGGAAAAAAAAACATAATATGAAAAGATAGTTAAACTAACAGTGAGACAGGTGCGGCTGATCTGAGCCCAGCCAAAGAGGTCGAACAGGCGGTGGGTGCTGGCCAGCTTGCAGCGCATCAACCTCTCTCCCTTCACCATGCTGCCAGGCTCCCACCCATGCAGGTCGTTGATGGGTGTCACCATCATCATGTCTGTGTGGTGGGAGGAAGAAAGAAGACAGAGACAGAGAGAGAGCAGAGTGAGGACGATGGTCTGTAGACGACAAAGGTGAGTAGGAGAGTGACTGACTAATTCTTTTAAATGTACTGATTTCAATAAAAGGAAAATGGTGCTGATGGTTCTGATTTTAAGAATGTGGACATTGTTGTTCTTGTTGCTTTGAGTAAACATGTTTTTGTGCAATTAATATCACATTGTTTGTCTGTTAGTTTGTGTTGTTAGTGCATGTTTAGGTTCATATTACCCATGCCATGGATTACATGGATATCTTACCCTTCCCATAATTCATCAGTGATCTGAATACCTCTTCCTGACCTGACAGGGCAACTTACACATTTACCAGTATTATTAGTACATGGGTGTTATATAATCCTCTGAACTTCAGCCTGAGCTCAGATATCATCAGCAAACACCTGTGTGGATGTACAGGGCCTTTAACTCTCAACCCAATTATTAATTAAACAATCACCAACAGATCAATATCACAAACAAATTTTCTCTTTGTGGACAATTTAATTATTTGTGTTCGTCATCCACACACTTCTAATGTTTTTACAAATTAATTTCCTTCAATTATAATGTCCCCATCTGTGGACAGATGATACTATTCCTAATATTGACATAATTTTCAGTGGCACAGCAACGGGCCTTTCTCACAGCAGACATCTTAACTTATGATAGCAGGAAAAACACTGGTGGAACTAATAACATTAACAATGACTCTGTTCCATTTAGGCCAGACACCAAATGTGCCAGGCCACCAGGGACCACGCACACTGGGCCGCCTGAGGGCAGATCAATCACACTGTAAGTCCAACTGCATTATTACTGCTGCCTCTGCTGCTGTTGCTATGTCATAAGTAACATAAATCACTGTGTGAGCTGCTTTTGAATGGAGTTCTATGTAGGATGTAAAAACAGTCTTCAATTTACATCTGCTTATAATAGTACAGCTGATTTCAGGTGTAATTGGTTTGATTCATTTATTTAAAATTGCCATGTGCACTGCCTGCCCAGAGGGATTCACTACCTCTCCTAAAAACAAAAACAATAAAAAAACAATACGATACCAGGTCCTGCTATACAACTGAAACACACCCATTAATTAATGTTACTGGTAACACCTGTGCCAGGCAGGCATGAAACATCACTGAGCCACCAAATAAATTACACGACTGTGAGGGTGGAAGCAGAACGGAAGATTATCCCCATATTTTATAATCAGTGGATACAGAACCCAGTCTAATCTTGGAATGGATACCCAGAGTAACAGCTGATTGCCTAACAACGGATAATCCAGTGCTGACAATGAGAGGCAGAGGCTATCGGCAGAACACTTGGGTTAAAAATAAAATGTTATTGATTAATGGTACTTTCATCTGCTAGTATCTGACATCAGCTCTGTATCTTACAGTGGAGTAGAACAAAGCAGCTGACAGTCTTAATGACCTCAAAACATCCAAGCACTGAACACATTTCCTCTTTAACTTGCTCACTTGTCATTTAAGTTGTCGACTCAGGCAACTTTGAGTTTTGCAGAATAATCCATGATTAATGAGGCACTTGTTGCATTGTGGGTAATGTAGGCAATAGGTTTTAACAAGGTAGAACCTAAAAAGAACAATATCTCTGGTTCATCACTTTTGATCATTAAAAAAAACTGTCCATCATGATTCTGACAGTGTTCCTGGAGAACAATGATAGATCAACACAGTGCTCCTTGAAAGGTTTAAATAAAGGTTGTGTGCACATACTAGAAGGGGAGACTGGCAGAGCAGCTGGAGAGCCATGAGAGGCCATGAAATCAGCGAGCTGTCTCAGGGCCCACAGGTTGGACGAGCTGCCACCTTTCTTCATCTGTTCCTGGATCAGCACATCCAGCTCCTCCCTGAATGACTGCACCCCCACACACACAGATATTAATGTATTATCATATCTGTATACATAGACCACATAGCACAAATAACTTCACATAATAACAGTTTTTAAAATGTAGGGTTTGAACAGCTCTGTTCTTGCCAAACCCTGGATCATCTCATTTTCTACAATGTCATCAGAATAATCTAAAAGATGCTGTAATCATACAAATTCATGGGAGTTTTGAACACATGCACTGATTCACAAACACTCCTACACTACAGAGGTGAGGGTGACTAAACATATTTCATGAGTCAGCCTCTCTCCATCAGTCCCTTCACTTCATGGTCACCCTCTCCACTTCACACACAACTTCATCAGAGTCATGTAGCTTCTCTATTGCCCTCCCATATGTAGGAACACTCAGAATGGAGTCCAGCACTGACTGCAGCCCAGGCTGTCAAGTGGCATTTGAGAGCAGATTTCCTCTGATGTGGGGATATAATCACATCTAGAGGAGAGGAGACAGGGAGACAGAGAAAGACAAAGATGATACGTCATACAAAACACGGACAAACAGCAATCTCACCGGACTCTGAAGCAGGCTGGATATGCGTTTTTTATGCTGGGGTCCGGAGCCAGGTGTGGAGTGCTGAGGAGACTGGAGGCCCTCAGGGACCTCATCACTGGGGCTGCCCTGCACCGGGGTGCCCTTAGGGGTGGGGGACTTGCTCATCTTCTACTGTTTTGTAGTGGGTGTCTTCCAACCAGGCGTGGGTGGGTAGGACTGTAAAGAAGGTGTCAGAAATATTATTAAGGCTGCTTAAATGGCACTTATATGGAGCAATGTTGACAAACTGCCATTCTGATATTGTGATAAGATAAACTGTAACTGACATTTTGGAAAATAGCCTTTTTGACTTTCTTTCCAAGAGCTGGATGAGAAGATCAATACCACTCTCATATATGTCCATTAAATATGAAGCTACAGCCAGGAAATGGTTAGCTTAGCTCAACAGACAGACTGGAAACAGCTTGTCCGGCTCTGTCCAAAGGTAACAAAATCTACCTACCGGCACCTCGAACACTCATTAATTAATCATGGTATATCTCATTGTTTCATTTGTACAGAGACTGAGGAGTAACTGTGAAAAACTCCCTACATTTGATGTCACCCACTTGACAACAGAAGCTCCACTTTGCCAAATAACATCCTTAGAGCAACAATGGCAGGAAGGTGAACTGAAGCCAGCGTTTAGCTGGACTTTGGATTCTTAAACTTCCAAGTCATCCATATGCAGCCAGCTGTGGTGATATAGCAGTAAATATGTTCAACTGTTTGACAAGAGACAGATGAGATTACATTTCAAAACCTGTGAGTCTGAGAACACAGTAAACTCAGCTTTAGAACAGTGTGGAGATCAGCTTGAAGCCGCACCACAACACATCATCAGTCAGAAACACATCACACACACACACATATCGAAATAATGGAACAATTCATAGTAACAGAACCAAACCTTCATAATGGCAGGAGACAGGATGAGTCTAAGGTGCCCAAGGATTGTCAGCAAACCTACTGATGATGCCGACACAGAGCATAACAACAACCCTGTATCCTGATCCATCCAGGATCAAACACAGGGGCTTGTTTTTGTTTGTTTTGAGTCCGTTTTTTAAATTATTATTATTATTATCATCATTATTATTATTGGTTCATGGTGCCCATTGTTTCAATTCAATGCTTCATGTTCATACCCAATATGAAATTAACTCAAAGGAGGTTAATATTACGTACAATAGGAATGGGTCAATTATAATTTAAAGGCTAAAGATGGAAAATAATTCCTTTAAAGACATGAGCAGAAGCTAGTCTATGAAATTACATTTGAAGAAACCAACCATTCTAATTATACTAGCCCTATGCTCCTAAAGCAGCAGCCATAATCCTTTTCCACATGACACGACATTACCACCATGGCTTATCTTAAGAAAGGTAAGTAAATGTGCAAATGAGAGAAGTGTAGTGAGAAGAATATTTACTGATCTTCCTGAGCTTATGATTTCAGGTTCCTGCCTAAAGATCCAGGGGCCCACATCAGCCCTGAGGGAGTTGAAAACTCTGAGGCGATCCAACAAAGGTGATCAAATATTAAATATCAATTGTTAGTTCAATCAATATGCTCACTTATGTAACAATTCAGTCCCAAGCCAATCTGTTTGTATCTGACATTAACATGTAAACTGAACATCCTGTTGTACAAAAAGAAACAGTATAGTGGACTGTACATTAAGCCTCGATTCCTTTGCATTTTCAAACAGCAGCATTAAGATGAAAAACCTACCCTCACATTAAGGATGCTGGATTCCTCAGAGCACTGGCCAGTGGAAATGCAGAGCTATAGAAAATGCAGCATTAGCAGTAAAAGCTCACATGCAGACAGCAGCGTCAGAACCACTAACAGGAAGTTAGCCGGCGATACGACTCGGTAATTGGAGAAAGAGTAAAGCGTTACTGCTGTAAGGATCTTCAGAAAAGAGCTGGCCACTCCCCAAATGAAACATACTCAACTCACACACACACACTCACACACTCACACACACACACACACACACACACACAGTTCTGTAGGGAGCAGATAAGGTCCCAAATACACCACACCCTCCCTCCTGTGCTACATCTGACTAACTGACTTAAACACTTACTTGATTTGCAGCATCACTGTAACATATCTATTTGTGCATCCCTGATCTCACACACTCTCAATCCCATCTCTCAAGCCTCTAACCTCCAGGACGGGCTTTATTTTTTAAGACGTACACTCCAGAGGCACATGAGAAAGTTACATCAGATCCATGTGCATTACTAAATCTCATTACATTGCACACGAGATACTGTGACAGATGACTAAACCTTTAATGGAGTGTGTGGATAAACTGTGCACTTTCACATCAGGCTTCGTGGGCACAAAAGCACTGAAACATTACATCAGCTACCCAAAAACATCAGCAATGCCCTAAACAATTAACTGCGCTCCCTAAACATACACTAACATATGAGCATTTTGTTGGTTGCAAGCCAAACTGCTCTCAGTGTTTACATTTAAAGCAGTTGTTTTCATTTTAATTGTAAAACCTTTGTAAAATAACACCTCTCTTTTTCTCTCTCACCATAGAGGATGGTTCAGAGAGTATCTGACTCTCTCTCTCTGGGGGTAGAGCGAGCACATCTGCTGACAGGCAGCAGACAGAAAGCCTCTCTCTCCTGGGAGGGTCCTAATGACTAAGGGGAGACATGGAGATCCGGCTGCTGGCCCACCATCTCTGCTTCCTCTTATCCTGAGTCGCACTGTGATGGCTGACCATGCTGATTTCCTGCCACTTCTTCTCCTAGAGGTTGGTTTATTTTACTTTGGAACCAGCAGTAAAATTGTAATTATTTAAATAGTTTAAAAATGTTTTTATAAGGTCAGGTCTAACCTAATAATGACTCCATTGCCTCAACACATGGATCAGGAAATTTCACTCTGCTTTGGTTGGCACTGATATGAGGCCTCACTCTGAGATCTTACAAAGATCTCAACCAATTAAATCACCACATTTCTATGAAACATAGATTGGTGCACATGATATTCAGTGGATAAAATTTTCATTTTTGCTCATCCATCTACACTCAACAATGTTTTTTTTTAGATTTTTTTTGCAAATTTATTAAAAATCCAAAACTGAAATCTCTCATTTAGAAAAGGATTCAGACCCTCAATTCAGCAGAAGTCCCTTTGGCAGCCATTATAACTCCAAGTCTTCTTGGGTAAGTCTCTACAAGCTTTGCACACATGGATTTGAACAGTTTATCCCATTCTTCCTGGATTGGATGGGAAGCATCTATGTACTACCATCTGCAGGTTTAAGTCTGGGCCTTAGCTGAACCAGAGTCAGTCAGACAGTCAGAGACTTGTCCTGAAGTCACTCTAGTGTTGTCTGGGCTGTTTGCTTTGAGTCATTTGAGTCAAACCACAGCCTCACTCTCAGGTCATGTGCACTCTGGAGTTTTCTCTATCCAGGTGATGATCAGTGCCTGGTGTCTGCCAGACATAATGTTAGGGTTAACTTTTTTGTGCAATCAGACCACAGAATCTTGTTCCTCATGCTCTCAGAGTCATAAGCCTTTTTTTAGTGGCTTCAGGCTAGCCACTCTACCATAAAGGCCTGATTGCTGCTGAGATGGTCATTGTTGCAGCAGGTTCTCTCACCTCAGCAGAAGACCGCTGAATCTCTGTTAGAGTGACTGTCACCTCCCTGATTAAGGTCCTTCCTGCCCGGTTACTCTGTTTGGCCAAACGGCCAACTCTATGAAGAGTCCTGCTGGGTCCAAACTTCTTCCATTTCAGAATTATTGAGGAAACTGTGTCCTGAGAACACTCAAAGCTTTAGAAATGGTTTTATACTCATCTGAATACTGAAACCACTGTATGTGTTTGTATTGACTGTTGTAAATCTACCCACTTGCAGTGGTTTTAGGAGGTCTGAGTTTCAGCACTGACATCCAGCAGCAGGGAGGCAGATAGGGGTATAATTACCTAAGTAACTCTGGATTGATTTTCTTTGGCTCTGCTTTCATTTGGTGCATGTCATAATGGCTGGTCAGTGGATCCCGATCAGCTATGGAGCTAGTTTTGAACAAATCAGTGCCATTACTACAGTTTTTCAAAATAAGATAAAGCGGCACAATTGTGATCATATTAAAGCCCATTTGCAAATGCTTTACAAACGTTGCACTTTCCAACCTCATTCTTTGATTTCATGAGATGAAATAAGTGTGCTTTTATTTTCTACACTCACTGCAGTTCATCATATGCCTGTCTGTTAATTTTAAGGTAAACACTTTTTCAGCGTGTGTAGATTTCACGTTAGTTTGCATGAGGGTGAATGAGATAGTCCACACTAATTAGCCATCAACTGCATTTTTGTTGAACAGCATTTATTTTCACATACAGCTGTCAGTCTAGCAAGACTAAGGTAAGCCTACACTAAACTAAAATTATTATGGTATGTGAATGTACTGGGACATACAAGGGCAACTTTGCTGTGTTCAACCCCCAAATAAATACACTCATTAACTATACATTTCATAGTGTCTTGCAGAAATGCATCATACACAAGGTGAAAATGCATTAATGCATGTTTGATGAGGAAGTATAGTAAATGTTTCTGACTGTGCAGCAGGACATTCCTGACTTTACAGCTGCTAATGGAAAATTTGGCTTCCACCTCGACATACTACACTAAATATAATAATATACAAATGTAAAAGCAGCATAAGGAATAGGGCAGTGATGAAGTCCATTGTACTCAAGGGAGTGTTAAGGTTGTTTCATCCTCATTAGCAACAGTAAAAGTAACAGTATTAATCCTTATATGACAGAAATTGAAAAATAATAATGCAAGAAGTTCAACAAAGTGCATATATATTTTGCTCACGAAAGCTTAACAGACCTTTTACAGTGTCCTTTGGTCAGGCTGTTACACATCTCCCAATCATCACCAACTCGAAATCTCATGTTTGATTTTCAAAAGCTACTAATGATGATGTTGTTGACTAAATAAAACAACAAAATCCAATGACTTGTCTTGGACGAACCTTATTGCATTTTATAATCACAGTTTCTATGACTAGATGATTCAGGTGAGGATAATAAAGGACTTGATTTATTCAGTAATTCAACACCTGAAATATAGGAAAGTTCAGTTAATTCAGAACACAGGGCTGTTTGATAGAAAGTAATTTTTACTAACACTGACTTTAACATCAGTTTCTTCTACATTGCTGTGGCTGAGATCCATCCCAAGTTCAATGTCTGCCATTGTGCTCTGGGAGATTAAAAAAAATACATAAATAAATCTGTATACAGTCCCAGAGACGATACTGTGTCACATGGGAGAGGACGAGGAGAAAAGGCCTATTGATCAGACAGTCATGTGAGTGCAGCACACAACACTAAATCTACAGCCTCATATTTCAACGTGAGTGCATAATATCGTTTTATGGGTTTTGGGCATCATCCACCCTCTAGCGGCCCGCGCTCAGCATGGCTGCCTAGCAACACTATAGCACACGCTGCAGCATCAGCACCAGCAGAGAGGAGGATCCGCTAATGGCCACCCGCAAAACACAGAGGCCAGCGGCGACGGCACAACACCGCACAGCTCTCCCTCAGTGCAGAGGCGAGGAGACGCGCCACCACGTTTATGAAATGACCCAAACAGCTCGGTATGCTCCGCACAGGCTGCTGATGCTCTGTCCGCAGCACAAACTGCCTGCGTGACTGGAAAACAACAAAAAGCCGTCACTGGCACGTTAATGAGCGAGATTAGACACTGCATGGCTGAAGCACTGGGAGGGCTCTGCCATCACAACAGTTGCAGGCTCACTGTGTGAACACACGACACAAGCTGCACAAATGAGAGCCTGCACACATCAGGCCTTAATCTGCACAACACGACGAAGAAACGAAAGCAACCGGAACATGGACTAAAAGCTGCGGGAGAGCGAACCGTGCTGGTTTTAATTCATTTGTACAGTATATGTGTCTGACTGTCCGTAAGAGAGCGGAGTGCACCGAGACACCGAGATGACGGTAAACAGCGGGCAGTAAGGACAGCACCGTGTCAGACTGAGGCATCATCAGCGAAATGCGCACACACCGCTCATGCACGCGTCAGGGAGGACCCTGTACTACGCCCAGTCATTTAACCATGATTGCCTCTTTCGACACAACTAAACAAATACAGCCTAAGCGGCCAGCGTACTCACCTCAGCGCATCCCCGGGACCGTGTCCTCTGTGTGGGTGCGGCACACCCACAGCCCAGAGCCGTCCTCAGAATAAGCAGATGTGGTTAATCACAAATCTGTCACTATTGGGTTGCGACACCAGGGATCCTTTGTCAGACTATTTCAGGGCCTCAGCTGATTCCAAGTCAATGGACCCTGATGTTTTTCACCGCTCAGAGCGCCTGGACCAGCCCACTGCCACGCCTGTCCTCAGTCTGACACCCAGGGGTTCCCACTCATACAGCTACAGTGGGAAACCAATGTTAGCGATGCACTTGGTTATTGTTGTTGTTAGTAAACGCTCCGCACTGAGAGGGTTTCTGATGCTGTCTCCTACAGCGCTGTTTAGTTGGAGAGGCCCAGTTCAAGTCGAACAAAGCGGATCCCGTCAAAAGGCGCCACCATCTGTTATAACTGAGAAGAGCCTGCACACTGGAGCATTTCAGACTGGTCTGTTACAGTGAGATTTAGAGGACAACGAACAGCTGCAGAAAATTAACCAAGTGATTAATTATGAGTTCTTAAATACAGATTTATACTTTATATTCCCTACTTTTTATAGGGAAATACTACCAATGACATTAAAAACTATTTAGTTATAGATGAGACTAGGCAGTAAAAAATACTTAGAATTAGCTCCACCTCTAACAGCCACAATATAAAAAAATATATGTGCCTACCTTCTCATTCAGTGGTTTTTCTTTATGTTTATTACTTTCTACATTCATGCTGCAGACATCAAAACTGTGAAGGAACACATGGAATTATGTAGTTAACAAAAAAGTGTTCAACCAACCAGAATATGTTTTATATTTTAGATTCCTCAAAGTTGCCACCTTTTGCTTTGATGACAGCTT
>JBBMJY010000024.1:21646105-21671729 GCA_037833715.1 Toxotes lorentzi | reverse complement strand
TATCAGACAGGTTTAACTGATTTCATGCCAGGCCCAATAAAAAAAGTGTTCCTTTAATTTTTGTGAGCAGTGTATAAAAACTCCATGTGCTCAGAATGTTCCAAATCAAAATAGTCAATTCTCAATCAATTATCACCTTTACTATACTCTCTCCACACAAGAAAATAAGGAAATATCTTCTACTTACAATGAAGAAATCAGATTGCACCTTTCTGAACAGTTCCTTACCAGAGTGTCAGACACAGGCATTTTCAACAAATAAAAGAATTTAATTTTAAAGCTGTAGACTGAATAACGTATCTACAAATCACCTTGACAACCACTCCACTACTACAAGCAAGACACTCCATTTTGAATCTGCATTTAATATAACATAAAAGCACCTGCAGTGACAAAAAAATATAATAAACAAATAAATAGACCTTGTTGTACTTCTAGCTGTGAGTCTCTCACTTTCTAATAAGCCACCAAGTCTACAGGTAGAAAATGTTAGCTATCTAAAGGAGGTGGAGGAGGAGGAGGAGGTTGAAGGTAAACACTAGCAAATCCTTTCACAGAGACAATTTCATAGGCCATGAAGTTCTGATGAAACAAGATTATTGCTACCAATACCCTGCCTGGATGACCTGAATCATAGTCAGCTGTATCATTTTCTGCTTTGTGACTTTATTCACTGTGTCATTGCACTGTTAGCTTACAGCGCCGCTCAGGGGTACTGTACATTTACTGATTGCTCTTGTATGGTGACTATTGCTATTCTTGTTTTTACTTTAAATACTTTGAACCATTTATTTTTTACTTTCTCTACTTATCTGTGCTTATTTCTGTCCTGAAGCTGCTGCAGCACTTGGACAGCTAACATGACGTAGTCGAAAGTTTGCAGTCTGGCTGAAAATTATTAATATAAGTAAATTATGATAATAATAAAGGTATGATAAGTTGATTAACAGTGTTACACATGCAAACTTAATTTGAAATCAGTGAAATTACTCTGATGTACGGTCCAGCCCTAAAATGATATAACTGTTGTTTTACAGATGCAAACACAGCTGTAGTTACACTGCAGTCTATGTACAGCGACACATTTCTCTTGTGCCGCCTCTATTCTCCAGCGCACTGAACTTGAGATCAAACAGCAATTATGATTTGACTGCTTGCCTGCTGTTAGTTTTTGAAATCATTTTTAAATTGACACTTTTTATTTTTTAAATTATTTTATCTCATCATTTTTTTTAATTGTATTAATGTTTAGAATCAGATTTAAGTTTAATGATCTCTGCAAAGAAACCGCATTGTCACAAGTGGTCAACACTCAGTAAGGCAAGACGAAGTGAATAAGTAAAGAAGTTAAAAACTACTATAAAATAGCAATAATAATAAATACAGTTAAGTGAATAGAGAAATGTACAGTACAAAGGTGAACAGAAAGAAAAGTGTAATGTGGGTCAAACAGTGGTTTAACAGCAGAGTAGTGATGGAGCCTGTGCAGAAAGGAGAGGAAGAGCATATGTGGATGGTAACAGGAAGGAAGGACCTCCTGTGGAGTCTCTGGCTAAACGTCCTCTTCTGGCTCACCACAACACTTTGTAGAGGGTGGGAGACGTTGTTCATGATGGAAAAGTTTTGATAACATCCTTCTGTATGTGACTACATGCAGAGGGGCCAGCTCCACCCCCAGGAGTGAGGCAGCCTCCTCAATCAGTTTGATGAATCTGTTTGTGTCAGCCACCCTGAGGTTTCTGCCCCAGGAGACCACGGCGTAGAAAATGTTGTGGGCCACCACAGTCTGATAACACACATCAAAGGACTGGAGCCTCTGCAGGAAAAAAAGAGCAGCCTCTGGCCCTTTCTAAAGAGTTCCTGCTCCAGTCCAGTTTCCTGTCCAAGTGGACACCCAGGTGTACTATACCCGCCAACTCTTCCCTAATGGAAAGAAGCATAACAAGACTCCTGGATATCCTCAAGTCCAGCACCACCTCCTTTGTTTTGCTGACACTGAGCTGCAGGTGGTTCAGCTTACACCAGTCCACAAAACTGTTCATCACCCTCTGGTACTCTGATACGATTCAGTAAGTGAAACACAGGTAACTTGGACAATCAGAAACATTTCACTGTTTTGCTTTTAAAAAATTGTTTACTTTGTCTGTACAATTTGGGATCACTGCTCTGCTGCTTTCTATCACAAAATAGGTTGTGATTCTTATATTGCTCAGACCACATGGACGTACGCACCTTAAATCTGAAACGCAGTCCTAAAACCTCATAGCCGTTTTTCTGTTTTAAAACTAGCATTCAAGAGTACAGCTGTAGGAATATACAAAAACATCGCCTTATATTATCAGTCATTTTCATAGTATTTATGGCATTTAGTATAAGCTTTTACACAGAGCTGCTGATTAGAGTTTAATATCACCAGTGCTTAAACTGAGAAGAGCATCATATGGTGTTTCTGTGCCACCCATGCAATAGTGACCCCATCTGCACAGTTTAAATGTGAATAAGTTCCTAAGAATATTTGGCTGCTCTAGAAGCACGAGTCTAGTTTACATAAGCTAAACTGTGTCAAACTGCCTGTCATAACTGCACAGTGGAAAAGACGAGTAACACTCACATCATCCACTCTCCATAGGTCATTGCCCAATCCTTCAGTCTGACCATAAGTGATTGCATTCTTTAGAAAATCAGTCCCACTGCCATCATGCTGAGAAACAGAAAATAACACTAATCAACATTTCAAAATAAGTGACAGTGCTGTCCTTGGAAAACAACAGAGGACACTTGTCATTTGATGGAGTCCTGATGAATGCAGTACTTACACTGTCAGTGTCCTGCAAAACTGCAACAAGCAATCGGATGTATTCTGTCGCAGCTTTGAGCGTGTCCACTTTACTGGGCTTTCGGTCTGGTCGCATTAGTGGCACCATGCGCTTCAAGCGGGAAAACATTGTGTTCAAGTTCCTGATCTGCACAGAAGAGAGGCTGAGTCATTGTGAAATTCAGTCTAATGTTATGTAACCGTCATTTAAGCAAAACGAGCATCCTTAAATTGCTACAAGGCCTAAAGTTTTTTTGTTAAATCTTATTTGGTTATAATGTAGAGAGTTCAAGTTTCAACACAGCAGGCTCAGTCAGAGAGAGCTGCATTTTCCACCTACACTCTGAAAACTGTGATTTGTTTTGACGTTGCCATCAATATACCAACGTCAAAACAAATCATTTACTGTCACAATATCACTATAATCAGTCCTAGTATATTCCCAATACCAAGTTAAGTCATGACATCATCCGCCGCTTATCTGGGTCGAGGCCCAGGCCCACAACGCACCTCCTACGGGTGGTGGGTCCATGGGAGGCGGTGCCGCCCGCAGTGGGGTTCAAACCCACGACCCTGTGTCTCATGCGCTACCAACTGAGCTAACCGGAAGGCCCAAGTAAAATCATGTTTAACAAATGGAAATTAAGGATTTTTTTTTTTACATCATAGGCTATAACTTTTTATATCCATTAATTTGTTTTCCAAGATGAACTGTGTTTATGAAAATCTAGTCTGCTTTCCCCTGCTTTGCGCCAAACTGCATTTAAGAAATCTTAAAATTTAAAATGGTCAGGCTTACTGCCAAATACAGACGGCTTAAAAGCAAGACTGGGTCCATGTTTTTGCCTGGTATGGCCACAGTTAAATTCGGTATATTTGTTGTGTTGTGTTGACCACCACATTGATTAAAAACATGAAAACAGACCACAACCTGCTTACTGTCGCTGTTAGCCTGTTAAGCCCCAAATAATTTAAGCAGCTAGACTGAACAAAGCTGACATGTCTTCTGGCTGCTGATACGAAAGTTTGAAACGTTTGTATGTTAGTTTGTGGATGTGTAAAATATTTTTTGTAAACTTTATAATTTACACGCAACTGGCTAAGCTAAGCTAGCTACATGCTATCTAATGTGTTTAACATTCTCTGTTAAACACATCATACCAAACTACCACACATTTATTATCGGTCCATACAGTGTAGTTTGTGTAACACTCACTCTCAGTCGCTCCTTGGCGTTAACCAGCTCTCTTTTTTTCACAGTTTCGTTGAAGTCTTCGGCGACAAAATACAAGCCGTCCTTAGCTCGTTTGAACTTTTCAATGTTGCTGTAAACGGGCAGCGCAGACTCTCCCGTTAAACGCTTCAAAATATCGCTCATTAATTCCTCCGCAGGCACCTTCATTTTGACTAGCAACATATGTTAAACTTGACAATATAATGCCTCTCTGTGCTATGTCATGTTCTCGTGTAAATAAAAACAGGAGGACTCTGGGAAGGTGAGGGATCACACCTGTGCTATGAGGTTAATCAGGACCCTGCCTGAGGCTACGTGAGACTGCCCATCAGAAGGTGAGCTGAACTTAGGATCAGACTGGAGCCCATGTGTTCACACTTCAGCTGCTGCTGTAGTTCTGGTATTTGAACTTCAAATACAAAAATACACTAAAACAATTAAAAAAAAAAAAAAAAGGTCTCTGTAGGCTGATCCAATGTGCAAAAGGTATGGATGGAGTGAGAGAAGAAAGGACATAAGGAAAGCTGAAGGACACAATGAAGAAATAAAGTTAATGAAGAAAGAATAAAGATAGTTAGGAAGGGAAGAGAAAACTATACTTTTTATTTTTAGGCTTTTTATTTAAGTGCAGAACCTATGGCAGTGCCTTGAATTTCTACACAAATCATTCTCAAAGATTAAATAATTTTAGGAAATAACAGAATTGGCGAATGGAGATCTGATGAAAGGTAGACCAAGAATGATGATGCAATTATGATGCAAGTTCACCACAGGGTGTATCTTAGACTCAAAGAATCATTTGCAATGCCCGTCCTGTTTCCAGGCTCCTTCCCCTCTAGCACAAACTGTATTTCACACACTTTTCAGCATTAGACTGCTTTTTAATCAAACACTTGTTCTAGGTTTTTGGCTGAGACTCAGTCCCTCCTTATAAAATGGGGCTTTTTTGCTGTAGACCAGTCGTGGTCTACTGTAGAGTAAAACAGAAACTATTCATTGCACATTGGTGAAGACTTTAAACAGGTGAGGCTAATATCAATGGAAAATGGGTGGCTTTATTTAAATATCCTTGATCTGTATTTTATTATCAAAGAGACCATGTTGTCACCACAATAGAGGCACTTTTGTTAAACAAAGTGACATTCAGTATTGCACTGAATGTGATTATTCTGTCATATTTTATTCACCTGCCAAACCTTCCAACAAGTCCTCATACCAAAATGACAAAGTAAGTAACCAAACATAACTGCAAAGCTTGGGTTATAAATAGTTTTTCATATGATACCTCTATCACTGCTTATGTCACCACGAGGAGTGTCCTACCTTGTTTTCAAGTGTGTTCAGATGAGGGTGACACACACAGATACACTTATAGAGGAGCTTCTGCTTGTTCCTTTGTAGTAAGGAATGATAAAGGCTTTGATCACAAGCTGCCTCAGGTGCCATGAACATGTCTGTGGAATGTTACCTCTTATATGAAGGAGTATGTGTGGCCTGTAAGGCTGTGAGACCGATAAAGTATACAACTCTGTGTTTAAAGAGAAATTGTTTACATGTAACTTCATCATTAACAATAATCTCATAAAAGAATATCTATCTATATCTATATCTATCTATCAATCATATATATATATAGTGAATATAGTGAATTGAACATGTATGTAGTAGTGGGGTCTGTGTTGCATGGCCGTTGTAGAAAGGTTTATCCACCAGCCTCCTCTACATCCACACCGCGTCCTCACCGCAGCCAATCAGCGCCACGAACAAGGGATGACGTCAACGAACCACCAAGTCGAGGAAGTTGGAAGTTTCTGAACAGTACGACCCGTTTTTAAGGACAGTTGTAACGTAAGAGTTGTAGACAGGACACCGAGCGACGGGTGAAATTATTATTGTTTTTTTGTAGTTATCGCGTCGAGAAGTCTTCTTTTTGTATATTTTGTTCCAGTCTAAAGCGGGGCGTAAAGTCGTCACACATCAGTAACAAACGATGTTAGCCTCCAGTCTGATGGCTAACTACTGCACCGAAGTCCATGATGACCCAGCGCAAGTGAGTATTGGTATAAAACGCTCAGTTTGGTTTGTTTCAGGGACATTTGGTGTATAACCCTGGGGTATTTGAATGTGTGGCCTTAGTGTGAGAAAGTGAAAACATGGTGAAGGAAGGTAGGTAGGTGTCAGTGCAAGGCCCGGGTGCCATAAGTAATGAGACAGCACTTTATGAAATGACAAAATATTGAGGCTCATTACATGCAGTATGTACACTAGGTCATTACATCGGAAGACATGACCAGGGACTGTGAGGCCAGGCATAAGAAACAGTAGGCCTTTTTCACAGAAGACATTTTTACATGTCACAGTAGGAAAAGCACAGTTGTGACTAATCATAACAGTCTGTTTCAAGGTCCATTTTTAGTGTTATCAGTGCTGTGCTTTTCCTGATATACTGGGTCAGATTCTCTGCTACTTTGATTAAATTATATATAGGTCTCTTTATGTGTGCTTAATTCACATTTGTTGGACACTATAGGTGGAAATAATAGGCCTTTTCCATAACAGACTTTCTGACTTGTCATAGCAGGAACAATACAGTGATAAAAGCGTAATTAATGACATTAATAATGACTCCTTTGAATTGAGGTGGCCTGAGCAAGTTTGGAAATGATAAACATAAAATGAATGCAGTCAGTATTAGTGTCACTAGTTACGTGCGGTTTTCCAGCTGCAACATGTTAACACCTGGGGACAACATGAGACGAATGTCCATGATACACATGTTGTATTAATTCCTGTTCTACAATGACACACGTGTAGTGCATCATTATGCATAGTATTATTACCCAGTATGGAACTGAAACATAGCAAAACTCTGAAGCATTAAATACAAGAAAATATAAAAATGTGCAATAATGAATCAAACAGTCTGCAGGGGGGCCTGCATAAAACTGTGGATTAGACAGCAGGAAAACCCAAAGCCTTTTCTACATTGTATTGTTTTTTTTTTTTCAAATATTCAGTGTCACATTATTTCACTCACCAGACATGATAATTAAGTGATGGCTGTGTAATTCTCTTATGTGTTACCTCTGCCCAGTGCTTAAGATGTGTTTGTGATCGGCACCTGAAGGCAGCCTAATGATAATTTGTTTGATTAATCTCACATTAATTACTTTTTCATAGCCAGCTAGCAGTATATTAAGGTAGAATGCAAACTTTATTGGGTCAAATATTTATTATAAGATGAGAAAAATGTGTGACCCCCTCACTCACGCACACATGCAAACCTGCACAGAGCCCGCCGGCCAGTCTGTTGCAGGAATCCCTAGTAAATGTCCACTATTCCAAATGGCTGGGAGTTCATAGGTGACACAGTGGAAAAACTAAGCTTTGTCAGCACAACTAACAAGGATTCATTTTGTTTTATTCTGTTCACTTTTCACAATAAAAGACTGTATTTTGTGCAGCGATCGGACTTGATGAAATGATTGCAGAAGCAATTTGATAAATGAAAGAATGTTTGACCAAGGAAAATACGACCTGGCAGAAGAGAAAATACACATAAGTCATTGTGAAATTGTGAAAAATAATAATGTAAATGATAAAAGAAATGATGGGTGAATTACATTTAGCTGCTTTTAAGGTCCTGGTATTGTACATGATGGCTCACTGTCACACTGTCACTTACACTAGACACTAGACTTTTGAATAGAACAAAGCCATTGTTAATGTTATTAGTGACACCTGTGCTTTCCCTTTCTTCTGAGAAAAAGGCCTTTGCAAACAGCTTCATTTGCACCTCATGAGTTTGGTCTTCACTTTCATTCAATTATCTGTTGTTTAGGGCTGGGTATTGTTCAAAAATTTTCGATACCAGTAACGATAACCTTGCCTTTGATACCGATTCCTGAACGCTACTTTTTTCAATACCAAATTTTTAAAAATCTATTCTAGAAAATCTACATTACACATAACTTTGAAAAACTCAGGTTTTATTTTTCAGTTTCTGCACGTTTTCATTCATACATGCATGGAAAACGTGCAAACTAAAAAGTAAAAAAAGTACAAAGGAACAAATGTAACCAACACAATAAACCAGTGTTTTCAGTGCAAAATTAACAGTTTCAAGTCAGTATATTAGGCTTACTGTAGAATACCATTATATCACTTAGCAATACTTCTTTAGAAAAATCAGCATGTCTGCTTTTTCAGGTGTCAGACAAGCTGGCTCCAGGCTAACAGTGCACCCAGCAGTAGAACATGTGTGTTCTGAGGGTGTGGATGTTGTTTACATACAGAGATAACTTGTTGCCAAGTCACAAAGCATTGGCAGAGTGTCTTTCATGCCTATACATATTTTGCATTGTGCACTGTTAGCATCGATGCTGCTAAAATGGAGCCATGCTCTAAATCTTTTCCACATTTTACACAGATTTACACGGATTGCGGTCGGAAGAATGGGCGTGACGTGAAAATTGCCACCCTCTATTTAAGGGAAATAAGTAAAATAAATAAATCTGTCTTATAACCAGAAGTAGGACACTCGACTTCTGCCTTCACTCGACACTTGATTCAAGGATTCCTGTCTTTCTTTGAAGGAATACACAAGATGACAATTTGGCAATATGAGGCTATTTATCATAGCTAAATGTCTATAAGCAACTGAATAAATGAGGGATTAATAATGAACATGTGGCAAATGGGTTAGAATCAAACAGATGAATGAAGTTGATATTGAAGGACAGCATGCTCCATATCATGAAGGTACTATGTTTAATGGATTCATTGAGACCAACACTTACCTGCTGGTGGGAGAATGGTAATAATGTACAAGGCCTGAAGTAATGAAAGAACCAGCCACTATCTCAAAGTGAAGGCATGAGTTTTGTAGCTTTAAAGGCTGCAGCAGAGTCAGAGTCTGATGTGAGCGGGGAGGTTGTTCCAGAGGAAGGAGGAAACTGATAACCAAAAGGAAGCTGATTGGACAAACTGATAGTGGAGCTGCAGAAGAAGTGTCCATTCTGTGTTGGAGGTTTGCCCAAAATGCACTAAGAGCCCATTGTCTGCAACCTGTATCTTCTTAACCATTCCTCCCAGGAGTATTTATATATATTTATTGCATAACAATGTGATCCACCTCTGTTAGCACTGCAAATTTGGATGTAGTCAGAAAAGGGTTGTGCTTTCTTACATTTAGAACAGAAGTGGGGAAGAAGTCATTTTGCACACTAAGCCCTATGTTAGAGAAAACACAGATTTCTTTACACTCTGCACTTTGAGTGAATGAACAACACTGCAGCACTAAATACAGGTGCCAGCAGTTTAAATGAACAGTATCCACTCTGATGGTGCAGGTCAGTGAGCAATACAAGCAGAACTTCTGCTGAGCAAGCAGCCAGGGTTGTTTTGCATCTGTTTCAGATGCACCATATCTCCAACATGCTGCTGTTGAGCTGCGCTCCACACTGACACACCCCTCCTTACAAACCTTATATGAAACTTGGGAGGACATTATATACTGCATACACTAAGCAAAATTTAGAAACCCTAGGAAAGTTGTGATGCAGAGGTGTCTAATTTCAATCTAGCTTCTTAAATCAAATGATAATACATTCACTATACATTCACTGTCTGAAATATTTCTCCTCCAAAATGGTTTAGGTGGACAAATACCTTCACCGTCTTCAGCTGTCAGATGAGACTGTGATGGACGTGTCAATAAGATTTCGAAGAGAGATGGACAGAGGCCTGTGCAGAGACACCAACCCCACAGCTGCTGTCAAGATGCTGCCCACGTTTGTGCTGTCAACTCCTGATGGAACAGGTAACACCCCTTTCATATGGGTAATCTGTATATAAAGTAGGCACAGTGAACACGCAGTCAGCCCACATTAGACCCATTCATATGAGACTTTGGTGTTAAGTTCATCTGACTGTTCTCATTCACAAAGATTCAGGTGTGTAACTGTAGTTCCATACATTACTGCAAAACCACAACATTAACTGTGTATAATGCCAGGTAAAGTCATTATACTATATTTTCTCAGTAACCTCCAGTGGTATCTAACTATGTAGATGGTCTGGTTCTTGTTCAGGTTCAGAGATGAGGTCCAGTCAGACTATCTACAAGGTTAGTTGTTAGTCGAGAGAATAATCTGTTGATTTATCGATTATGAAAATAATCATTAGGGTTCAGGTTAGAATTAGGTTTAGCCTGGGGTTGGGGTTGAGGTTAGGCATTAAGTTGTGACGGTTAAGGGTTAGGGTATGTGTGTGTGATGCTGAATGCGATTATATGTATTTTTTTGTTTTTGTTCAAAGAACAAGGTGAATTCCTGGCTCTTGACCTTGGCGGATCCAACTTCCGAGTCCTCCTGGTCAAAGTCATGGCTGATGGCAAGCAAAAGGTGGAGATGGAAAATCAGATTTATGCTATTCCTGAGCACGTCATGAGAGGCAGTGGGTCTGAGGTAAGAGGCATGGAGGCCCTGTGCCTCCGTAAAGTGTGTGTGTGTGTGTGTGTTAGTATTGAACTGGAGAGATCTTTAACTCCCCTGCAAACCATAGGCCGCTTAAATCCTGTAGCTCATCCTTGAAAATTAAAATAACACACATAGGTCCAGTTAAACATAGGTCTGTGCAATATGACCAAAATCTCATATTCTGATACAGGTCATTTCATATCCAGATAACGATATATGAATAAATAGTTTATATAAGTATTAGTAACAACGCACAAAACCCTCATTTGTGTAAACTGGGACAATGTCTTTGTAAGTTGTAACAGCAGCCGTTATGTCCTTCCATCTTTTTAAATCACAAGAAACTGCTTAACTGAGCTAAATTCACAAAGGAAAACAGGGGATTGGTATGGACGCTTTATTGATGTTGCAGTTATCAGCTGTATAATCTGACACCTTATTACAAACACACACGACAACCAACCTAAGAAGAGATTGAGTTGCAATTACTCCAATAAACTTCCATCTTCCCAACTCGTTTCATAATATTATCATTTACCATGCATATTGTACCTTCTAACAGCAGGTTTGACTCCACTATAGAACACACAATACCAAAAATGAAAACTGCTGTTTTTCAGCTCATGGTTAATAAGAAAACTGACCTTTTCTCTCTCCTGTAGTTATTTGACCACATAGCTGAATGTCTGTCTAATTTCCTGGAGAAGATGGGCATAAAGGATAAAAAACTTCCTCTGGGCTTCACCTTCTCTTTCCCCTGCCAGCAGACCAAGTTGGATGAGGTGAGTGACGTTTAAATTCTTTATTTCAAGCAATGTTTGAAGGTGAAACTTGATTGTCATTATCTTGTAAATGTAGCACATTGTCACCATATGAATCTGTAGCAGGTGTGATAACTAAACATTATGGTGTGGACTAGAATGATCAGAAGATACTGATCAATTTTTCAGTTCACAACTCAAGTGGGAGATCAGCTGTTTAAAAAATGCATTGAGGGTGAATGACAAGCTCATTCTCATTCATCCCTTGCTAAGTATTTTCAGCCTTCAGGGCTTCACTGCACTGCTGCTTGATTTGAGTTGTAACTTTCACATGTAGTGAAAGAGATGTTCCTCTCTAACCTGTTTTTGGTTGAGAAAACAGATATACATGGTGAATTATCCCATCTTGGTCTTGGTATTATTCTACTTTGTGAGTGATTGGTAATCACGTTTTGTTCAGTGGAGTAATTAAATGTGGCAGCACCACGCTTAATGAGTACAGATGATATTTGTTTCAGGTTTACTTATGAATATGTGACTCTTTGTTTACTTCTAAATCAAAGTTTAGTCTGGCACCTTGCCAGTGAATTACAGGTCTCTATATATAATTTGTCTGTAATACATTTAACTTTTGCCAGTTCATGGTGCATGGCATTATGACACCATATGATCAGGCTAAAATGAAACACGATAATCTTGATTCTGTTGTATGTCTTTATTTTTCTATTTGCAGAGTGTTTTGGTGTCTTGGACCAAAGGCTTCAAGTCAAGTGGAGTAGAGGGAAAGGATGTGGTCAGCCTTCTCAGGAAAGCCATCAAAAAAAGAGAGGTAAGTGTGGAAATGATAGTTTCATGGTACATCACATACCATTTTCATACATTTCCAAATGTGTGCAAATTTACAAAGACCTAGAGATCCTGATTATTTACTTTATGAAGTTAATGCAGGGAAATGTAAGAACACAAGCTAAAGAGCAGCTTCAAGTGACCCAAAAGTATACAGAAAACTTAAATATGGCACAGATGTAAAATGTATATGACAAAGAATATTTGTTATGGACATACATGGAAAAAGAGGAAAAGGCAAAGGCAGGCCGCCAGTCTGACTTGTTCTGGATCTCAGGGCTTGTGGGACTTACTTACAAGGCGTCTATCACAGTGTTTGCTCTGGGACTGTGCTGTCATCACTTAGGTCAGGTCTGCACGCCACAGCTCTCTTGTGCCGTCGAGTCTGCCTTCACAGCTGTATGACTTCATGACTGGCATGAAGTGATACAAAGACATATCTTTGTTAGTTGAAAATGTTTCAGCTTGACCACAAAGTTTCATTAAAAACAAAGCCAGACTTTTCCAAGTCTATGACATTTTTTACGTGCTTGAGTGTGAAATTTAAGAGATTATTTTTTGGGCATTTTTGCCTTTATTTGACTGCAGTAGTTTAGATACAGATGTAAAACACAGTGAGAGGGAGAGGGGTATGACATGCAACAAAAGTGGCCTGACCAGGACTCGAACTGTGGACGTTACAATTATGTGGTATGCACGTTAATCATTAAGCTACAGGTTTACCACGTCTGTGCTGGTCTTAATGTATACGATTGAATTAAATCTCATTGCAGGACTTTGACATTGACATTGTGGCAGTGATCAATGACACAGTGGGAGCCATGATGACCTGTGGCTACGATGATCAGCACTGTGAAATTGGCCTTATCGTAGGTGAGTCCAATCTGACTGTGAATGTACATCAAATAATCAGGAACGGTGAAGGTCAGTAAGTGTTAGTGCTAGGGTTAAATACCCAATGGATAGCACTTCAGTTAAAAGAATGCATGGTTTTTGGGGACTGCCTAACATTTTCCCTGTGTATCACTGGTCGGTGTGTACTATTGTTGAAGAGGCAAACATGACCATGTTCATGAACAGTAGCAAAATCTGTCATAGGTGTTCAGCGATCTCTAATTGATAATTCTGTATGAAATGGGTTTTCTTAACGGTTGTCCCTTACTTGACCATGCAAGAAAATAATAAGTTCATTAACTGAAATCGACTTCAAAAGAAAACTGCTTCCTTGGTTAGCTCATTGTTTTTGTTTTGAAGAATGTGTCCAAACCAGGAACAACATCAAGGGTTCGGAGAGGGGAGGGACAGAGTGCTGGTGTAGGCAAGAGAGAAAAGACTGTGAAACAGAAACTCTAGGTGTTTTTAAGGTATCATATACAATGAAACATCACTTCATGAGAAATTTGGGAAAATTAACAACTAAACCATCACAGTGATGTGTATCAAGGACAGATTAAAAACTTGATTAAGATGCATCTGAAACCCTTTGAATCAGATTAAGTACAATACGGTGCGAAATTGTCACCTTAAATAATACTGTACTGTTCTCCCTACGTGTTATATACCACTGGTATGTCAACGTAGGTAAACAGCCAGCCAAACTCCAGAATCACGAACCAGGATGCCAGCGTCTTGCTCCTTTATTCACAGCTTTAATGTGCAACAGGAGAAAATCTCTGAGTGAAACCGCAACATACAGAAACGGAAGAGAGAAAAACGTCTCTTAATTAGCATAAGAAAATGTTACTGAGCAATAAGTGCTAACATTAGCCATCCAGACAACAATAGACGCTAACCTATACGTAAATACACCAGAGTTAAATGTCATTTGTATGCTAATATGCTCGTACATTAGCATAGAACGTGCCGTAAAATTAGCATGAATACAAATGCTACTATAGCTACTGTTACTGTAAATGTGTACATAAACAAACCTTTACCGTATATAAAAACTGAATCTAGGAAACAATGACTTTAAAGCACAAAACAATTGAAACTTACAGCCATTGCGTTCGGAGGCATCTAGGAAAGGTGTAAAACGCGGGAATTTGTATTATGTCCGCCAGAGCTTCCTTTGTTGACAACAGGACCTTTGTATCCCATAATGCATAGCATGCCTCTTACAAGCCTTCAAAATAAGAGTCAATCATGAATTAACACAAAAATAATGTAATACTGTCCTTTTTTTCAACGGTTTATATATATAAAACACTGAATGAATCGTCAACTTTTTTAATTCGCATGAACTAAAGGGCAAATCACATACTTTTTTTATTGTCCTATCTATAGTGCATTCTGGGATATTACTATTGTACATGTATTTCTGAAATTGCTATTCCAGACTGCTTACTATCTCTAGTGTGGATCAAAAGTCCACCCACACAAGTGTTTTCCCAGAGTTTGCCTTGTTAAGCCTCTATTCGCTTCTCTCTTCGTTTGATTGACATCTGCCTCACTCTCCAGTTGCACCTGTTAAGGCAGGACCCATCCCCTGTTTATCATTTTCATTGGTACACTGGGGTCAGCAGGGTTATTGACTTGCGAGTTTTAATAATAATATTAATAATGGCTCTGTTGTACTCAAGCATCCCCGTAAGCTGTGGTAGTATAATAGTGAGGCAGCAAGAACAAAATCAGGATCTTTAAGCTGACACAGCTAAATGGAATTCAGCCACCATTTCGCATTTAGATGCCTGATACCTAAGCCTTAGTTATTGGACATTCCTCCGGGTACCTTTTTCAAATTGTTAATGTTTAAATAACGTGAAGAATTGTGTACAACCCAGTGATTGAATAATACTTCATCATCGAACATAAAATCATAAAACATACTACATTATATGTCATAACAGGTTCTTTAGAGATCAGTATGGTGTGTAGCATAGACTACATTTACACAAGGTTGGCCATACCACAGAACAACATTCCCAGTGCATTCCCAGAAACATTTAAACAAAAGATGTAGTAAAGTTGTGCTCATACTTTTTCAGCTTTGTGTGCAGACACAGGTAGAGATTCTGGTTAATGAATGAAGAGTGATTGTTAGTTTTAATAGCCTTCATTAGACAAAGTGACAGCACGGTTCACTGGATTCAAACATGAGTGAGAAACTGCTGTAACATATTTTGTCTTTCTAGGTCTTATGTTTGGATGACAAGTACTTAATAATGTCCCATCCTTCAAGGAACGGGGACCAATGCGTGCTACATGGAGCAGATGAGGAACATTGAGCTGCTGGACGGTGACGAGGGGCGGATGTGTGTTAATACGGAATGGGGTGCTTTTGGAGATGATGGTGCTCTGGAGGACCTGCGCACTGACATTGACCGGGAAATAGATGCAGGCTCTCTGAACCCTGGCAAGCAGCTGTAAGTGTCTTTGAGCTTATCTGACTTGGTACAACATAAAACATCTTTCAGTGTAGCAGTGACTTTGGTTAACTCACCATTTATCGATCACACTAATGTCACAACCCCTCTGGACCTTTGTCAAGAGCATACAGTCTAATACTCTTGACAATGCACGTGGATCTTAGATAATTGGATGTACGAATATCTCCCCTGAAAAAAATTGTCTTTATAACTCATTTAAAAACCACTCACTTAACTCACCTTCCACTTTGTACAGTCTTTCTATTCTCTGCCAATCCATATCTGTCAACAAGAAAATAATTTATGGGTCCACTCAAAAGGGAAGAAGACAAAATTAAGATATGAAAGAACTTTGTCATCTGGATTGAAATTCAATCCAATACCAAACCCTAAGGACAGTTTTAACCTATTCTGTGGTAGCTGTGGGACAGGTACACTATAGAACTACAGTTTGAATCAGCTACAGGTTGATTCAGTGCATCATTGTATTAGTTGTGTTCTTAAGCTGCCTTGCTGCAAAAAAGACACTGTGGGATAATAAAGAACTGAATCAAAGTGAACTGAAGTGTACATTATGTGGCTTCTGAGACATATCACATGATCTCTGTCCTTGTAATTCTTCAGTGCCAAGCAATGCTGAGGAAATATCAGACCACCAAGCCTGTGATGCTGAGTGTCAGCAGAGATGTGGCTGTGTTCATCAGCATAATAACAAACATCATCATGGTGCTGTGTAATTACTGCCAGTGAAGTTCAGTGACTGCTGACATCCCCTGATACCTGTAGGCCATCTGCAGTGTTACATGTTCAGATACATAATTTCACACTGAATAAGTTAGGAAAACCGTGAGTTGTCAAAGTCTCACATATGGTATGTTTGAAGAGGTATTTTCAGGTCTTGGCCTTTGCCGGGAGAGTGAGAGGTTTTATTTTCTCCATACAGATGTATATCAGGAAGTGTCCACGCTGAAAATTCAAAGGTTCAGCATCTTCCAGACTTTCAGTTGCCTGCATTTGTCTTTGTATGTGATTGTGTAGATACAGTGTTTTGGAAGGTCAGCTTAGATCTGAATTACTATACTATACTATATAATAACCTGATAACTGTTCTTAGTAAATATAAATGTGAAATTGTTTTGTGTGTGTTATTTGTGTTGGTTTGCAGGTTTGAGAAGATGATCAGTGGCATGTACATGGGGGAACTGGTCCGTCTCATCCTGGTGAGGATGGCCAAAGAGCAGCTGCTGTTCCAGGGCAAGACAACAGCAGCGCTGCTCACCACTGGAAGCTTCAACACCAGCTACATCTATGCCATTGAGAATGACAAGTTAGTTTTTATGGGTGTTTGATTGAGAAATTCAGAGGAAACTATGTCGTAGTGATATTGTCAGCAGCAGACAAATGATGGCCACTGCAGTTGTTTTGCATTGCTAACAGACTCACTTGCAAAACCAGCTAAACAAAGCTAGACTGTGCTGATATCATTTTTCTGCTTTCCCAAAAACCTTGTTCTATAATTATCTTCGAGAGGATGAAGCAAGGTGATAAGGTGCTATCAGAAATAGTCATTATTTCGGCTTTGTTGAAAAGTATTTTTTTATTATCATACACAGAGCTATGTCAGCTCTTGGCTGCTTTCTCAAGAACAGAGAAAGGCAAAGGGTTTTGGAGCAGTGTTTACACTGCTTGAAAATACTGCATCATTTGTATTGCCTTTGGTGGAAATTCTTTTTCCTTGTCAGGTTTCGTTTATGCATTTATGTTGCACTATGAATACTCAGACATGTTGAATGAGCAGAACTGTACGGGACTCAGCTCTGTTTAGATCTGTATAGCAAAAACTTATTTCCTAAACGCTTCTGTATCATTGATGATGTTGCATTGGCTCATATCCATCCTCTTTCTTAGTCACATAAGTTGTTTAGGATCCCACCATGCAGTCTAAGTCATAGTGAGAGTTATTGGTTCTCTCCTGCAGACACGAGGAAGGTCTGAGAAGCGCTGAAGAGGTGCTTCGAGGCCTGGGTCTGGACCCCTCGGTTGAGGACTGCATAGCCACTCGGAGGGTGTGTCAGATAGTATCCACACGGGCCGCACACTTGTGTGCTGCCACTCTAGTGGCAGTGCTGCGGCAGATCCGGGATAACAAAGCGGCTGAGAAGCTGCGCACTACTATTGGAGTGGATGGCTCTGTTTACAAGAATCATCCAGAGTAAGTGATCCTGAACACCATCACATCTGTCTTGGTGTGTCTCACTAACACATACACATACTTAAGCTATGGGACGTAGTAATATCTGTAATATTGTGTAAGTGAACTCCAGTGCAGATGTAGAGTGGCTGCGGGACTGAATTTGAATTGATATTATTGACTGTATACATTTACTTTTTATTCCATGTACCTGACCTGTGTGTTCCTGAGTGTGTTTGGACTGAGGAGGTCACAAAATTCTCACTAGATCCACTTTGATTCAGAGATGTAAAAACAATAAAACAAAATAGCACATAAAAATCCAAGGCAGAAGAATAATTTCAGAGGCCTTTTAGTTTCAGGGAAATTGCTGTCAGCTAAATTGTCTATGCATGTTTACCTGCTGCCTGCTTGCTGTTGATGTTCTGCTTACTTGCCATTCCTGCTTTCCCGCTGACATTTGACTAAATAAACAGCCTTTTTATTTTGTTTGCTCTGTCCTAGTATGATTTTAGGTCCTGTTACTTCTCACAAATACACTCTACTCATGTCTCATTTGTCACAACACGTTAGTATAGATGTTTATGTTTTTTAATTTTAGCATTGTGTATTCTTACTGAAAGGACAGCCACTCCAAGAAGCCATAGGTTCTTTGTGTAGGTTTTACTGTACTTAAGACGATGAGTGAGCACTGGGCTTTAGAAACAAGAGATGACTCTGTACAGACCTTCACTGAGGTCTAAAAACCTACCTAGTGGGCTGTTACATTCACAGTATGGCAAATTAATTCATTCATTCATTTGCATTTTTACGCTCCATAACGTTGGCTGATAGTGGCATGAGAGGAAGGCTTATGGACAGAACAGATATTGTTTGTGCAACAAAGGGTCAGAAGATTAGTTTGTTTGAAAGGTCACTGTTATAGTGGATCAAGCTGAAATGTCATAAACAAAAACTAAACGAAAACTAACAAAATTAGTGGTTGTGGTCCCCTGTGAGCCCACAGTATGTACACATTACTGAATACCATTCTGGTCATTGGTTTTGGAGATATGTTGGTCACAGACAATGTGACATATGTAGGGGATCACAGTGTCTGTTCCTTGGCAAAAGTGTGTCTGGAGAAATTCAGCAAGGATGACAGTCATAATCCCCAAGATGGAAAAGACTTTTAATCATTTCTGCTGAAGAACAACATAAATGCTGCCTAAAAAAGATTTCATCTTAAGGAAGAGTTTAAGCATTTCTACTCACACACTCTGGGTAGATTAGGTCAGTTTTCTGTGTTCCCATCTCAACTTTATACATTAGTAATGAACTATATTAATGCATTTGGAGGAGTAAATCTCAAATGAAATTTTCTGTGTAAGGGAGAAAAAAGATAACACAAGTGATGACAGAAACAACACAGATTATAACAAAATGTATCTCCTTTTCCTAGGTTTCCCAGGAGGCTCCACAAGATGGTACGGCGACTTGTGCCGGACTGTGATGTGCGTTTTTTGCAGTCGCAGGATGGCAGTGGGAAGGGTGCAGCCATGGTAACAGCAGTAGCTTACCGTCTTGCTGCTCAACATGCAGAGCGTCAGCGCATCCTCGACACCTTGCGTTTGAGCCGTGAACAGTTGTTGGAGGTGAAACAGCGAATGAGTGAGGAGATGGTGCGAGGCCTGTCAAGGCAAACGCATGAGCAGGCAAGCGTTAAGATGCTTCCCACTTATGTCAGATCAACGCCAGATGGAACAGGTAGATTTAAGAGAAAAACAGACCTTCTACTTGATATTGAGTTAAGATTTCCCTTTTCTGTAATGCTTTGTGTATGTGCTCAGAATTTTTGTCCACGTTGTCCTCACCAGAGCACGGCGACTTCTTGGCTTTGGACCTCGGAGGCTCCAGCTTTCGGGTGCTGCTTGTGCGAGTGCGAAGTGACAAGAGACAAAATGTGGACATCCATCAGAAGATCTACAGTATCCCACAGGAGACCATGCAAGGCACAGGGGAAGAGGTAAAACATCACCTGGGGTTAATGTGCTTCAGAATTTCACACGATTACAGCAACTGACAAAATGAAACTGAGGGACATATGTCATGTTTGTGAGGTGGAATCATCTCCTTGAGGTTGAGACTGATCCTCTGAGAAAAAAAGTGGCAGTAATAGTAATTAAAAACAAATTTATTAAGTGAAGTTTTCACTTTACATGTAAGGAGTTTTCTCTGATGCAGTGTATAACGGTGTAACACAGTTCATGGTATTAAAGTAACATTATACAACTATTTTACTTTAAAGTAACTTGAAAATCTTTTTTTACTGACCCTGTCTGTCTCTTTACCAGTACTTTGTTTTCTGTACATGAGTTGTTAGCTTCAAGGATTGCGCTGCTTCCACTTCCCTTAACCGCTCAGACTTGGGATCCAACAGCGTCCTGTGACCACTTGTGGCTGCAGAGGCCACTGTACTCAGAAAAAGTTGCATAGTGTTGCTTTAAATACCAATTTCATCGTCTTGTGTGGGATTTTAAATGCAGCTTCCTTATAAAGATATGTAACTGGAGTATGTAAAAAATCATTAATGCTGTTGATCATGGGGACATGTACAGTAGTTATCATGTCCTATAGAATGCTGTATAGTTTATATAAAATCCCCCTTTTTGAATCTTATTATGAGATCCTTTGTTCTGCCAACAACACAACACAATAGAGAAACAAAGAGACACAGTTGTCATTTGTTGTGTAGAATGCTTTTCTTCCCCCTTGCCACATGTCTCTTGTTTGCACTTTGTCATTTGTGTGCCAGCTTTTCAGCCATATTGTGAACTGCATCTCTGACTTTCTGGAGTACATGGGTATGAGAGGAGCATCCTTACCTCTGGGATTTACGTTCTCCTTCCCCTGTCATCAAAGCAAACTGGATCAGGTAGAGTTTGATTCAGTATTCATTGGAAGTGTATTTTGTGCACATTTTGATAAACTTTGAGTGAATGACTTTAAGTTTGCAGAAACAATGTCTGTTTTTTAAGTTGGCAGAAACAATATCTGTCTGACAAAGTCTGACACTGTTGAAAACCTTTGATTTAGAAGAATTAGTTTGGCTGTAAAGGCTAAACCCTGTTATTATCTGCCAAATTTGATCTGTGATTTCTGTTGAAAGAGCTTCGGCTATTTGCATCGACCACATTTCTGCACTTTGATTTATAAAAAATAATTCCCAGTATATTGTAAAATACAAACGTGTGCAGGGAAACAACAAATTCTTCTGAATTTAAACAGATGTAGTATTTTATTGTTTTTATTTTTAAATTGCAAACACCTGGATAAACAAGGAAAGTACTGTAATCAACCCACTGTGTACAGGTTGATCAGTCACAAAGATGCCAGAAAATCACAGTACATTCTTTGTCAAACTGTTCTACTGTATTTTTTTTCAGTGTGGCAAAGCATACTTTGTTTTATCATTTAGTTTTACTCATAATGCATTATCAGTAATAGAAAACAAACTCACGGCAGCTGTTGCTGTGACCTCCACAAATCTTCAGTGTAGTCGGATGCTGTTGTTCTTTGTGCGCATGCAGAATCAGACACTGACACACAAATCACTGCTGTTATTTTTTCAGGGCATCCTTCTGAGGTGGACAAAGGGTTTCAGAGCCAGTGGCTGTGAGGGACAAGATGTTGTTACATTACTTAAAGATGCTGTCTGCCGCAGACAGGTCAGTACACACATCACAGATATGTTCTCTGAAATGTAATCGAGAAGTGTGGGCTGTGAATGCTGACACTTGGAGAATATAATAAAAAAATATTCCCACAGCAACCTTCCAAAGTAGCTTCCAAACAACACTGTCAACACTGTGTCAGAGCACAGACGAGGAGCAATCTGCCATAGAGATCCACCGATACCAGTCAGTGTACAGTGCAGTGCTGTTAGTGCTTTCTACAGTCTTTGTTTGATTGTTTGAGATATACACACACATATGTATATACATACATATACACACACACGTTATTTGTTTTTTACAGCCATGGTGGCTATTAGTGCTGACAATCAGGCTGTTACAGTGTGTTAGCAATATAACAGATCTTCACGTATGTCAGTGTTTCACTGGTTTGTAAAGATGCCACTGTTCTCTTCACTTGTCACACTCTGAAAGTGTTTCTATTGGTATTGAGTTTGTTGTCACTGCCTCCAGGAGTTTGACTTGAGCTTCGTAGCGGTGGTTAATGACACAGTGGGAACCATGATGACCTGTGGCTACGAGGACCCCAAATGTGAGGTTGGACTCATTGTAGGTAAGTTTTTCTACCCTCCACCTTCGTCTCTGAAAGCATGTCTCTTTGTCTCTTTCTGCCATTTTTAAACATTGAAATCAACCGAGTGGTTATATTTATTTTTAATAAAAAAAAAAAATTAAACAGCAAGCCTCACAGCAAGAGCGACCCTGACGGATTAAGCGGTAGAAAATGGATGTTTGTTAGTATGTTTTCATTTTGGAGTGAAGTCCTTAAAAAATTGAGTGGTCTTTCATGACTGTGCTTATAACACCTGTCCACCTGTCTTCACAGGCACAGGGACCAATGCCTGCTACATGGAGGAGATGTACAACATCAACCTGGTGGAGGGTAACGATGGTCGAATGTGTGTCAACATGGAGTGGGGAGCATTTGGTGACAACGGTGAACTCGATGACTTCTGCACCGAGTTTGATCGTATTGTCGATGATTTCTCGAACAACCCCGGGAAACAGAGGTACTGGATGGGTCATTTCTGACATAGTAAATGTACAGTGATATGTCTATGAAAAGCAAGCAAAGAGTCGCAGCGCTCACATTAAACAGCACCAGTCAGTCACAAATGCAGTATAAACTAATAAAGCGAGAGGCTATCAGGGACAGACAGATAAGAGAGCCACAATGAGAGGGTTTTGTGACAGAGAACAGCTGGTGCCCCTCACATCAGTTCTGGTTAATAAAAAACAAAAGAAAGACTGTATATATGTGGCCTGTGTAGCAGGGATGTCAACGTGCATTCATGCATCGCTGGTAATTGGAGCTAACAGCCATGAGCGTCTGCTGTCAGACTCTGTGTCTGCATTGGAAAGACAGGGAGTCTGGTATGTTTATGTCCCTCTGCGAGAGTTATTGTGTGTGTGCCTGTGCTAGTGGTTTTACTACGAGGGTCTCTCCGTTGTATCTGTCACAAGGGGAGTGTCAGTACATAGCCATAACCCTGCAACGCATCAAAAATGCCTCAAAGTCTTGCCTGTTTCGTCATGGTTTTTGAGGGACCACAGAATTCGGCAGATTCTTATCTTTCAAGTCCAAGCAGACACATACAAGCTATTTTTTAGTTTTACACAACAAGAATCTATGTGATCGAAAGCGCAAAAAAAAAGATTTGATATTGAATTCCCCTTTAGGGTTACACTGCCCAGTGAGCACAGAGTACTGTTGATAAGACTGACTTACTGGACTGTAGTCTCTTTTGCTCTTCCTTCTTTTACCTTTCCTCAAATCTCCACTAGAGATCACACATGTAATTACCAGATAGTTGCAAAGGCAAAAAATTTACCAGCGCACAGCGACAGAAATGGCATTCAGACTATGTTTTAAATGTCATCTTTGCATGGCATGAAAATAGACGTACCACACGTGCTTCTACACAGAGGCACATGTTGTGTTTGAGAATAATTACTGGAGTGGAAATAGGATCATTGGGCCTTATTTACTGATATCTTCTTCTGAAAGAAGAAAAATGGAAATCATCTGCAACGTGCACAGACCTCTGTTCTCACTAACTATAACTTTGGTGTAACAGGACTGACATTAAAATGTTAAATGCAGATACTTTCGATGAAATGTGGTGGCGGGAGGACAAGAAGCTTTTTTTTTTTTTTTTTACCAAAAGCTGTCATGTTAAACTGACTGAAGTATCTGCTTAAAGGTACAAATGTGATGAATGTGCTTTCGTCTTCATAAAACACTTGCAAAGTAAATTTGCAAGTGTTTGAATCCTGCATGGTTTACATGTATACTACCAAGCAGCCTCTCTCCTACCTGTGCTGGTGCATCGCTGAGTTTCTTTCCTGCATTTAAGGGGTACTACATATTTATGTTGTGGGACTTACCCCCTTACAGACAACAACATTGGTTTTCTCTGGGAAGAAACCAGTCTGGACTTATGAGGCATCATTAAGCCATGGCAGGGAGCACATTATTGAGAGCTTCTGATCAATTTCTCCTGAACATGGCCCTTAAGCAGCTGTGCAGACGGTTTGTCTTTTGTCTGTTATGAAATTGTCTCTATGACATGAGGGGAGTACATTGATGAGAGGTCCGATACCATCTGGCTTTATTGATTTCAGCTCCTGTCACACCTCCTGATAATTCACTCCAGTTAAATCCACCCCTGTAACAAAAGCACTGCTAATAAAGCTTTGTTTGCTCTCCGAGCTTTTATTCATGAACATAATGAGTTCAAACTGTTCTGTTTGATTAATTAGTTTGATTTCTTTTCCTGTACCAGTGTGTGGCTGGGCTAAATTTTCAGTTTGTATGTCTTTTTCTGGCAGGTATGAGAAGATGATCAGTGGCATGTACCTGGGAGAGATAGTAAGGAATGTGCTCATTGATTTTACTTCCAAGGGCCTCCTGTTCAGAGGCAAACTTTCCGAACGACTCAAAACCCATGGCATCTTCGAGACAAAGTTCCTGTCACAGATTGCAAGGTGAGTGTTACAAACCTTCGTTCACCAGTAACTGTTTGGTAAGAATGGAAAAATACTAAATTTGAGAGCAGATCAGTCACTAGGCCATAGAAACAAGACAGGACATCGGTGATGAGTCAAAGCTACCAAACGAGGTAGCATTATTTAATTCTACACAGTAAGAGGTTGGTACATGTAAATATCAGGCACAGAATGGTTGAGTACTGAGGAGCAGAGATAGAAGAGAGGTGGAGGGTGGGTGAGGAACACCAGGGCTACGTGAGGTTACATCTGCTAACTGCAAATGTAAAAGCCTGCTCTGACCTTTATATTTTTCTGCATAACACAGTCGCTCACTGCCCACTCGATATACTGTGTGTCTAAAGGTGTTTTGTCCACGCTCACTTTTGAGACATATACTGTCGAACTCCAGGTCAGACTAATATGTCCCAGGAAACGAGTCTCAGTTATCATTGCCATCCTGTAGAGTTGCAAGCACCAATAATTTTTCAAATTTCATCTGCTGAAAGATTTGAGATGCACAGATAAACATAATGAAAAGGAAACTGTAAAAGTAAAAAATGTGTCTATAGAGCAGTTGAGAGAGAGGGAGCTACAGCTTGGTCATCAAAATGAGTTACACTTACTTTCTAATGAATTGTATCACTCTCAGACATATTTGTCAACATGCTCATTTACAGCTTGTGCTAATCAATATGCAAAACATTTCAGCTAACAGTGTTGAAGCTTAAATAGAATATTCATAATTCCCAGAGTGCATACATAGGGAATAAGTGAATTAATTATTCAACAAGTTCATTATTAGATTTATGTGTGTAACCTCTCAGTGAAATCAAATGTCAGATCACTTTTGGATACATTCACACACATGACTAAAGAGTTTGAGTCATAGATGAAAAATAATCATTTCAGTGGATCAGAATTGAAAAGAAAGGTCTGCGGCTCCATCACAAAGCAGACTCAGTTTTGTCACATTCTCACTGAATCATCCGGCTTCACTAAGCTGGATATTAGCTAACTTATTAACCACCCTGCTACAGTATAATAAGTGCATTCACATCAAGGGCAATATCCTCACTTTACTCACCTCACCTTACTTTGTGGGGACCGAGGGGGGGTGGATGAGGGAGGGAAAGAGAGAGAGTGTGTGTGTGTGTGTGTGTGTGTGTGTGTGTGTGTGTGTGTGTGTGTGTGTGTGTGTGTGTGTG
>JBBMJY010000024.1:21633487-21646005 GCA_037833715.1 Toxotes lorentzi | reverse complement strand
TGTGTGTGTGTGTGTGTGTGTGTGTGTGTGTGTGTGTGTGTGTGTGTGTGTGTGTGTGTGTGTGTGTGTGGAGGGCTTGGTGTGAGGATAAAGTATCCAGTTGTGTATGGATGCAAATCATTGCCATAAACATATCAGTAACTGAATACCAAAGTTTGACATTTTATCACCACTGAACACTTAATATTGAAATTTAAGTACCACAGAATTTATTCCATGTCACCTTCTAGTTATGCAATTCCAAAACTTAACTTCCAGTAGATATTTATTTTAGGTCTCCCAGATTCAGGTAGAGAATTCATCCAAAATCATGCTTATGACTTTAATATATGAGCGTGTGTAATTTCATTGTCAATGATAGTGTTGGACATCTGAGGTTCAGATTTCAGTAAGAAGCAGTAGAAATTATGCAGAATAATACTGAGATGCTAAAAGCAATAAGGCCATATCTACGTCTACCTAAATGAAGTACTTGTGTGTTTTATAAAAAGGCCACAGTGGGAACACATTCATTTCATTTTGTTCATGTGGGGTGCAGTGAAAAACGACAAGTACAAAAAAACTAGAATAAACTGTCAGGAATCCACTCAGTGCTGGTGGTATACGGCAGTAAGTTACTTTAACTTGTTGGCCACACATCATTATCTCTGAAGCAGCTTTTACACGATCGGCTTGAATCTGAGTTTTTGTGTTTTCGTATGGGCGAGGTGGAGGTTGGCAGCGTTCTGTCTGCATAACAAGAAAATCAAGTCTGTCACACAACCCGTGCGTTAGCTAGTGCTGAAAGCATTGCATGTCATTCACGTTTATCATAATTCTAATGTTGTAATTCTCTCTGATCCCACAGAGACCGTCTGGCCATGCGACAGATCCGCTCAATTCTGCAGCACCTGGGCCTCACCAACTCAACATGTGACGACAGTGTACTGGTGAAGGAGGTGTGCAGCGTGGTTGCCCGCCGTGCAGCTCAGCTCTGCGGTGCCGGTTTGGCCGCTGTGGTCGACAAGATACGACAGAACCGCAACTTGAATCAGCTCTCCATCGCCGTGGGAGTGGATGGCACCCTTTATAAGACACACCCTCAGTAAGAAGCAGTTGTGTTCTGACACAACATTTGTTTTCTCATTTTTAAGTATCAGATAAATCTGCATTAGTTAAATGAAGCCCTGGGTTCTTAGGACACAGTTGTAGCTCTTGTTCAACACTGAACCTTTTTATTCTCTTTCCTTCCTCATTTATCATGAAGTTTCTCCAGCATCATGCAAGAAACTTTGCAGGATTTGGCACCTCAGTGTCAGGTGACTTTCCACAAGTCAGAGGATGGAAGTGGGAAGGGAGCAGCACTGATCACAGCAGTGGCCTGTAGGATGAAGACCGAAGGGCATCAATGAACACCCAGGACGATGACGGTCAGATAGAACCAGAGCTACTACGACTGATTGTCTGTACAGGGTAGTCATGAATAGTTACATACACTATGATGTGAGTTTTGTTCTGCAGTACTGAAATGTTAAATTTGACTTATTTTGTGTGTGTGTGGGCAGGCGGGGGGGGGGGGGTTACATGCACACATTCATGTGTGAATGTGTGTGTTTTGGAGTAGATGAACATATGTATGGTGTGAGCTGACACTTAGGGTGGTAAACCAGTTCAGCTGGTGTGTTAGAGAAGTTGCACCTTCTGTGAAAAATGACTGTTACAAGCTGTGGGACTCATTCTCCCTCTTTTTCTGGCACCTTCAACCCCACCCTCACCCTCACCCTCACCCCCTCAGGATTGTCACGTTTCTCCCTCATGTTTTTTGGAATCTGTGTTGAATTTCTCAACAACGGTGAAGTTTAGAAAAGTTTACTTATACAGCACCTTTTAAGATCAGACATCACAAAGTGCCTCACAATGGAAATCAAAAGAAAGACACAAAATACAGCAAGCAGGAAGAAAACCAACAAACCCAAAAGGCAGACCTTTACACTTAGTGAAGAACAGTGTGTAGGATTTAGGGAGATCTAATATTCATTATTATGTTCTCATTAGTGTATAATAACCTGAAACTAAGAACTGTTTGTTTTGTGACTGGGTTCTCTTTAGAGCCCACCATGCTGCTCCACTGTGTCTCTACAGTAACCCAGAGCGGACAAACCAAACACTGGCTCAGGAGAGGGCCTCTTGTGTTTTTACGTTACCTGAAGATCACTGTAGGTTCTCCTCCACACAACCTGCAACCCGCGTCACTAGATGCCACTAAATCCTACACACTGGTCCTTTACACCAAAATGAAATGAATGTGTGTTATATTGCTTTTGTCTCTTCACAATAAGTGATGAGTGAATAAGTAACTTTCCTCAATAAGGAAAGACAAGCCAGACTGACTGAGACACAGCTGGAACCAAAGCTTATTCATGTTATGTAGTGCTAACACATCTAAAAGCTCTCTCATCGTATGGTCTAATGACTGCAACAAACTTATTGTGATGCAAGGAAAAAGTGAGCTGAACCAACATTAAACATTAAATTCACTGGAGATAGATTTAAAGAAAACCCAGGGACCCTTAATTGCTTTGCTGTGGGAGAAGTTAATTAAACTACAGTGGTCAGAAAGTGAAGAGGGAGGAAGGTAAAAGGAGGGACTGGTCCTAATCTTTGGTCCTACACTTGTTTGTTTTATTTATTTGTTCTCTTCTGTTTTATATTCATTTGTAATTTTTTTTGGCTGGTGGCTGAACAAAGAAAAAAAAAGACAAATCTCTGACATCTGGTTGCAGATTTCTGCTCCGGTCTGTAGCTGCAGAGAAAAATGTGAAATAATTACTGAATCAGAGGGAAATACATTGATTCTGTTAAAACCATTGACTCCAACATCAGCTGTATAATTTCTACAATCAGTCTTTTTTTTTTAATCAAACAAATGTTTATGGAGATACTTAATACCATAAATATCCCATCACTGTAAAGCCAAAATGCTTTTTTCCCACTGATTACACTATAATTTCTGTTTATCTTAAAATGAATACAAATCTTTCCTGTGCTCTGAGACTAAAATGAAGCTTTGCTTTCTGCTTTTTAAAGAACATGTTCTATATTTATAGAAAAACAGAGTTCTTTGGCCAACAGCATTGTCTGCTTTTTCCATTTAGGTACAGGCTAATAACCAGCTGTTACACTCCATCTAAGTCTGATCATTATATCCTTACAGTGCTTCTGTCATCAACAGTGTCATCAAATAAAGACTTGGCCTTGAATTGCTATTGGTGTCTAGTCAGTGGAACTGGAACTCTTTCTCTCTTCAGATGGGCTAAAATTAATTCACTTGGGAACTGCTTTCAGACAGGAAATAGCCTGGGACGGGCACATCATGGCAAACGTTGTGCAGTCTGTACCAGGCTTTATCTGAGGCACAGACTTTACTTACAGAACAAAGGGGTGAAAGCACAAAGCTTACAATCCTGTTACAGTGAGTGAAGGTTAGGACATTCAGTTTATTAGGTACACCTAGCTAAAACTGATGCAGTCAAGTACAACAGCCCTGCAGTAACTCATACCTCATGGAGGTTATAATGTTCAGTGTGTAGAAACATCTGTGCTGTCACCAACAGCACTGCTAACCAGCACTCACTTTCCTTAATCATTTCTGCAAACTAGAACCTGTTTAGCTGTATAATTCTCCTGTTGAATATTACAAACAACCTAAAATACAGAATTATGTAATTCCATGCAACAGCTCACATTTTCACAGAGGCAGTAACTGTTGCTGGACTGAGATCAACATTAAACGCTAAGCTGTTTTCTCACATGGACTCAACGTCCAGAGAATCAGGTCTGGACATTGTCCGGAGCTGCCCTTTCACACATGCAACACACAACCGGAGACTGTTTGTGTGCGAAACATTCACACCTACTGGAAACTGGTTTGCTTTAGGTGCGGTGCAGCACCTGGGCAGGGGGTGCAGGAGACAGGACAGATTCACCATCAACACGCCCAGTCTCTCACTATGACTTCTCCAGACAGTGACGGGCCCTATCAGCTCAATCATACATTACACTGATTTTATACTGGGGAGCTGGCAGCTTAATGTCCAGTTCAACCGATGTGGACATTTTCGTTCACACATACATCCATACAATCTCCATTTTATGCTGTTTCGGGCTTTCGAGTCTTCCTTTCATTCTGTCCATCCATCCATTTTCTAAACCATGTGTGTTGAGGGTTTCAGGGAACTGGATCCCATCCCAGCACACACTGGGGAAGAGGCGAGACAGGTCGCCAAGGCAGGGCTTAAAGATGTGTCTGAAGCTTGGAAATGTAAGCATGTCAGCCTGGTGTGGAGCGCTGTCCTTGTTTGTCAACCCAGCTCACAGAGAGTACAAAGCTAATATTTGTATCACCAGAAAGCTCACAGCGCTATACTTCCAGCAGTGTATTCACTGAAAATGTGCCCAGTGTGAGGGAAAATGTGTGGAGTCACAAAGAACCCGCAAATGTACACTATATTGCCAAACGTATTCATTCACCCATCCAAATCATTGAATTCAGGTGTTCCAATCACTTCCTTGGCCACAGGCTTATAAAATCAAGCACCTAGGCATGCAGACTGCTTCTACAAACATCTGTGAAAGAATGAGTTGCTCTCTGGAGCTCAGTGAATTCCAGCGTGGTACTGTGACAGGACGTCACCTGTGCAACAAATCCAGTCGTGAAATTTCCTCGCAACTAAATATTTCACAGTCAACTGTCAGTGTTATTATAACAAAGTGGAAGCCATTGGGAACGGCAGCAACTCACACAAAATGACAGAGCCTGATCAGCACATGCTGAGGCGCATAGTGCGCAGAGGTCACCAACTTTCTGCAGAACCAATCACTACAGACCTCCAAACTTCATGTGGCCTTCAGATTAGCTCAAGAACATTGCGTAGAGAGCCAAAACCATACATCACCAAGTTCAATGCAAAGCGGATGCAGTGGTGTAAAGCACGCCGCCACTGGACTCTAGAGCAGTGGAGACGAATCCCACTTCTCTGTCTGCAATCTGATGGACAAGTCTGGGTTTGGCGGTTGCCTGGAGAACGGTACTTGTCAAACTGCATTGTGCCAAGTTTGGTGGAGGGGGGATTATGGTGTGGGGTTGTTCTTCAGGAGTTGGGCTTGGCCCCTTAGTTCCAGTGAAAAGAACTATTAATGCTTCAGTATACCAAGAGATTTTGGACAATTTCATGCTCCCAGCTTTGTGGGAACAGTTTGGGGATGACTCCTTCCTGTTCCAACATGACTGCACACCAGTGCACAAAGCAAGGTCCATAAAGACATGGATGAGCGAGTTTGGTGTGGAAGAACATGACTGGCCTGCACAGAGTCCTGACCTCAATCTGATAGAACACCTTAGGGATGAATTAGAGCGGAGACTGCGAGCCAGGCCTTCTCCTCCAACATCAGTGTCTGACCTCAAAAATGCGCTTCTGGAAGAATGGTCAAAAATTCCCATAAACACACTCATGGAAAGCCTTTCCAGAAGAGCTGAAGCTGTCATAGCTGCAAATGGTGGGCCAACATCATATTCATTCATATCCCATTGAGAATGGGATGCCACTCAAGTTGATATGTGTGTGAAGGCAGTGTATATAGTGTAAGTCTGAGATTGGCTCCAGGAAATTCACTTTACCCACAAGGCAACCAGTGCAGCACAGGTAACTTTACGTTGTCTGGGCTGTCTGAGACTGGAAGCAGCACACATGAACAGGAAGGCCAGTGAATAATTTATTTGGTAACCATCACACAGGAAAAGGAAAACAGGGATACAACAGAACAACACAGATAATGGGCATATTAAACATGAACACATAGTGTAGATTGCCACATATAGTCTTAAACACACATGAACAATTTGTGTATGCATTAACATGAAAAACACGAAATACATCCATGACAAAGCTAGTGTACAGTGTATAATACCTGTCAGTGTAGCAGCTTGTGCTATTTGTGGCACACAAAGCGTGGCTTCAGCTCCTCAGCTACACCCACAACCAAACGAGGCAGTGTCACACACACCTGACGCACAACCACATGTAATTTGTGCGAGGTAGCACAGAGGATGAAGACCATCACATAAAGAATGATCCACCCTTTAAAGCAGCCAGCTAGGATGCTGTCGATTACACTGGAACGTAAACTGGCACTGTGTTAGACTTTTAACCTGCTGACCCCATCTCTGACATTTCCTGTCAGCGGATTACTTGAGTCCAGACTGAAATACCAGTATGTCTGTGAGATCAGACAGCACAGTTATGTAACTGTAGGAATTCATCTACAGTGAAATGTTCACCGCCATTACTCATGTATCCTTACAATGCTGTAGCAGTCACAGTTTAAAAATAATAAGACTTAATAATAAGATTTGTCATAAGACAACAACGCCGGCTCATCCTCTTCTTCACATTGAAGTTTAAACAGGGAAAGTGAATGCTGCTTGTTTGTTTGAGGTTGCAGCTGAACAGAGAAGAGTTTTCTTTCTCATATGTTTATCACAGAAGTGGCCAAAGCCAAAGATGCTTCAGCACAAAAATATCAATAAAAGAAGTGTGACTCAAACTCTTGTACATCAGCAGAAACAGAATTACAGCACCACAGCCAGTTACACAGCATGAGAAAAGCATAAAGAACGACAGTACACAGTAAGTCAAGCCACAAACATACAGTAGTCTGCAACATCTGTTTTGGTTCTCCTGAGGTGTCATCAGGAAACAGTCATTTCACCAAAAGAATTCATGTTGAGCACTCTCTTATGACATTGGTAACACATTCAAATGAATTCAGCAGCTTTAATATCAAAATTACAACCCACTGTGCAACAAACATCCTCTGACACCAGGGCAGGCATGCTTCACATTTCCAATGCAAATTCAAATACTTGAAAGCAATTTTCTCTCACCACAGACATTAGTATAGCTGCTCTGTACATGTAACCAACAAGCTCACTTACCTAACAAGGCATAAATACAAACGAGAGATGTGGCAGGCTTCAAGGTCCTGCTAAGATACAATAACAAGGCTGAACACTGAACACAAGTTACACCACACCGGTGACTGCTTAGCAGTAAAGATGGCACCAGAACACAAGGATCCCAAAGAGTACCACTTCAACATATTTGTAAAATAAATCCTTCTTTTATTCTATCCAGTTCTTTGGCTGTGGTCCTTATAGATACATTTGTACAAAGCACACATATGTGTGGATATACAGTATAAATCATTTGTGTTTTCTGTAGCACTGGTGGTATCTTCCTCTCTGTAGGGAAATAGCTTTCTACTAATTACATTCTTATCAGCTCTGTGGAGTGTGGTTTCTTTTTTAATATCACAGTCATAAACAAAACACTTGTAATCTGTATAATAACACAACATCTCAAGACAACAAAAGATTTAGAGCAGAAAGTCATTTATCTTGGACAACAGCATGTCAAGTTGTGGGATTAACCGGTTGGTACTGAAAGAAAGAAAGAAATTACTCAGAATATTTTTAGTTAAAGGTGCTGTTAGTAGGATATGGCTCTTTAGAATATTTTCTGTTGGCTGTGTGAACGACAGCAAACGTGTGTTCCTCCACTATGTTTTAGGAAAGTGTAGTAAAGTATATATTGAGAAACGTTATGTTCATCACCTGTTAACCAACTGGCACAGCACTGCAGAGATAAGACCTGAGGATGCAGAACTACTGAGATCCTGATATTTCCAGGGGACCTATTACAAAAATCTACTGCCTATCTGTGAATTTGTTCATTGTAACCTAGACTGAAGATTCAATTAGTGGTTTAATCAGATAAACTGATTCTCAAAAGATTTGTCATGGTCTTTCTTCCACCTCAAAGATAACGTGCTTTAAAGAAAGACTGTTGTTATGATAACAGCATTATCACATAATCTAATGTGTGAAATCAGAAACATCCCACAATTAGAACTGAAACGCCATTTTTATTTATTCACTGTTCTGGGTATTAAGGGGTTTTAAGAAGTTAGAGCACAAGAGACAGATTTATAAAAGAAATAGTCAAAGTCTAAGCAGCGATGACGATCATCATCAGTTTTTTTTTTTTTTTTTTTAATCAAAGTTTTGCAAGTTAAAGTTTTCACACACTGAGTAGTGCTACTCTTGACACGTAAATTTGATTTCATGAGATCAGTGGAATCCCTCTTTAAAATCTCACTTATACTGATGTTTTATTTCAGGAAAGTAATTATTTTAAAATCCTGGGAAAACCTTCGACTCTGATCGTAACACTGTCCAGTGCATCCACCCCAGAGCTAGCAGTAAGAACTAAGGATAGCATGGCTCACATGTTTAGTTTCTTCTGTGTGCTATATAACTAGATAAACAGACCAGCAGCTTCCACGACAAGGCACGATTGTTTCACTGCATGTTTGTAGGGGATATCTCACTGCAATGCTGTGGCGAGCGGATGTTTGCTATGCTGCTGCAGCACAAACAGCTAAAATTAGCTACATCATGTTCAGTAACATCAGGCTGTTTACCTGTCCCAGCTCTGTGTCATTATTCATGACATGACTGCCTCCATCTTTCAAATGTTCAGTTTGGTTTTGGAGAAACAAAACCAAGTGCATAGGGCATAGTATGTGGTTCGTGGGAGGCTGGGAAATTACAGTGCTGGGCTGGTATCACAGAGTGAGATGGGGAGTGGGGTAGGCAGGTGTGTTTCAGACCATCTGTCATCACCATTATGAGGTTTCTAACCATATTTCTAATACATGATATTTATTGTTTGCACACGTTAATTGTTCAGACATTGGTACAGTGTAGACATCATTTACACTTTGATTTCATCATTATATTCACAATATAACCTTATTAAACAGCCTTACATTTAACACTGTTCAGCTTGTACTGCTTGTTTGGAAAACATGAGATGATTTGTCTTTCATGTTGCATGTCACACTTTTAGTGTCTATTATATTATCTATGTAGTATTAATCTTCTTATTCTGTTCTAGCTGTGTGATTTCATTGTATTTCCTCTAACACCCTGAGTGTTGACTTCCCCCACATAAATAAGCTCTTTTCCACAGCTGTTTCAACCTGTATTAAATATGCTGCTCTTGGTGTCACATAAAATTGGCTTGTAATTATAACAACTCTATCTCTGTCACGTGAACACACTCTTTCATGGGTTGGAAAACCAACGGTTTCAACCGTGATACCAGTAATTCAGGATTATCAGCATCAGGCTCAGTGAGGCAATGTAGCCTAAAGAGAACCAAACTGAGAACAGGGTCTGAAGCCCACCTCCTGAACATTTCTGAAGTCAGAAAGGTTTAAACAGTAACTGACCAGTTTTTTGAACCTCTCTCTAAATCTCTCTTTTTTACATGCTTTACACGGCTACATCTGTCGCTTTTCATGTGAACAACTGAGTGCAACACAATAAATATCTTCTTGGAGACACTCTTCTGAAAATGTGCACTGTTATCCCCATGTTTAAACAATGTCCCATCTCCCCGCCTCTCCATCATAGCAGCTCGTCACTCTTTAGCTTATTTTGTTTTGAGGGTGCGATCTTGAAATCTCAGCAGCCACTAAGGTTAAGGGTTAAGGATGTGCAACACATACAAACCCATGCTCACAGGCTGTGATCATTTTTTAACATTAACATGTTACTGATCACGGCATTATTTGTCATTGTTTTAAAACAAAGAGAAAGGACTTTCTGGGAATGAAATTTGTGCTTTTTTCTTACTTTGTATTTTGTGCCACTTGAATGTTTTAAACATGTCATGGTAGTATGTGTGGTGTGTTATATTTCTAAGCCGAATATTTAACGGGGAGGTTATTTATTGTGTAGACTGCAGGAAATTGAGGTAGTTGACCATTAGCTTTTGTGTGAATCATTTCACAATGTGTTTAATAAGGAGCGCTTACACTGCAATGGTGTGGAGGTAGATTCTTTTGTTATTGTTTGAAGGCACAGTTTTTCAGTGACTGCTGGATGTCTCCTCTTAAAGTATCCATCATATGGTTTTGCTATAGAGGCATCAACTAATATAACTGTTGCTACTTTACAGTTCCATTAAAGATACCAACCTTTCTGTACAGAACCAATCTTGGGTAGACAGTTGTTAGAGTGGTAATGGAGGCATGGAAGCTGAAATTACAAATTACGTGTCTATGAAACAGTATTACTTTACAGGTCAATGGACTTTTTGTTATGAGTAAGAGGAGTTTAGAGAAAGGCGGAATAAATGAGAGAATGAATAGGAGAAATGTGTGATCACTGTCTTAGCTGCAGCCAGAGGTTTCCTCTGGTTAATCAATTTGTTCAGGACGTTCAAGTGTTCATTTCATGGGATCCATGAAGAAGCTTGCAATAAAGCCAGAGAGTTTTATGCAATGAATGAGAGTTATGAATCATCACTATGACGCTGTATGCTCTGTTTTATAAGGTGTATATTTTCCTAGTTAATTTGACCTAAAACATGCGATGATTTCTGGCAAGCACAAACATGATTGCTTTACTTGATTATACAGGTGGCCGACAACTTAAAGGAAAAACCAACATAAAGTGTGTTAGTAAGCTGTTGGGTCACCACATGCTGCCGGAACAGCTTCAGTGTACCTTGGAAGGGTTACAAGTTTCTGGACTCCACCATTCTTCCAAAATATATTCCCTCATTTGGTGTTTTGATGATGGTGGTGGAGTCTGTGATCTGGTGTCTGTGAAGACTACAAGCATATGATTCACATCATTTCCATACTCATTAAACCACTCAGTGGCCTCTCATGGTCTGTGGATGGGGGCATTGTCATCCTGTTTCTTCACTCATTTTTCAGGTTTTTCCTTTAATTTGTAACCTGTCTGTGTGTAGTATGATGGTGTTGTTCTTATATAATGATGAATAAAATGCAAAATACATTGGGGGTCAAAATTATCTAGCCAGATAGATCAGCTTAAAAAATCTCAATGTATTTGTCTGTATTTTCACTTGATAACTGACCTGTCTGCCAACCAGCAGATTTACTGTACTGATGAATAATTTTAACACTAAGAAATATAACATTGAGGAGCAAAAGCACATGGCAGCTGAGTCTGACTTGGGACTATGGGCTCTACGCTCATTGCCACTCGTTGCCGAGGTAACTCATTGTAATAGCATTAACACACAACATGACAATTAGCTTGCTGAGGGAATTACACATAATCCCTCAGTGCTTAGAAACAAAGGTATTCCACAGTCCTTTCAAACAGGACTGAACACAAGTATGTGGATTGTGTGATGGAGGAGACTCCAACAGACAGCAGCACCAGCAAAGCACACATCAGTGATCTTTGAATGGACCACCATTCAAGTGCAGTGAAATGTGATGCAATGCTTTGTCCAGTGAGAGAAAATGGTATGAATAAAAGTGTGTCCTACCTCAGCCATATCAGTCTAAATCACTCTTTTCATTGGATTTAATTAGCATAAAATACAAAATAGTGAGATGAATAACATCCATGAAGCAAGTTCCCTTTTCTGTATTATCGCTTTTAACCTTGATAAATACTGAGAGGACTTTGTATGTGAAGGCTTACATTATTGTGGTAATTCCCTTTAAAAATTTTTTTTAAAGGCTTTACCTTTAAGAAGGGTTCCTTTGGCCTGGTCACTCTTCTCTGTGGCTCCACACACTGAGCAAATGGATGCACATGCTCAGCCAATCGTTCTGCTGGCAGGCAGAGGAGCGTGGTCAAGACAGCCAATGTTTACCTGGATCTTGTATGTTGGAGGTTTGTGGTTCTCTCAATCTGAAATTGGCACCTGAAGCTCTAAAGAATAAATATATGAATATGTAAAACCAATCTGTTGATTAAACTAAGAAGTACTGTTGTAAGGTTAAATTTGTATTTGTTTAGCTGCCTGAGGCTTGTGTTTCTTTGACCTCTTCAGATAGTAATGTTAAGCTCAATGAGCTCTCATGTCTACAGTCATAACGGTGAGTGCAATCTTATGTTAAGCTATGGGAATACTGAGCCAAACTATCATTGCAACGCTTGACAGCTCAAGCGTTGCCATCTGTCCTGTTCCTGATTGGCTGAGCATGGGCATTAGCAATTTTAAGTGTTTACATTAAAGGGGCAATATGTATATATAAGAATTGGCCAACTGTTGAGTTCGTACTCCACACAAACGGGTGCAGCATTTTACCAGAGACCTGGGCTGTCCATCCCTATCATAAGAAACAAGTAAATCTGCTCTTTGATCCTTCCTGTCCCTTTCCCTTCTCCTGTTCCATAGTCGGACTGGGCATCGGGCACACCAGGACAAATCCTTGTGGCCTGCCGAGAGCAGCGAGAGCAGCAGCATCAATAGCTGAGATAAAGGAGAGAGTGGAGGTATGTAGCAGACAGAGGATGTCTGCAACACAGGTTAACAGCCTACTCACAGTTACTACTTCTTCATCCAGACTAAGGGACAGCTTTTACAACAGGGCAATAGCCCTAATCAATGCAAACACATAACCTTACTTCATCTGACTAG
>JBBMJY010000024.1:21611948-21633387 GCA_037833715.1 Toxotes lorentzi | reverse complement strand
TACTTCAATTTCGTTGTACTTTTGTACAAAGTATGATTGTGCAATGACAATAAAGATTTATCTTATCTTATCTTATCCTCTCATGTTGGATTGAAGGCAGACTGGACACTACAGTGTCTCTCTACCACCTCTTGAGGTACAAAGTGGTATTAAGAGACAGGATAGGGTGGGGCTACCTGGTTAGCATGCTAACTTCAGTAGATATTGCCGGCGTCTTTAACATTAGGTCAAAACTGTTATTTCCTCACATTCTGTTGATAATCTTAGGTAATCTTTGAATGTTTTAAACTAAAATACTTACATATTGCCCCTTTAAAGATAAGGCACTGCCTAGAACTAGGGTTCCAATATGTAACCATCATTCTAAACAGTGACCACATGAAACTTAACATCAGATACTTGATAGCTGCCACTGCCTTGTTATGGCTTTGTTTGTTTCATTTCTGGGTAGCTAGTAACTAGTGTGACTTAGTTATCCCACGCCTGATACACCGAAACTGCCAGTGAACTAACCCTGTCTGACTCTTCACCATTACTGCCTTTCTTAGGTACAGCTGTCATTTCTAACCCTCGATCTGAAGGATTTCTCTCTGAGTGGACCCTCACACACCCCGCCCTTGCACCTCTGTTCACCTCGGCTTTGTCAGGCAGACTGTTGTCATTATGGACTCTATTTCTCAGCCCAAAGACAAGGTGGTTGTGATTGCTAGTGGCACCTCTGAAGTCAGTACCTCCACAAGGTGCTTGCACAGACCTTTCCTTCCTGCCCCACCTTGAAATCGTTCTCCACAGCTGGCACTGCACGAAACAACCGAAGGGCCTCGATTTGCACACCGCCTGGAAGCCCCTCTTAAAGTTCTCATTGTAGTAGCCGTAGATGATGGGGTTGACGCTGGAGTTGGAGAAAGCCAGCCAGTGAGCAAAGGGGAAGATGTAACTGGTCAGAAGGTCCAGCTGGTCCCTGTCCAAGCCTGCATAGTCCGTCATCATCATTAGGGTCCACAGTGGCAACCAGGACAGCATGAAAAGCAAAGCCACCAGGATGAGCATCTTTATCACCCTGATCTTTTTCTGTGATATCATTGGCTGACCACCCCTTCTGCCTGCCACCTGGACTGCATTGGCTAGCTGTGGCTCCCTGTTTGCCACCACATAGGAACACAGTTTGAATCCTACGCTTCCGTACATCAGGGTGATGACGGTGAGGGGCAAAAGGTAGATGTGAGCAAACAGAACAGCCGTGTAGACCTTCCTCATCTGAGGGTTGTTAAAGTTTTCATAGCAGGTGTACAGAGGGAATGTGTGGTTGAAGTCATCATTGTACACCATGTAGTGGAAAGGAAATTTCTCTACAGTCAGTGCCACCGCAGCGGGACACATGATCACCACTGCTAGCACCCAGATTAAGACGATGGCTGCCTTGGCAACAAGTACGGTTGGCTTGGGTTGTAGAGGGTACACTATACAGCGAAACCTGTCGTAGATAAGAAGAACATTGCCACTAACCTTAGCACCAATTTCAACTGATATTAGGCATCAGACCACAGCATTCACTAACCTTTCCACAGCAATGGCCACCAGGGTGAAGACTGATGCAGACACAGACACGCCCTGCACAAAGCCGCTCATCTTGCACACAGTGTTGGAAAAGGGCCAACCTGTTGAAAAAAAAGACAAATGCTCAATAGTGTAGTGGTCAAGCAAGAACCTCAGTGGTAATGGAGAGATTATTTTTAGCAGTCTACATACTGTTAAACCTGAATTTTCAAAAGTTTGAAAATGATGTAGATAAAGTTAGACTTAAAAAACGGCTGACATTAACATTACTGTAAGGTTTGGAGCTGAACTTATTAAATGACAGTTTATTAAATCTAGGTGTTGTCTACACACTTGTTACCCTCTTTAATTTCACCACATGAAGGCATGTCTCCTTCTCTTAGGGCATTGGACTTGTCCTCTCACACGTTTCTTCCATCCTTTCCACAAGATCATTGTTTCATTTTCCCCATCACTGCAGAAAGGGAGGCTTGACACACTTGAGAGGGTGACTCTACCTTCCCATTCATTTACGAGGAGGAACAGCAAAAACTGCCTGAATAGAGCAAAGAGCATCTTGACACTCCACAACACTGCCGGGAAAATGTTTTGTCCACTGATGGAACTAAGATAGAATTGTTGGGGAAAAACATGCAGCACTATGTATGGTGTAAAAAAGGCACTGCACACCAACATGAAAACATCATCCCAGAAGTGAAGTATAATGGAGGGGGCATCATAATTTGGGGCCGATTTGTTGCCCCTGGACGGATAGCTCACCATCATCAAGAAGGACATGAATTCCCAAGTTTATCAAGGTATCTTATAGGATAATGTCAGGGTGGATGGTATCATTATATGCTACTGTATATAAGTTGCTCAGCTCCAAATATTTTAATTGCCAAGGACTTTTATATATATAATCAACCCTCAACGACTTGTGTCAGTGAGGGTTGATTACATATTGTCATTGGCCATTGAGCCCAGTCCCACCATATTTTCATATGCACCCCAAAGGACAGGCACACAGTGGGGGTCAGTAAAGAGACAGACAGGAACTGTGAATACTTTAATGTTTTTTTTGATGGCCCACCAATGCAGCGGCCCACCAGGATTTCTCCCAGTGCTCCTGAAGGCCTGCCCGACTATGACAGACAGGTGTGTTAGAAGTGTGTTTATAAGAGAGAGCGGAGCTTAGAAAATCATGTGGTGGTCACTATTTATATCGTGGCACGTTGACCACAAATAAACCAATGTATGGGAAATACTGAGTAGTATGAAACTGTGGCTGGACAAATTAGATTATGATATGCCACCACTGTCACTCTGTGACATCTGCTTCTATGGTAACCAACAAATGAGTGCCTAAGAGAGAGAGAGCCACCGTACCAATGAATGTCTGCTCAGCCTACAGCAGCACCTCTCTCAGTGATGTGACTGGTGGCGCTCATCAGCAGGCTGTAGCACCTTTGGACAGACGCTGGCTGAATATTACACCTTTGCAAGTTCAGTCAGTAGTTGAATTATGGGCCTAGTCTCTGTCAGAAATACTGGAAAGACGATGCATGAATTTTAACCACGCAACAGGAAGTGAAACCTCACTGACTAGCCTTTTTGGTGAATGTCATTTCTCTATCTAAATCCATACACTTTTAATCATTGTTTTGATTTATTTTTTTTTACCCACATATTTTCTCCTATCATCTTGAATGGTATAGTTCCACATTTGCATTGTCGCTTTTAAGACCAAATGTGTTCACTTAATATGAGGAGCTCACTTCACTTAGCATTTCTATAATGACACAGTGAATGTTCAACACCCTTTAATTGAAAAGACTGGTGTGAAATATTTTTACAAGTTTGGAAAAAAACTGAAAAGATCACAATTCCATTTCTTCTATACTACAATTTGCTGTCATTTTAAAAACAGTGTTCTGTACATTGTGCTTCTATAATCTGGTAGCCACTGCTGGGTTTCATGACTTCTAAAAACACACAAAAATGCCTCAAATCATATTAATAACCAATGAATGAATCAGTAAGAATTGTATAAATTGGTTTTCATAAATTACAAAAACAGAGCAAATATTTCTCTCAGGGACTGGTGGAGAGCGAAACGGAGCTAAAGTACATAAAAAAGAGAGTGAATTGGACTTGGAGGCCAGAAACACAACTTAATAAGCCACTCATGCCGTTTACTGTATGATCTTTTTAAGGTATATGTCAATGTACGTTGGCAAATTTATCCAAAAATAAACTAATGCAGGTCTAAACATCTATTATTATGTGATAATGAAGTAATAATTGCTTTTTGATCACTTAATTTGTCGATTATAATCAACTACATTTCATTTGATATTTTTTATTTACCTCATATTTCCCCAAATGTGTGTCTTTGGGGAGATGGAGACTAAGGCTGAGTGAAGAGCCTTAGAGCCTTTTTTTTTTTTTTTTACTGGAGCAGGAAACACAGCGAGACTCCATCTAATCTGGTTAGTTTTAATGATGTATTATAAGAACCATCAGCAGGAGGAGGCAGCCTGAATAAAATGTCCGTTGAAAAATGCAGGAGGGGCTCAGACTCTCAGAGCATTTGTTTACATAAAACACAGAAGAAAGACTCCCTTCTGTCTGTGAGTGTGCACGATATATCCGTGACAGTCTGATCCAGACCTGCATTAAACAGGAGTTAGAGGTAACAGAATAAGCGGCAAGAGCAACACATTCTCTTTCTCCTTACATCCAGTCTCCTGCTCATGATGTACCCGTGAATATAAGCACAGAATTGAATATAAAGTGAGTCCATTGTGTTAAAAGCTTATGTTACTCAAATACAGTGGCACAGGTGTGGTGGTTTAGCACCATCTTATCAGCAAATTATGTTACTCATCTTACTTTTTTAACAGCTGTTCCAATCACAGTTGTGAATGATTAAGATGATTCATCAGGTAAGCAAACAATAACATTATCATCTGGGAGAAAGACAGGTGTTTTTCCAGTCTCATTAAGAAGAAAGTAGTTGATTGTCAGATCCCTTTTTTTGTGTTTTGCTGGATTACTCACTTCAGGTCTTTGCCGTTCAACTGCGATGATATGCATATAAGACAACAGAGTGGCATCCTGTTGGAATAAAGCAGTTGGTTTATCTTGGTTAACTCCGTGACCGACAGTGCAGACACCTGACAAACTTTTTCTGAGTTGTGTTTGCAAGCAAAGGAGCAAACTTATCCCTGACCGCTGTAATGCACTCTCCTCTTCTTCTTAAGGTCCTGAAGGACATGAAATCACAGAGTTTCATCAAAATTGCCATCAACAGCACATCTCTGGCTGAACAGCGTTGCAGCCATAATTTAACAGGCAGGAGTTCTCACAGTCGGCCACTCTCACCTTTAAATTTAACTCTGCAAGTGCCTCTGACCAGATATTGAATCTGATGGATGTTTTGCATCAGCTCAGATGATTTTTTTTGTTTCAGCAGACAGTTTGCTGCTGGTGGTGGTCATTTGTTTGAGAGTGATTTCACAGGGACTTCTCCTGCAAATAGCAATTACACGCATGCAGCCAGCCCTGGGTTTGTGTTCTCTACTGAGCCTTTCACTATTGATGTTGTACTTACATCACAGATGTTTTGAAACTACCAAGACTATTACATATAAAAAAAAATCATCCATTACGTTTTTTGCTCAGACATTTGGCTCAGAAGCCGTGTTTTGTGTGCTCTCCATGTGCTTTTGGAGCAGAACTTTCCTTTAAGTGTAATGCAATCCAATCAATACAACACTGCTTCGACAGAATGTGAGACAGTAAATATAGTAGGCTTTATAGTGGTAGGATTATGGAAAGGTTGCTTTACTGAACTTCATTTGATTAGAATGTGCAGGTAAAAAAAAAAAAAACCTCATGACATATCCTGAATTGATACATACATTAAGACACACAGAACAATATAATATAGACTTTACATAATCAGTGATGCCAGTAAATTTTTCACTGTGGTATTACTACATTTGTGAAAGCACAGTAAAGGTTCTGGATATTTCTTGCACCTCTATGAACTGTGGCGAGCAAGGCTACAGTAAGTACATTCTTAGTGCGCTGCTATGGTAACTCAGTGCTATAGAAACTCGGTAGTTGATGGCATTGCATGAACATAATGACTTTTCTGATGTGATGGTGAAGCAGACATTCCTGACCTGTTGTGTACTCTGTGAACCACAAGGTTTGTGAGCATACAATGGGGCTCTTCATAGGACACAGGCCTGAAGAATCTGCGGAACAACTTACAGATCGACTCTTTGTTGAAGCGGAAGAGATGACGGCAGCAGACAGCATGAGGAATGGGCAAGTATGCAACTCATCTAGACCTAATAAAAACCTCACTGAAATCATTATCATGCATTTCCTTAGACCTGATGGATTGAGTACGTCCCTATATATTATACATTATACAAGGTCGAGTTTTCCCACTGCAGTCACACACCTCTCTATTAGTTTTCATTCGGTCATTCAGCTGACCGCACGACAGCCAGTCGTCAGTCAACAGTGACATGACCGAGCTTCTAACTTTCTGCCTCAGTGATCATTATACACATATAACCGAAATTAACACATATCTTAATGGGCAGGTTTCAGTCACTATCTCATACTTATTCCATTGTCTGACAACAGAAACAGAAAAACATGTAATGGATTCAGCCTCATCCTGACTTAAATACTTTTACACTGTTCTCTTCATGCAGTCAAACATATGTATTGTGATGTATATGTACTGTGATGCTGTCTGTGACAATAAAATAACAGCACCTCTTCAGGGGCCAATTATAGGTATAGTCTGTGGTCAACAGCATGCATGACACGCCCATACTGAGAAAGCATCTTTTATCACTTTCAGTCAGAGATTAAAGTGGAATGTGGCAGGTAGAGGAATGCTGAGATTTAATCACAGAGTCACGGAGGCATCATATCAGGGGAGTACTGGGAAAGAAATCCTGTTAATAATTGGTTAAGGCCACTTAAGGCCTTAAAGCTGTAGAGGAATGGCTAATTGCGTTCCAGCAAGACCCCCCTGCATTAATCTTAACAGGACTCACCAGGGAACAACCTGAAAATGTATGTAACAATTAATATCAGCTCACTTAGTTCCTGCCGCGCTGCCATTAGTAGTTTAGTGGGTGTCACCGAGGTATTTCTAAACTCTTCTGGAAGTTGGCCTTACTCCAAGAAGAGGTCACAACAGGCCAAACCGTTTAGGTTTTCCCATTAGAGCCATCACTGCTGCGCATAGCAGTGATGAATGCCGCTAATTTCTCATAGGAAATGAGAAACCCTATTTTTGAACATGAGCTTCAGTTCAGATTGTGTCACAGATAAAGAGGTTTAAGATAATTTCTGAGTAGTTAATATGCTTCCATTTGACGGGACAATGGTTTAAAAGTATTAGCTGAATTCCTCATTTTGCAAGTCCTTTCCATGTCACTGTATATTCCCCTGTAATGTACTTTTATGGAAATGGGGGCTACGGCAGCTACAGCAATACCACATGGAAACCACAAAGACTATGAGGCGAAGCCCTTTAATTGCGAATGAGAATAACATATACCATGGTGTTACTTTGCTGAAAGCAGCCTTCAGTGTGAAATTGCTGGATGCAGTAGTGTAAAAAAAAAACCATCTTGAGTTATGTGTTGAGCTTGGGTTAAGCATAGTGAAAATCATGTTTGTCACCGTTGTTATTTGCGGTAGTTATTTATAACTTTGAAGAACACCCACTGTGGAGTGGCTGTGAGCCCACTGATCCATACTGTGATAGATAGTTACATAAAGCTCATGGTGCTCAAGTAGCTGTGCAGATATGGAACAGATATGTAACAAGATGGGAGTTGAAAAACAAGGTGAATATAACTTACAGTATACAACGCTGACAGCAATAACTTTGAGTCTGCACATGATGGAACTGATCTAAAGATGCATTTTAAATGTGTTCTCAAAATTAAAATGCTTAGTTTAAGATTGCCATGAAGGAGTTGCAAACTCGGGGACCCAGAGCTGTGCTTTACCTTATCAATAAATCTAGAAAATTGGACTTGCCGGTAAATTACTAACAAGCCACTGTATTCTTTGGTTTTGCACGTGTGTGTTAAGCATGGTGGTTTGAAACTATACATATTCTGGAAATCACCTGAGATTCCTTAAGAAGCTTCTTTCAGATAAACTGATTTTTTTTTTTTTTTTTTTTTTTGCACCATTTGGGCTTAGCAGCAAACTGTAAACACAACAATGACCTGTTATCTTCTTACACAGTAGTCAGGGTGGACAGCTGTCTTTACACATCCAGCAGACACAGAACATTAGCATTCCTTTGGTGTTGTGTTTCTGGCCACCGGATGATGTAAGTCCATTCATTCTCCTTTTAGCGTTTTTTGATCTAGCTCTTTTGCTGCAAAATGCTCAATGAAATCCGTTGAAATCTGGACCGGTAGCAAGGGTTACACAGGCTAGGTAACACTGTGTAACCTACAGAAAAGAGCCAACTGTGGACAAAAGGAGGAGGACAAAAGTTAGTCTGTCTCCCGCTGGTGCTCATTTATTTCTCAACTGCTGCAGACACATTTGTTACCAAGCTTCAAAAGTAAAATGTCAAACGGTTCACATTACTGACAATAAATGACATGAAACATTCTTCTCTCACAAAATAAAAATAAATAAAACAAATACATATGTATCAATGTATACATTGCTTATATGAAATGTAAATAGATATATAAGAAATGAATGAATACGCATCAGTTAGCATAAAAGCACAAAATAATTCGCCCAGTGTGAAACATAAAGCTGGCTGAACTCATGTAGTCTAAAATAAGAAAAATCAAAGCACACATTCCTAATACATACATGCACGCACGCACGCATGCAAGGCTACTAATGCACATTTACACTACATTGCCATGCACAAACCTATTTACCTTTTTTTTTTTTTACCAAGCGCGCTCACTCATTCACACACGCACGCGCGTGCACATATACTTAAGCAACGGTCACAAAATGGCGCGGTGTACACCTAGCGCCTCTTACCAAGCCTTTTTCAGATTACTGGCAACTGAAACTCTTAAAAACCATTCTCAATATATTAATTCTACAGAAAGCCAAATGTCAACACAAAAAAATACACTTACGGAAACGTTAGCGTTACTAATTAGCGTAAGAAAAGACCAGCAAAAATACTGGAACAAAGCCAAAACTCGTTAACCCGTATACACATCTTATAAACATCCCAAAATCATCTTATACGTTTCTCAACACTTTGTCCTACACGTACATACAATACTGACCAATGAAAAATTAAAACTTATATTACCTGTGGAGGAGGACAAAAGTTAGTCTCCCCCTGGCGCTCATTTATTTCTAAACTGCGCCTGCGTGGAGCTGTCTCCCCACTAGACCCACTGCACCACACTGCCAGGTCCTGGCGACTAGTGCCAGTACTTCAGAGGTAGAGACTGGAAGGGTGTAAAATTAGTAGTAGCAGTAGTAACCGACTGCACTGACTTTGTGTGTTTGCTGTTTGATGCTGAGCAGGTAGCGCACAGTGGGTTCATCAAAGCTTTATCATAATAAATAGATGAATGCTGCTGGTGCTAACAAGGCTAATGAAAGCGGTGAGACTGAATTACGGTAAAATAATGAGCTGAAAGATGTTTAAATGCTAGAGAACTGAGAAGAAGAACTGAGGGACGGGATAAGTCTCTCAGGGTTTGGCATTACAGGTGACCCCTTTCACATAGTCAGAGCTGTCCTGTCAGCCTGATGGCCGAACATCCTCACAGTAAATACCTCCCGAACAATGAACAATGAAGGAATCTTAACCTAAAAATAAATCGGCAATGACTCGTTTGTAACAATCATTTCATAAAAAATAAATAAATAATTAAATAACAAACAAACACAATACAGCCTCAAAAGTGTGTGATGATAGAGAGCTGACATCACTGAGCAGCAGCAACCCAGAGTTACAAATATTGATAAGAACAGCTTTAAAATGGCCTATGGATTTATAATATGGTCTGTGGAGAGCTGGGAAGATACCTGCTACTGGGTTTTGTTAAATTTTTGGTGATTACTTGCTTAATTGTCACGTATCATCGTTAACCAGATATAAACACATTAATTGCTTGAAATTCATGTAGACCAGGTGTAATTACTGCTGTTTGTACTCTATACTAAAATGGGCACGGTGAAGACTCGTGGTTTGTACTGTCTTCAGTTAATAAATCTGAATTTGAAGGAATGGAACATAAAAACAGATATTTAGAAATGTAGTAAATGTTAAATATTCAAACAGACAGGCTAAATTGCTTTGCTAACACTTGATGGGGCTAAACAGAGAGCTGCAGAACACATGTTGGATCATAAAACTGATCAAATATGAAAACATGGAAACACGCCCACATTGTGAAGTAACTAAGGTAACAGAGGAAACTGACAGAGATGCTGGTTTAAAAAAGACAGATGCAGATGTTACAATTGGATAATTCCTCTCAGCATGAACCCTGGCATCGAACTGTCAACTCAAACCCTCTGTTGACACTGACCTAAAGGTCATCAGAAGCCAACAGCATCTATAACTGTCTCATTAGGGTTTATCAAAGCGAGGCATTCATGTAATAGGATGCATAGATTGTTCAGGTCTGTTCATCACATGGTGCTCAATACGAAACCAACAGTAACACTCTAATTAGATGCAGCGAAGCCATTTGATGGAGCCACATGGATGTTGCTGTTTAGCACGTTACAAATATCTGGCTTTAGAGAGATATTTATTGACTGGATCAGAGTGTGTTGCACATTACAAAAGGTTTCACATAAACACAGACACACACATTCACACTAAAGGGCTGTTCGACATGTTTGATTTGCCTATTTGATCTGTTAATTGTTTCATACAAGCCAATGAATACAGAGTGAAAAGTGACTGATCATTTACAGGTAAAGTTATTAGTCTGTTCACACTCCCAGTGGACTGGTTAACTAACCATCTACACAGCAAATTAGATGGCACCCTCAGCAGATGCAATTCAGTGACATTTTTTCAACTGTGCATCTGATGCTCACTTACATCTGAACTAAATTAATGGAGCTTTTTATGCGGTATGCTTTTTTCCCCTTTCATTTCTTTCTTTCGTTCTTTTTCGTTAATTTTTTGGTGAATGAAACAATATCATGAACCATGGAAAACAGTGAAATCCTCACACAAAATCTCATCCTTCACTTTATTTATCGTGTTTTCTTTTTCCTTCTCAAGAGCAGCTGGGGAACAGCACATAATGTGACATTTATTCTCTCTGTCATGCATCAGTGGGTGGAATAACACTAATTGTTTGACAGTATTTGCGCCCTAGCACAGGTGTAAGAAATTCTCCGGTTCAATCACATCATCACCTCCACAAAGAAAAAGAGAACCAAATTTGAACCATAGGAGGTCACATGACAAATCAGGAAAGCAGCGCTGTTCATTACACACTGTCTCCCACTGTTCAGCTGAACTGCAGATTGCAGCAAAGCCATCAGCAGTGCTGGGTAACTTACTTTCAAACTGAAACTTGTTACTTATTTAAAAAGCAATCACATCACTTTAGTAATTAACAGTAGAAGGAATCTCAGTCGCCCAGCGGATTCATTTAAGATGCCTCCATTGACTCCAAAACATCCTCACTCTCAATCAAGATCAAGAGCTCATTCTGAGCTGTTCGCTAACCATCAACAGCTAGTCAAGCTGGAGCTTGGAAAATCTATGGCCTGATGTAAACAACAACAGCGAGATATTTTTGTGCGAGTTTTTTTTGTCAGAATATTGTCTTTATAGACGCTGTTATTTTCTTTTGCTGAATATATGTCGTGTATTTGCAAAATACAAGCATTGTTTGGAGTACCACTTTCATTCTAAGAGATGCTGTGGTCGTTTAAAAATGTTGCCTGATGTAGTAGCAGGTTCCTTCTCATGCTGATTCCTACTCTTCTGTGCGTGGATGCAATACATTTGTCATGAGAATCTCCTATAGCTTCACGTTTTATATAAGGTGTAATTACATTGCATGTATTATATTGTGCCAACACATTTACAGCCCCCCACACCTCTTGCTCACACCTCACTATTTCCTCACCCCCCCATGGACTCAGCAACCCCCCCAGCCCACCCCTGTTCTTCACACCTGCCCAGGTGAGGAGAGAGCTGAGGAGGATGAAAGTATGAAAGGCAGCTGGACCAGACGGCATCAGCTCCAGACTCCTGAAATCCTGCACAGAGGAACTGTGTGGGATTATGGGGAAAGTCTTCAACCTGAGTCTAAAGCTGAGGATGGTACCACAACTATGGAAGACTAGCAGCTTCAGGCCGGTGGCTGGCACATCATATCTGATGAAGACACTGGAGAGACTGGTCCTGGGCCACCTCCGGGCTGAGATGAGCTCAGCGATGGACCCACTGCATTTTTGCCTAACGACCCGGGATCGGAGTGGAGGACGCTGTGATCTTCCTGCTGCACCGTGCTCTGACTCATCTGGAGAAGCCTGGCAGCGCTGTGAGGATTCTATTCTTTGATTTCTCCAGTGCATTCAACACTATTCAGCCAGTGCTTCTGCAGTCTGGAGTGGACTCACAGCTGGCAGAGTGGGTCCTGGACTACCTCACAAACAGGCCCCAGTTTGTGAGAGCTCGGGACTGTGTGTCTGACCCCCTGACCTGCAGTGTGGGTGTGGGTGCTTGCGCCCTTCCTCTTCACCCAGACGGCTGTGTGCTGCTCAAGTTCTCTGACGACTCTGCTATCGTCGGCCTGATCAGCGATGACGATGATGCAGAGTACAGAGGAGTGACGCAGGACTTTGTGGACTTTTGTGTGTCGGCCGAACCACCTCCTCATCAACACAGGGAAGACCAAGGAGATGGTGGTGGATTTCCGCAGACACTGGTCTTCCCCCTCACCAGTGAACATCCAGGGAATGGACATTGAGAGAGTGGACTCTTATAAGTGTTCACCTAAACCACAAGCTGGACTGGATTAACAACACAGACGCACTGTACAGGAAGGGGCAGAGCAGGCTCTACCTCCTGAGGAGACTGCGAGTCCAGCTCTGTCCTGGGCTATCCTCTCGACTCAGTGTGAGAGGTTGGGGACAGAAGGGTCCTAGCAAAACTGTCATCTATGCTGGACCATGAGTCCCACCCCCCTGCAGGACGTCCTGCTGTTGCTAAATGCAATTTCCCCACTGAGAGACTAATTAAGGATTTTCTTATCTTATCTTGTTTATTTTTTATTCACAGCCGTTCTGAAATCTGTTTATTTTTAATTTAGTTAATATCTGTTCAAAAGAGCTATGGGAGACTGTGCTTGCTAATGAACACCACTGTGTGCCCGATGTGGCCTCCGATGTATCAAAGTTGTTTCTCTTCTCTTTGTGGAGAACTGAAATGTAAATGAAATGGATGATTACCAACACCTGTGGTAATGCTGTGATATTCTGTACAAGGATGAAGGACAGGGACCTTAACTGTGTGTGTATGTGAGAACAAAGAAACAAGACTTGGTTAAAACCTTGTATATAGCTGGACCGTGTATGGTCAATGTGTGAAATGGAGGCTCCATGTTGGAAACTGTTATGGAAATGATTAGCTACGGCTGTGCTGTAGCTGATGAGCACCTCCTAAAATATTTGTAAGTCAGAGCTATGGCAGCTACAGCAACATACCACATGGAGATGGCAAAAACTGTCATTTGTTGACTCTGGCTGCTTGTATTTTCTCCCACAGGTTTTCCATGTGAGGAGAATGTTCTTAGCAAAAACCACATGAAGCAAAGCTTACAACTTCCTTTGCCGTAACACAATAAAGCCATCAATACTGCAAACCTTCACAATCACCACTCTCTGTCACAGTGATGAAATAATGTAAACAGGCTGATTAGACAGCATGACTCTACTATTCAGTAATCAGACCAAACTAGTTTTGCATCTATACCACAGAGTAAATGAAAGAACATAAACACAATTACTGTGCGGACTGTAGCTCAAGCACTGCCCAGCATGATCATCTACAATACAGATGTTGGGTGTTGAAGTTGTACTACCAACAGGTGAAATGTCTAAATGTGCCTTCAAAACAGCTCTGAGAACTGACTTCCCTGCAACACACTGGTGATAGCGAGGGGTTATTGCAAAGGTGAAGACTTACCTGTGATGAGGTTGTCCACCAGTGTTGTAGGGATGCAGAAGATGCCCACCAGTAAGTCACTGATAGCCAGGTTGAGGATGAAGAGGTTGGTGACTGTGCGCATACGACGGTTTTCCAGGACAATCAGACACACCAGGATGTTACCCACCATACACAGCAGGAAGATGAAGAAGTAGGCCACGATGTAGCTGGCAGCCACATACAGAGAGTGCTGATAGTAGGGGAAAAAGGTGATGTTGGTGACGTTGTTGGTGGCGCCATCTAGGCTGGTGTTCATGAGGGCCGCCGGGGTGGCCGATCCCTCCAACTCCATTCCTTCCTCGCCCATGTTGTCCAGTATCTCTGTCCTTTGAATGAAACAGGGGGAATCAAACAGTGATGAGAAGAGATAATTTAGAATTCAGTTTGGAAGAAATACAACCAGAAACATCACCTGATGTGTTGCTTTGTCACAATATCTCACAGCTGTTTATTCTGCAAATGACATTTGATTCAGCAAGAATGTCTCGTTCGGAAAATCTGTGTTGTGAATTGACCGTTCACCCCCCCCCACCCCCCCCCATGATTGTCCAGTCATAGTTTAGCAGCTGTAGTTAGGCACAGCAGGTCTGTCAAGCTTTGGATTTCTTAATGCAAATCCTGTGATTTGCATGAAGCCATAATAAAAGCCACTGGCACCGAAATACTAAAGACTTTTTGTCCCCCCACTTTCAGGTTTTATGGTAGTGAAGCGGTAAGGCCAGGTGGATCGACAAACTCAACTCTGTGCTCAATAACATAAAATGACAACTAAAATCACAAAAAGCGGGAGATGCGGCAGTTGTGTTTCATGATGTGGACAAGTTATTGCATCTCTACCAAACTGTACTGATGTCCAGTTCCACAGCTGAACTGAGTTTCTCAAGCCTCCGTTGTTTGAAGACCTGCGTCCAATCTACAAAGGCACAGAAACGACTTCAGAACCTGCTTTTCTTCCACATCCACAAAGACCTGACTGATTCAAGATTCAAAGATTCACAAGGGTTTATTGTCATATGCACAGTACAAAGCAGCTGTTCACACTATGCAATGAAATGCTTTTTTTGCGACTCTCCCTTGCCACCTCATTAAAAAAACAACATACTAAATGGTTGGCTGGTTGGTTCCTTTGGTTGATTGGTTGGTCAAGGAAGTTTGGAACATATGCTTCTACATGCCTGGCTAACTAATTTAGTATCATAACCCAGCTTTTATTTACTTTTTTTTTTTTTTAAAGCTTGGCAGGTGTAGAAAAAGTAACCAAGGGGGGTCAGCTCTTTCTTATTTTCATCCTTGCATCGTTGCCTCTCGTCTGAAGTGTGATGAAATAAGAGGTGTGAAAAGACTGTCTGATATTATCCATATGGCAGCACCTCACTTTAAAGCACTTAATTTGCCTGTTTTAGCTCATGTTAGAATTATTATATATTGTTATATATTGTCAGAAAACCAGTATCAACAGTTAATTTGCTTCTATAATCAACCAGTCCTATAACAAATCAAGAAAGAGACCATGATTGAGGATTATTTAGACTCAGATGACAGAACAGTGCCAGTGTCTTGGCCTTTGTTCTTGTTCTTCCACTCAACCACTTGATTTCTGGTTCTGTGAGACAGGTCGTGATGTATAGCTTCCTGCTGAACATGAAAAGGGAAATAAATGGCTGACACAAGTGAGGAAGAGAAATCTTCTATCATAGGGGACTGGCTGTTCAGACAATAGACTAATCTTCCAATCAGCTCAGTGCAGTGGCTTTCCATTAGTCTTTATGCAGATGATGTCTGAAAACAAACACATTCACTGTATTTGCACACATTTTATGTCAAGTGATCACGCAGGATTTGGCTCTAACTGACTCACCTTGTGAAACAAAACGACTGAAAATTTGGGTAGATACCTTTCTATAAATCAACAGTGCTCTTTCAAAAAATGGTCTGTAAACTGCCAAAAATACTGTCTGACCAGCACGTGGACATTCACCACCACAACACAGACAAAATATCTTAACCATATCAATATTTAGTGTCAATTTTACGTGTGTCTCTGATTAATTCAGTGCAGTGCAATACTGCGTGAAGGAATACTGTATGGTATTTTATTTTTCAACCACCTTCATGTGTTAACTTATATATAGCAACAAATCACAGTTAACATTATGTGCTGATGATACTAATTTGATTCTGTTAAACATTCACTTAAGACTTCAGTTGACTAAAAACATGAAACAGAAAACTTAAAAAGAAAAATCGTAAAAAATTGTCATTTTGCATTGATCCAATGGGAAAAATGTTAGTTTTTGAAAAGTGCATCCCACAGAATGGGAATCACTTAAGTTACATTTACATAATTCATATCTCCATGTAAATGCAGATATGAATTATAATAACAGTACAAACAGTGAGCGAATGCAAGCATTAATCAAAATGCGACCCCAGTGCTCTGCAGCCCACAGGTCTTCTCAGTGAAGGAACTGCCCTGATAGCCTCTTCTACAGCTAATTTCAATTAAAAAATGGTGCAAAAAAGACTCAGTGTCAGACTTTGAGCAATGTGTTTATGTACTGTGCTTGTTAATATTCATGATGGTAGCTCACACAGGTGTACACCTAAAGGCTGAGACAGACAGACTAATTCTAGCTCTCCCTCGGGAAGTTAGAAATGTCAAACTCAGGAGGAAAAAGTCAAGCATGACATTAGTACGGTGGAAGAAGTACACTGACTGAATGTTATTAATGGTTTCTAATAGATAATTACATCTCAACAACCTAAATTAATTGTTTAGTTAAACAAGTTAAGGATAGGTCAGCAATTTCTTTTTCATCTTGTAATTTGGTTTAATATCTGTAATCAGCTGTCACTAAAAAGAAAAGAACTGAAGAAGTGGGCCTATTTTTGCTGTCAAGAAGAAGAAGACAAGTAGTTCCTCTTGAATCTGTCGGCTATTCAACAGCCTCCATTCCTTCAATAACAAATGTAATTCTATTAACTGGGAGTATGGGTTGCCTTGTGTAAATTTTTACAGTCGTGGACACTAAGAGGAGTAATTTAGGATTTGTGCAAACCAAAAAATTAATTAATAAAATGTAATTTCTGGTACATCTAAATGGCTGCTAAAAAGGTCACTGCATACTAATACAGAATACAACAAATAACACGCTATCAGATCAAACTGCCTCATCAAAATCAGACCAGAGCCACTGAGAGTGTCAAGGCTTCAGGATGCCTGGGTTGTTGAATAATTACATGATTATGGTGGAGACAAATGAGATGGAATCAAAATTTATTTTGAGGCCAGTGAGATGGGCAACACTGTGTAATTTTCTATGGCAGATGCAACTAATCAAGTAGTTTTTATGGCTTAACGTAACCAATCTGTGACTCTGCCATGACAACGAAGGTCCAGTACACCTGTGAAAATACACTCCTACGGTTCGTATACAAGGGTAGGGACGACATATATGGTCATTTACATCCGAGGACTCGTTGTTTTCTGCACATTTTCAATTTCCACATTAAGAACCCAGTGGAAAACAAAATATTTAAAAAATATTTGAATTATTGCAAAAAATCTTTACTCCTAGCCAAGGTGGAAAAGTTAGTGTATCACAAAAAGCAAAAATGCAACAAAGTGCAATGGAAACAGGCGGATAAATCATGACACACATGAAACAAACATGAATGTCATATTTCCATCATGTTTTCTACATTGTTTTTCACCCGTTTGAGGTTTGTTAATTATGTCATCTTGTTGCACTGTCTGACTGCAGAATTAGCACCACTGTTTATCTCAGTGCACCCAAATCATTAACTTTATTTGCATAATGATAGTGGATAGAAACACATGTGGTGAAAATCTGTCCTAGATTTACACTGATGTCTGGCTACAGTTAATGGTCACTGTATCGTCACCTTGATGTTGTTTGTTAATTTTTATACAGAAGCGCAGACATTTCCAATTACAGTTGATCTTACAAAGTGAAAATACAGCAACTGAACAGTCTGCTCAGTGAATAGTTAGATAACACAACAGTACCCTTCTGTTTCCTCATGACTGGACTCTGCGTCAATCAGTAATCAACAATGAACCAACAAATCTAATAGACGTGGAAGACACGAACATGTTCATAGACATGAACAATATGTCAGTGTCTTGTCCTTGAACCCAGCTTCTTAAATTCCACTGTGGCTGTGCTGCATGAATGGGTCGCTCTGAGGGAGGGAGTGGTGGTCTTGGGTTAGGGAAAGGAGAGAGAAATGGCCGATGTGGTGGGTTTTCATCCAACTGTAGCACAAATGTTAACCGAATTTAGAGAAAATTACCAAAAGTAAGTTCAAATTAAGGTGTGTTTCCATCCATTATGCAAAATTTAAGAGTTTGTTTGTCAAGATAAACAGCGGGTGGTGCAAATTCTTCAGTCGGGTACCATTAAACCACTGAAGAAGAAGAGGGCGGAACAAGATGATGGAAATAAACGCATCAAACCATAAACAGTCCATACTGCTGTGAAGGCATTCCCTGTTTGTACAATTGTTCCTCCATCACACCCTGGCAAGAACAAACTAACCAGGGAAACAGAAAGAAGGAATCTTATCACATGAAAGATAAACAGTGTTTGCCAAACTCAAACTGCTGAAGCCTGGGTTTTCCTCTCAGCTGAAATAAGGACTGTTTTTTGCACAGACTGAGGATGAGCATCACTGACACTGGAGTAGCACTGGGAAGGGAGTTCTGCACAGGGTAATGATTACAGCAACCAGAAACCTTTTAACTTACATATACAATGTGAGTATTGTCTGTCAAGACAGGCGTTTAAAGAAAAGATGAACCTCTCCTTTAACTTGCTTGGACAAGTTAAGTTAAAATATTGATTTCTTCTTACCTTCAAAAAGGGCAATCACATCAGTTAAAATTCATGGCCAGTTGATCTCAGCGTCCAGAAGTAATCAAAGTCTCAGTGAACCGTCTGTCGGGACAGCTAAAAATATTCAGCTGACTCAGTCCCTCTCACCGTCTCTGAATCGGACTCGTCATATTTTTATAATCAATAGCCACATGTAGAAAAATGTGTATGAGGCAAAGTAATTAGCCGACATGCTGTTAGGGAAATGTATTCTAAAAAGTTTCCAGCAGGCTTGCAGTGTTGTTGATGTCTTATTTAGAAGAAATTTGCAAATTGTGAAGAAACAGTACACGTGGAGCGCCTGCAGCCTGAAAAATGAGTGTAGGAGACGGCCCAATCTGCTGCCTCAAATTATCATTGAAGTTTTGAGTACACAGGTTCTTGTCAGGTTATGCAGTATTTCCTAATTTAAGCTGGTTTCAGCTGACACACAGATAGTGGCGACGCCTTTCAGAGATACAGATACCCTGGAGCTCTTCTTTTGATAGCAAATAATGGAACAACTTCTAGGACACTGTGACAGCAGCCACGGTTATTTTACTAGGAGATGTGCACACTTTGTGATGCGCAGCTGTAAGCACTACATTCATACAAAACTCATTTGGATGTAAATGATATTGCACATTTAAAAAAATGTATGAGCCTGTTAAATCAGAATCTAATTAAATGTCAGTGATCACCTCACAACATCTTGAGATTTCCATCTCAGGGAGACAGCTGTCTGTGCTGGTAGATACTTTATTCTTTCTTCAGTACAATGTGAATTCTACTTTGTATTGGATTTTTTTTTCTTTACAGCTGCATTTTGATCTTTCCAAAGAATGTGACTGAGGTCTATTTCATTCATTTTCCGCTCATCAATCCCCCGCAATCTAACAGGAGGCACAGGAAGCCAACATGAGTCAGGATGGTGAGTCGTCTACAGCTCCACATTAGAGCTGTAATGATATGAAAAGTCAGTCAATCGGTCGATCAACTGAAAAATAAGTGAGCAGATATTTTGACAACTGAATAATGGTTTGAGTCATTCTTCAAGCAAAGAGTCCCTAGTTTTACTTCCCAAATGAGATGATCTGCTGCATTTCATTGTTTTTCTGTCTTGTATCTGATAGTAACCTAAAGTATTAGTCAGACTAAATAAGCAATTTGATGGCGTCACCTCAGGCTTTAGGAAACTGTGATGAGCATTTTTCAGTACTGACATTCAGTAGTGACATTTTATAGGCTAAACCATGAATCAGTTAATGAGTAAAATAATCAACAGACTCATCAGTCATCAGTTGCAGTCCTCCTCCATATTCCTCGGGATTTGATAAGTCACATGCTTTTGATTGATCCAAACTTTAATTCTGTGTCACCCTGAACTAAATCACTTTTCAAAAGGACAACTCCACCAATTGTACTCATCACAGTCTGTTTGTGCTGTGTGTAGGGCACCGAGCGTCCAGAGGGGGCACCAAAACGGCCTAATGATCATCAATAACAATAACAATAATCAATCATTTAACTTTAAAATGAGACATAACTACCACAGACACCATTAATCCATTATAGGCAATTAGAGACATTTATTATGGTGAGCCCCCACTCCCTCCACCTCCTCCATCTCACTGCCCTGAAGCATGACAGTCACTCTGCGGCAACAGTTTTGGAAAGAATCTCCCCAAAAGGAAACAGGAGTCAGGGGCAGAGGAGAGAAAAAAGAAGAAACTTGAACCATGTAACATATGCAAGCAGGAAACATCTTAAGCCAGCTAGCTCCAAATTACTGGTAAGCAGAGACAGAACAATACTGGTACAAAGAGCACTGGTACTGTACTGTAGCTGTTGTTCTTGTTAACGCAGTAGTAGAAGCAGTGTGTGTGTGTGTGTGTGTGTGTGTGTGTGTGTGTGTGTGTGTGTGTGTGTGTTGTTGGGGCGGCGGTATTCCAGACAAAGCAATTATGTTTAAGGCACCTTGATGGCCAGCAGTAACCTCTGTCTCTGATTTTAAATTGATGAGGATAAAGGATTGTATGACAAATTCATCCCTAAAACAGAGCATTTTAGAAATCACTTTTAGGGAAAAAGAAAAAAAACAGATTAAAAAAAATCTAGCCCTGCATGTCCACTGCACCTGGAAAACGTTGGCCCCTCAGTGAAGGCTGGAAGCAAATGGCCTACAGTTAAATCTGAATGACCCCTGCTGTGGTGCCATATATAAAAGGGGTTACACTCCACTACTCTTGGAAAATTGAAGCTTTAAATCAGCACTTTAACCTCACAGTCACGGTTTCATTGCAAATGCATTGCACTGACACCATGCGTGATGCTGTGTGCTGTCTAATCCATTATCATTTCCTCCCTTGTTTGTGGAGCTGATGCTTAATGAAAGAAGATGTCAAATTAAATATAATAATCCAGGAAAACCAGAAGTGCCATTCTAATCAGGCTAATCATTAAAACCAATTCTTCTTATTTCAGGCATTTGTCTGTGTTGTATATTAAACAAGCTCTCTTTAATCCTAAAATCCGACACTATATTAAAAAAGACGTGTATGTTAAAACACATACAAAACTTTCTGCATTGCTTGAATAGTTAGAGTCATTTATTTTCGCACTTGTAGTTTTGCTGAGATGAAAGCGAGTTGGTTAATCCAAAAAAAAAAAAAGAAAAAAAAAAAAAAAAACCTCCGCAAAACCACTTTTGAAAAAGTCCACCCTACCAGCGTTTCCCCCCCCCCTCCCTTCAAACCAAGTTCCTCTGGGAGGGAAAAGTTTTGAA
>JBBMJY010000024.1:21585058-21595718 GCA_037833715.1 Toxotes lorentzi | reverse complement strand
ACACACACACACACACACACACACACACACATACACACACACACACACACACACACACACACACACACAAAGTGAGAGATTCATTGACTCAATGCATTTACATTTGGTGCCAACTCCCAGAAGCTACAGTAATTTTCTAATATCTCCCTTTAACTCTTAGTACTATTGTTTTCTCTGTGAACGGGTTCCAAAGAATGCATTAAATGACTGTGCTTTCTCTGCCCTGTACAGTGTACTTTGTTTGAGACAAAACCACTTTGCCACAATAAACTGCAAAAACACCTCAAAAGGAACCAGTTCTTGAGCCCAATGACAGAGCTGCAACCATAGGGCGGCCACTTTGATTGGCTGGCTCTGTGGTGACAAGGTGCCTGCAGAAGGACACACCTCGCTCTGCTCGAAGATGACAGCACCATGCAGAGGAAGGAGTGGGCCCTTCACAGTAAATCAAGTTTAACAGGAGAGCACCAGAGTGTGTCAAGGAGCACCAAAAGCACTGCTGTTCCAACACTGTTTCCTTCTGCTCTAACCCAGGATGGACTTCCCAAAGGCATCTCCAGACTTCTTTCACATTTGCACCACAAGTGGGACAAAGATCAACTTTACCTTGAACTGCTTTGGTGAGGCCCATGCATGGCCAGCAAACAGGGTGTGAGATCCCCCTCTACTGGCCATAGATGGTTAAAGCATCAAGGCAAGGCTCTACTGGCTTCTGAATGGATCTCAAGTGCTTGTAGTTTTGTTTGTACACACCACTTTGAAATGGCAGTCACTGCTGCCCTCTAGAGTTTACACTGGGAAGTGCTCACCCTTACTTGAATGTGATAGGAAGATAGAGTGCCACCTGTTACATCTCTATGTGGTAATAGCTGATCTGGGTCAAATGGCATTTGAAAATAGTATCTCTTATTTTAGCCTCTGTGGAATACCAGACATGTACAGTTTCCCACTTCAAAAAACAAAGTATTTGTAAGATAATTCATTATACTTTTGCTTGCATGAAAAATTTCCTGCACTCATGTCTTGTAGCAATAATTTTCATCATTCTGGTACTCCACCTCAGTTAAAACAAAAATATTTAGTTGCAAATACTACATGACCCAGATTTGAGCTAAAGCACCTAAGTACAGCATCAAGTGCCATGAAGAGTAGTGGAATGAAAATTGATCAGAGCTGGAAGTTGAGCACCAGTCGAAAGCTGGAGGGGTGTACAGGAGGAGGAGCACGTCATCTAACGACAAGAGAAGCGACAATGTTTCTCCAAGTGGGGCTCAAGGGGTAATGGCAATTATTTTTAAACAGGGCATTATTTTCCTGCCTTTTGCATCAGAATGATTGCATTTGTTTATAACTTTAAAGATCGGTTTTAGTCTTCTGGGGTCTCTGCTCTCCCGTAAACAGTGAAACCAACCACTTCTGCTGTGTACATGGAATATCAAAGAAGCAGAATGGGATCCTGTTGTTTTCAATTTGGAAGCGTGTTTTTTATATGTTCTACTTGTTAATGTAGTTATATCAAAAAAGTATGATTGATTGTACCAGCTCAAATGCTACTGATAATTTGGACATACACTATACTGCTTTGACAGCTGACTTTGGTGGATCGCTGTCTTTCCTTCCTTCTTCCTTTTTTTTTTTTTTACCACTTGTGTAGAAAACATGTATAATAAAGGAAAGGTAGACTGTGACTTGTGTATTAGGCAGCAGTGGTGCTGGTAAACTGACTCAAAGCCAGTCTTTAAGCAGAGAATAACTGAGCACAACCCTCATCATGGCCAAATTTAGGAAACTGAGGACACATTGATAATAAGTAGAAATTTCCTTAATGGAAACTGGCTTATATAAAATTAAAGGTACGTATCTGTAAATTGTCAGTATAAAGACAGATATCAATCAATTATATACAGTCATGTGATCACTGTATATTAACTTGCAGTCTTGCCAGGCAGATAACGGCTCCTCCTCTAAGCACAGCTGGAAAACTGACAAGAACAAAGAAAATCAAATGGAAAATAGGGTACACGTTTTCCAAACATGGAAAAAGAAATTGTTTGAGTCTGACTGACTCAGACTGATTGATTTAAAAAAATATATAACCAAAAACAATCACATCATTAATAACATTAATGAAAACAGCAATAATAAAAAACAAACCAGTCTTCATTATAATACCTGTAATAACAACATTGACAGTAACAATAGCAATCATAATAATATTGATAATAATAGCAATAATTAGAATCATTAAAATTCTATAAACAAGAAAAAGCAATGGAGTTCCTCTCCAGGGAAAAGAGAGGAAGAGCACCACAGGCAGTGTGTCTGAAGCCCAAACCACTGCCTGACATGAGGTAAAAAACAATAAAAATGTCCCCTCCTCCAAGTGGACTGCGGAGGGGGCAGGATGGAGAGATGCCATACTGCGAGACGGCTGAGAGACATTCATCCAGCTCATCGCTCTCTCCAGCCCTTCACTGCACCACTCTGTAGCTATCAGTCTGTTTGTGTCTTTGACCTCAGACAAAGTGGCTGTAGGGCCCAGTGAGGCGGGTGAAGGCATAGGGAGACACAGTAACCATAGAGGTGGTGTGGAACGTGGGGGCTAACCGCGTCACTGGCCCCTCCCTCTTGTCTTTAGATTGTCCAGGTCCTGGACTGGCACCTGCCACTGTAGCACCCCACTTGCGTTTCTTGCTGAGAGCCTTAATGTCTTCCTGGGAGAGGCCAAGGACAGCCGCTTCCTGCTGCCTCTGCAGCGCTCGCTCTGCCAGCAGCTTCATTTTGGCCTCCCACAGAGCCAGGCCGTGCATGGGCTGGTTGAGGTTCTTGTGCTGGTAGAAGACCAGGGAGATTCGGGTGGGGTGAGAGCGATCAGGCTTTTTGAGTGGAGTAGTAGCATGTAGTTCCCGACGGGCACATTCAATCAGGATGGAGCCATGGGCTGGTGCTACCGCTACACCACCAATGTTGGGATCCAGGAAGTTGTGCTCGCTGTCAGACCACACCTCATCGTCTTCATCATCCCGGCCCCTGGTGCTCTCTACATTGCTGTCAGCTCGCCTGGGGTCCCAGCAGACCTGATCTGACTGCTGCAGGGCATCTGGGAAGAGGCGGCCCTCAGGGGCAGGGGACGGGGTATTGCCTGCCACTGAACCTCCGCAAGACTTCCAGGCCTTCTCTTGGAACCCAAGGGGAGTGGAACACCGACTCTCCCCAGTCTGGGACCACATTTTGTCAGGATAGGCTCCTGCAGGATTGCTGTGCTTCAAACCAGGGCTATATGCAGCAGGCCCCATGGCCCAGGCATTCGGCTGAGGACTAGGAGCAGGGCTGGCCCAGTGCCTGGGAGTGCCTGGGCCTGGGGTACCTGGCTGTGGTGTAACTGAGCCTGAGTGAGAAGTGCCAGGCTGTGGTGTACCTGGGTGAGGGGTGCTTGGGCGTGTGGAGCCTTGGTATATGTTACCTGTGAGTACTGTGCCGGGGTGAGGGGACGGAGATGGAGGGGGAGGTACCTGGAGTGATGGGGATGGGGCAGGAGAGGCCATCAACGCATTAGAGCCAGGGTAGGATATCCACTGCTGTGGGTAAGGAGAGGACTGCCGCTGCTGGGGGTGCTGGTGAAACTGCTGCTTCTCTGGGTTCAACGATGAGGCTTCAGGATTTTGTTTATGGTTTAGATGGCGGTCCCAGTTTGTGGGAACGATGCTTCCATTAAGCTTGTGCCCTGGCCAGGCAGCAGGCTGGGCGGTGGTGCAAGGTGTGTTGGCCCCAGCATGGCTTGGCACTGTGCCTTCATAGACTGGCACATCCATAGGCTCCTGTTTGATTATTGGAGTGCCTCTGCTGGAGGGCTCAGAGGAGACAGAGGAGGGACGGGACTGGTTGTAGTCTGCAGGCTGGGCATAAGCACTATGGTTTGGTTGGTTGATTTGCTCTGGGTGGTTGGAGTAGGACTGGGCCAATCTGGCCTGAAGGCCTTGAATATCAGGCTTCTTGTCTTCCTGGACAGCTTTACTGCCTACTTTGGGCAAAGAGCCATTTCGACCCTCATAGGTCCTCAGCTTAGGAGGGAAAAGTGCATTGGGGGGGTAGCTGTAGTAGCCATAGGGCACCGCTGACAGATTGGATGGTGGATGGTAACCGTTTATTGGGTCTGGTGCAGAGGGCTGGCCAGTTGGGGGGAGGCCTCCCCTTGCATAGTAGGCAGGGTGTGGATAAATGTTGTTATATGTGTCTGCTGCCTGCACAGGGTATCCATCTAGTGATCCGTTGAAGGGCTCTTTCTTGATGTTGGGCTTCATCTCTTGTTTTATAATTGCTGAGTGTTTGAAACAAATGAAAAGCAAATTATAGACTATACCTCACAAGTCAGTTCATTAAAGGCATTTTATGTTTTAATTATTTGTTTCTTCTCTGGACTTTTATTTTGGAGTTCTGTCACAGACTGGCTGCAGATTAGGGAAAATGCATTGCAGGCTATCAGACAAGGCCCCAAGTAACTGGCCCCTATAGTCTAGACACCTGTTGAACACAATCAGGGTATGTTATGTGTGACACAGAAATAAAACAATTACTAACCTTTATTGCCTTGGGGATGAGGGGAACCAGTGATGCAGACCTCAGCCTTGACCACTGTTTTCTCTGGTGTCTCCCCTCCCTGCTGTATGAGTTTATTTTTCTTCTTCTCCGAGGCAGCCTTCTTGGCCTCCAGTCGGCGCTGTCGGCAGGACTTGGCAGGTTCGGGCAGCGTGCGTACTTCACGGCGGAAAGTCTGAAGAACCTGGATGGCTCCCGTCTGCATCTTGAGGCGCTGGGCCTCCTCGCTGCCAAACTCATCAGCCAGGGAGATCTTGTATAGAGGCAAGACATGAAGCTGCTCGTCCTCAGGGATTTCCCCCACCTTACGGTTGTCCTCCTTAGTTAAGGTGCACACCTAACAGAGAGAGATAGGGAGAGCAAGATGAAGTGAAAACTGTGCCAAGATACAGAACAGCAACACTTGTGATTTATCTTATATAGCTTCACACAAAGGGACAACATATCCTTTACTAATCTCAAATTAGCCCCAGAACATACATACAAGATTATGGGGAAGTGATCTTACCACTGTGCAACCATTGTGGAGGTTGTGCTGGTCCTTATGAGCGTGGGCGCAGAAGTCCATGCAGGCAGTGACCCCAGAGAATGGCCGGCCGTCCTTTGAGCCGAGCCTGCAGTCTTGAGCTTTGAACTCTGACTGGCACTGAGGGAGAGGACAGCGACAAGAGGGAACTAATGTTGTTACGTCCTTACATTCATTCAAGATTGGCACACACACGTAATAGTTAAGTTTCTCAAGGCAGCATTTCAGAGGTGTCATGCTGTAATAACAGCTCAGAGCTGAGTCAGTCACTGCCACTATGTCTGTATTGTATATCAGTCTTCTTGATGAGAAGCTTCAGGTGTTATTATGTAACAGCCAAGGTCTTGATGGTCTGATGTACAGAACTAGTCACTGATGTGAAAAGGCTGAAAAGTGTAGTTTGATGTGGCATGTGTTGTTATTGTGTAAAAGACTTTTCAACAAACCTGGTTACTGTATGCCTGTGGGGCCAGTCGTTTGTACAAAGGAGCCACCTCAGTTGCCAGATGCGTAAAGTTATCCCTGAGTTTCTCCTCCTGCCAAACAAAAAAACATGGATCACAGGTCAAACCAAAACACAGAGCCACAGGGCTGTGAGATAGCTGCTTAAAATCACTAACAAAGACCTTAAAAACCGGACTAATTCATTTTGTACAAGTGACTTGGATGTGATGAGTACCTCTTCAGGGTGATCTCCTTGTAGCCTGAACTTGCGTGGCATTTTGCTTCGGGCGTACTTACAGCCATTAAAGTACATACTCCAGGAGCAGCCAAAGGAGAAGGAAGCACCACAACTTTCGGGATCCTTGCCTTGACATGCACAGGTACGACTGCAGGGGGAGACAGTGAGCACGCTCTCAGCTTCATGTATAAATGATGAGCACCTCATGCATGCGTTACATCATGTGCACACTATATGTCAACTGAGCTGAGGGGGATATAAAAATGTGGCAGAGAGAAATGTCGACGAGAAAACTTGGGCAACATTTCATTTGGAGAGTTAATATTACAGCACATCATCTCAGCCTCTCACCTCAGCAAGTTTGATGGAACAAATATTCATTTTATCTTACACGTATACATCTATAATACACACATATTGGGTCATAAACCAGTCAGTTATTAGACTAATACAGTTTAAAGTACATGTGCACACATCTGATGAGGAAGATGCATTATTTACATTTTTTTGCATACACAAATGATTTGTTGATGTTGACTGATTTTACTTTCATGCCCGGAGCTCTTAAACTTTTCCATATCACAGACTTCACTTTAGCACGCATTAGGCAGTGAGTCTTACAGGATTTTGTGCATAAACCCAGCTACATTTTTACCACAGATACCTTGGTGATATGGGTCTTCCTCAAACTCCTGATAAAGATGACTTGAGATAAAATACTCTAGCACATGCTTCAAAAATAACTCTTCCTCTCCTCCTCTACAACCAAAATACCCGGTATACATGCAGTGAGGGTACAGTAATGCAATATAATGCTGAAATACAGACAGCCTGCCTGTTGTTTGCACATGTACAAACTTGTCAGTTAGAAAACCAGTGTCAACGAGTGCCCATCAGCTACTCACTCATCATTGAGGCCACAGCGTCGGCTGGTGGGGTTGCCATATTTGGTGAGGGTGTCACTGAGGTCATGGTACAGCCTGTCAGCCAGCACCCTCGGGATACCTTCCCAGGCCATAATGAGGATGATGATAACAGCGTTGGCACAGTGGTGGCCTGCACGCTGACGCACCAGACACAGCAGCTTCTCTGTCTCGCTGCTACGACGGATCACCTGAGAGGAAACAGAGCTTATTTTAGCTTTTACTCACACAGGGGAAGGTAGGTAAACACACTGCGTCGTTATCAGAGATACCTTCATTTATGCTCTCACAGTTTCACGTCTCTGATTTTAATACAGATTTGAATACTCACAACTAAAATAAAATGCCAGTTGACCCATAAAATTATGCAAAACCTATAATTGTCTAATATTGCAGTTACTGAATTTGTTTGTCATAAACATTTGTGCTTCCAACGCAGTCACCTTTAGATGTGAGGGACACATATAAGCTCCTGAAATACTGTTTAAGACACAGTGCAGTTGATGCTTAAACGGCATTTCAGAATGATATTTGATCTGTACTGAAATCTGACCTGCTTGGTGAGAAGCACCAGTCCTAAATCTCCTTACGATGCTATGGGTTAAACTAAATTAGCTGGAGAGTCAATTCACTTTACAAATACTAGTATATAATTTATATCCAGAGTAAGACTTCTGATATAATATACTAGTTGAACAGAGACTATAAATATCCAACATTTATCTCACTTAATATCTGATTACTCACACCTGTTTTTCTTTTTATGAGAAAAGATAAATCTCTGTTGATATATGAAAGCCTGCTTGCTTTCACTCATCTCTACAACCCCCTCCACCCCCAAACACACACACACACACACACCCACAGTCACCCTCACTCAGCAGAATCCGTAAAGTCATTAGCAGAATGTGTCAGGGGTGACATGGGAAGGAAGGGCAGGCAGTTGTTACAGAGACAGACCCCCTACTGATTTACTCACTGTGGGTGACAAACTTGGCTGAGTGTCTCCCCACGACCCCTCATTATACACACATACACACACACGCTGCATAAATCTGTTGCTGATTGGCTGTCATTGTTGTCAGGTGGGACAAAAGGCCCCAAAAAGCTCTCCATCTCTTTTTCCTCTCCCTTACTTTAACACATTCAGTTTTAGTTGCTGAGAAACAAATGTAAAAAATGTTATTTTCTTTTAAAACATAACATCAAACTTAAAAAAGGAGAGACCTTCACACTACCATGAGTGCCAAGGGTACTTCTGTAATCTTGCATCCCATTGCAGTCGCCTACTTTAAAAGTTAGGCACTATAAGGCTTTTTCACCACCTTCATCACCTCTGCCGTGTAATAAGGGCTCTTTCAAACTTCATCACATGGCAAATGTGATAGGATGCTACTTACCCACTTCGCAATAGGACATCCTCGGGAGCTCTTTCCCTCTTTGCCTGTGTACACCACCTTCTCAATCCTAATGGCATCGCCTTTCTGTCCATACCTACACAAGAGGAGACAAAACATTTTGTTCATCCTTTAACATTTGGTGTTTGCAGCCAGAATGGCCTCCAGTCCTGATGCCTGGCAAACCAAGCTGACATTCAAGTGTCACTACATTTAAACACATGCTCTAGTCTTTTCTGTGTGTCAGAGCCCTAAGGGCCGAGAGGCCGACCTCAAAGAAGTGGTGTTGACAAAAGCTGACTGATCAAATCCTTTGCATAGTTTCTTTCCTTGTGTGTTCTGCTGAAAGTTGCACTGGAACACACCACAGAGATGACACCTGACAGCCAGCCACCAGTATGGATGTGTTCTGTGCCTTTAGTCACAATCCAAAAAACATTAACAAGATGAGCAAAGTGAGCTATTTTCATGCTGTGAGAATGTTTGAACTCTCTTATGCTCAACATAAAAAACAAGAGTAGTGTGAAATTACTAACTTACTGATCTGAATAATCTGATATAAACTGCTGCCAGTGCATTAACCGTTGGCAATACATGGTAACAGTCCAACAGAGCGTCAGCCGCTGCTGGCTAATGGTTTGGTGCATCAGTGCTGTAACAGGAGACACAATCCTGTTGTGCAGAAGTCAATCAATGATTTATTTTTGTCCTGACTGACCTCTTTAAGAGTTTTTCTTTTGCCCGGGTTTGTCTGTGCTATTTTCTGTGTATTTTCTATTTTCAGAAGTCTGTTGGAGTAGTAGTATATGTCAACTTTAACAAAGAGGGGCCAACCTCAGTGGTTCTGGCTGGAGAGGAATGTTCACAAAGCTCTGCTGAGATTCACACACACACGTCAGTGTAAACCAGAACCCACTAGCCTCTGCACAATGCCAGCCACAGGGCTTCTCTGGGAGATATTTCTGTGCTGGAGTTTGTGTCCACATGTGCATGCATGAAATTATTTTGTGACATTTTTGTATTTGTTCTGTGCGTTTGTGTGTGATTGAATGAATAAGTCTGCATTTCTGCTCAGCTTTCAGAAGCGTATGGAGGTGTTTAGGAGAAGGGAGGGGTCAGAGGTTGAGCTGGGGTGGGGGTAGGCCATCAGAGCCTGTCAGATGTCATATGAGGCCTGGCTCCCTGATACCTGCCATTGTGAAAACTTCAGCCTTGAGCAGATTTGGCACGACAGTGAACACAAGGGGCTCCTGCTGAATAGCAATCACCATGGGGGGGTGTGCGAGAGTGGGAGGGAAGTAGGCTCTAGCACCACAGGGGTGGCCTGTTGGGGTCAGGGGTGTGTCAAAGGTCAGCTAGGCACTATGGGGTCCCAACATCTTACATCATCTCTCAAACAACAAAAATTGGTTTCTGGCAAAACATCCCCCACAGAACCTGTCTTCTCCAGGGACTAATGACTCATTGGTCTTGTTGAAAACCAGTCTTTCAGTGAATAACAGGCAAGCATGAGCCTCAATACAACGTATTGTAACAAGTACTGTTAAAATAAACCATGACTCCACAAGGCATCCAGTTATACAAGGTTACTGCATTGAGTACAAGGTTGGGTTTTTTGTGTTCTGAGGTTGCAAATAACAGACACCATAAGACATCATCAGAATGTGTTTACCAGGCTGTGACTAATATGGCAATACTTCATTCACCCTTAAAAACCATTGATTGTGTTTGATCAGTTATGTTTTAGTAAGCTGGCCCAACAACACTTCCATTATAGAGGCTGTGGCTGCACTTTGGTTATTAAAATAACCAGCAGGGGAGCTCTCTGGTGTTCCCTCCTAAACTGAATAAATAGTAATCCTGTGAAGATCAAACTGCTAAGCTCAGTTTGTCTTTTCATAACAATGTCTACCACTGCATTGGAGACAAAGTACCAAGAGCCTATTGGATTAGTTTGGTGAGGCTGTCCTGTTAGTACTGTGTATGAGACATGGTTTAGATAGATGAGTCTGGATGGCTAATGCTAAATGTCATCTGTTTATAGTATATTTTACTTTCAGTTTGACTGTGAGAGTGTTGACTTTGAGGTTAGTTTTGTTTACATGTAAGAAGATACTGAACATTAAATTTTGCTCTTCTCTCTTCTTGCCTCCCTTCCTTCAGACTTCCTCTCCTGATATCTTTCTCTGTTTCTCTCTCAGTAACTGGATTTCTATCCTTCTTCCTCCTTCATTCTTCTCATTCTCAGCTATCATCTGCTGCTACTCCTGTGCTTCTTGCTCTGCCTCTGATCTGCTGATGATGCTGATATTTCCTGTTCCTCCTACTGGATTCTGGGTCACAGATTCCCTAAGGACAAAATGTGAGGAGGAGGAAAGGTGGAGAGAGAGGAGGGGGAGGAGGAGGAGGAGGAGGAGGAGGAGGAGGAGGGAGAGGCATGGGAAGCAAGAACATTTGGGAGGAAGAGAAGAGAAGAGAAGAGAAGAGAAGAGAAGAGAAGAGAAGAGAAGAGAAGAGAAGAGAAGAGAAGAGAAGA
>JBBMJY010000024.1:21563421-21584958 GCA_037833715.1 Toxotes lorentzi | reverse complement strand
AGAGAAGAGAAGAGAAGAGAAGAGAAGAGAAGAGAAGAGAAGAGAAGAGAAGAGAAGAGAAGAGAAGAGAAGAGAGGGAAATGCTCACCTTGACTCCATCAGACTTCGTATGGAGGCTACAGTAGGCCCAGATCCCAGGTGATTGTAGTAGGGCCCTTCATCCTTCTCCAGGATTTGTTCTAGAGGAACAGACAGTTCAGAGTGAGGAAACAACATATAATTGGACCTGAAAAGCACTGGGGGAAAATTACACATTTAAATGTGACTGACTTCACTAACATGTGTTTACATGCTGGATTTAAACATAGACATTGGCAGATAAGAGAGCACAGTGGGTAATGGCCTCAGCCATTAATGTGCACTGTTTTTGGTGGGTATATTTCCTAAAATCTTTTCTCAATTTGTAGAACAACACCAAAGATATTTTTCACAACTACGCTTCCACATGAAATACTTTATTCTGCTATTCTCACATTAACATCATTTTTGTGTCAATATTATCAGCAACACAAAAAGACTCCTCTGTGGTGGAGACTTAGGTACTTAGGTTTTACAAATGTTTTTACACATTGCAAAAATAATTTCTCTGCCTTTTACCAGTGCCTTAATAAAGCCCTGCTAATGGGTGTTCACCTCATTGAACTGAGTAATGTCTTACTCAAGCTGCAAATATTTAACAGTAAAAGTCCCTTTACCTCAGTAAAGTGTGAAGCTGTGTCTTTGCATGTTATTACGTCTCAGTTTTTGTGGAGTTTTGCACGAAAGCACAGCTGATGGGTTTTGATGTATTTTTGGACAAATTCAAAGACATCCTCTTTGTGGCTGAAGCCAAATCATGTATGAGAAGCGTGAGAATGTGCTACTGATTGCAACATTAAGTTCCCACAAACACATGAACACACCCCCATGCCCCCCATGCACAGACAGTAGGGTGTGGTGCATGTGTGGAGATACTTTGCAAAGCAGAGGATTTTTGAGGTAGGCATGAATGACTAAGTATATAGGAGTGTTAAGAGGGACTAAGGGTGTGTCTGAGTGCACACTGTGAACATCTGTGTTTATGTTGTGTATGAGTTTGTGCATGTGTGCTTGAGTGCATTTGACCATTGTCCTACACACATTTGTAGTTGTAAACCAAGCCATATGACTAACACAGTGCAGAGGTATGTACCCCACATTAACTGTAATTAGACTGTAATTTAGGCTGTAATGGACTCTGCTCTGTGACAGCAGGCTATGTGTTTTAAATCAGGACTGTCTGTCAAATAAAGACTGTGCTGCTCTTGCTCCTGTACATAACACTTCTGTATCATCTCTAGTGGATAACAACATTAGCTAAATGTAAATGTTCGCGACACTATCTGCTCATTTTCTGTAATGTGGACATACACTCTGTTCTGGTTCAAAGGCAATATGAGGTCACATTCCCCTGTTAGTGCACGGAGGCACCAGGGTGTGGCTCAGGGCAGGAAGTGGAGAAGTGATACTGAATTCTTGCGTGGAAATTGTGTGTGTGTGCACGTCATGGTTGTATATTATATCTGTGTGTATTGGAGGCAGTCTCATTCCAGTGTGGTGTTGTGCTGCCAGGAGGTGACAGGGCAGTGTGTAACCAAGCTTTACCATGAAGACTTGTTGTCTGCTGTGCGTTACTCTCAGTAACAGCACACAGCTAGGAAGTGTTTCGCTGCAGCTGCTCTCCCCCTGCTGTGCACCCTCTTTAATGTTTAGGGACAGATAGGGTCTATTTACCAGAACTTAACCCTTCACAGCCCTACAGCTAACACCCAGTAAGAACACGAAAATTGTGGTAAATTCTTAATAGATTATCTGACAACTAAATATTTCATTATTCTGTTGTTGTATACTGAATATTACTACAACCATAGTAATATTCTGATTTACTGAGTCATTAATTTTAAAATAAAGAACCAACCATTAACTCTGTAATGTGGAGGATAAATCCACCTTGACTAACTTTATCTACCTGTTGAGGCTGATGCAAATCTTTGTATCAGCCTTGTTTATTTCCTCATTTATTTTAAATATGTAGCATATAATTTGGTTTATAGTTTGCTACTGTAGGACCACCTACACTGTTGTAAATAAATAGCCTGAGCAGGGTTCTACCCAAACTACGGCACTGAACCCCTTTGGCCAAACAAAGCCTCTGTTCTGCTTGCCTTCCAGAACCAAAACCACACAAAAGTGGATTTGGGTCTTCCTAACTGCTTTTGTTCCTTCCCACTGCTTTTATTGCCTCAGACTGTCGCAATATAGATGGTCAGAGCCACACAACCCAGCAACACACACATTCTTAGACACACTCTACAAGCATCCAGTTAGAGAAGCTGGAGGGGGATGAAAAACCAAACCTAATAGTTGAACTCTGTAGATCAACTAGTAGAGTAAAGCCCTTGCTGCTATATGGAACTTAAATTTATCTCCACTCAAAGATGAATGGGTAATGTTTGGAGTGGTGTGATACTTGTTTCAATGTTACTAAATATGTGTATGAAAAGTGCTAGTGCAGTTTGTGGACTTACAACAACCTCATCCCTGTGCATACACACAAGCATTGACAGACACTAACACACTGACTTACCCACACAGGTGCAGATGGGGAACTCTGACTGTACATCCTTGGAAGGAGTATCCAGCAAGCTCTTGGTGGGGGTGTCCAGGTAGCGCAGAGGCGATTCTAGGAAGCCTTTAAGAGATGGAGAAGAAGGCAGGCTGTCCTTGGTCGGTGTGTCCTCCTCAGAATAGCACGTGGTGGACAGTACTGCTATATCGCCTGAGGCTTCGATCTTCATGCGTTTAGGCAGCGGGGAACATGGCATGCTGAACATATCCTCCAACAGACTGGGCTGCTGCTGCTTGTCCAGAGCGGCCTCCTGATGCAGAGAGACATGGGGGGGGGGCTCATGCTTCTCCTCCATAGGGCTTTCTGTGGATGCCTGGTTCAATGTTGCTTCACTTTGGGTCCCTGACTCATCCTTAATTTCCATCTCCTGGTAGTTTGGATGAGGTGTGGAGCTGTCTTGAGTGGTGAGAATTAAGGGAGCCGACTGGGAGGTGGATGATGATGTGGGACTGAGGTCCTGAGGACTGGTCTGGGACTGATTCCCCAGCTGAGGGGCCATAGCAGTTGCCTCTGTGGACTGAGTGGCAGATGCATCTGGGGCTGCGTCGCCGAATTCAGCCTCAAACTGGCGGATCAGTTCTTCGTATTTCGGGTCTATGTTGATGAGACTCGGTAACTGTGAGGTGCTCGATGGAGATGTGGAGGTCAGAGGTATGGTGGTGCTGGTGTTACTGGAGGCTAGGCTGCCCGCTCCTTCTGACTTAGCATGGTCTACAGGGGCCACAGGTGTGGGCAGAGGGCCCATGAAGGCTGGAGTGTTTTCTGACAAAGCAGAAACAGTGGAAGAGGGAGTCATTGAGGAGTTGGAATTAGATACCTGAGATTGGGCTGGGGCAGGGAGGCCTGCAGCAGCAGCCTGAGTGGAGTTGCTGTGGAGAGGAAGAGAGGGGAGACAACCTGCTTGCAGGCTAGTCAGGGCTCTGTCGATCATGAGGACTGGTGGTTTTTGTATGGTGATCTGACTCTGAGGCAGGAAGGTTGGCATGGAGGCTTTCTGCTTTGTCTTCTTGATGATTATCTGTTTGGGTTTGGGCAAGGGAGGGCCTGTAAGCATCCCAGTCATAGCCTTTATGACAGGAGATCCCTGGCTGCTTTTTTTCTTCTTGGTTTCCTTAGGTTCCTGTTTGATGGCCAGATGTGGCAAACCTTCTGCCTCCCTCTGTGGCCACCATTTTTTCAAGTTTTGGCAAACCAGAGGTGCACGTGGGCCTGGTGCTCCAAAGCCAGGGGAGTGGTTAGAGAAGAGGTTCCTCTTGTGGTGAAGGTGCTGTTGCAGAGCTGCCTGAGTGGAGTGGCTGATGGCTGCTTGGCCAGGTGACAGAGGAGTGACTGGGTAGTGCTGACCCTGCAGCTGACCATCAGCCATGCCAAAATGTCCCATGGAGGCAGTGTGATGGTAGTGCTCATCAGAGTCTGGCTCTTGTTTTAACCTGGACAGTGCTGGGTTATCCTGTGCCTGGATACCTCCGTTCTGGTTCAAGCTGAGCTGCTGTGGGACTGGAAGCTTGAAAAGAGAATTGCTGAACTTGCCACTGGTGTCGCCGAGCAGCTGTCTGAGCTCTGACATGGGGTCTGAGCTACTGTGAGGCTGGGGCTCAGACTTCATACACATCCACGGGTTCCTCTGTTCAGAGCCTCTGCCTGAGCTATGCTGCCATTGGGGATTGGGGCTGAAGCTTGAAGGTTTTCCCTGACTTGGGAAGGGAGAGGTAGAGGAAGGGAGAGGGGTAGCATGGGGCGGCTGGCCCTGGGACTGGGGCCTGTGATGCTCACAGGACACTGGGGCCTGTTGGCTGGTGTGTAGTCCTGTAGGGACGGACTGAGAGCGTGAGGAAGATGAGTGGGTGCCAGGAGAGGGTGGAATCAAGCTAGAGCCATTGGGGGGCTGGGATGGGAGGTTCTGGGTATGTTGGTTGTGATGGAGGTTACTGTTGTAGGGTGTTTGACCTGGAGTGCCAGCAGCTTGTGGACTGGTACCAGATAATTGGGTCAGGGCTTCTATGGCAATGGCTGTCTGAAGACTAATGTTCTTTTCCTTGGCTATGGAGAGCACCTGGGGAGAGCAAGGAATTGGGGGTTTGGAGCAGGGCACTTGGTCTGAGTGAGGGCCTTGACCTCCCTGTTGTTGCTGGGAGTATGAAGTAGACAGACGGTGGCCACCATTCACCTGGGGGTAGGGAGGGTGATGCTGCTGAAGGGGTTGCTGTAGATGAGGCTGTAAGTGTGTTGGAGCATCAGCCATCTTGCGGGCACCTTGACCCTCACCGGTTGCCAACTTAATCTTCTTCTCCAGCCACTCAAGGTAGTCTGGACAGTCAGGCCCATCGCAGTTGCAGTTAGGGGGCTTGTGTCCATGTTTGGCTTGGCTCAGTGCTGTCTGTAGGGTGTTCAGGTCATCTGGAGGTTGGCGGCTTCCACCAAGAGCTCCTGCAGAGAGTGTGGCCTGAGCCCCCTCAGCGCCCATCTCCTGGGTGAACCTCTCATATAGCTGGGCTGTGTTAGGCTGCACGAGAAGGCAGGAAGAAGAGGAAGAAGGAGGCAAGGAGCCAGCAATAGCAGAAAAAGCCACTAGATTGTGGGCATCCTCCACGTTCGCATGGTGGACAGATTCACCAGGGGTTGCACCACTGCTGCTGTTCCAACATGGCTGCTGTTGTTGGGTGTCACTGATCTTGCCATGTCCTACCACCCAGCACTGTCTAGGAGGCGCACTTCCTGCCCTCTCCTGCTCTGTTTCCATAGATGCCTCATTATCATTACGGTAGCGATTCACCCCATTGGCCCGTTCCAGGCTCAGCGAGCCTTCCTGGAGGCAGTCATGTGACCCAATTTCCATCTGGCCTCCACTTCTGGGGCCATCCACTGAAGTGACTTCGCGAACAGTCTGAAAGACAGATATGAAGCAAGGTTAGTGAGGTTATAAAAAGCCAATAAATCCAGGACTGATGTGCAAAAAAACATTATACACCTCATTAGGTATGATCACTCTGTATGTATTTAATAATCACTGTTAATGAATAAAATAAATTAGAGTGATTCTTTTGTATTTCAAGAGCAATAACCAAGTATCAACCATTAAAGTAACATCAGACTCCATTCCCTTCTTGCCAGCTCTTTTCCAGGGTTTCCCTTCCACCTCTCACACATACGGAAACATACAGTGCTGCAGGGTCAGGTCAGTAGGGCTAAGGAAAACTGAATTAACTATGGTTCAGCAGCGAGATTTCACAACAGGCATGTTTTGTCAAGCAAGTTACAAGTCATGTGACATAGTTTTACTGTAGTTTATAAATGGACACTCTACTCCAGATCAGTTGGGCTATGCAAAGCAGGCAGTTGGAGTTAAAACATGAAACCCATGGTTTTGGGAGACTGTGTTTGTGTGTGGCACAGATGGAGCATTAAATATACATAGAGGGTTGAGGAAAACAAAATACAATATACAAAATTACTATGAGGTCAAACTATTGAAGTCATATTCCAAGAACTGTTCATTTCCATCATTAGTAAAAAGTACACAGCTAGCTCTTAAGTAGAGGTGCAGTCAGAACAGAGTTAACCCATATATTTTAGTTTAGATATTTTATTTTCCTTTGAAATAGAAACATACTGTATGGGATTACAACAAACATGTGCTTATAATACAGTGTGAATTACTTTTATCAGACAAAATCAGATATTGCTTAAGTTATGATGGTCTCTGTGGAGCTTCTATTGAAATATGTTTTCCAATTGTTCATTATGGGCTTGCTGATGTTAATTTGAGACAAAGTGTTTCTTCATTGCTGAAAAATGATTTTAACAGCAAACTGCAGCTAAACTAAGGGTCTGAAAGTGTGCAGAGCACCTCTAACTCACTTCAGCGATTATCAACCCAAGACATTTTCATCCAAAACAAGACCTTAAATGGCAAAACTAAAATGACCTGAATATCTGAAGACCAGTATGTAATGCTAAGATAATCTGTAGCCTACCAGATAGGACCTTATCTAAGCCAACTAAACAAAAACCATGCCCTGGTTGGTAAAAGTACAGTCATGGGATCTATCAGAGAGAACTGCTGACCAAGTGTTGAGCTAGAAATACTGAAATTCTTTGTCAAAAGAGTAAAAGAAAGTCTTGTTTAAACATGACCTGGTGTTTGTACATTACAGTTGTTTGGTCAGGACACATAAAGGGTTTAAGCATTAATTGTGACAGAATGCACTGAAGTTTGGCAGCGTGGCTCTGTTCACGTGGTGCTCTAAAACAATCTGAGAAAATCCTCCAGCACAGCCTGAGATACACAACATGAACATCTATTTAGAGAAAAAAATCTAAATTTCTGGAAGACTGGGGAGGTAAAGAGAATTAAAAATTCTGAAAGCAGAAAAAAAAACTTCTAATGGTAGTGTTATGTTTAACAGTCATGATAAGTTGATTAAGTGAGAATAAGTTAAGAAAAATATGAATGTAATGAAATGTGACTCGACTTGCATGGCCTCTCCTCAGTAAAAGACCTCAACCTGACTGAACTTCTTTGGAAAGATTTGATGAAGGAGAAACATACTATAACATCATAAGGTACTGTGAGGCATTTTCTAAATTTAGTGGGAATAATGCAGATTCTTATGTTTTGCACAGTTGTGTAGGATTGGTGGCAGAAATGGTGCAAACTGCAGTACAGGAAAACAGTGGACACTGGTAGTGTACACTAACTAAAAAAAAGAATAACTTTTTTTGCCCCACTTACAACAGCACAGGGCCCCAGCAACAGCAATGTGTCATTCACTTTCAAAGCTGTTTGGTTCAAATAACTTTACACAAATAAGGGGTTATGAACGTGGCAGCATCTTCGTGAGCCTGACTCTAAACCTCGTTTTAACTTACTATACATATCTCACTATTTATTAGTGAAATGTAATCTTGAGAAACACGATTTGACAAAACATTTCCCTGTTTTCGATGATGAAACAAAGGAGTTCTTTGAGGAGTATGACCCATGTTCTGCACTGAATAGAGGTCTCTTTCAATGTTGTGGCCTGACAAACAATTGAATATTTTTTAAATAATGCTTCCAAACAAATCTTTGTTTTTCCTATTTGTGATTTTCATATCTAAACCTAAGCAACAACTCCTTGTTTCTGATATTTGACAAAGTCAGCTGGTAGGTTCAGTAGGTTTTAAAACCTTCTCAGATATGTGGCAACACTAATCAGGAGCTGATCAGTGCAGGCACATACATGTATCTCACTTCCTCTCTAAGTCAAAACTGGGACAGTACCACATTAGCAGTTACACTGAAACACATCACCTGACCCTGTGCCAAATTATATTTTCAAAGAATTCTTTTAATTTTAGTCTGCTATAGGGTGAGTATGACCATGGCTGTGTAAAAAAAAAGGTGTGGACGGTTATGAAGTAGTGTTACTACATTTGTTTAAAAGCCCAGTAATCTGTGTTATCTTTACATGTTAAAGCTTACATGTAAACTGTGTTACTCCAGTTCACCTGTATTTACCTGTAAGATGTTACCTGCAAACAGTTTTCAGCCCAGGTTAGCACTTCATAGATTATAATTAAATGATTCTAGGGAAGAACAGCAAACAAAGATAATCCAAGGGCAGGCTGAGAAATCATTGACAGAGTTCATGTTGTGGCTGAACAGTGTTCTCCAACATGTGTAATTGCTCTTTTGAGAGGAAAACAATGGCAGACTCACTATATAGATACTTTTTTGTGTTAGTCCCATTGAAAGAAGCCAATGTTTTATTAATCAACCTTTTAGTGGTGGCTATGTGTTTACTGTAAACAGAAAAAAATGCCCTAAACAAGCACCTACTGTAAGATTCACACTCTACAGTAGAATTAACTGTAAAGGAAACTTCCATGCATCAAAATTCTGGTTGCAAGCACAATCATTCCCTGCCAGAAGACATAACAAATACTACAATACGGTAATGTAATTTTTTACACATACACACAACTCACACTGAAGTCAAGCCAGCTGATGGTCTCACACCGCAACTCAAATGTGAACCAGTTCCTGATTCAGATGGATGTGAACCACCCAGTATTCAATCATCTCAAGCCAGAGAAAAAAGAAAGGAGATGGCTTCTGCCTGTAGATCCATCAGTATATGACAGTAGACGTGAGCCTGACCAGGTCCAGCTTCCCCATCATTTGAATATTATTGAAATGAGCCTTTGAAGTGGCTAATTATTGGACAGGCAGTATGCTTGGCTCTTTTCAAACCACCTTCTGTGCCGGGTGTCTGATGGGGGTCCCAGGGGGTGGCGGTAGTATTGGTGAGAAGTGGTGCGGGGTTGGGTTCGGGGGTGGCAGTGAACAGCCGGCATGCAATACGTGAGAGGCCCCATGTCTGCACTATCAGTGGCATCAGACGGGAAAGAGGAAGGGGGGGAGGTAGCTGTGTGCGGCAGTTATGAGAACTGCAGTGTTGAAACAGCGACTGCAACACTGCACAACCTAACATCCCACCATCACGCACTGCCAGTCACACTGACACAAAACACTACCACAGACATAAGTCACATGGGTTTAAAGCACCTCATGCTGAACGTTTAGGACAAATTTTCTCAGCCACACCGGTGCAGAAAACAAACACTACACGACACACAAAAAAACACTTCTTTGAATCCTCATATAATCTGAGCTTTGATTAACCTCCATTGACTTTTTTTTTGTGAGTCTAAATGTCGGCCCAGGATGGAAACCCTACACTCACACCTGCAGCATTTTACACCTATCCGGGTGCCTCGGACTGTACAGACCACGTGCTTTGACAAATATTTACACTGTGACAGAGTCTACTCTCTTTCAAGGACTCTATCCCTCTCTTCTGCTTAACTGACACTCTCTTTTACACACAAACATACGCACATACGCTTGAACAAGCTTGACACACACAATTAGTGCATCAAAAAACATCAACACACAAAACCGGATCAGATCTGGCAGAACCTGGTAGACCAGACAGTTGAGTCTGGGAGCCCTTTAAACAAGATAAGCCTTTACAGCTTTGAGTGAGAGCAAAGCAAGTGCTGTTTAAGATACTACTGGCGGTGGGGAGGGGGTTAAGTTCAGCTTGTGAATAGACAGCTGAACCTAAATCCTAGATACACAACACTCCCCATCCTCCCTCTTATCCTCCTCCTTCTTCCCCCACCCCTTCCTTTGCTGCCGTGCTGAGCAGGAACATGAAGCAGAGACCCTGACAATATGAAGCTGGCTGAGAGCCCGAGGACCAGCGACACATACTTACGTGGTCCTAGACGTCCAGACGGAGCAGCCGGTCGGAGAGCAGAAAACAGAAGAGGAGACAGAGAGGAGCATGAGACTTGCTTGCCGGCACAGCAGCCTACAAGCGGGCCGGCCTCGTTGGGTTGTTCCTTTTTATTTCTTCCAGTCTGTGCAGCGCACAGACAGAGCGAGCGCAGAAATACACATGCATGCATTCACTCACGCACACACAGCCAGCCGCACACACACCACACACCTCCCCCCAGCTCAGCACACACGTTTCTCATTCTCTTGCCTCTTCTTATGGCCGATGCTTTCTGTTCTCTCCTTTTTCCTTTCTCATTATCTCTGTCTGCTCCTCCCTTCCCCTTTTCAATATCCTCTTTCTTTCTCTCGGCTGCACATGCAGTCGGCTTCTCTTCGCAGCCCCCACCTTCCCCTCTCTCTCTCTCCCTCCCTCCCTCCATTCCCCTCCCTCTCATGCAGCCTCTCCCTCCATCTCCTCTCCTCTCTCTCTTCAGTGTGTGCAGAGCGAGAGGCCATTATCTGAGCCACAGCGGGCACGTACGATGGAATGGAGGAGTGTGCAGTGAGCAGAAACAGAGAGAGCTGTGAGGGATAGTCGCTAGTAGCGGCAGCCTAGGGAACAGCACAGTGCAGCATAGCTCTTACCAATGAGAAAACCTCTCTCTGTCTCTATCCACGCCCTTCAACACTACTTGCTTTACTGCATTAGATGATGCTGCATATAAGACTATGATGTGCTTTGTTTATCCACAATAGCCAAGTATTGACAATTTCAGCTATGACAGAGCTTCTCTGCTTTTGAGTGCAGAGGCGAACCGGCGGCCGCCAAGCAAACACACAATCGCAACTCAGAACGGCATCACCAGGAAAAAGAACAAGGAAAGCAACGTTTTGTTGCTTATTTATGCCTTCTGCAAACGGCATCTACTTTTCCGCACGGAGATTTGTTCCATGTTTGGGTGTCTAGATTCAGCTCAGCCCTGGGCCAAAGGAGAAGCCACTGACAATGGTTCCTCGATGTCCATTTTCTTCCTCGTCCGCATTCACATCGGTTACCCATTTATCGCGTGATAAACAAAATGCTTCAATCTTACACCTGGGGCCGATAATAGATCCTCTAACAAGGCTGCATGCACAAGAAAGAGAAAGACTGGTAGATGAAGCGGGAGCTGGCTTGCTGGCGGTCTTGCTGACCCTTCCTCCAAGATCTAAAGGATACAGACGAGGCAGAAGGTTTCTGACTGAAGGAAGTGGAGGATTACCTGATATACAGTTATTCATCCAAACCCTATAATGTCAACTCAATCACCTACAAGTGGGAAGGAAATCAAAGAATGATAGCGATATGATTACAACAGAGGTAAAAGAGCGAGACCACCACGCTGGGCAATGGAGAGAGAACAGCAGATGACACTTCGACATAAACAAGAAGGAGTTGCAGGATGAAGAGAGGGGAATGGAGGAAGACACACTGAGGAGAGGGAAGACACCACAGGGGAAGTCTGTGGAGATAACAGTTAAAAGCAAGACAGAATCGCTCAGTTATTCATGTGACTGATTCTGTATGGGAGAGGGAAGATGATGAAGAGGTAGAGGGTACAAACAGAAAGATCGGCAGGTTGTTGCCAAACCGAAGACAGCAACCGCAAGTAATCAACGCATTACAGTTCACCAAGGACGCAAGACCTCTGTCCTCTCCTGTCCACCGGCCTACGATAATGTCCTCTTGCTGTTCTCTCCTCACCATTGTTCTGCCTTGGCGTCACTGCCATTATCATCATCAACGTCGTCATGATCGCTGGATGTTTCCTCTCGCCCACTTGCTGGCTGACTGGCCTTGTCGTGTCTCCTCTCTTCTCTCCAACATTGCTAGAGTTTTGGAGCAGATTTAACCAGGAGGAGGAGGAGAAGGAGGGAGGGGGGCATGGCCATCTCCCCCATGCAGATCACTGTCAGCTCCTGCGTAGTATTTTTCTGTTATATTACTGAGCATGTGCCGGCTACTGTGCGCCATGGCTGGATTAACTTCAGTAGCCTTTCCCTGCTTTTCTGACTTTGGCTTTCCCTCTTTTCTTGGTCTCTCTTGATCTCTCATTTTCTCTGGCTTTCTCCATCTGCCTCTGCCTCCCTGTTTTGTTTCCTGAGCCTTTTCTCCTTCTAGCATAGCTTATTGCATTACCGTTCCAACACTTTCTGACGCACCCGCTCTCTGGCCCTGTAAATTGTACACTGTCTGTCTCTCTGTTGCCACACATATTCGTATATACACACACAGATGAGCGTCAATCCCAAAGAGAAACACAGCGCAGCCTAAGCTGTCTAAGGGAAGGAGAGAAGTAGAGCATTAGGTCACATGACTAGAGAGTGCCAATGAGCGAGAGTGAGAGCAGTGAGCAAGAGAGGTAGGAAACACATGTGGCGATGACGTAGCTGCATCGTCATCATAATCAGTGTCTCCCACCAGGACGCTTGCCTCCACCACTGGGTGGGCACATGTATCATCCGACACATGCCCACTCTCTACTATCACCAGCACCACACACCAACGGACACTCGAAAACAGGCTCTTTCATTCAACCGACTGACTGGTGCTTGCGCTCTCCCCCGACTGCAATGACACTGCATTTCCAGCTCAAGACTCGACTTAACCCCTGAATCACATGCTCTCCATGCACAGTTCCTCATTTCACAGACCTACTGAGCACAACAGACTTTCTCTATCCTTCCGCGCTGTGCCATTATCAGAAAAGTCAGACCTTTCGGTTCAAGGAGTTCTTGAAGTGATACTGGCTACGCAAGGCTTGCCAAAATAAATCCTTTTTTCAAAGCTAACAACGTTGGGCTAAAAGAGATCTTGGCAGACCGGCAGTCATCACAGCTAGATCCGATGTAAACAGTGCTACAAATGAATGGCATAATACGGCTACAACTCTTTCACTGTTTTTAAATGAACATTAAGAAAACAGAACACAAACATAAGCTGAGCTTGTGACCTAAAGAACAGTACCATACAGAATACACTAACTCACTCACTCCCACTGTGAAAAGAGAGTTTGTCACTGTCCACGTACACAGCTGAGTAAAACAAAGAAGTACAATCTGACCAATACAACACAGAAGAGGGAACCTCCACGATGGCAAATTCAGCTGTTTCCCCACACATGATGCAGATACAAAACAACAGACTGTAAATACAGTAAATATGACACAATTAACTGTATGTAGGTAGATAAAACTAAATTACAGTAAGACTAGTCTTCACAGAAACACATTATTTAATGAATAGAGAGATCTACTAGTGAATTTAGATAAAGAAGAATGACAGAAAAGACACTGAGTGTGTTCTTGGCTGGTGACAGCACGATGCTGCCATTCAGGTCCAAGAGAGCTGAACACAATGGGTTACCTGTCAACCAAATAACAGAATGTGACAAGTTACATTACAACTGGAAGGTATACAGTCTGTAGCCGTGTCCTAGATAGCTTCTAATTCAGCTGTCTCCTGACGTGACATTAGGACCTCACGTAACTGGAAACTACAATAACAATCCCAGTACCTTAACCTTTTAGTGAAAATGAAATGGAAAACACAACACTTACAGTAAACCTGCTGTAACCCGGCATTGAGAGAGTGAGAGTTCGGCACAACAGAGACTCAAATTCTCACATCGATCACTTCATCTCACAATGCAGTCAAATTATCATCCAAATGAGTTGTTTCACGCCCTCGTCTAACTCTTTCTCTCTCTATTTCTCTCTCGCTCCATCTCTCTCACTTCTCTGCCTCTTGCTCACTGTTTCTCAGCAGCACAGAGGAAAGGTCTTGGTTGTAGGAGGGATGACTGACAACAAAAGTCCATCCTCAGCAGTGTGTGTTGGGTTAGCTTGCATATGACTAAGCCTGAGTCATCTTTGTCTTTTCATCTCAACAAAGTCCTGACATAAAACCCTCACACACTGAAACATGCTTTTTAAATTTTTACCAGCACATCGGTCGTGGGAGGTCTGTGTGTGTGAAACACACAAAAGCCAATAAAGAACAAACTGTTCAGTTTCATGGGCTCAGTGGGTGAACTGATGTGATTTCACTATCTCTGCACCTTCATCACCTTTAATTAGTGGGAAGATTTGTGCCATTTAGGCTCAGAAACGCTTTCTCTAGCAGCTCTTTAACAACTCACATGAGCATCACGGTCATGACATGAGGGTCCTTTTCCCTCCTCCCGTCTCTTCCTGTCAGCTGACTCCACCTCTCTCAACCAATGCTCCCATACTAACACCCCCCCCTCCCCATCCCCCCCAACCCCCACCGCCAACCTACCCTGCAGTCTAATGGCATCAAGGTCATCTGATCTGACACACTCCGTGACTCTCTCTTCTTCCCTCGCTCCTTCTCGTCGCTCTCTGACTCTTTATCTTTCACTTTCTTTCTCTCTTCCTGCCCCCCCCCCATAACACACACACCTGTTTCTCATCATATATACACAGTGTCAAAGAAACCAAAGGCTTCTGGAAATGCAGAGGCACACTTGAATACTTCTTTTCCCCCCTTCACTCACATACATGCTAGTATGCATACAGTATTGGATTGTTCACTGAGGGTCACTGGGTTTATTGGTGGGAGGAACAAGAGGCTACAGGGCTGCACTGAGCACATTAGATTTAATAGAGTAGGAGCAACACAATGTGTTGTGTGAGCCTGGTTGAACAAATTAGGCAAATACTTCACTGAAATCACTTATTATTTATTTAACCATATTGATTATTAGTGATTTGTTTAGTATTTTAAAGCCTGGTTTAATCTTTTTTTTAAGAATAAACCAGGTACAAAATGTGTTTAGCTTTAGATATCACTAATTTCAAGAAAAGGATATAGACAGTCAAATTATTGACAGTGCCTTTTTGTGTAGGATATAAAAACAGAAATCCTCTGTGAGGATGTTTGTACTATGTCTTTCCATCTGTCTCTCAATAATGAGTAACAGACTGTTAACATTTTGTTCCGAGTTAAAGCACCACCTTATTATTCATCCTTGTGTCTGTCTGTTTGGCTGTTTTTTTGTCTTTCTTTTTCTTTGTCTTTCACTATCCAGGCAGGACGGTGTTAGGTTAAGGGTGTGTTTGGGTGTGGATCGTAGTAACTGGTGTAGGGTATCCAGTCTGAGTCATACCTCCTGACATTCGGCACGTGCAAGTCAGCACGAATAGCCCAGCTGGGGAAGGCCTATCCCTCTCCACCCGCCCCCCACCCACCGCTCCGCACAAAGAGAAAGGGAGGAGTGGTTTGGAAGGGAGGAGAGGAAAAAAATGTAAAGGTGCTGATGGGCGGAGGGGGCTGTTGGGCAGGGTGGAGCCGCTAAAAAAATAACAAGGAGGCGGAGGAAGAGGAGGGGGGCGCTGTTTTAAGAGGCAGCTCTTTGTGCTTGAGGTTTGGGACATGAAAAGAAGGAGAGGAATGTAATCAATATACAGAATATGTTAGAAAATTCTGGGTCTGAAACAAAGAGAGAACAGCAGACAGCAGGGAAATGGATGAAAAACACACGAGTTAAAAATGGTCCAAAACCAATAAAAGAACACTGTGTACTACTACCTGCCGGGGTAACTGTGTGCCAAGTCATGAAAAAGAGCTGAGCAGTCAAATCTGATTGGCCAGTGATGTAATCATTAACAGACCACAGTTGTTTTAAATACCAGAGCAGGTTTTGTCAGGTGAAGCACAACACAGCTTGAATGATCAAGTTGTGAGTTTTTGTTGACAATATTTGTGGGTAAAATCATAAATTGCTCAGACGTGAGGGAGAAAAACAGATAGAGAGAAAGCAAGAGAAACCTCAGTCCTCAGTCCTGTACAGTGGCTGGTTGCCAGCCTTGTCTCTCTCAGGACTTGGGCTAAGATTAGCTTCCCATATGTTCAAGTCAGGCGTAGCCGGGCTTAAAGGGCCAGTACTCAACTGAGGCAAAACAGAAATAAAAAACCTTCACTGAGCACTATGAAGCCATGTAGTGCTTCATATACACTGAATCATCTGGATTTACAGTCAAGGTCAAAATGTATTTTTAATCATTCAAATGAAAGGCAGGCTCCTAGAAGATGATGGCTGGATGATGTTTTGTCCTTTTAATGTGAGGTTTTTGAGGAGTGAGTCCTTGCTGTGCATTTCCATTAGTTTTATGGTTTTCATTATAATCAGTCCAGTCCTCCACCTTTTCTTTTTTTTTTGGTGGAGATATCAGCCTCCAATAAATTCACATAAATATGCTTCAGAAATCAATATTTTCATGTGCGTGTTTCAATAGTGTGTGATGAAAACTCCAACAGCTGTGGCGCTGTGTTAAATAAAACCTGGCACCGTCTGGCAGCAGAGGGATTCAGGACTGAATAAACTGCGTTCCCAGTGGGAGCAGCAGAGGAGCCACCGGAGAGGTGAGAGTTAAAGAGCTCCAGCAACAGCTGAAGGCTCCTCCTCTTTCTCTTTCCATTCATTTTTTATTAACTGCGGCACCAGGCGGCTGACAAACATCAAACACAGATGCCACCAACGATGCCAACAAGCCACCGACCACAACTCATGGTGCCATACAGGCTATCAATCCAGCCCAGGAATCAATGTAGGCTCCAGTCACGTTCAGTGGTACATGGTAGATCTATAAGCAGTGTAGCAGAACAGACAGCGCAGAGATGAACATCTGCTAACTGCCATTAATTAGAAATGAAACATGACAACACTGCAGAGCTTAGCAAATCCCTATATATTAATGATTGCATTTAAGCGAGGCAATAGTTGGTGACTATATACACCACAGTGTCACATGGAATCCCATGAAGATTTATATATATGGTGTTTTCAAGTCCTTGCGGTGTCTTTGATAAAATAGCTCTTTTACAACCATTAAAGGAAGCCTGAGGGGAAATCACTTTTTTTAATCATTTGTCCCTCACTGTTACAACAGTTGTTCAGTTCCTGGTAGAAGCTGACTCTTCCTGGGTTTGCATGCGGAGCTGCAGAGGACAGTTAATGGGGAACTGTGGTTAGTCACCCTTTTTGCAGACAATCTTACATACGATGATTCAGCTACAACTTAACTTACATAATCAGCATTATCAGGCCGAAGGACAGTTCTGTGAAGGTACTGTAGAGTCAGTAAGGACACACCATAAATTAATGTATTTTAGGGCATATGATTAATCTTTGTATTTTTGGCAGCGTTGTAGTCAAGACAACACAAAGACATATAATACATTATATTCAATAAGTGCCGTTTTATTTTCTCAACCCTTGTACAGTTCTGTTAGAGATATCAAGATACCTTTCATTATAATCCAGAGTCCTTGAACAAGAAGTGAGATGTGTCACTCATCTTCAAAAAACATTTGAGTTGAAGTCAAGACCAAAGGGAAGGAGACCAAAACAACATGACTACAAGATCAAAAGAATAAGGAGGCGCGAGTCTCATCTTGAGAACCAAAACGCTGACTACTGGTGTAATTGTTGACTGTATGTTTCAGTGTCTCGACATGAGTAGTTCCGGAGCTGCAGTTCTTTACTGACTGAGTGGAAACCTTACAGAGCAGTAAATGCATCGAAAGCCAACACTGAATGGAAGACGTGATGTCAAACCCTCCACTTCCTGAGTCTCTACTCTATGTCAAACCACTTACTACCCAACTACGCACACACACGTGTATGTGGTGCCGACTACTTGGTCATGTGACCAACCTTGGATGCCGGACTTGAGCTAAAATTAAAGCAATGATGTCATCAGACGTTCAGTGTTGCCACGGAAACTAGGTCAGCGTTAACCCTTTGTGTGCTAGGCAGGGGATTCCACGCGAGGCTAAACATATGATTAACAAACGTTCCATCTGCTGTTACGCACTCGGTGGTTTGAGTGTTTCTACTCCACATTTGACTCTTTCCCACCAGTGTGCTGCCTGAAGTTTATTTCATGTATAAAGAGGAAATCCTGTGTATGGGCGTGGAAAAAAAAATCATGCGAATGAAGCCTGTCTGTGTTGTAACCTGTTGTGGTAACCTCTTAATTCAGCTTTGTTTCCTGAACGGCAAAGAAAACTACCAGACAAACTCTCAGTTGCTGCTGCTGTAAAACTGAAATAAAGCACTCAAAGCTGCTGGACTCGCTTTTGACCACGTCTATTGTCACACGATGTTTTTATGTTCCAACATCTTGGAGCTGTTGTGTGGGCCCTGGGAATACTTAATGATACTGTGTAACTGCTTATTTAAAATGTCAAAAATAGTGCCCTCAGCATGTTGGGTGTAGACAGTGTTTGTCTTTGTGTAACCAGGGAAATGACTGACAAGGAAACAGATCTTTACGAGATAAACACTCCAGCGAGGACGTGCGGGGCAACCAAAACTCTCTACAAACAGGAGTTCAGGAAAGCCACAAAGGCAGTCAACACAAACTTGTTAAACACGGTCAACAGCTTCTCTCACAAACTGACAGTTGAGTGATTTTTCTCCCTGTGAACCAGATGGTCGTATATACCTTGGAGATAAAGAGACTACTCCACTCTATACATGGACGGGGATTAGAGCAGGCTTAGAGGAAAGCTAGAGCATGTCAGTAGAACTGAGCTAAACCCATTCACGACATTTGAAACTGATTGACTAACCTATATTTCCTATCACTATGGTGACGCAGGTGAATGTATGTGGTGTAATGTATTATGTATGAATGTCTTCGAATCATGACTTGTCACTTTCACATGTCCAGGTTTACAACACTGAAAAGTTTCCCTATGTATCTGGTGCCAAGTCAAATCAAAGCTTTCTTTCTTCCACTGGGAGAGGACATCACAAGATACTTATAACATTATAATTCTTATGATGCTTTCTCCATGAAACCTCGCCGCTCAAACTTCCTTTCCACATAAACACACAAGCGTGCCCCGACTCGGTAAGCTGTAGAACAGCAGCTCTCAGCGGCCACACGCCACAGGTTACTACGCCCGACAATCAAACACGTACGCATGCGTGACCCACTAACTTTTACTCCCTTTACCTCATTTGACTCCAGAACCTAGGAGAAGAAGGACGGCCCCCTGGCTCCCGAGCCAGCGAGAAAGGGTTCCTCCTCCTCCCTCCTCCTCTCCCCGGTCTCTCGCATCTACACATGCTTGGCTCTGGCACCAATCAGTGGGCAGCGTGGGACGCTTTAAACGGAGGACGTTGCCACTTCATCACTAAGGCGCTCAGCTCACCGCGGCATGGAGATAAAGCCGAAGTAACTAATTTAATATAGTCAGCCTCCTAGCAGGGCAACTTGGATTCGGAAAACAGGAAAGGTGACTAATGCACCTTTATCCCACCCCGCGGTGATACCAGAACTGATATAATGAGCTCATGTGTTTGCTGGAGAGAGCAGCAAATACTCTGACATCGTAGAGACACAGCGGTGACAGTCACACACAGCTTTTTCTGTGTTTTAGGTTTCGATGGTTAAACCCATTCACACAAATACATACACATTTACATGCATAAAAAAATAATAGTCACAACGTGTAAGCATGCACGTGCAAATAGACGCACACAGAAAGAGTAGAGGAACTGGTCCCTGTGTTGACTAACCATTGCATTTACACCCTCACCGCACTGATGAACCAACAGCTGAGAATCAAAGCGACATGGACAGAGATTACCCACAGATGACAGAGATCTCTCACACACACACACACACACACACACACACATCAGCGTGGAAACACAAACCCAATGCCCTCTCTTACCTCAGCTGCCAGTTTAGGGTTTCCCAAACAGCCTCGACTGTTGTCTTCAAAATATTCCACCTTTACAGCCATTCAACAGAGCAAGAGAGGGGGGAGTGAGTAGGAGAAAGAGAGAGATGGGAGGGGGAGAGAATAACAATCAATAGAATAATGCGACAAGGGCCTGTTCAAAAAGACTCGTCATTAAGGGCTGTAGGACTACCAGGTACAACATGCATGCAGGCTTCTTATCATTCCTGTCATCCTCAGCAACCATCAAAAAGCAGCCGTGCACACAAATCTCTTTTCTTTGATTTGTGCTCAAACAGTGAGCCGGCACTTCCCTCTACTGCCGGGACAGAGAATGAGAGACAGCAAAGCGAGGATTCAGTTTCAATTATAGAATTATGTAATGTCTGTATCCCAACCTGGTGCAGCCTTCCTAATATATGCATTAGACAAGTCGGCATAACCCAGTTTATTTTAAAGGGCAACTTGGCAAAACATGCACAAGTGTCAGTGTCTAGGTTTGCTGAGAGTAAGATGTAACAGATACAAATGGTTCATCAAATCAGGGCTCATAATTGTAAAACAATAGCATCTTCTTATTTGGCACAGCATGTCCCCCTTGTCTACATGGCCCTGGCTGTCTCAATGTTAAATGATGTGTTTTGTCTCGAGCTGTTCCCCTGTCCCGCCAATCTCATCTCCCACCCCCTCCACCCCCCCCCACCCACCTATCAATCCTAAAATAGTCTGGAGTGATGAATATTTACCCTCCAAGCCTCTGAGCTGCCTTGGTTTGTACTCCTCCGTCCGCTGGCCGAATCCCCATCAGAAGACTCCGGCTCCCTCTCGTCTTCACCTCTATCCCTCTATCCCTTTCTTCTCTCTCTCTCTCTCTTTCTCTCTATCTCTCTACTCTTCTTCCTCGGTCTCTCTCTCTCGTCTGTGTTCCAGCAGCCCATTCAGGAAGCCATCTTGTGTTTTTAATCTGGTTTTACATGAGCCCTCGTACGCACGTTCTCTCTCTCTCTCTGTCGCTTACTCTCTTGCTCTACCCCCCTCCCTCTCTCTCTCTCTCTCTCTCTCCCCTGCTAGTATGCCAATAGGTCTACTGCACACACACTCACACACACACATACACGAGAGGGATTTTTTTTTTCACTGTGATCACTATCACTCCTTCCTCCCACTCGTTCATTTTTTTTCTCTTCTTCTTCTGCATACATGATGTGAATGCCCCCTCAACCAACCCCTCCCCCCCTCTCTGTTTCTTCAAACATATACACTCATGAACAAATGTACACACACACACAAAAACACACACAGTGCTCGCCGGAGAGACGTCACGTTAGAGATAGCACACAAAGGCAGTCCGTCCACCAATCAGAGGCCGGGCTGGGCTCTGCTGCTAGGGTGAAATTGAAGGAGAGCAAGAGGGCGGTGTGAGAGAGAGAGAGAGAGAGCGAGAGAGAGAGAGAGAGAGAAAGAGAGAGAGAGAGAGAGAAAGAGTTAAAAGAGGAGGTTAAAATACAAAAAGGGAAAGACTGAGTTTGTTTGCGAGTGTGTGTGCAAAACCATAAAAAAAGAGAACAAGAGGCTGACATAAAGAGACAGAGAGAAGGTGGACAGGAGGTGTACGTGGGTGTGTGTGTGTCTCTGTGTGTGTTGGGGGGGATGGGTCCTCTCTATGCCTGTCAATTACCTCCTTGAACTCGCCTTCCCTAAACAATGCCTCTGGTATGTGGTATCACTGAGCACCATCTGTGTCAGGGCTGCCTGCAATAACTGGACTGGACTGCACAGTGCACATGCACACGCACACACACACACACACACACACACACACACACACACACACACACACACACACACACACACACA
>JBBMJY010000024.1:21528783-21563321 GCA_037833715.1 Toxotes lorentzi | reverse complement strand
CACACACACACACACACACACACACACACACACACACACACACACACACACACACACACACACACACACACACTCGCGCACAGACCCTCTCAAACAGCCACACAACCCCCAATTACACAGCAGAGTCCAACATGCTGACTCAAAGAAAGTGAAGACACAAAAAGCACAGTACCACTGATACACATTAAAGCTACATAAGTGCCATAAGCAATGCTGTCATGTTGCCACAAGATCAAATAATCACCAGCTGTGATGATGTTCGCTTATACATATCAGTGATCTGCAAAGCAAACACACGAAAACAACAGCTCAACCTTTCACTTAAAGGAAAAAGCTGCTGGCAGGTTAGATTTCCTTTTTACACAGTCTGTGTGAGAATGACATACCAAGCATATTTTGGAAGTCTGTGTTCATAATGTTTACATTCTGAGTGTGAGAGATTATCTCCAGCTTGTACCTTTTTAAACCAGACATCAGTGCACGTTCTTGCCAGACTGCAGAACTTAACTACAAGTGCCAAGGGGAAATGGCTTTGTCCAAATAAAGCAACCGGGTACCACCGCAAAGATGCATTTCTCTTTTTTAACAAAGCCCTCTTTAAAAAAGAAACTGTCACTGATCAGCTTTTCTGAAACGGGTTGTCTCAACAAAAAACAGTGCAGCGAATCAGTGTGTAAAACTTGTAAGAGTGAAAAGGGTTGCTGAATGAGAAACCTCCAAAAGACAAGATAAAGTCAGCGAAAGTTCAGGCAGCCTGGCGAAGACACAGCGGATCGAGGCAAAAAGACAGACAGTGAGAGGCAGACAGAGACACCGAGACAGAGAGGGGAACGAAAAGAGAGGGAGCTGAAGTGTGGTATGGGGAGGTGAGGCAGCCACACAGTGACACAGCATTTCTAGTGTCTGTCTGACGCTCTCATGTGGCATGGGAAATCCCCTCTGCTGACGTCAGATGGGCCACGTGTTGGTATGAATGTGTGTGAACGCGTGTGTTTATATGTGAGTAGAGGCGTGTTTGTGGTAAGCTGGACATCAAGAGCGGCTGCTTGGCTTCAGTGCTTTGTTACAGGTGGCCGGGGTAGTTCAGGCACTTGAGGCAGTAGTCGCACTTCTACTGTGGTCACACTGCAAGCATTTGAGTAAAGGTAGCAGTAATTGTAAGAGTAACTGTGGTCATGATATTAGAACTGGTGGTTAAATTATAGTATAACAAGTAAAAGCTACAGAGACAGCAAAGGGAGTGGCTGTAGTGGGATTAGAAATAATAACAGTGATAGCAGAGGAAATAAAACTTCCTCTGCTATGTATTTATCTTACTCTGATGTAACTGCCAAATAGCATTTGTCGAGGAAGGGGTGTTAGAAATGTCTACAGTGCCTTTGTGAAAGAAACCAAAGCCGAATTAAGAGGAAGCAACATAATCTACCACATCTCTCATTGGATCAAACCTTCCTCACCCATTCAGACTTTCCCAGCCTTCAACAGACACCTGGCAATTACTGACGGAACATAATCACACACAGATGCACGTCCTATCCGCTCGCAGCCAGTGTCATAATCCCGACGTACGCAACCTTCATTCAGCCGCATTTCATTCACACACGTCGCGTCTCTGGCTGTTACCTGCTCACGTTTATTAAGAGATTATGGCCCTCCCTGGACCTGCCAATGTGTAACAAACCCCTTCCTTAGTTGCAGGAGGATGGACAAAGGAAGATGAGGGTGCTGGGTTAGTTTGCAATTAGACTAACTGGTGTAATTAATGGTATTAATTCAGCTAGTCTGCCCTACTCTTTACACTGACAAAAGCACTGCACAGACCAACTCTCTATTTCACTCATGCGAACAAGCACATTGATCACAGTATGGAGTCTCAAGCAGGCTGTTAAGGAAGAACAGGTTATGTGAATGTAAAGGCTCATGGGTATTTAGTCTGTTCAAGTGTACATTCAACAGGTTGCATGAAATTGGGCAGTAGTGTATTTCAAACAGCCAGACATTAAAAGCTTCTGCAGATTCTCTCCTTGTACAATGTACTGCAGAGCAGTTGTCACAGGAGAAGATGGAGGATGTGGTTGCCATGCAATAAAGGACTCAGCTGCTGCATCCATACAGAGGTCAGAAGGTGCAGATGGAGGGCTTGTGGGGGAGGGATGCTGATGAATGGATGGACGGATGGACACTTGGTTAAAAGCTGTTTATGGAGAAAGGCTACACATGTCTCCTGATTCCTGGTAAGACCCTGTATTAGAATAGTGGGAGAACATAACTGGGCTAATGTCCTGTATAACAGCTCAGCGTAAGCCTGGCAGCCTTAGCAGCACTGCATTATGAATTGTTGGCATCTATGATCAATAGCAAAAGGCTATTTTTTTTCTCATGACTCATTATAACACATTAGTGTGAGCAGTGGAGTATTTGTACTTCATTACTGTACTGTTTTTTTACGTATCTGTACTTTACTTAAGTAAAAATAATAATGCATACTTTTCATTTTACTCCATTACATTTTGCAGCAATTATCTGTATTTTCTACTCCACTACATTTCTACAATTTATGCTGTTACTCGTTACATGTTATGAACATAATTTCCTCAAAATCTTGCATAAAAAAAAATAGACTGATTGCGTTGAGGCGTTGTTTGCCATTGCCAACCAATCAGGTGGCTCTATTACCTCCAGTGATGGCAGAGTGCGCATTTGGTAGCAGCACGAGCTGGTGGACCGGCCTGATTCCAGAGAGAAGAAACGACATGAACCCAGAGCCAATGTCGACTGAGCGTGAGCCTGAGCCCTCCAGCAGAATTACACAGCCATCTTTGGCCGTATTTAAGCAGGTATTGTATAGTTGCTTGTGAGCAGTGACATAGGCAGAGGCAGAAATCAGTATATCTACGTTCTTTATCAAAATCTGGGGGACAGTGCGTTAAGAGTGCGGCTTTGGACTTTGGACCGGCCTGAGATCAGAGGGTCGTGGGTTCGATCCCTCGACCAAGCGCCGTGGTGTTGAAGGAGACGCGTCTCCCCTGTCTCTGCGAGACAGCTTCAGTACTTCCTCCACCACTGAGTGTGAGGAATAGATTTGGCCACTTACAGTGACAGTGGAAAATGAGTCCCCACACTGTCCATTAGTCATTATTTAGAGTTCCTATGACAAACATTATATCTAGTACAGACTGATTATTCTTTTTCCGAGTTTAGGGGGTTTGATCTAAACTAAATATCAACAAACCATTGCTGGTATGGAGTACACGAGTCAGAGCCACCCAGAAAATGGCTACAACAATATTTATAACATATACTGGAGACAGAAGCTGGGTGAAGAACCAAGAGGAGAGAGGGAAAAGGTTTGTCTGAATAGGGGAAGAGTTCCCTCAGAGGTCAGGGGTTTTGAAATCTGGAGGCCATAAATTTCTATTACCCCTTCAGCAATGAGAGAACTTTGAAAAATACAATGGTTACAGTTAGGAAACCTCTTGAAACAGGACTGTGTCCCTCTCAGCTGCTGAACTCACATGACAAACATGATCCTGAAATTTTCAATTGTGATGCCCATTGTTAGCAACAGTGTGCATGTACATGCTTAATGATTCGTACTATGATCATGAGTGTCAACAGCTTTTCTGTCACACAAGTCTAACAGGTATGTAACTGTCTTTCATGTCTCTTTTTTATGATTTAGGCCACTGAATAGCAACATTAGCCCAAACTTTTGTTCTATAAACCAATACAATTACTTCCCGTTGATTTAATTCTGAATTACATTAAGTTACAGTAACCTGTGCTTCTTTTGTAGGGAGACCCTCATGTGTTGTTGCTGCCACTTTAGAAACCTCTTACCAGATTTCATGTTTGTAGCTAAACAAACCTCGGACATTTTCCTCTAGACTTGTGCTCCTCTACACTAACATGTCCTTGTCTGCAAAGGCATCTACACCTCTGATCTACAACTGCAGACATAGTAGGTGGCGAGGAGGTGTTTATCTATTTCTTTAGATATGCAAATAACATGTGACATAATCAAATAAAAATAATTTCACAGAAAGTTCTGCTTCTCCAGATTGAACACAATGGCAAGTCAGGCAGACAGTGCTCATTAATTAAGAAACTTTTTTTGAAGACACTGCATTCCAGAAATATTTGTTTCAAAAAGTCTTATTATTACAGTCCTATAAAGGATGTGTAACAACTTCTGACCTTTATATTTCTACACATTACAACAAGACAAGCACTGTCTAATCATTACATGTGTGTGATCAGTGTGGGAATGTTAGCAGAGGAAACAGTGGGAACGTTCTTGTTTTGGAGAGGCAGAAAGTTCCTCCACTCCTCCGTCATGCTTTAGTAGCCTATTCTGGTTTTTCCTGCTTCTCCTCCTCCATAGTGCTGTGACCATTTACTGCATCTTCCCGTCCTCCTCCCTGACTTTACAGCCCATCCCCCTGTTTAAAACTCTGATGCACGTGCAAACACACACATACACACTTCCATTAGCACACAAGAGCACACTTTGAAAACATGCACTCTTCCTTCACACACACACAAATACAAAATGGCCTAGGGTTAACCCCCGCTCTCCTTGGAAGCCTAAGAGGTCAGAGGACAAAGCTCAGGCAACGGCAGGAATTCTCCACTGCTGCTGTTTGGTAGCCGTCACAGTCTCTGAGCCACGCACACGCACACACACACACACACACACACACACACACACACACACACAGTCTATTCACACTCAGTCTATTCACACTCCTACTCACACTCTGTTAAAACAAACTAAAACTTTGCACTGGTTTGGAATATTTACGTAGAATGTGAAAGAGCTGGCTCAGGTTCAGGATACCCATCTGTGTCCTCAGCAAACATGCACTCACATTAATAATCTACATTTAAGGTGAATATAAGTGGGTGTGTCCTTCTGTTTTTTTGACTATCAAAAACAAAATTCCGATCTCTGAACTTAAAATACATTAGCATTTTAAGTATTTTATTAGTATTTAATAATTGAGTACTTTCAACAATACTTTATAAGTAGTTTAATCATGTTTGTAAAGCACACAGTATTGTGTCATTGTAGAAGTGTTGTCTGGAAATATATTTGAGTTGGCAGTAAAATGACTTCCATCAGTTCTGGCTCTGTTAAGCAGTAATTAATGTTCACAAGCAGAAGACGTGAAGATGCCATGAGAAAAAAAAAAACATTAAACTGTGGATTCAAATTTATAAATTACAGTTTGTGGATTTAATTCCCGGTACAACTGCCACATCTGTCCACAAATAGTGTCTGTCATTGGCGATTTGGGCAAGTGCTTTCACATATACAGCACGTGCAACTATCCATGTAAACCCGGCCTGAGGAGAAGCAGGTCTAGATTTGACAGATAAGAATGTCAACAGTAGAACCAGCAGCTGCAAAGCTTAAAGTTATGTGTCTGAATGCACATTACTATAAAGCTGTCTGTGATGATCTGTAATGAGAATATTCCAACAAGTACATGGATGGATGGATAAAAAAAAATCTTTCCTAGTCTCTACAGAGAAAAACCCCCAGTGTGGGTGTGTAAGGTAACAATGTGAGTGTATTATAGGTAGACAAAAATTAAAAGAAAAAAAAATTTCTTGGTAAATAAAGGTTGAAGTAATTTCTCACTTTGGGAGCAAAACTAAAAAGAAGTTGTGAGAACCTCAGTAACTTCAGTAAACCTCCAACTTTAGTTGTCCAGTCTACAGCATGTGGGTTGGAGGGATACTTCTCTGCATTTCTCAGACAGACTTAACAACAAACTCTGTTAACTTGACGTTTGTGACGTTTCTCCAGGAAATTTCCCTACTTTTTATCCTCTGAATGAGACTTCATTGATATGGTTGCCTTGAATACTGGTATTTTTGAATTGGACCTACCAGTAACTGACACCAATACAGAATATCCCAGACAATAAATGAAATATTATCAGACAATAAACATCAGTACCTCGCTCGCCTCCCACTCGTTCCGTCTTTTCTTTAGATGATCACATTTGCGCATCTTGCAGATCTGCTTTCCCGTCTTGCGGTTGAGACAGTTTGCGCAGCTCCCGCAGTTTTCTTTGCGGAGACAGGGAGTGCAGGCACCGCATTTCTTTCTCCGTTTCTTCTGGAGGTCCACAGCAGCATCCAGAGAGGCATCAAAGGGAGAAAGAGAGAAGAGCCCCGCTTGCTGGTGTTCAGTCTCGATATATTTGCTCAGAGGAGACGTCTTCTCTAAGGATTTCCCGTACAAATGGAGAGACTGAGCCTCCTCTGCATCCATGGAGAATTCATCAATATCCTCAGGTGGCGGACCAGGCCCTGCGCTTGGCCTGGGCATGGTGTCTTATGCTTATTCTGTCTCTCAATTTGGGAGACCGAAAAACACGGGGAAAAAAGTTAGGTTTAAAAAGTAGAGTTTAAAATCAACACCAGATACCATCAAAATGTACCATGAACATTTGGCTGAACATGCTGCAAAGTAGGTAAATTGTCTTAGATCAGTCTTTGTGATTGAATTTGTCTGTCTAGATAGTAAACTTGCTGGAGAAAGCCTCTGTCTCCTTAACTGTCTGGGCTGTTTCCAAAAAAGTTGGCTTAATGTTCATCTTGTCTTCTAGTCTGAATCCTCCGGGGACAACTTGATTGCTATTCTGTGCTCTTGGTCATCCCGGTGGCCCTGGAGAATCAAGATGGCAACTTCCAGCATGGAGTCCATCTTCCCCAACTACCCTGAGGGATTTTTGGCGGTCCACAACAATCTGGGCAGCGTAGCTGCAGAATGGAGAGTCATGGCGATGTCTGTCCACAGTCTGGAAGGGTACAGAGACAGCAAAGACAAGATTTTATGTTTTTATCTGTCCACCAATTTTTGTGAGCAAATGCATTATTGAATGTAGTTGTCAGTTAAATATGGTCAGCCTAATTATGTCAATTAAGAAGCAAAGTAAAAATTAGAAAGCGTTATGAAACCACTGGCTTTTCTTATTTAAAAAACATGCAGTGATACTTAGGGTAAGAGGTTAGTTTACAGTTAATAATCATGTATCATGTATCAGATACTGCTCCAAATCACTGGACGCTTTGTGACAAAGTCAGTATGAATGACTGTCTGACATTAAATGATATTAGATGATTTTCCCTGTTCAGTCTGACACCCCTGATTGCTGTCTGGATACTGTCTGGTTTCCAAACACAGCTGTCTGTGCTGTGCATCCAGTTGGCTCATAGCCATACAGGCCTACGTGAGCAGTTTGAGAAGAGACTGTGTTTAATGGCAGACCTGACATGGAGTGTGTGTGTGTGCGTGTGTGTGCGTGTGTGTGTGTGTGCGCGCGCGCGCGTGTGTGGGGGTGGGGGTGCTTGTGTCATCCTGAATGAAAGGAGGGGGGTGATAAGTTGATGCCAGGGACAGTCCTCTTTGTCTTGTGGTCACACGCTCCAGTCAACCGACTATGAAATGGATTGTGCTGAGACAATCCAGTGTTTCTTTCCTGCTGCCTGGTTTCACAGCCTGCACTGAAGAGGCTTTTCAGATATTAACAGAAATGTAACGGAGGGTTAAATCCAACTAAATTCAATGTGCCATTGGCTACTTTAATGTAGTTTAACATTGCCCAGTGTACTTGCACAGAAATGAAGGTTTTAACATTAATATGGATTTAAAGAATGAAAACTTGTGGGAAAATCACAAATTGACTTTTGTTTTGACTCTTTTGCAACTAAAGTAAATAAATAGATGTGTTCAGTAACAAAGTAGTTTAAATGTATGCACAAACATTTCAACTCTTCAACTCTTTGCTTGTTTGTGGCTTTGCTAAATAGCTAACGCGCATTTAGCATGAACCAAACTTCACAACTGCCTGATTATTTTTGTACATGCAAGTTTAATTTAAGCTACCAAACTTCTAAATTGGTCTGTCCAGCTCAAAAACCTTACCAAATGGAGGTCCATGGTGTAGCTTAGGTGGTTTTAAGTATTTGGAGCAAAGATGAAACTAGCACTTCCTGCACCTCTGTGACAGTATAGAGTAATTTAAGGCAAAGGTTCACAAAGTTAGACAAAAAACCAATGTCCCAGAGGAGTAAATACTGAATGACACCACCTTATAATGTGACAAACGTGTGACCCTCAGATAAGCCTGTTTCTCAGACAACAGATAACCACTGAGACGCTTATTACTGTGCTGTGGGATTATATAAACGCGTATATCAGATATAAAATCATAAACAGGTGTTTAATAGGCAGTGCTATAGTTTAGCGCCAGCACGCGCTCTGCCAGCTCGTCGTTAAGCACGTGTTTTAATAAGCACTTGCGTCGCGAGGCATCGGTTGTTCAGTCAGCAGTGTGAAAAGTGAATGGGCCGCTCTGCTACTGTTGTTACTGTTACTGTGAGTCCACGTGCTCAACGGCAGGGAACAGCTAAATATCGCTGTGGGGAGTCCTGCCGGCCCACACCGATCAGAGCTATCAGATAAAAGCTAACAGGCATCCTTAGATCTGCTTTGAGATAATGCTCGTTATCACCAGTGGTAGAATACATAAAACACACCAGGGCTGTGAGTTAGGGCACTGTGTTGATTGCTTTGGGTGACAAAAACAGCACTTTCACCGGGTGTGATTTGGATTTACATCCACGAGGCACGCTCGAGCACTGTTGCACAGGTACACTGAAAAGCCTACCTGTTCTCGGTGATTAGCCTGAAGTCCACCAGTGAAAGTTCTAAAATTTTATTTCTGTGAAAGAATTAATCCCCTGATCCTTTAATACCGCCTCTTCACACAGCTTCCAGCTGTTTGATCTATAACTAAATAATGCAGCTCTGAAACTTTTGCTATTCACAGTTCTGCAAACAAACATAAAACTTTTCAACTTTCCCAACGTGCACAAAATTCAAATTCATCAGAATATTTACGATGAAGAGTGACCACTTACCACCCGCGATGAATGGCTCTTTAAATGCTGCGATGTTCCTCCTCACTCCAGTTTGTAAAATAATAATAATTTTAAAAAGAGATCAAAATCTAACAAAAGCACTTGGACAACATAATAATATTAAAAAAGTTATAACAGTCTTTATCTGAGACCTGCAAAAACTTTTCCTCTAGAAAAAAATATTCATGCACAAAAAAAGGGGAGAGGACGGAAAAAGTTTTAGCCTAATGGCCCAATGACATAACTGTGACTTAAAGCTGCTATGTCTGAGAGAGAGAGAGAGAGGATCAGAAAGAGAGGGAGAGAGAGTGGGGGGCTTGTGGAAGGGTTAAAGTCATCAGTAAATTATGGAGTGGAGTCCAGCCAGCAGGAGTAAGGGGGAGGGGTGACTCACAGTGAGTGGGGGTTAAAAGTGGCCCCCGTGATGCAAAGTTTAAGTGGTAACTTTGAGGTGATAAGATGATCTAAAATGTTAGGTATGATTCAGTAATGACATTTGAATTGGTAGCTCTGATCTCAGAGACAGCCTAAAGTCATGAGTGGGTTTTAAACCACATGCTGTGACATCATGAGGGGAAGGAGGATCAGGACCTTTCAGGTCTCCTGGACATATTTGGATTGTTCTGCTCTCAGGAGCAGGAGCAGCGGCCCCAGCTGACTGAGTTTAGACATCTCAGCTGCTGCAAGTGAAGATCAGTAACATGATCCAGGCCAAGACATGGTTCAGATTCTGTTCTGAAAAAATAAATGAATAAATAAATAAAATAAGGGTGCCTGTGTAGTTTACACAGTGAAGGATCAGAGACAGAAGCCTAACAGTGGAAAACCTAAGTGTTATATTAAGTTCTGGTCAGAAAAACACAAAAATTAATGATTACTATTTGTAACAAAAGGTTGGGTATGGGCTCCTCATGCTCCCTCTGTTTAAATACAAAATAGATTTTTTAATGAATAAAATGGAGCGTGAGTTTCTGGGAAAGGCTGAATTGGATGAAAATCTCTAAATGAGCTCTTATCAAATGCTCCTTGCAAGTTGGCAGCACTGAATTTTAAATTTAAATTCCACTGATGATAAATATTTTGTCAGTCGTCAGCCATTACTCCACTTTGTCCCCAAATTACTGCACATTAGCAGCTTTGTAAGTTATGGTGCTAAATAGAATCGGATGCAGGAGCTACCTGTCCCCGCATGTAACATTTGATGCTGGTTCAGTTGAGAACTGCACCTACAGCAGTTTACTGTATGTGAAGTTAAAAGAGTCAGACTGAAAGAGAAACAACCTCTGTGGTTTCCCTCTTCCCATAATTATAGCTTCATAATACAGACCGGTTTTATAATGCTGTATAAAATCAAAAATCTCAGAGGAAGGTCCCTAAACCACAATGTTATCTAACTGAGGCTTGTATCCTACTTGTGGTTCTCTGACATGAAAACGTTTGTGTGTTTCATCTGCGGTAAATCTCACCATGACTCCATGTACATTTACATACAGCAACAACAAATTATATCAGTACGCTCGCAACATCAACTCATGCGTCTACGGCTAAAAACACTGCAAAGATACACATTAAATATGAATGTTCATCAAACGTGTAGCTTCACATTGAGAACTGAAATTAACAGGGGTTTTTTCCAAAGCAGCTTATGCCTGGGAATATTTAACCTCACGGTATAATACGCAATTTAGTGTTGTTATCAGTCAGTTATAACACTTCAAATCTTTATTTTTACACCAGTGTAACACTCCATTGGAGGCTGTTTAACAAACACATAAACATAATTCCATAAACACAAAATGCAAACCTTCAACATCTCTTCTGCGTTACCATGGCCATCGTACTGTAATACATGGTTTAATATATTCTTCATATGTTGTTAACACCACATTCTGTTTGTAGCCAGTGACACGAAGAGGCAGGAAACTGACAGTGAGCTGATTTCAGCAGACCCAGAGGCATCTCTGTATCACACTGACTCTCCTGCTGGTTTACCCAGATCAGCCCAGTTGCCATAGTGACATTCATAATGTTATGTTTACATGATGTATACAAATAGATATTAAGATTTATGCAGTTTCTCTGTCTCTAAGGGTTGTGATGCTCTGAGAAAACTGTTGTGGATAATTTGGATCACAGTGTTAAGCACCAATTTCAACAGGGTCAAAAATCTTTTTCATGTTTCGATATGTTGAAAAGTAAAATTTTTGAGAACTGTTCACAATGTGTAGCTATAAAAAGTAACAAGCTCCTGTAGCGTTAAAGCATTTAAGAATTGAATGATAGAAAGCAGGAGTGGGAAACAGCTGTATACAAGATATTAATTGTGCGAAATTGTTTGTATTGTTTAATAAATAATAATTTAAGTTGAATATAAACAGGTGAACATGTACCTGAAATAATTCTCCCAGAAACCATCATGGTAATAAATATCTTAAACAGATTCAGTGTTAGTACCAGCAGATGTGAATGTGCATGATTAAGGACGGCTCCAGTACCACATTCTCATACACCAGTGTGCTGCGGACAAATTCATTCAATTATTTCAACAAGGAGAAGAGGAGCGCAAGAACAGAACAAACAGAAACGCAAACACAAAACAGATGAATGCTGGAAGAGGAACTAGACAGGAGTATAAGAAATATATTAGACATTTTGACTAGTTGCTCACTATGGGGAACCTTTGGAACATGGATTAACATTAGACATTAGTTATGCAAAGTTTGGGATCATTTAAACTTTCATGTATATTTCTCTAGAACTGATTTGCAGCAAGAAATGTCAGCTATAAGCTTCTGACTTAGTTTAGTGTATTACTGTGGTGTAGGACAAAGCTATTGTTTCATCTTTCAGCTCCTCTGACATGGGAAACACACTGAATTTCTCTCATACTATGCAGCTAATGCTATCACCTTTTATGATAGCGGGGCTCTATTTTAATTTGCTATTGGTCCAATATCCACTATCTCTTGTTTGGAGTGTAAATAATAGTCACCTGCACACACCTGTCTAGACAAACATGACACAGACAATAAAACCCTGTTTGGAAAAGTGGAGGACGGATCGCTTTCAAAGCTGACTCCCACAGCTGAAACAGTACAGCAGCAGATAGTGGCCTTGTTTGTTTGATTGTTAGAGTTTGAAATTTCTATAAGAACTCGATGGAGTTTGAATCGACATAAACTAGTAATCTAACTGCTCTGGTTTGATTTGGGCTCAGGATTCAAATCATCAGTGAACAAAGCGGTTAAATAAAGTATAGATCAGGAGTAATATACATGTGGATCAGCTGGGTTTGGCCTGGGTTCAGCTTGAATACAGATGGAAATGTTATTTTACACTTGATTCATACTCTGCAGGTTCAGTCACAGCTCTAACCTGTTTACTGGACATCTGATGCTTTTAATTCAACAAAGATCTCTATATGAAATGGTCCATTTTCACCTGCTACAACGAGCCTCCAGTCTGTGCAGGTAAATCCTGAAATGCATATACATAGGGAATGTACCAACTCCCCTTCCCCCATCACATCACCTCTCAGTCTCAGTGTGGTTTGGTCTGGTAGTCACAGAGCAGCAGTCTTTAAGTCCGGACCTGAAACTTGCCAGCCTTCGTCATGTACTTGATGCCTTTGAAAGGTTTATATTTCTCACCATACATGTCCAGTCGATTCACCTTCAGCCCTGTTGATGGACACAATTACCATTAGTTTATTATTTTTCTTTAAAAAAAAAGTGTGTGGAATGAATGTTTGAGGATGGTGAGTAGCTCAGAGTGAGGATTTGATAAGGCTACAACTCCAAAGATGTCAACATTAGGTTTCCACACTATCTCACTCTATATCCACCCTCAGCTCTGATCACACCTCGGCCTTGGTTTGTGCCTCTCATGCATTACTATTACAGTGGACTCAGCACAAAGCATCTGATCTTCTCAAAAGGTGCATGTCCCTGGTGAAAGCGGAAAAACCCAGATGGTTGTTTAACTAATCCAAACAAAGACGGCAGCAGGAGACGACATATGTTTGTGCACAAAGTGAACTGACGTTTCAGCTTTTACAACTCATATGTCATTTCATGGTGCCTGGATTAGGAAATACATTTGCAACATGAGAAAGATGTTAAAAATCCAACTTGTCATGCGGTGAAGGTAATAACGGACGTGAAAACCAGATGAAGGGTGATGAAGACTCTTTGAGGATGCTGCGCGTTCCTTCAGAGCAGCAGTAAGTGTTGTTGAATGAACTTCTGGGATTCTCAAAGTATTTTTATACGAATCAGATGCTTAGCACTGTGACTCGAACGTCAGGTTAATCATGCTTGTGCTTTCCTACAATGCAGTTTGTTTTAAAAAAGAAAGCAAGCGACATACTTAATGAACTGAATACATGCTGGTCACATTACTTCCCACATGGTGAAACAACTGGGTGCAATGATATATGTCTTCTCTCTAAGTAAGGTAAGAAACATTTATACTAGAGACTTTCTTAAAATCGGTTTATAGAGTACTCTCTGGTATCATGTGTCAGAGAGGAGGAGGAGTATTTGGTGCCATCTAGTGGCCATCGTGTCACTATGCTCACAGAATGGGACAGTCAGGTGGTTGTCAGCTGAGCAGGCTCTGTAGTGAAAACCTCCCCTGTGTGTGTGGGGATTGAGATCAAATTATTCTCAGTGTTTATTCTCAGAATAATAACACTGAAAACAATCACATTCATCAGTTAATGATAAAATGTGTGAGACTTTAGCAGGAACGTAAACAAGGTGTCGTTTGATGGAGAATCAACAATGAAAAACTATTTCTACAAGAAATGAAGAATTCATAGAGACACACAGTAACGACTGCATTCGGATAAGTGGTTTAGATGCTTGTGTGTGTGTATGTGTACCTGAGATGGCCATCTGTTGGATCTTGAACTGGATGTTGATGGTGGGGTTCTCGTCAGGTTTGGAGGCCCCGGCCTGCAGGCTCATGGTACCTTTCAGACTGGGGAGCTTCTGTGGGTTGATCTTACCAACATCCCATGTCAACAACTGGTCAAAACAAAAGATATCGAGATGCAAGTGTGACATCAGTACCACTTACAAGGTCACTCACTTATCTTACACAATGACAACACAAAACAAAATCAAATGGTGGCATCAGACTTTCTGAGACCTGCAGCTTCCACGTAACAAACCTGACGTCTAGCCGTAAGTTTTCATTCCTATGTTCATGTACTATCCCTGTCTTTTAGCTATCCAAACACACCTGGACACAGCTTCTAAGTACCTTTGTGACTGGGTCAAAGGTGTATGTTCCCTGGGAGGGGTTGAGGTTGGCATTGAGGACGCCCCGGGGCAGCTGGCTGCTGACCAAGACCGACTCCACAGCCTTGCCCATGGTCTGTTTGGGGCCCAGGGTCAAGTCAAAACGTCCCTGGGAGCTTCCCTCACGGAAGGTAATGTTGTGCTTGACATACACTGGGATTGCCACCAGGCTGAAGAAGAAGCAGGCCAACAAACAACAAGAGCCACATGGGCCAATGGAGTAACATTGTTTTCTCTAATGTTTTGTGATGGCTGTATTCAAATATCAATACAGGGCTCGACAGAAAATCCTTCAAACAAATCACTTTGATTAAATTAGCAACCAGTGGATAAATAACACATGGAATGAATTAGAATTTTTTGTGTCTCTTCCATCATGTGACACAAACAGATCCTGACTGAAAAACACTGACTTCTGCGAGCTGACGTGGTAGGAGAGCAAACGGAAGTTTCCATCCGGGGGGATGAAGGAGAGGATCCGCTCGGCTTCCCAGCGCTTGAACCGAACACATGGGTGGAAACTCACATCATCCAGCAGCCGAGGATTCTGGGAGATGGAGACAGAGATGGTTGGGTGGTGGGTGAAACAATATATGTTCATGTGTATTTCCAGCTGTTTAAAACATTTTTATTTTTTATTTCTTGAGCTCAGTCAAACCTTCTCTAAAGCATTTTGGCAAAAAAAGGTTTTGCCAACAGGTTACAGCAACTTGATAGAAAAAAATGTTTTCAAGTATGCTTCAAGTGATACATAAAGATACGTGAGCAGAGGAAAAAACTTTTTTTTTTTTTTAAACCCAGTCAGGTATATGATTTAAATCATTTTCAACCATTTGTAACGTGTATGACGTCTGATGTCAAACAAACGTTTCCATTTCTCAGCTCCCTTTAAACTGATGCACTTGCTTTAGTAACTCATGGAGGCAGAGACTAAACTGATGCAGAGCACCACAGTGGCAGCCGGGCTCTGTGTCTTCGTCTCAGTTTGTCATGCAGTCCCGTACATGTCACTTTCTAATGGTCTATATTAGTCTGACAGTGTTTATCCACTGAGAGCTAGCTTGGTGAAAATCCACAAGAGTTTTGACAAGACTAGGTCAAAACCTAGTTTATGACTGGCTACTCTCTGTGCTCACATATACAGTAGTCTAACACAGCTGAATTACAAATAAAGCTGTTCTCATGTACATCCGTCTCTGTGTCTGTTGTCACACAACGGAACAAGTCTGAGACAGTGACTGAAACACAGCCTGCTGTTAAGCAGGAGTCACTTTCAAGCCATTTCAAAGCTGCTGCTGCTCCTCTGCACGGCGACTCTCATCTATGAGAAGAAGCTACGGTTTGTCCAAAAAGTCGCTAGATTTGTCACTAGGTGCTTTCTTGAAAAAAAAAGGGACAAAAAGGTGGTAAAGGTCTGAAATGTCATCAGTAGGGTGACTTGTTTCGTGTTTGCAAACACCCCACTGATGACGTATTTGAAACCAATTCATTTTGAGTGAGTAACAACCAGCGGGGAAACTCCAACATTCAGTCAGTCAGTCAGTGAAGGAGTAAAAAAATGTTTGTGAACTCACCATGAATGATAGGGTAAGGTCAGGCATGCCTGTCAGTTTTACACAAGCATCAATAACTCCCTGGATTTCTGCTGTAATAGTGGAGCCTGAGGAGAAAACAACAAAGTATAACGCCGCTTTATAAACAAGGATTTGACCAAAACTCACTCTGGATACCAACACTTTATGCTGTTGCTCCATATATATCAGTGTAATCTGTGTAAGTCTGCATCATTAGCACAGAGCCATACCTGATTTATCAATGATAGCATCGATCTCCTCCACCACATCAAAATAAGCTTCGTTGTTGGTGTATTTGACCCCAGTGCGTCGCCATGGTACCACTGACAGCTGGCCTGTAGGGAGCTGTTCACCCACGTTGGTGCTGCCTGGAAAACCCACATTGACATAATATTATATATAATATTATTCATATCTGGTTGTCTTCTGAATAGTGAGTGTCTGATACATTGTGAGTTTTTCAGGCACGATGGACTGTGGTTAGCATGTAAATGGACTGAACCTGTGATGGTGTTGACCATTGTGCGGAGGATGGTGGGGGGTTTAATGAGCTCTTTGAGGATGTTGGACTCTGTGGCCAGCGGAAAGCCGTTGTCCAGCATCTCCTCCAGTAGTTCATAGACAACTACCACATTGTCCTTGATGGCAGCCTCTGTACACACTCCAAAATAGTCCTGATATTACAGAAAACAGACAGGATGTGGGTATTTAAAGTCGCATATTGATCATCAAACTAAACTAAAAGTAGACACGAAAAACGAAAGTGAGCAAGAACCTGGAACGTGTCGACAACTCTGTGCAGAAACTCGATGACGAAGAGCGGCGGCACCTCGCTCTGGATGACTGCCACAAAGTAGATGCGATGCCTGAGCACACTGATAAGGTAGTGGTGTGGTGTGGGGATCACTGGTGGGACGTTCTCCGGCTCAGTGGCACGCTCCTGTGCCTCAAAGAAGTAGTCACACACTGAGCGGCTGACCACGCTCTTCCAGTGCTTCTCCAGGAAAATGTCCCCTGAGGCGTTTACTAAGAACAGGCTGTGGATCATCTTGGCTGGAGGCTGAGAGGCGAACAATATAAAAGAGAAAACCGAAGCATCTCAAATCAGAAAACACTGAGGAATTTTAATGAAATGTAAACCCAAGCCTTTACTATGTGATGATGATGAAGTTCCTCTTGTCCACATACAAAGCAATGATTAGTAACGATCAGACTCAAAAAAAAAAAGTGCCCACTACTGAGAGGACAGGCCTACTTCCTCTCACATGACACATTTCATAAAGGCATGTTTTACGCTCTGGTTCTGGCACAAACACTGCTCATACAACGCCCTCAGGTTTGTGTGTTCTGTGTGTGTATGTTTATCAGGTCAGTTTTTTAATGTGTTGAAGAGCAAAGCGTGTTTCATATTCCACATACCCATTAAATAAGTCTTTCAAATATATATCTAGTAATTTACTCACTATTGCTATTATTATTATTATTATTATTATTAGTAGTAGTAGTAGTAGTAGTAGTAGTAGTAGTATGCATTAGTTAAATTCACGGAGAGCACAAACTTTTTCACAGTAACGCATGAATGAGTGGCTCAAGAATTCGTAAAGTTAAAGTGTAATGGGTCAAAGTGTCAACACTAAATAGATATTTTTTAAAAAGCAGTTTGGTGTAGAGCTCTCCTCAGACAAAGAGGACAGCAGCTAACTTAACAGGGTTTTCCATCTTAAGCGTCTTCTTAAGTAAACTTCAGGTGTCTGAGGGAATATGACACCGGAATATTCATTAAATATGCGGCAAAGCTATCGAGTTCGGACTGGATTTAAGTCAGCGCTGCAAAAACCTACAAAGACAGCTACATAGAATTATTATTACCGCGTTAGGACATTTAATCGAGTAACTAGGTATCGCATAGTGGTTGAAGGCCTCGATCTCCATCCACACCAGATGCAGATCAGTCCCTCCTCCTGCCTCACACGGTCTCATGACAGAGGAAAAGCCCCGTCACCCGGTCCAGAGGATGAAATTACACCTACATGAACACACTTTAATGACTGAAAATTGACCGTTCGCCACTCGAGCCATTCATAAATTGCAACTAACTTACCGAAGACAATTTGTTTTACGTTTTGGTCTCGCCTTCCACCCTTTTTCTTCTCAATGAAAGCTCAAGCTGCCGTCGTTGCTTCCCGTTTGCTGGAGCAGATCCTGATGCGAGAAAGCTAGAGGACTGGAGCGAACCAATCAGAGGCCGAGGAGACGACAAAATCCCGCCCAATGAACGGAGCCATAGGTCAGCAACACGGAAGCTGGTGGCTCGTGACTTGGCTGTGATTGGACCGTGGAGGAAAAGCTACAGTAAACACCAGTAAAACTGCCCGCGGATTGGCTTTAAGATGGAGCTGGTCTGACATTTTGTTTCAGCATCAGATTTCATCTTGTGGAGTTTGTCTCCATTCAAACTAAATAGAGACACGAGCAGGTTCATGGCAGAGGGAACACTGCAGAGTGTGGAGACTATCATGTCAGTCTGCGGCACACTGTTCATTATACTACTTATTTTATTGTGTAAACAGAAAAAAATACTTTTATAGCCTATTTTACCACTAAAAGGAAATAGTAAAGGTAGAGATAGAAATGGATTATGCATGATTAAATTACATCTGTGTAGCAGTTTCCTTGTTGACCACTTTAGAAACTGTTGATGGTATATAAACTACATACCACAGTAAATTTCTTGTGGCCTATGTGGGATATTTTGTATATACTGTATATGAGAACACATTGCAGAGACAACTAACACTTACCACCTTTACCACAACCTATTGTGTTGATAGGATTCATCATCAATCAGTAAAAGAGCATTAACCAGTGGAAGCTTATTCACTTCACAGAGCACATGGAGGATTGATAACTACCTGAACAATGAATAGAAAGCCTTAATGACTGAGAGTTCATGGTCTGCTTCATATTGACTTCTGCCTTCTTTACAAGTGCAGCCCACGCCCTTAAGACAAAGTTTCAACACACATGCAGACAATGAATGCACAAGGAATCATAACCTCAAAGTTAAAAACCTTACAGTAAATGCTGGCAGAAGAGAAGAACACAGAGGTCATACCAAATCACTAAACTAAGATATCAGAGATCACAGCCTCATCCATCTGTTATGATCGTGAAGAAAAAGCTGAATCTCTGGTGACTGGTGGAGGAAAATGCTTCACACAAACCAAAATCAGCACGTCAGCTGAATATTAACTGAAACAAAGATGTCATTTTAAATGCACTCAAGCAGTCAGCACTTCCCTTTCCAAATCTTCATTCTGTTATTTCTGTGATAGACAAAGATAAAATCAGTGGCACAGATGTAAATAGAGATAGTTACAGAGATGTGTGTGTGCGTGTGTGTGTGTGTGTGTGTGTGTGTAGACCCACCATAATGACGATGAGGATTCACGTACTGTGAGCTGCTGCCTCTTCCTGTGTGTCCTGTTTTGTGGGACATCACTTTTACCAGGGACCTGCAAACCAATCTGTAAATCAGACAGAAGTTACAACGGTACCTTATGATCACACTGACATTATGAATTTAACTTAGCTGTGCGTATAAAGCACTGAGGGATCTCCCTTATTCAGCAGGACTAAACAAGTGAAAAGTAATTATTATCCCAAATGTTTCTGTAAGCCACTGACTGTTGATTGTGCTACAAACTGAAACCAAACAAAATGTTCAGGATATTAGTTTAGTTAAGAGGCGTTCACTAACTGTACTGACATCAGACATCAAGCGTTTACATTGTGTAGGTCTGACAAATGTGATTCCAGGTGTGTAGGCATTACATATTACAAAGTGAGATCCTATCATTCACAACCCAGCAAAATCCAAGGAGGCAAAGTCTGTGCAGTTTAATTTTGTTGAAAGTGGTCGAGGACATAACTGTCTTGTTTTCACATCAAGGCTGTTTCACATGTCATGCTCATTTTCTACAGTGACATCTAGTGGCCACAAGTGGTCAACGCAACTCCATCAGAATTCAAACTAACACCTGAGGTCCATTATGAGTGTTGGATAACCATGGGGTAGAATTGATCACTTAACTTCCAGTAGTGTGAAACTAAATTTCTTAAAATGAAATATGGTCTTTCCCTCATCTATGTTCTACTGATCAAAATAAACGACACCCTCTTTTTTCCCATCAATTTTGATTATCTAGATAAATAAAACTTGGGACAGGAATGTGGAACATAGTACTTACAGACCCTGAAAAGACTATTTCATGTCAAAGTTTGAACACTGCTTGTTGTTTGTTTGGTTGTTGTACATTAAATTTGCCACCACTGTCCTGGTACCTGGTGTATGTAAAGTTTGTCCTTAACCTAATGTGCACAGCTCCTTTCTCATACTTAAAAATTAAAAGCAATTCCAAATTCAGAACACAAATATTCAGTTTATAAAAAGAGTATTGAATATTCTGCAGAGTGCACATGGCACTGAGCATAATTCAGCAACAGATTGTGAAGCAAATCTCAAAGGAGTGGACTGTGATGACAGCTACAACAATTTAACTGAACTGAATCAGATGCAATTATAAAAAGCTCAAAGGAAACCTGAATGGCTCAACATAATTTATTTTCATTTTATGTTAAAATGTACAGAGTTCTTTGAAAGTACTTGCTAAGAAAGAAAAAAAAAAACAAATAAATGGAAATACATACAGGGACAGAGTAGAGAGATGAGGCTGCTGGGCGCAGATCAACCTTCACTGTGTGCCCAGCTGTCACTCCTCTCTTTATTTTGCGCCATCTCTCAGCATACAATGCAACATGTACAATTACAAAGGATACAAAAAGGGAAGCGATATAAACAGACAGAAATATACTGAGCTCATTTTTACATGCCTCTTAAATGTAAGGAAGTCATCCTATACACACACAAGAAGTAAAAAAAAAAAGAAAAGAATGCCAAGTGACCTTTAGATATTTGTAGTCCTTTTGTTTAAAATAGCATTAATATACTACACAAAGATAGAAAAACTCTAGAGATGAGATGGAATGGAGAGGTTAAAGGCATCTTAAAGTCACTAAAAGTGAGTGGTAATTTTTTTAAATTTTGAATTTCTTAGTAATTATTACCCAAGAGGCGAGCTAAAAAATATGTATTGTTTTTTTTCCTGAAACAGAAGTGAAAAAAATGACAGTACCAATATCAATGTCAGAATTTCCTTTTATATTATAGAAAAAACATTTTCTCTACAATAGGTTTTCTAAAGTCAAAAAGAGTCAGCTTGTGTCATAAAAGAAAGCTGCCCAGTCTGATAAAATTCAGAAAGAAACGAAACAAAAAATAAGTACAGAACAGAACAATACACACAAATAAAGTATGCAATGTCAGGTCTGTAAGAAAATGATAACTCCTCTTTTGACTTTGAATACTGGTACATGGAGCAACAAGGTCAACCGTTTCACCCCTGCCAGTTGAACGCCATTGCAGGACCTCAAAAACAGGACCTCAAACACCAACTCACCTCCGACCCTGCTTCTTATCTGAGTGTGCCTCTATCTGAGGGCCAAACCATGCACTAGATCAGGCATTCAGGCACACCTTTTATAAAGGCTAACTGTCTACTGCCATATTTCTAGCCAATGGGAGTGCAGAATTTTGCAGAAAAGAAAAAAGAAAATACAGTTTTAACAGAATACACCTTTCAAAAGCAGACTCCTTGACCTCTTTGGGTCACTAACACTTAAGGAGTTAACCGACTTTCTTTAAAGCAGTTAAATGGAAATCCCACCGTTTGTTCTGCATCCCCTAAACTGCTAAAAAAGGCTGACATTGTACACCGTCTGTCAGTGGAGTGTGAAACAGCTGAATGTTTCCTGAGCCAGCCACCAATTGGCGACAGCTAGCCAGTGTGTGTGTGTGTGTTTGTGTGTGTGTGCTGGACATTGGGAAGTACCAGAATATTTACATCTAAACGTTTCAGAGAGGTGGCAAACTGGAAAATAATGCTACTTGTTTAATTTATGGACATGTAATAGACAGTAACACGCTCGTCTCTTCTGTGTCTTTGCTGTGTTTTTGGTACAACACCATCCATCCAGGAAGACAGAGAGTCTGGAAACAGCTCAACACCTCAAACACCGGAGGCCCCGCTCCTATGCTTTTCTGGAACTAGGTGAAAAGCTGTCTGACCAGGTGGCCGCAGAGATGCTTGGGTATTTCTGAGAGAGCAAATAGGGTGTATCACCATTTCAGAATGCCACACATATAAAGACCAAAGCATATAAGAGGTCGGACTGCACACGAGTATTTCAAAAAACAATCAACAAAAACAACGACAACAAAAATAAGATTCAACATTGTATTTAACAAAACAAAACAAGAGTCCGCCTACTGTTTCACCGTCTTTTTTTTCAAGGTAAGGCTTCCTATATCAATTAAAAGATTGTGTGCATGGTTGAATATATTCAGTTTTCATTTGCAGTCTGACAAAGCAAGGTACTCCTGTATTGTCTTTCTCTGTGTATCTTCCTCGTCATTCTTGTCCTCCCCTACTCGCCTCTTGCACGTCACGAAGAGGAGGAGACTCCTGGGTTCGTGTGAAACAACATTAGAGGACTGTGTAGGCCTGACCTGAAGCAGCGCGGCACGGTCACGGTCCATGTACACACCCCCACCCTGAATCCTACCGACTTGCTCCCATACACAGCCAGCTGGGAGGGGAGGGGAAATGAGCCCAAATAAAAAGGGACAAAATGACAACATAGAAAAACAGGAACCTCAGAGACCCTCTCTGTTTCCATCACCTTCACTCCCTGGTGCCTACTGAGGCACCGGAGACGGTGAACAGGAGTAATGGACATTTAGAGTACAGCAAGTATCAGCTCTGGCCCCATGTCTCCTTTTTCAGTTCCTGGCTGCTCATCTGCTCATGTAAGGTGACTGTTTTGGGACTCCAGCATAGCTGTGATGGGAGGGGCCAGTGTACATCATGTTGCCATGGTGATTGGGCTGCATAGGCTGCTGTGGGTAACCCTGCCCTCCCATCATACCCATCTGCATCTGCATGGGGTACTGAGCTGTCTGATTCATGTAAGGGGAATTTCCATGATAACCGCTGTTCATCATAGGCTGGGGCACTCGGTAGCTGGCTGACATGGGATTGAGGGGTGTCATGTTCATGGAATTGTACGGTGCCGGCGTGGGCATGAGGTTTGGCATCATACCGCGCTGCACGGCCAAGGTGCGCGGCGCGCCCTGCATTGCCATGGCCCCTGAGCTGCGGCTATAGAGCTGCTGCTGGTGTGGGGCCGGGGCCAACTGCTGAGTGGCTTTGGACCGTATGGAAATGTGGCCTTTGACTGCAGTCATCTGGCCCTGTAGCCTCTGCGTGTGCGGTGGGGGTCCCAAGCCAATGTTGGCGGGGGCCATGTTGCACTGCAGCTGCAGGGAGCCTAGGTTCATGGAGCCAGAGCTAAGGTTAGGAGGTGGGGTCATAGTGGGCTGGCCCTGTGGCAGGGGAGTGTGGGGTGAGGGCGCCAGTCCAGGATTGGAAAGAGAAACACTGGTGGCGTAAGAGGTGACAGAGGCAGAGTGAGAGTAGGGCATGGCATGGGGGTCCATGATGGTGTTGGTGAGCTGCTGGAGCTTGGCCAGGCTGAACGTTGCTGAGGGCTGGGGGTAGCCCCCTGTGCCAAAATCCTGACCCATGCGCTCGTAAAGGGTGCGGCCCCCTCCGCCACCTCCGCTCTCCGGGATCTCCATGATCATGGGCGTGGAGGCAAAGCCATTGCCCATGCTACACTGGGACAGGGCTTGCTGCTGTTGCTGTTGTGGTGGTGGCGGTGCTGAGGGTGGAGGCTGAGGGTTGGGGGCTTGCTGCTGGGGAGGTTGCTGAGGAACCTTTTTTTGTGACTGCTGCTGTTGCTGCTGCTGGTTGGTGCTGGGAGGCCTTTCAATCACACCACAGCTCTGAGGAGACTTAATGCCACAGCTGGGGGTGTTGGACGGTGGTGGGGGTGGTGGGGGCTGTGGCACACCGCTGCCTACATTAGTGGCACCTGGCCCACTATTGGGCCCTGGTCCTGCCTGCTGAATGAGGCTACAGCTGCCCATTGGTAGCTGGGATCCTCCACTTCCCGTGGAAGATGTGAGGCTCGGGGCCGGCACGAATGAGCAGCTGTTGGACTGGGAGGAGGAGGACGGGGTGACCGAGCTAGAAGAAGAGGACGCTGATGATGAGGAAGTCGTAGAAGCTCCTGCAACTACGGCAGCTGACATTCCCCCTCCGTTACCCCCATTCCCTGTTCCATTGCCCCCTCCGCCCATGGTGGAGTCATAGCTGCTGGGGTTGTCATAGTTCTCTGTAGTGCTCTCTATGCTGCCCAGGTCACTGAAGCCACTGTCCACCACCTGCTGCGAGTGATCTGACACAGACGGTACATCCATCATTGGAGAAGTCTCCATGTTCTGCTGGGATGGGGCTGACAGAGAACTGGGATGCTCTGGTGTGATCTGGGTGTACCCCGCTCCAGCACCTCCACCATTGCTCCCTGCTCCAGGAGGGCCAGGCGTCCCTCCCCTCTGCCCTGCTGGTGCTGTGTCCATGATTCCTGAGGGCAACCCCGGACTGTTAACCGAGCGCACAGACTGACTGGGTAGGGGTGGCACCGGGGGATTAGGGAGGGGGCTGCTGTGCTGGGAGGCTCCACACTCCTCCACTAAGGCCAGAGCCTCGTCCTCTGCCTCACCCGTGTGACTGTAACTCTGCAGGGTCCGGCAGGCAGCTAGGGTCTCCTCACAGTCCTGGTAAGCCCCGTGGTGTGGCTGGGGTTCAGTCTCTTCGTCCTGGGCTTCCCCCTGTGTCAGGGACTGGACGGCCTGCATAGTCTCCAGGTCCAGCTCATTGGAGTGGTGATGGGGGTGGTGTGGGTGATGGTGGCTCAGCTCCTCTTTGAAGTCAGAGTGCTGGTGAGGGTGGGGGTGTGGGTGTGTGTGCTGGGGTTCCATCAACAGCGTGACGTCCTTGTCGTCCGGGTGCAGAGGCTGGAGCTCTATGGGCTCAGTGGGAACAGACATGGCTGTAACCGTTTCCACTGCTGCAGCTGCCGCAGCGGACTCCTCCTGCTCTCTGCGCCGCCTCTCCTCCTGCTGTGGGTCAGCTGAGGAGGGCCGACACTTGGCCTCCTGCACCTCCTCCTCAGCCTCCTCCTCCTCCTCTTCTTCCTCCTCCTGCTTGCTGACATAGTCCCGGGCCACGCTGTTCTCCATGTCTAAAAAAGCCTCTCCACCTTGGGGTTCTTCTTTGACCGGAGGAGAGCTTGCACGGGAGGCAGGCTCCTCCTCCTCATCTTCATCATCATCTTCATCTTCAGAGTCCTGACTTTTTCTCTTCTTACTGCCGCTGTTGCTCTTGTCCTCCAAGTGTCCGTCACCTTCATCATCGGCATCATGGTCTTCACTGCGCCTGCTTCCTGAACCTGGTGTGACTGCTGTTCGCCTGTTGATACTACCGCCACCGCTGCCCAAGCTGCCACATTCCTCCTCCTCCCTCTCCTCGTCATCATCGTCTTCTTCCCTGTCACCCATATCTGTGTCCTGAGGCCGGGACTGCGGGGCCCGGGGCCCTGACGTCGAAGACGAGGAGGAAGGGGACAGCAGGGGACGGGACGGTGGACGGCTGGGTTTGTCATCCTCCCAGGTTCTTTCAGTCTCCTCCTCCTCATCCTCTTCTTCTTCCTCCTCTGGCTCAGAGGTGGGAGGTGGTTTGGGGGCAGGCTGCGGTGGCTGGCAGATGGCACGGTTCTTGGGCGGTCTCCCTCGCCTCTTGGGCACCTTCTGCTCAACAGGCTTAGGGAAATAGTCATCTTCTTCGTCAGAGTCTTTCTGTTTGTGGTCTCTGTCAGTGTTGGTTCTGCAGACTCGCTTGCTGTTCCGGTCGTCTGTCTGCAGCACAGGGCCTTTATCTAGCTGCTGCTCCAGCAGCCTTTGTCTTTCCTGCTCCTGCCTCTCTGCGTCCTCCTGGGCCCGCTGCAGGTACCAGCTGCGGGGCTTGCGGCCAGGCTTCATCTTGATTTTGGGAGGTGCAGGATCCCCACTCTGGGCCTGGTTGTCCGCGCCAGCTCGCTGGCTGGGCCCACCACTCGGTGGCTTACCAGGTCCCCGTTTCTTCCAGTGCAGTGGTTTGCGGCTCTTTCCCTTGGGCCAGCCTTTCTTCTTCTTGACTGGGACCTCGGGGTTGGCTGATAGGGCCTCTGATGGAGGTGCTGGCAGAGCAGTCACAGGCTTCAGCACAGGCGTTAGCTCTGAGAGGAGGTAAGAAGATAAGCCAGGGTTAAGAAAAAGCTGAGCATACACATATCTGTGCATATATAACCAATAATTATTAAACCCTGCTAAGTTTGGCATCAAAACCCTGTCTGCTCACCGTCTTCCTCTGAATCTGAGAGGTTGGAGTGTCTGCTCCTTTTGGGTGCTGGGTCTGACAGCCTCAGAGTAGAGCGGGCTGGGGGGTAACGGCGTAGTGGATGGCCTAGGGGCGTCTCCTCCTCCAACCTGGGCATAGGCCTCTCTGAGTCTGAATCTACAAAGGGCTCATCCAACACCTCTGTAGTCTCAGAGATGGTCTCTGTCACCACGCTGCTGTGAGGGTGGCTGCGCTGGCGAAAGCGTCGTTTCCTCAGGGGCTTCTAGGTGGAAACAGGGTGGAGAAATAGATGTGCCTTTGAATTTAATATAAAATGACAACTATAGACCTAAAGCATAAAGACTGACTGAGATCGAGAAGATTACAGTAGATTTCATGGCATGAACATAAATCCTCATCCAAATACAATTGAATGCAGATTTTTTTTTTACTCCAGAAACCTGTCTGAAGGATTATGAAATCAATTTTAATTGAGATTTTAACATTACTACAGAATGAATAAATTTGAGAACTGATTCTTACCTTGCATTTGAGCCCCATGGCAGGCTTGGTAAGGATGGGTGGGGAGCATGCCCTCCTCTCTTCATCATCTTCGTCATCGTCATCTTCCTCTTCTTCACTGCTTTCACTGAAGCAGCTCTTCCTGACAGGTGGAGACTCGTTTAACCTGGAAACCACAGGAAGCTGTGCCAGCCCCTCTCCAGCACCTTCAGTCAGTCTGGGCTTAGGGCCTCTCTTTTTCCTTGGGGGCCTCCCTCTCCGTGTGGGGGTTATGGAGGAGTGCCTGGCCAAGTCCAGTGAGTGAAAGGCTGTGGACTCTGTTTGTCTGTCTAGGGAGAAAAGGGGGCTGCTGGCAGAGCCTGTGGTTTTTCCTCCCTCTGTTCTCTCATCGTCGTCGTCGTCCTCATCGTCTACGGGGCGGATTTTAGGAGGCCGTCCCACCCGTGTGTTGTCCTTCACCTTGCCCCAAGGCCAGTTTTTGGGTGGGCGCCCCCGTGGTCTGCGTTCTCCATTTGTTGGGGGAGGAGGGTGTGGTTGTTCTTGAACAGGCGGTGGACAGCGGATGGGAGGGGAAGTTGGAGAACTTTGGCTAATGGGAAACCCCAAGAAGCCCTTCCTTTCCTCTTCCTCGTCCTCATCCTCCTCCTCATCCCTCTTCCTCCCTTGGCGCATGTGCCAGGACATTGGTGGGACCTTATGACTTGGTCTGATCTATTTACAGATAAAGTCAAATAAAATCAATAAGACATCAATAAGAATAAACGACAACTTTAAAATCAATCTGTTTTTTACATGTAAAGCATATATTTGCATTGCATTTACCTCCTTGTGGTTTTCTTTCTCTGGCTCTTCATCATCCTCGTCATCATTATCGTCTCCATCAGCGTCAGAGACCACGGTGTTGGTTACAATGACGGGGGTCCAGCGGAGACACTCAGGGTCGACCTCCAGCTGCCGTGGCCGGGCCTTGAGACGAGCCATGTGGCTACTCACCAGCTTCTCCCTTCGCACCAGGACAAGTCTGACCCCAGCAAAAAGAAACAAGGGCATTAGAACTCTGCATGTTTAATTAATATGACTTCAGTGCCAGTAAACGTGTGTGTGCATCCTATGTGTTAAAGTTTGGTTGAAATGCTTGCAGCACGTTCTGTTCACATAAGTGAATAGTTACTTGTGTGTGTGGTATGTCTGTGAGTACCTACATTAGACCGCTGGTCAGTGTCTGTGTTCTGAAACAAAGCTTCACAATGTCACCAATAGGTGGCATTTTTCTCCTTTGTCTTTTTTCACATCATTGTGACAGCACACTACTCACTGGCATAAACTGAAACAGTGCTAACTACACTTAGCCAGCAGCCCATCATCCTTCCCTTTCAATTCTACTGTTTCTGAAAATCAGGTGGAATATTAGTAAATGTAAAATGGCTTGGCTACATGTCAGGGTTACCTGTGGCGTGTCACAGTTACAATGGGCCACCTAAGAGAGATGTTCTGGCTGCGTAGACTGAGACGCAGTAACATCTTTATTTCACTGTAATTAAGAACTTAATTTAGAAGAAAGTGTTTCCAGGGTTTAAAATTAATTATTGAATTAAGCAGCAGCAGGGCACCTAACGAATGTTGGTGGACAGTGAAATTTAAATACATCAGACTTATTATTAGAGGGACAATGTAAGAAATGATCAGAATAAAGTCTACAATAAAGGCTTGACTGTTGACATGAAAGGTGTCACATGGCCTCTGGGCATATTCTGTTTCATTCGGGTTAAGCTTTAAAAGAGCCTTTAGTACTTTGTCACTGAGTACTGATCCTCCTTCTGCCTCATACACATACACACACACGTGTGTGTATGTATGTACTCCATTGATTAGACCCATTAATCAATGTCCTGTCTCTGACCTGTCTCCTCGCTGCTCCAGCATATTGAGGCTGTGCAGGGTGGTGGTGATGTCCTGAGGGCAGATCCCTGTCAGTTTGCTAAGCTGTCGTATGGTGATCTGCCGGTCGCGGACTTCATGGAGACACTCCAGCACCACACTGCGCCAGTAGGCCATGTAGGACAGCCGACCTAGGTCTGATAGAGGCTTCTCTGGAGATCCTGGCTGACCCTCACACTTTGACAATAAGTAGCCTGTAAGGGAAGGAAGAACAAACCAATGACACAGACACCATATTAGATACTACAGATATATAACACACAATTTTTGAATGTATAAATTTTGTTTGTCAAAGGAAGGGAGGGATATATTTCTCAATTACTGGTGTTGTCACCGTGTTTTGTGTGTTTTGTTTAAGGCTGCCATCCTTACTGAAGTCGATGAGAAAGCGTCCGTAGCCCTTGCGCTGGTACTGTGGAAGAATCATGATGCATGATACGTTGTATTTCTGTTGACAGTGCTTCTCCTGTAGAAGAAGGAAAGACACAGACACATCCCACCATTAGGGAAAAAAAAAAAAGGAACCACATTACAGAGCTGTGTGGGTGTACAGCAGGGTGTTGATGGTACTGCGTCCGCTCACTAACTGCTGTATTTTGGCAGCGAGGTGGCATGTTAATGGGAGCACCTGCGACTGCAAACTCCACAGAGGGGCAACGGAGCTCAATGCACCCACTGTTTATCTGAGACACAACATGAGGTTTGTAGGAATGTGCCAGTGTGGGGTGATGCCAGTGCATTTCAATTTTGTTTAATTTGAATATATGTCTCTCTCCATTTTGATTCATTTAGTTGTTTCAGCAAAGCCTGTGCAGGGTATTTATCCTTGAGAATGAAGGTGACATAGTGGAGTGGACACTGAAAATACAAAATTTAGACCAAATGTAACTTTGCTCAGAGGCTGTGGGAAGATGGACCCAGCACAGGACTGATGACAGAACCATGATGCCCCCCATGGTCGTACCTTGGAGAAGTAGCCGACGAGGTGGCAACCTTTGCTGTCGTTCTGCGTCAGGACATAGAAAAGGAAGGGCTCCACATCATAGTAGAGGGTCTTGTGGTCCAGGAACAGCTTGGCCAGCAGACACAGGTTCTGACAGTAGATTGTGCTCACATTCCCATCAACCTGTTGCAGGATTAGTGAAGAAACACATCAGTACAACACTGACAGAAAGTTGTTTTTTTTTTTTAATGACTACTGTTCAGTCCCAGTAACAGACCAGAAGTACTTCTTTAAGCTGCTGTTAGAGAGCTGAGGAGCAGAGTGAAAGTGAACAGAGTAGAAGTTAGTGTCAAGCAATGATCTCAGCCGAGTCTCTGGAGACCCTGACAGATAGAGAGGGCAGAGGAGAGAAACAAAGAGCTGTGAAGAGAAAGAGGAGGGAGGCTCAGATTGGCAGCTCGCCAGTTATCTCTGCTCTCCTCCGAGCAAGGACGGACTGCAGAGCGAGGAAACAGGAGCTGCAGTGGCCATGGCCTGCAGGCAACAATCTACTGAAACTGCTGCTGTGCAACGAGACCCAGACGAGCGGCTGAACTGTAAATCAGTAATTTTGAATTCTTTTAATAATAACACCGGCTTCCCCTGATGACAGAATGTTCCACTATGGTAGGTGGGGATGTCAATTAAAACATCATGAGGAATTTGACTGATAAATACTGTATATTCATAAAGATGGTTGCAAAGTACTGGTGTGCCAAACATACGATCAATGTCTGATCATACTGATACTCCTAGTTTTAAATAGCAATTAAATAGCAATAATACTCAACACACGTTGAGATAGGACTCATTGCTCTGTATTGACTACACTGAACAACTGTGTGCAATCTGAGGTGACTTCCAGGGCTACAGTTAGAACTCAGGTGCAATACTGAGGTGAGAAAATTTGGTATGAGGATTTGGCAGTAGCACCACTGTGGTTTGCTGGTTCATCTGAGGTCTCTCTCTTTCTGTTACAGCATCATCCACCATCACTCACTCATGTTGTATTGTCTGTTTTCTGTTCTTTTCAGTTTATTAACCATAACCATCATCTAGTCCATCTGCCTGAACAGTTCCTTACCTCAAACACAGAGACATCATCCTTCCTGTAGATCTCGTTGGCAGGGGGGTGGAACCAGTTGCACTTCTTCATGTGCTGGTAGAGGATGCTGCGGCTTTTCATGTAGCGCAGGCAGAACTCACACAGGTAGAGCTTGGGTAGTCTGGAAAGGGAAAAGCAAAGGGAATACAATGAAAGAGTGTAAGTCACAGTTGAGCTGGGATGGAAAGTTGATCGACAGTCCATGTATCAGCAACTATTTTGCCGACTCATTCATTCTTCATTAACTCAAATGCTCTGGTTCTTGCTTCTCATGCATGAATATTTGCTGGTTTTCTTCGTGGTCTATCGTAGTTTTACTGTTTGAGTTCTGGGCTTTTGCCCGGACAAAACAAGCAATAGACAGAAGTGAACATGGGCTTTGGGAAACTGTGATGGACATTTTTACTACTTTCTGGCATTTGATGGACCAAACCACTGAATGAATAATTGGCAGATTAATTAACTGCAACCCTTTTAATAGCTCTTGTTTTGGAAGCTGCACCATGCAGTGCCGCAGACAAAGGTGGAACCAACAGGATTAGAACATTTTAAGGATTAATACTGATATTTTTACTCTGAAGGGGTCAGTAAGCTTTGCTATGCCAATACAATTCCTTCTTTCACAATTTTCATATACCTAATGAAGCAGATTTGGGAAGAATTTTATTCAACAGTTACATAAATGAACTAGAATTTCCACCAGCCAGTTTAGCTGCAGTTTATATTTTTGAGTTAAAATGTGTTTTGTGAGGTCACAGTGACCTCTGACCTTTGATGACCAAATTCTAATCACTTCATCCTTGAGTCCAAGTCAATGTTTGTGCCAAATTCTAAGAAAGTCCCTCAAGGTGTTCCTGACATATCATGTTCATCAGAATGGGACAGACGGATGGACAACCCAAAAAACATAATACCTCCAGTACTGCCTCGTAAAAATGACTACACCCTCAGCAAATCAGAATCTAATTGCCTCCCTGGCTCTGGCTGAGTACCAACCAAAATAGGTGGTACTGTAAACAACCTTATAATTGAGCTCCATTACACCGGTGATAATTTCTACGCCTACAAGCAGGTTTGTGAGTTATGTGCATTATGTTGTTGTGCTTCATTATGGTGCATTAGCTTACCTACTGTACTCCTGGGGGTAGGGAGATGAATACCATGTCTGGATTTCAAACTTGCCAAATTCAATGACTGACGGACAGCGCATCTGAGGGTCTGGTGGACCTGTCACCCCGACTTTCTGTTTGAGTGGACAACAAAGAAGAAGGAAGAAAGGGAGGGAGAGACATGGAAGGTAAATTCCAGGTTTACAACAGGAGGGAATAGCTGGTCATTGAGCAGGCAGATCAGGCATTACTGGTCTAGGATCGCTAGGATCCAGCATGACAGGTGGGGAGAAACCTGGGAGTCTGTAAAGGCACATAAACCCATCAGTGGTACAGGCACATGGCCAAAAGCAGCAAATTCTCATCACTTTTGGACTCTCTGAAAGACCAGGCTAGCCGCTAAAAATACTATAGAGTTATAAGTGAAGCTGTCAAAATGCATTGCTGCAGAATTTTAACAGACTGACTTGGACATCCCTGCCTGCCATTTATGATGATCATGTACTCTGCTGCACTGCTATGCAGCCTCAATAATCACATCAGCCCTTTTCACACATCATTAACTCTTACCACTCTGCCTGCATCAAACACTTAAACACTGGTGTGGATGTTGGAGTCGGGATCTGGGATGGTGTTTTAATATGACTCCTGTGTCACTGGCCAAACACTCACTCTCTGGTCAATCTGCTGCTGCAGTAGTGCCATGAAACGGGGCATTAATGTGTCTAATTTCGGTTTCCCCTCTGTAACTATTGGCTAACCTGCCGGCGTAGGGCACCGTAATTAGAGCTGCCCTGTTCAGTGTTCGCTGCATCAAACATAAGATGTTTTGACACCAATGCAAACTTTATGTGTCGAACTGAGACTTGGCAGACTCTCACACTGTAATCTATTGGGCATGGTTACACTGCCCAGCCGTGCCCTTCCTAACAGGGAGCAGGGTTTGCCATCAATCACAAGCAGAATGTGAAATTCAAGCAAATTTCCAAAGACAAAACAATACTTTAATTACCTCTTTGTTATTTGCATCTTTTGGTCACTTAAAACAAAATCTTTGATCCTCACTGAATCCTACACTAATTACTCAGCTCAGCCCCAAGTGCCCTGCATCTATGGTGATGGATGATTTTAATATAGATGCTGAATCCAACATCTGTTCCATGGCAAATTAATTTCTTTCAGAGTTGAAATACAATGGTCTCTCACAGCTCATTGACTTTTCCACCCACAAACGTGCCAACATCCTACAAACCTCGTCTGAGCCTATGACCATATTTTACAACCTGGTTGCTGTTGACTCTGCCCTTTCTGACCACATTTTTATCACCACTGAAATTCAGCGCCTCCTCTGCACACTGTATGTTTACATAATACCGTGTCCAATGACTCCAGCCTGGCAGCCTCAGACACAGACTCACAGGCCTCTCCCAGGTTGTCCAGCTGGTGCTGTCTCACTCTATACGTTGGCCCCTCTTCAGGTCCTCCCTTCCTAACTGTCCCATCTCCATCCATTCACCAAATTTTACAGACAGTTCGTATTTTGTCGGTGTACCTGCAGCGCCAGCTCCTGGATTTGTCTGAACAGTTCAATGTCTTTTTCCGTCAGGTTCTCGTGGCCTGGCAGTTTGTCATCATCATCACGCCAGTCGCTGCCTTCCTGATTGTCTGAGGATTGAAACACAGTTGACATTAATGCAAATCTAGAGAGGCTTGCTAGATAGGGTGCCAAGATGCGGAATGACTGATTTTTAGTTAAATGTGTTCTTAAAATAAACCTTGATAAAAAATATTTTCTTAAGAGGAATTTAGATGACTTTTGCAGATCCAGCGTGTAGGTGTGTGTGTGTGTGTGTGTGTGGGTGGGTCTTATGTCATCAAGTCTTTTGCCACGCTCTGTCATTAGTAAACTCTGCTTTGCTTTTACTAAACAGTGTAATTGGAGTTAGCCTTTAAACACACAGGACATAATGTGCTCAGAGAATGTGTCACTTCATATGAGTGAACTACTGAGCATATTTGTACCACATGTTAATTACATTATACATGCGTGAAATATATCAGCGACAGCTATGTACATAAAGAGTCATATTGCTACAGATGCACATATATCTTTAATGACAAAGTTATCAGGCTTTTTATAGTTATGTACGGTAAATGGGTTGAATTTTTATTTGTTGTTTGAAAACCCTGAATTTGCCACAAAACTTGGTAACAAGTGTGAACCTGACTATCCACTATACCAGAAAATCTTCAAAGTGGGTCAAAACACAGGGATGTGTGCTGGTGGAACGTGAAGTGAATGCTCCTGATGCATCTGCTCTGTCACATTTGTTTTCTTCTACTTGAGACCGTGTGTTTTTGGCCTTAGAAACTTCAGTGGAAATAGAACAGCAGGAGGCCACTTCAAATTACAAAGCAATTTCTTTGCATAAGCAACAATTTCTTCAGGCAGAAAAATAACAAATCAATTCCACACCACTTTTACCCTTTGGCTACCATTTCAAAATAAGTTACATCAGGGTGAGATCTCTTTTTTTTTTTTTTTTTTTTTTTTTTTTTTTTTTTTTTCAGGGGAAAAAAAACCCCTGAACCCCTCCCCCCCCTCCCCCCCCTGACCAGTTGTTTTTTTTGGTTCTTTCTTTTCCCAACCCCCCCCCCTCAA
>JBBMJY010000024.1:21504365-21520259 GCA_037833715.1 Toxotes lorentzi | reverse complement strand
TGCCTCCCCCCCCCTCCCCACCCCCCCCCCCCCCCCCCCCCCACCCACACACCCTTATGGCCACCCCCACCTCCAACACAAACTCATTGATCACTACTACAGGACATGCCGTGCAAGCAGAGACAACATGCAAACACATACACACACGTTCCAAAAGTCATCATGTGCACTAACAGCTAGCAGACACGAGAGACACCTTGACACGCCACTGTTCCACTTTCACTTAAGAGTGGGCAAACATGCGTGGATGGGTGTTCAACTGACAGCAGTTTGTGTCTGAAATCACTTGCATATTTGAAACGAGCTTGACTAAATTTTCATGTGATATCTTCAAGCGCCTGAGGAGGACCCTGGGTTGTGCCAGAGTGTTCTCCCTTGAGCCACGCATCACCCTCCATTAAAATCGAGGTTAGCCAGGGAGCACAAAGCTAAATCACTGCATCAAACTGAGCGGGGCTGGCCAAGCTCCAGCCGTCACTTCTACAGCTGCTCAACACATTGGCTCTATTTGTGGGGTGGTGAGGTTAGCCATACGCAAGGCCTCACACAGCTATGCTTCCCGTGCCAAATGCCATTCACATCACAGTCACTGGTGAGCTCGAGGTAACTGCTCCCCCTGGGTGCTGACACCACTGCTAATGCTGTTTCTATAGAGTCATGGTCAGCTCCATCTGTTCCTGGTTTCTCTTATGTTACTGATGGGTCAAAACAGATCACCTTCACTGAGCGACAAATGATGACCAATGCTAATGCTTCACGCTGGCAGAGTATAAACACTATTGAATATGCATTCCGCATGTCACAAGAGATGACACAAGCATTGCTTCATACAGTTTTGTTGACAGCAACATTTTTTTTCTACAGAAGAAATAGTTCAAATTAAATCTGTTGACAGTGAGGTCTGTGGATTATCAGTCAAACTGGGACACAGTTTCTGGAAAATCACTTTGCTGTTGCATTTCTTATTCTGATCTATTCTTTTGAGTGGCAGCAGAAATATGAGAGGCAATAACACAAAATGTTGTCACATAAAACAGAAAGTATCTGCATGGCTATATCACAGCCATGTCACAGCAGGAACCGTAAGTGAGAAACTGTGTTTTTGGTAAGATATAAGGCTGCAACTAATGACTGTTTTCACAATCAATTAAATCTCCAGATTAAATGATAATGATAGTGGCAATCAATTTTATCAATCAACAGTTGCAGTTCTATTATGATTTGTTTGCACTGACCATTTCAATAAATGAATGCTCAACAGCTTTTCCATTCCTCTGCTGGTGTGTACAGCTGAGAGCCTGCGGGAGCAGCGCAGCTTAGGTTAAAGCTGGTGTCTTCAGAGAGTCAAGCCAGCCTTTTTTAACTTTGGGCACTAATAATGGGTCAATTGAGGCCAGGACTCTGGCAAAATGGAAACAATAGATGCCTGTCAAGGAAATGGGCGACAGAAATGAAGGATTTCGACAAGTTTCACCTCCTCCTTGAAAAATGAACAAGTCCAAAATCCGAAATTCAATAAAAGTTGACAATAGAGTCAAGGGAGACTATTTCATAGCACCCAACTTAGTCATTCTCCCAGCATTCCTGTGGTGCAGCACTGTAACCCTAGGAATGTTTCCATCCATCCAGCAAAGACACAAAATCCTCTCCTGTGTCTACATAACATGATGTAGCAGCAGTGGGGGATGGGAGAAAAGAGAGAGAGAGGAGGACCGAGAAACAGATGAAGAGGCAGGTTGCACCCAAGGCATATAATCGATGTCTCGGGGCATTTTGCATTTATGGTCCTGAGTGACGATGTCTTCACCTTGAGCAAACACAAGCAGAGAGGTAATGTGTGTGATGTTAGAGAGACAGGCAGGGGTCGATCCAATACAGGGAGGAATGAATTACAGTGGATAAATATCTCCATTACGGTTCATAATACGCAATGCCTAATGTAGCAGCTCTGCAGCCACCACCAGCGAAGGAACCATTAGCTGCAAGATGCTAACATTAGCCAAACCTGTTAAGGGGACAATCTGGAGGGAAATGACCACAACACGGTGTGTGTGAGAAAGAGAATGCGGCTGTGTGTGTACGCTGTTCGCGAGCCACTTTTTTCACACGTCCTCGCCATGACACTGCACGTCGACATCGAGAACTCTGGTTCACCCCGCTCCAGCTGTTGAGGAGAGGGCAACCGCAGGGCAGGGAGATTGCTCTCGCCTATTATGACGGGATGAACATCATGCACGCACGCACGCATGCATGCGCGCGAGCACACACACACAACTATATACCCAGGCAGATATACACACAAAAGCTCAGCATCAAGCCCATCCCACCTAATGGCTGCAGCTTCATACTACTAACGGGTGCTCAGGGAGGCAATGAGGTTTGCCATCTATATATCTATGACCCCTGGTTGACTTCGCTCCCCCATTCACCTCCCCCTTCATGACCTGGCAATGGCACCCTATTAGGGTGAGGGGGGGAGACAGAGAGACAGAAAAAGGGTCTAGGATCCCGTTTGAATGGAGTGCTCTGACACAAACATCAGCGTGTTGAGTACACAAATCTCCCTGCAAATGGGGTCAAAGCTAGTGCTTACCCATTTGTTTTCATTTTCCTCCCCGCTCAGCCTTCACTCATACACACTCTCTCTCTCCCTCTCCCCTTTTCCTTGGGAAATCGTAACTGTTAGCACTCATGCAGAGCACTATGGCAATGATGCACCAGAGGAAGAGTAGTGGAACAGAGGAAAGTGATCGTGCAACACTCGTCTCCGTCTTCTGTGCACACCGTTTCTATCTGTTTGACGCATGTGCCACATGCGCAGGCACAGACTAACATACACATCACGAACATACCAACAGGCACGTGTAAAACACACACGAGTGAGCAGCAATCGGGTTGATTCCTCTGGAGAGATATATCAAGGCAACATCACAGCAACAAGCAGAGAAGAAGAGTAAACAGGCTTGTGTGAATGCCAGATACAAATGTCAACTTCCCTGTAGCTCTTCCATGACCTAACAAGCCTGAAGAGAAGTCTTGCAAACACACAACAAAATGCCTCAATTCATGTCCACACATTTCATTCATAATCTCAGGGTGATGAGTTATTTCACTGATGCAACAGGGAGGCATCTTCAGGTTTACTTTGAATTTACAGATTTGATAGGAGCTCTCTGGTACATTATACAATCACATAACACGTTATTTAACCTGTGAAGAAACAATGCTTTCGCACTGAGATGTGAATTAATTTGTCTGTGTTGTTTATTTAGTTCACTTGGAGAAGCAAGCCAATCAGTAGCTGAGTCACAGAGGAGGAAGTGGTTGATCTCTGTTTGTCTTAAGAGGTGGACCATCTGCAGCCAAGCAGGTCACTGTGTTTGGCAGACCCCATGGGACTGCAGCCTGCTCTCTAGACTAATCCTACTCTGTGTGTGTGTGTGTGTGTGTGTGTGTGTGCATGCGCGTGCATGGCTGCCCTTACCAGAGGCTGGTGTGGCTGCACAGACACGTACACACAGACCCACACAGGGGCCAGATAAAGCCAGGAGCCAGTCAAAACAGTGTTTAGGACCAGTCTAGGGTCCTACTGGCTGTCTGATAACCTGACATGACCACAGGATGGGCCACCAATCTGACAGATAGTTGTGTGTAGTTCTAACAGGTTTATTTACACAGTGGTTGTTAAAATGCATGTTTGCATGCATGAGGATTTATGATACGTGAACAAATGTGTGTGTGTGGTCTTAAGTCAGAATGCATTCAGTTTGTGTTTATGTCTGTGTTTCCATCTTTGCATGCAGTGTTACTGGTTCGTGCGTGTCTGTGTGCATATGTACATGTCCCTGGCCCTTACAAGCAGAGGTTAGCAGGCGGCTGCTCTCTCTGATCAGGTTACAAAAGTGGGTGTGTTCCCGCTCTCCTCTGTCGCCTGTATGTCTGCCTCTCCCTCTCTCTCTCTAACTCATTCTGTCTCTCTCACTCTCTTCTCCCTCTATGTCTCTGCCTCTCTCTCCCTTTCTGGTTACAGAGGCCTGAAGCTTGCGTCATCCAGGCCTCTTCCTCTGGCAGCACTACAGACCACCTCTCTCTCGCCTGTCTGTGCTCCTCCCCTTCCCTCTCTTCCTTTCTTTCTTTCTTTCTTCCTCCCATCTCCTGACAGCTCCTGACAGGGAGCAGCCCTGCAGCTGGTCCACACTCCCTGCAGGAGGCTGGGAGCCATGTGACTCTCTCCCCTGACCTCCTCCTCCTCTGCTGCTGCTGAAAACCGGCCCACCAGCCGCCCACCCAGCATCACTCTGGTACTGATAGCCTGGACAACAACACACACACATACATGCCTGTGATTCTGTCACTCAAACACACACCCATCAAAACAATGTAATGCTGACCAACTGTGTTCAGTGATGTTTTTCTAACATATGTTCCTACCTGGAACCTCACGTCTTCTAAACACACATTCATAGCATTTCAAACACAAAGATACACACTCCAGTTTGTGGAAAGATGCTCAACACTGGCATGTGCCTGATCTTGTCCAGCCCTTCTCAGCCACTTCTAAAATAACTGCAATACGCTAACTGTAAACCACTACACCATATGCTGGATGAAAATTCACAACTGACAGTCACACGTTCAAAGACCTTACTTTACTATAGCAAATTACAGCCTTGTAGGGCATGACCGATTTGAACAAGCAGTCAAATGCAGCGCCAATGTCTCAGTTATTGTAAGTCAAAGGATCTGGACAACTCTGGATGTGCAGCAGCTCTTCTGAATGTAGAATGTGGTGTGTATTGAAAAATGAACCAGAGAGTTTTCACACGTAATCTCACTTTCTCTATGTTGCTCCAACAAGTTTTAACTGAAGAGCACATCAGATTTCTTGTCACAATTACAACGCAGCTACAGTTGTTTCAACAGGATATCCGTGATCTTATCAGACCCATCTGATGCCTAAAGACTAAAGAGCTTTACCCACATTTGTTTTGTTTTTGTTTTTTTACAGATGTAATGTATTTATACTAACTTACACTATCAACAGTAATCAGCAACATCCAAATACTAAATGTCACATCTGTGTGAAATGTCAATAGTACCCACAATAAATGTGATCACCTTTACTGTTCAATGTATTACATCAATGTGTGTGAGTCTGGTATGTATGTGCACAGCTTTACATGTCTGTTTGTGGCGCACGTATGCAGAGACATTACCTTGTCTTTCTCATGGGGCAGCAACCGAACAGGTGGCAGCGATTCCAGAGACACCGTCCCAGTTCCATCATCCTGGGAGCTGCTGCGGCTGATGAGCTGGAACAGTGGACCCTGCTTTGCCACACGTCCATGGGCCACTGCCCTCTTCAGGGCCACCCTCAGCTGCTGGTGGAAGAGGCCAGGCCCCATGGAGCCGCTGCCTGACAGGTAGGCCGCCACATCAGCCTGGCACTTGAGAAAGCGCTCAATGTTCTTTAAGCTGGAGCCACCAGGCTCATGGAGCCCTTCCAGTGCCCGCTTAATAAGCTTGTTCCAGTCAAGTCCCGGTTTCTTCCCTGAATGGGAGTGAGAGCTACCGCCACCACTGCTGCTGCCACCACCTCCTCCCCCACCTCCTCCAGAGCTGCCACCACTTTTGGGCTTGGGCAGAGCCAAGCGCCCAGGGTTATCAGGGTCCTTGTAGGAGTTCAGACCTTTGTTGGTGACCTTTAGAATGGTACCATCCTTGACGCTGAGCTCTAATTGCTCCAGAACCGTTTTGCGGTCCAGACCATGGGACATGGAGACCGCATTGCAAATGCGCTCCTCTGATGGTCGCTGCTTCTGCTTCTTCACCTTCTTGATGGCCTCTAAGATCCATTGGGTGTACATTGGGTTTGCCAGTTTCACCATGGCTGCGGTCTGGGTGGGCCCTGGGGCCTTACCACAATGACCACACACAAAAAAAGGGACTGTAAGCCAAGGAAATACCTGGCCTGCGCCGTAGCGCCGCCGCCTCCTCCTCCTCCTCCTCTTTGCCCTCTGCCCGCTTACTATCCCTTGTCCTGGGGTCGCACAGAGAGTCCCTCAGAAGCTGAGTATGAACAGCACGGAAGGGAGCAGCTAACCATAGCACAAACCCCGTGAGCCAACCCTCCACCTGGTAAAATGAGGTCCACCCACCACCTACTCCCAGCCAGGTGACAGTCCCTGGCGAGAAGCAGGGGGAGTGGAGGAAGTAGCAGGTCTACTAGCAACTTAAACTCCCACAGCACACAAGGTAGGGTAGGGTAGATCTTGAGGAGGGGTGTTCATTAAAATAAGGTGTTTCCCACTTTGCCTGTGACAAAATACCTATACATGGACAATAAAACCTGTTCAGTCAGTTTCCTGTAGCTGGCAATTCAGCCAGTTCTCAATGTGAGTTGTGAAAGATGATCATGGTCTCCAAGACATGAAATTAGTGTTTCAATGATAAAGGTGAGGGCAATGCAGTAAATATGTTTTCTGTGGATTTCAACATTCCACAAGATGAGGATTTTCTCTGCATCCACGTTCCCCCGGCTTCACTTTGTTTTCCCTTGTCGTCCTTTACTCAACCAGCAGTGTGGGCTTCTCAGCTCTGGGACGGAACAGATATCTCACCCCAGGGAGCAGCCAGGGCTGATCACCTTCATGCCTATTGCACTTTGGTAGCTGACAAACCCTGCAGAAAAAAAAGAAAATAACACAGAGAGAAAGAGTTCAGTAAATCCTGGCAGAAAAAAAGTGAAACATTTATTGAATAAATAGGAAAAATTACAGGGATGAAGTTCAATTAGGTAAAGAATGATGTGTTTTAGTGAGATGCAGAGAATCTTAGGTGCAGGCTTTTAAATAGCACGGGTACAGTGCCCTCATACAGATATATAAATAAAACCACACTTACACTTAGAAAGTACCATGAGGTCTAGCCATGCACTTCTAACAACTAGAAATTAGTAAGAGGAGCACACACTCCACCGATACCTGTTACCTCTACACAGCTTGCTCATCAGTTTTGAATGCAACCATGCTTTTCTCCTATTACACCGATATAACTGCCAAAACCACAGCCAGTATGACACAACTACTGTAAACAAACAAGTATCACTAGAGCCTCTAGCAGCTGCTAGAAATAGCACAGATATAATGATGTTAATGATGAATTATAACAAGAGTAAACAACATCATCCCAAAAACTGCACTCACAAGTTGACTGTTGGGCTAGTTGGGTTGCTAACGTAAACATGATGCAGTCAAAACACAGACTGTTAGCAAACATTAGCCGAGGCGCTAGCTAAAAATCAAAGCCAAGTTAATTGCCACATTGCCAAACTGTTTCGTGCGGTGCTGTTTATCCTCACTGATGTGATATTAGGCAGCTAAGTATCTAACAACAAGCCTTCCCGCTAACTGCTGTTGTTTAGCAAGCTAACGTCAGAAGCTAACCAAGGAGCTAACGTTACGATTATGTTACTAACGTTACTCGCTAACCCGAAACGTAAACAGCATGAAACGAGAGGTTAGCCAGCGCTCCTGCACAAAAAGACAACAATTTCCCCTTCGCCCTACATTTCAGACAATACCAACCAGCACGCCGCAGCAAATACTGCGAATAATATCTTTTTGAATGACATTCAGATATTAACGTGAGATCGCGGCCTTGTAAAAGGCACAATGCAACTTGCAGACGGCCATCTCGGCTAGCGGGCAAGTGTGAAAATGAAGATATGATAGCCCCGGATTCCGCAGTATTACATGTTCTGCAGCGTTCAGCTTAGCCTTCGGTATGGGTGAGGTGCTTCTGGCCGCCTAGAGGCGTCCCTACAAGCGGTCCCCACCTCGCTTACTTCCTCCCTCCACCAGCCACCCTCCCACGTAACGCTACAGCCTGCGGTGCGGTGAAGACAAGGCCGCTAGAGCGGAGTAGCTAGGCCTCGGCTCCCCCCTCCGTACCCCCCACCCACCTCCGCGATCATCATCCCTCCGTACCCCTCTCTTCCTCTACCTCTCGCGGTTCCCCAGAAAGCCCGAGCTGGTCCGGTTCTGGTTTCCGAGGGAAGCTCGGGTAACGCGGACCGTGTAAAAAATCTCATATCCCCCCCATCCGGCTTCCGCTGCTACTCACCGGAATTTCGTGTCGAGCCGCCGAGGAGAAGGTGCCAAAACCGTGCGAAACGGAGACAACAACAAGCCTAAAAATGCAGCCAGAGACCAGGGGCTCTAGAGCCGACGCCATCTTTGAGTGAAACAGGAGCACGGCTGGTGGGGGAGGGGGGAACACTGAACCGTCAGGCAGGGCCAAGGGACCGTCTGCATGGTGTGAGGCGAAGATCCAGGGGAAGAAAAATTCTCTGCAAGGCGCAGGGGGCGGCGGCGGCGTGCTGTTGCTATGAGAGGGGTGTGGATATTGCTTGAGGACACGAAATGGAAGAAAGGGACAGATGGTGGTGATGTTGGAGGGAGAAAAAAAAATAATAAAAAGAGAGGATATGTGTTCTCGCATTCTCTGCTGTACTATAGCTATATAGGGGGAGGTTCAAGGGAGCGTCTGCATTTTGCCCAACAGTTGTAAAAAAAAAAAAAAAAAAAAAAATCAAAGCCATGAGCATGCCTTAACGTTAGAGGGTATTTAAAGATCAAAGTGAGACACCCCTCCACACTGCAGTCTATTGTAGCAGCTGCGTTTTTTTAAGATGAAGATGGGAAGCACGCCACGCAGATCCAGTCCCCAGGGATGATCAGATGTTGCAGTGTGTAGCTATCCGGAGTATTACAGTACATGATAAAGCATGTTATTATCTGTCTGTGCAGAGTAGTCCACTGATGCATTGCTCGTCAGGCTGTGAAACAGAGTATTATATTTCCACCAAAGTACATGATCATGTAAACTGTGTGCAATGGATCCACTTTGTTACATTTCATTGAATGGCAGCTGAGACTAACACCTTTTCCTTATAATTTATGTTTGTAGAAAGGAGGGGTTTTTACAGCTCACAGTGCAACATAAATTACGGCATCTGGTGACAGATGGAAGCAACATAATGTAAAGGTATCACTCTCAGTGCATTTGAGACTGCCGTGTTCTCCATTTAAAAATAATTTGCAGTGAATATGCACAAGTAATGGATACTTATAGTCTCATTACATTGTATATAATTAAAAAGTTCCACATTAAAAGGGAGAGGCTATTAATCATGGCTGAGAACACACAGACTTATGTGTAGGGATGGAGTATCACAAAATGCCCTGTAATTTACTGCCTTTCAGAAGTTTGAACAGCTAAAGTACAGTCTTCTTATTATTCATAAGAAAAACAATCAATATAGGAAAACTGATTTTGCAGCTTCAGTTTCATGATCATAGTGATACAGAGTCAGTTGTGCTGGAAGTCTGGCAGCAATCCTCCTTTTCTATTACAGGCTAATGCTGAAAGCTCCCTGGGTGGAAATTAAATTATCTGCAGTTTTGTGTAAAATGATGTGTACAGCAGTCCTCAGAGACGGAGTGTCTTATAGGGAGCAATTAGACCTGAGGTTTTCCCATGTTAGAGGTGTCTTGTGAGAGGCTGAACTGCTGTCAGCACAGTGGTGATCAAATAAAACGGATAAGGTCACATTTTACGTGCTGTTTATCTTGTACTTCTTCAGGGACAGATAAATCACATTCCAATGACAAGGAACTAATTTTAATTAATGGCAGTGCTATTACACAGATAAACAGTGTGAAGCATTAACACATGAACGGCTATTAGTATGCCTCCTGAGGACTCACATATTACATTAGTGTGTACAGTAGGCCAGCTAACAGATGGACAATACTCAGGAGAAGGTTGCACCACATCTATCGTGCCCAGCCATGAATAAATAATGTTGTGTACCATGATCCACAGTAGAGGCCGTGTTCACCAATACACAACAACAGAAACAAAGTAACCGGGGCCGGGCGTGTGGGTGGAGGCGTGGGGAGTCAGTTCACTGTAATTAAAGAAAAGCTGATTAATTAACATGTTATTTCTTGTTTGGTTAATCTATACAGGAGCTCCTTGCCAAAAAATGATCTGTCAAATAACCCATCATAAATCTTCAAAGAGTCATTTTTACACTTTGGTTTTTGTTTGAAGGAAACAAGCAAATTATAACATATTAATTAGCCACTTTTAGAGGTGCTGGTAAAGGATTGTGGACAAAGCCAAGCTAGCTGTTTCCACCATTTTCTCAATGCACGTCAGTTCACATCTGGCATTAAAATGTGTCTCCACATGCAACTCAAGTGACAAGTTGAGATCAGATCTGCACTATATGCAAATAAAAATGTACATCAATTGCATGTGCAAAAACCAAATGCATTGTTGTTTTGAAGAAGAAGAAGTAGAAATCAAAGCAACACAGACTGTTTTTTTTCTCCTGTGGCAAACCATATGGGTCCTTCAGTGTGGCCAAGGACACATTTGCGTTCATACTCCTAAAAGAATGTGGTCATATGGGGCCCAGACCATCTCCAAATGTGGTCTGAGTGATCAGATCTCAAATGTGTCATCAATGTGTCTCAGGTGCATTCACACCTGTCCACATGTGATCGGATCACCCGAGACGCATGTTAATGCCGGGTCTGAACAGGGTCTTTATGCTAAGCTAAGATCACCCAGCTGCTGGCTCCATCTCCATGATGAATGGACTGGGTGGTATCAATCTTTTCATCTAACTCTTGGCAAGAAACTGAATGTGTATTTCCCAAAATGTCAAATTTTTAAAATAATAAAGAAAAAATTGTAACAATTCTCTGGGTGCAGCTTTTCGTGAGAATTTTCAGCTTTTCTCTTTGTAAATTAAATGCCTTTAGACTCAAGGTCAGATAAAACAAGCAATTTTGAAGAAGTCACCTTTGACCTTGAAAAATTATGAGAGATATTTTTTGACAAAACAACTGACTGACTCATCTAAGTATATGATGGATTAACTGATAATGAAAATGATTGCTGTAGGCATCTGTAAAACATGCATTTATGTTTAACACGTAACATTTTTGGATAAGGGACCTTTTCATTTACCACTGCCACACTCCATAAATAAAAATATCACAACATTCATACAAATGACTAATTTTAAAACGTTGGTTTGTGTGTAAACAGTAAAAATGTAAACAGTTTCTGACATATAGTATGTTTCTGTTTCAGAATATGACTGAAAAAGTGAACAGTTAGCATTATGTAATTAATTGTCCCCACCCACAAATGGATGTTTTGGTATGAGAATCTTGGCTTGTATTCTATCTTCAGTGAAGAAAAGGAGACAAGTAATCCTTAGCTTCCTTTCATCCCCTTAATCCCTCCTTTTTTAATTCCTATTCTCTGGGCATCCACCTGCTAGGGGCCCTGAGTCCCCAGTGAACCGCACCAGTGTCCACCTGCCCCCTGCTACCCTCCCCTCTCTGACACACAGACATAAATACACACATCCCGTCCACCTGATGCACAGCAGCACCTTCTACTCTCCAGGCTTGCTGTCGGGCCTGCTGGCTCTTGCTCTGCTCCACTTTTTTCCTGCCTCCGGTTTATAAGCTGGACCTTTGCCAAGCCAAATAAAATTACGGCATCCCTCTCAGTCTAAAAAAACATTTCATGCTACAATTACCATGCTTGTTTTGTTGTTGTTGGTGTTTCTCGCTACCAGATTTTTAATTGTGAGCTGGCCGGTTTCCACACGGTCTATAAAAAAAGTTTTGCTGTAGTTTTTATTCTAAACCCTCCTATGGTTACATGTCAGATCCCCTTTTGTGAAATGTACTTAAAATAGGATCTGATTGATTGCCTGTTTAGGTTCAGTAAATGAGGATGTTTACAAAATGAGTCCAGCTGAGGGGACAGTTTCCAAGTAAACATGGCCACTTGACACGACTAATTTTATATACACCCATACTGAAACCTTGGCAGCTGTGACTACTTCTGTATGGTGGAGAAATCAGGTGTATATAGGGTGAAGTGATGAGACATGAAGAATGGGACATCATGAAACGGAAGTCTGGAAGTGACTCAGCTGAAAGGAAAAATGAGAGATGCATCCTCTCTAGCTGAGGCCTTTTACTTTGTGAACATAAAATAAGTAGATATGAATATTGAGTGCAGCTGTGAGTAAGCTGCAGTCAATCTGTGCCCCCGCCCGTGCAGACCACATTTCTGAGTTCCTGTTTTTTTGGGTGATAACTGGAGTGTTGTGCTCAGATAGCCAGGCAGTGTCCAAGGCTGCTTTTTTTGTCCGTGTGAAACTAGTGAGCTTCCTGCTGTGGCTGGCCCATTGCCAAGTCCACAAACCCCAACCCAACTACCCCCCGCTCGCCCCCCCAACCCAAACTCAAACTCCAAACCCCTCCCATCCTGAAAAGAGCTGAAACATACAACGGAAATTTCCAGGGCCTGTCCGCCCAAGAGCGTGCCCCCACCCGTTCAGTAACCCTCCACCCTCAGCACCACCCAAACCCCTCCTCCAAACCTCAGTCCCTGTGGCCCCTGCTCCCTCCCCTGCCCCCTCCCCTGCCTTGAATCCAAAGGGACAGAGAGCAGCTGGAAGGTGAAGTGCAGCTTGTGGGCGCTGAGCTGAAAGTCAAGCCAGACACCTCTCACGCTCCCTCCAACTCCTCCTGTCTGAAATCTCCCTGAAATCACCGTCTCCTTCACTTGAACCCAGAAGTGCTTAAGAGTGCCGCAGAGTACACTTGTATGCCAGACATAAATGGTGGAGAGACAGGGAGGGAAATGTGGAGAACTACTCTGCTTGACAAATCAATTGTTCTGCTGTGGTTAACAGGCGCTTTAAGTGTACGTACATTTCTAGCAAGGGCCACTGACAAGGCCATTAACATGCACAAATAGCTCTGACTTTAACACTATTAAGTGCAGTAAAGGAGGAAAAAGTCACCTTAATAGATAGTGCAGAAGCAGGAAAACCCCCGACACATCAATTTCCTTATTTTCTTACTTTTAAGGGCAGGAATTTCAAACTATGCAAGCAGGTGTTTTCATTGAGATAAAGATTCAAGAGATATTCAAGAGAGAACTGAGAACAAGGAACTTTCTTTGTCACAGAAGCATGCAGCTAACTTACAAGAATAACACATCTATAGCCAGACAACCAACAATCCAGCGACAAAGTGTAATTAATGAAGATAATTACAAGAGTCGTGAAAAACACCAAATAATAAAACCAATCTTCAAGGGGAATTAAAGAGTCTAGCTTTATGGCAAATTGCAGTTCATTCCATTTAAAACAGCCTGGCCCTTTAAAAAAGTTAATCTACCATCACCTCCAAAGCTCAATAATTAACATGTCCTGTCATGGACATGTTCAGTCCATGCAAAAGCTTAAAGACTGAAAAATGTAATTCACAATTTTTCAGGGAATTTTGTGTGCTATACAATTTTTGGCCAGAACCAGTAACTTTCTGGAGTCTCCACTGGTCAACTGGCAACTGGTCCCAGTCAAGAGACTGTCCCCAAAAATGGCAAACTCTTGTTTTTCCACACTTTCTGTATAGATGAAACCAATGATACATTTCATTTAATAAGCTCTGTGGTGCTGGTAAGCAGATTTCTGCTGTGTTTGAACAGAGCCAGGCTAGCTGTTTCTAGTCTTAATGCTAAATTAAGTCAGCCAACTGCTGGTTCCAGCTACATATTTACTGTCCTGACATGACAGCGGTGTTGATTTTCTCATCTAACTCTTGACAAGAGAGCGATTAAATGGATTTCCCAAAATGCTGAACTATTCCTCTAATCCTATACAGAAAGCACATTTGATTTTAAGTTTTGATTCAAATGCTGAAGATGAATTTCAAATAACACACTGCTACCATGCCAAAGTCCCATGTGCTTGTAATGGCTCTGCAACAGTGAAATGGGTATGGTTTGAAGCTTTAATGGCAGAATAGTGGATGTAGAGAATACAGGGCACTTGGGCTTATCTCCCACAAAAACAAGTCCTTGATCAATAAGGGATAAATGGACAACATCAAAGACCGACTGAGGATGAATCTGTTGGAGTCAGAGCCAGGGGCAAACAATATTGTATCATCTGCATAAAAAATAGACATTGATGTACTTATTATGAAAAATTATGTTATACATATGTAGTGCACATAGAAATGGACCATGAACAGACCCCTGCAGCACCCTGTTACTGAGGGCAAGAGGACTTGAATTAAACAAACGAGATATAACATGTTAATTAGTGAGCTTTAGAGACGCTGGAAGGTGGATTTTGTTTCCTTTGGACTGTTTCCTGTTTTAATGCCAAACTAAGTTAACAGAATCTTTTGTATTAATGCATAAACATGACATTAACATTGATCTTCTTATCTTATTCCCTGCAAGAAAGTGAATAAGTGCATTTGCATTAACATTAACTTTAAGTAGGACAAGGCTGGATATGTGATTGTTTCATTTTGGATCATAGGGTTTCAGCTTCATTCTCTGTCTGCTTTTCCTGCCTCCAATACTTTCCCGCTTTTTTGTAGCCCTGATCACAGCTTTGGTAACACAAGCAAGTTCTTTGCTTTTATTATTCACCAAGGTTGTGTATGGCAGCCTGGCAGCCACCTAATTCTTCTAGTTATACTCCAAGGTACAAACAACAACAAACAAAAACCACCAGTTCAGACAGTGAAGCAGAAAGAAGGGAGAGTACACACACTTAAAATACTGTGCTTGATACAAAGGGGAAACAATAAAGATTAGAAGGAGGATAATTAAAAGACAGTGATAGCCATGGCCATTTAGTTTCTATTTGTTCTGGAGGTTTGTTGTGTTCACTCTGGTTAAATAGCACTGAAGCCCTTTTTCCTCAGAGTGAAAAAGTTAATCTGTGACTAAACAACTGCACCACAGAGGATTTTTTTTTTTTTTTGCTTTCACACAACAAACAGCAATTATATCACATGATGCCTAGTTTGGCTGTATGGTTTCCAGACCTCCCACATTACAGGCTCCTTCCCAAGTCCAAGCCTTGGAGTCTTGGAGTATAGCAGCTCTGCAGTGTTTGCAGAGCAGGATGCACCACAGACAACAATGCAGCCTCCAGGACACTCTCACACACACTCACATTCCTGTGGGCCTGGTGTTGGGGGGCTGGGGGGGTGGACTTAACCTCTGGAGCTCAGTAGGCTTTGTCTAATTCTCCCACACCCTCCTCACCTCCATGCTACCCCCATCTTTTTTTTTTTTTTTTTACCAAGCACTCACTGACTCACTCACCCACTTACACAACAAGCTTTTCTCACATCAGATCATGAAGACCACCTTAATAAATTCCATTAAGAGTCAGGAGCAAGATTTATGTCATAGAGGACATGTTGGTTAATGGACAAGTGAACACAAATGATGATGTGATGCGTTGATTTCATCAATATGAGCCATGCCATATATATTAAAAGCCATTCAGTTAACAGTCATTTATATTAATGGTAGCACTTTCAGATTACTGCAGGGTAAAGGGGGCAAAAAAGTGTACATTCCCATGAGCGATGAGCCCTCCACAGTCATCCTAAATTGCATTACAGAGGCAGTAATGATCAGTGTTGTTATTATATAAACTGTGGTGAATTAGTTATTCATTCGATATGGTCCCTAATTGAATAATTAGATTCTTGTCTGTGTAAAGATATGCATGTTTGTCTTCCCCAGTGCTAGCAAGAGGCAACAGATGGAGCATGTTATGTAATCATATTGATGTAAATTAAAATCACAGATTATCCTGAGAGACATGTAACAATTCAATTTTTCAATTTTCAATTCCATTTTATTTATATAGCGCCCTCCACAATCAAAATTTTCTCAAAGCACTTCACAGAGACCCAGAGCCTGACCCCAGAGCAAGCACTTAGGGCGACAGTGGCAAGGAAAAACTCC
>JBBMJY010000024.1:21471997-21504265 GCA_037833715.1 Toxotes lorentzi | reverse complement strand
GATTACAGAACAGTTAGTGGATACTGTGTGCTCAGCAGATTACAGTTATGATGGGAAACAGAGCACAGAAGCAAAAAGCTGCCATGATTGGTAATTATTTACAGTCTGCATAGAATATTAATCCAAAATGTATCTGAAGCAGAGTGGAACATTATATAATGTTCCACTATAATGGAACATTAAAACAATGTGACATGCTTATATGTATCATACTGAAGGTGATAAATACCTTCGGTCCTTTTGGATAACAGTATCTAGCTCAGGTGGCAATGACAGAGGGCTTGTTGTGTTTTTCATATGGAGAAGGAAGACAAAAAAACTCCAGCTGAGAGTGATGATTATATCATGTCTCATCCATCCAGCTTTTTCTCATACACATTTCCTGCCTGGAAACAGGTGCCTACAGGGGCGGATTATTGGGTAAACTCATGTCAAATCAGATTTTCTGCCCATTTATGTGTGGAATACGTATGAACTACTCTGTATTCTGACATAAATCTTAAAGAGAGAAACATTTTAATAGATTTTTACTCATGGTGATGGTTGTATAAGTGTATAGTTTGTCTTGTATAGTTTGTCTTAAAACTGTGGCATATGTTGGCTACATTTTGCATTTTTATAAACTGAAAAATTGCACAGCCCACCGGCTCACTGCACCAATATACATGTGGGTATTTTAATACTTCTTACATGTATTTATTATTAGTATTTTTTTTATCATTGTTTTGGTGGCATTATCAGTCAATTGCTTGGTGTGTCCATCAGTTCCATGACATTTTGTAAAAACATTCATGGTCCACAGGAGATGAATCCCACTGACTTTGGTGATCTCTGATTTTTTCTCTAGCTTCACTGTGACATTCCTTTTGAAAATGCCTTGAGTTGTGGGATGGATTGCCAGGTAATGTGACATTCATGTTCACCTCAGAGTTACCTGTAGTGACCTGGGTGATCTCCTAACTTTTCTGCTGGCTCTACAGCCACACTAATTGCTCTGTGAGACAGTGCTTAGGCACAGCAGTGCTTTGAACTGATGATAGTGTTAGGTGAAAAGTCAGGAGATCACCAAAACTGTTACAATTCATTCTCAGGGGGACCATGAATGTCTTTATTAAGTTCTGTGGCAATCCATCGAATGGTTGTTAAGATATTTCGGTCTGGACTAAAGTGGTGGACCAACCAACTGATGTATTCATTCCAAGAGTCCCGCATCTAGGACCAGGGTTTAACAAGACTAAGAGTGTACATTCATGCTAGCGGCTCAAAGAGGCTGCACTTATGATCATAAGTGGTTCATACAATGTGTTGTTCAACCCTGTTGGAAATCAAAAGTGTTTATGGTCGTTCCACACAGCCGCACTCAGCCGTCATAAAAAAAGAACGGACAGGCAGTATCTTTTAAAAATGTGGATAACAGCTCACAATTTCAGACAGCATCTCCAGGACTACATGTTACACAAATAGCTGTGTTACAACTTATCAAAGAGAGCTAGAGAATAAAGGTTAAACCAGGAGTACTTTCTCACCTCTGCACAGCTGGTCAAGTGAGTACTTGATACCGCTCCCCCGATCCTACATCTGGAAAAGCGTGGGGGCAGGGGGGTTTCCAAAGCTATCTGACCATCTGATAAGCAGTTCGGATGGTGTATGCTGGTCCTTTCAGGCACTGTGGTGCTTTGAGCTAAATGCTAATATCACTATGCTAACATGCTCACAATGACAATGCTAACATGGCAATGTTTAGGAGGTATAATGCTTACCATGATCACCACTAATGTCTAGGTGCTCAGGTAGCCTAAAGGTTGAGGCACAAACCACATATTTGTTAAAAAAAAAAAAATCTACAAAAAACAAAGAAACAAAATATGAAATTTAACAGCAATCCATTCAATAATCATCGAGATATTTCAGTCTGGAGTAAAGCTGCGGACCAACTGACTGACCCCGCCATCTCTAAATATATGTTTAAAAAAATGATGTAACTTTCAGCTCTAATCTTCATGACAGCAGCAAGTCACAGCCAGTCCACACAGAGCCTGCCTCAGAGCTCCAGTGCCAGTGAACTTCCCTCTTTGAGGTCATCAGTCCAAGTAATTCAACTTAACCCCACAGTGGCAGACACTCCAGTCTGGCCCTGAGGCTGTAAGTCCTTCCCTGACCCACTGAATCACAACATGCCCTTTTACTGAAGCGGGGGCCTGGAAGTCATCACTGATACTGGCAACACACAGGGAGCTCCGAGGTCATCAATAATGACTCCATTTACTTAACACCGACCCAAACACCTGCTCATTTATCATGGTTGACACATGTCAGCCTGGCCCATTTCTCACAGAGGAGCCAGCCACTGCAGATCTTGATCAGGTCACCTTTGGCTCTGAGAGGGCTTCAGTGAGTAGATTAATACACAGAAAACATACAGAGTTAAGTGCAAATAGTTACACAGGCATGCTTGTACCATAACTGACTTTGCCAGGAAAGAGTGTGCATGGATGTTAGAAATTCAGAATACTTTGATTGTACGTAGTGGATGAAGTATTACTGATTTTGGCTGCTTTTGACAGGCAGTTTATGCACTGATTATTTTAACTTAATTTAGTTTTATAGGATTCTGTACCATGTGCCATCAGGAGGTGTAAAAGTCTAGTAACAGTCTTAGTAACAGCTGCACACAGCTGCATGTGAGTTTTTCAGTTTTTTGCTAAACCTTCTGGAGAGAAAGTCACTGAACTTACACTCATGTCAAACTGAAGCAGAGCCTGATTAAATGAGTAGAGGAACATCATGAATGCAGATTCTTCTACACAGGACCCAGGGGCTCACTAATGGTTTGATGAGAATGAAAATGATATGAATCACATGCTGTGGTCTTCACCAGGAAGCCAGCTGAACACCTGTGAGAGAGCTCATGGTGGACCCCACCTTACTAATAGTCTTTCCACCTTAGAAACTTAGTGAAACATAATCTATATATGACAATATATGACAACTGACACATTGCTTTTTGCTTTTGTTTCCACTGCTTTGTGGATGATAATGTGTTTCTAATTCTGCTCTTTGCCAGCTTTGGGGATGAGTTCCTGGAACTAAATTTCTGCACTTCTCATACAGTAACAATAAAGGCAGGTTCCAGGTACTTTGAGAGGGATTTCTGGTCTTACTGTTGATCATGACTGATGAAGCAGATGTGTCGTCACATCACAAGAGGGACGACTAGAACAAACACTACAGCAACCATCATTTTACAAAGACAAGAAAAGCTTTAAAAAGGAAGCACAGAGAATGTGTGTTGAACTTCTGCGTCTAGAAAAGGTGGACCTGAAGATTTCTCAGGATCTGGCAGACATGGTGATACAGCACAGCCAAACAGTGCAGGGGAAACAAAGAAAGGAAACAAGGCTATAGAAAAACAGAATGAATCAAACTGCTTATAGTGGAAGCAACTTAAACCAACTTAAATCACATAGTTTGATGATCTGAACACCATTGTGGCCACCCAACAGTTTGTGCTGGTCCCAGCAGTGCCCTGGATTCCTTGCTGGCATAAACTAGTATCTTATGTTTGAGTAACTGTGACAAAAATATCAACAGCAACATGACTTCCAATGTCTAATGTCCCACAATTGCTTAATTAACTCACCAAGTGAAAAACAAACATTTCTATTGTAATAATTCATATTTCAGGTTATGAGAAGTCTTTATTAGGCGTTAAATTCCTGCTGTGCTGTGGTATGACCTTTAAATTAAAGACCTACGGTATATTCTAATTTGTTACATCTTCACACTAATTGATAAAGCAAATAAGTCAATTGGGAACATGAGGACAGTAAGTCAGTTGAACATGTTCTGTAACTTGAGAATTAGTTTAGATAATTAAAGGGTCAAAAATGACAGAAAAGCACAAAGTTTCATGGCAATCACTGGCTGAGATGTTTCAGTCAGAAATGTGAACAAGCTGTGGGCAGACTGACAATGGTATTTTTTTAGCTGTAAGCTGTCTAAAAAAGACTCAGCATATTTATTATCAGTACTGGTTTATTATCTCTTCTTCTAAATTAGAAAATAAATGTGTCTTTTTTTTTTTAAATGTGCGTTTTGTGAAGACCCCTGGTTTATGAGTACAACATATTTTTCTTTACCAGGTCTGAGTTTATGGCAGCTCTTCAGCTGAATCTCTGAGGCCCCTTTTCAGAACAAGTGGTAGCTGCCTTCAGCTGGATGCTTTGAGTTGAACTCAGAGTTGAAGATAGAGCTCCTCCGCAGGGATTTCTTCAGCAAGCAGCAGTAGTTCTTGTCTTCCAGTTGCTATGGCAGACCGCCTGCTTCCTCTGGAGACTCAGCGCTGATGATGTTGGTTCAGCTGACTCTGACATGCAGCACTAGTATGTTTCAGGTAGACAAGATTTTGATATTATTGAGCATTTATGATGTGGGTCTGCAGTGCAGCAGTTTGTTCTCTTATGCCTTTTCCCCCCATATCTGCTTCTACTGAAGACAAAAAGGGAGTGGGCCTGGAACATTTCCCAGCATGCAACAGGTAGACCCTGGACAGGTCACTGGACCACAACACAGTTACACAACAAGGAGGGGAAAAAAGGGATAGCTCACATCCATACCCAGAGGGCTGCATGTTTCTGGTATGTGGAGGAAATTCACATGAACATGGGAAGAACAGGAACTCAGAGAGACCAGATTCAAACCTCACAGGACATGGCTGATGAAGATGAAGACCGAATTCTCATTATGTTTTATGAACTTTCAGTGTGTCTCTGTGGATATGAAATGGGTATTAATTAATGATAAAATTGATGATGCAAAATACAAATCAGCTCTTACCACAGACAACTGAATTGAATTTAGAAAAAAAGGAATCTGTTGTAAACATGAGGCATTGAATCCTATACAGACACGACTCAATGACTGATTTCATGTTTTTCTGGATATAAGGAAGATATACATCGTCATTAGAACCTTTTTATTTTAGAAACTGGAAGAACAGAGTCGTTTTCATTTTATATTCATGGCTTTTATTCTGTAAAATTGAGAGAAAAATCTGCCGTCCTCCTCCTTCTTTTGGACACTACCAAACCTTTTTAATAAATTCCTAATAAGTTTCCTTCAACACTGACGCTGGATATTAAATCAAGTCACTTGTTTCAGTAGGCGTTCACTATGTTGGACGAGTTAACGTTCAAGCAGACACTGCTTTTCCTCATCTGAAGACCAAGTTCTCTCTACATTGTATGAGTGAGGAGTAAATCGAGTTCAGACATGCCCAGACATTGTGGAGATTTGTACAGGCATGTTACTGGGCAGCTCTCTGTGTATCCTCTGTTACACACCACACTTTACACTGACAGTAGTTTGCCCTTTGTCCTTCAGTTTTTCAGACACAACTTCTCTCTCATAGTATCTTTAAATACATGTTGTAATTACTCTTTCACTTAAATGTATCCTTGTTTTCTGTAATGTACCTATTGATGAATGTGACTGGCTGAAATTGCTCTTTTCAAACTGTTAAATGCAAACCTTTAAAAGGTTTCATATATCACTGTCTATTTAATCATATTGCATTGATATGGTATGCATAAATTTTTCATAATCAATTAAGACTGTGGTCAAGATAATTGGTATCCTGGCTCTCACATTTGCAATGTTGTTAGCCAGAGCGCCAACAGTGCTGTTAGTCTTGGTGTCAAAAAAATCCAATTTACCATAAATCCTGTTGCTTCGTGATGCAAACAGGATGTTGCTAGTTGTCTCCTTTCCCTCCTCGGGCCTCGCTCTGCATGTAATCACAGGTAAAGCAGGAACATGTAGACAGTGACAGCACTCTGTAAGAGCCACTGCACATTCAGACACGGTAACTTGACACAAAGTAACTAACACAGTAAGGGTCCAGAACTCTGTCTTTGTTTACAGCACAGTCAAATGAATCTCCATAGAAAACTACACCCAGTCTGAATGAAGGAGCATCTTTTGGAGTTAATGGTGTTGATCCCTTCAGTAGAGTTCCAGGGATTTGCAGAATCTCTGCCAAGAAGCAGTGAAGCTGCTCTGGAGGCTCAAGGTGGAACAACACCTCAATGAAACATGTGTTGGTTCTTCCTATAATCTGAGCACTTCGATTTCAGCAGAACAAACTCATTCACCTGCACGACTGCGACTCTGAGAAGGTGAAAAAAGGATAGATGCATCAGAACCACAGGTCCTGTCTTTTCTCTTTCTTTGAGTTGTGATATGCTAGTAGGTCTGGTCTTATTTCTTATCTATCCAAACAACACTGACTCAAGTGACTTCATCTGAGGACATTCACACAAATCCCTCTGGAGCCACAAAAGGTTTTTCGCTGTTGTGTAAAATGGGCAGGGACAGAGACCACCAGTCTCACTGACTTCTTGCTTGTCTATGGCACAGAAAAGTATTAACGTTATCTGCAGATTAATTTAGAAGAAGATCCAGCGGTAAGTCGTCCATAGTTTGAAGAAAAGCTGGAGCTGCTGCATGCAGACACATTGGGACAGCATACCAAACTGAGAGTAGCTAGAGGGTCTCTTGTTGTTGTCCTGCCTTTGTTTTGTTGCCCTCCTCCTGCTGTCTTTAGCTCCATAGGAGAGCTGTGCAGGGTTTAGAGAGCGCGCCTCTCAGCATCAATAATAGAGAGCTCACAGCACAGAGCACAGAAAGGACTGAGGCAGCGGGACAACTTAATACCATTCAGCTACTAATTAACTAATTGAAAGACGAAAGTCTCTAAATCTGGAAGTACAAATAAGTTATTATGCCTCTTTGTGCCTGTAGAGAAAGTGCTCATCCGTTTTAAAAAGAGGCGTAAAATCAAGTGTACAGTGAGTGTGAAATCTTGTGGCTCAGCCCCATATTTGTCAGTGAGATCAATGTTGTCTTATTACTGACAGCGACCTCAGCCCATAAAGGCCTGAGTTATTGTTGTCTCTTTGACTGTGTTTTTGTGTGGAGGAATTGTAGGTGGCGAGTCAGGCCCATTAAGTCAATCACATGAAGCAGTAAAATGAGATGTAACCCACATTCATAAGGGCCTGGAGCAGAGGAAGACAGGGAGAAGAGGGAAAAGATAGAGAGCCCGGGAGCTTCAGTGGAAAGAAATGGACTCCATTTTTGTAAGTCCTCCTCTCCAGCTGTCAGCCCCGCTCCCTGTCCCATGGGGGGTTGCCACGGTGATAGGAGGCCACATGTCTTGGGGGCGTCGTTTTGGTCAAAGGACCCCATTGTTCTTGTGTTAAGCCGTCTTCACTATGCCCGTCTGCCAGGGACAGGGGACTCGGCTTCACACCCTTCATACACACACACACACACTTTCCCTCCCGCTCACACACAGAAAACACACCCCACACCCACTTGTATAGAGGTGCAGCAGTTTGGCTGCAGACTTCAGATGTTCCCAGTTAAGTTTTAAAATCAGACAAGGGATAAAAGACACAGTCATGACATGAGCACATGATGCTGTAGGAAAAAAAACCCACACAGAAGCCTAAAGAGCTCAGCAGGAGCTCCCAACAAGAAACTCCTTTCACACTAATGAATGTGCATCTGCTAAATGATTTCCTCTTTTTATGATAACAGCTCCTGTGACTTCTTTCATCTCCACATAGTTGACAAAGTTGACAGACGAGTAACTGGTCAAGTGCATCTCCTTAAAGCCACCACCAGATGGCACCGTGGCCCCACTGCGTCAACACAGCACTACATCACTGGACTTGTGATTGTGTCCATTCATTTTCCATGGGAATACTGAAGAGACCTTGGCGCGCACACCAGGAGCCAGAAACCTCTGGTGTCCTTCAGCCAAGTAACTCTGACTTGATGTAAAAGGAGGGAGTCAATTACCCGGTGATGGATAGATTACAGTCGTACATCATTCTGGAAGCCAATTTTCCTGTGTGAACTGAATCTGAAACTCAATTTGTTACTGCTCTCTTCGTTCCTCTCTGACAGATGGATGGGGCCAGTAAAGACGAGCTGATTTGAATCTGTAACTGGTGGAATCTGAGGTTAGAGGTCAATTTACTTCCAGATATTTGGCTGTGTTCAAAATGTAGATCAGAATGGTAATTTATGTAGCGAGTCATCCAGTTATGGCTAAAGGTTCTGGTTAATGTGAAAGGAAAGCTGCTCTACTTGAACTGAAGTGACCACACAGCTGGAACATCACATTTTGTGGAGATAGCGGCTGTTTTATTATCTGGATGAATGCCTTCCAAATGAGTCTTAATCATGTTTAAATGAACACAGTTTGGTATAACGGGGCGTCTTCACATGCAACCAAAGCATTTTATCAGTCCAGCAAGGTACACTTTAACATTTCAGGAAACTCACTGAGAACACCAACTCATATTTAATTTGATGTGATGCATAAGATCATTTCAAATGGACTGGTTATTACTATTAATTATCAACTGAATATTAAAACCATCCATTAAAAGCTCAGATACTGCAATGAAACTGGGGTGTCTTCTTCCTGTATGTCAGCAGTTTGAACCACGGGAGGAAAAAAACAAAAACAAAGAAAATAAAAAACCCAACAAACACTCAAGTAGCCACAAATAAACAGGATTATTCGAGCCTATTAATTTGATTCTGTGTATAAGGCGCATTCTCTCCCTCCATTACTATTCCATTAACCAAACGACCTCCCCCAGCCTTTCGTGACAGACGGTGAATGCTGTACAGCCGTCCACATCTTTCCACAGAGTAGATATTGACTTGGAGATGCTCGATTCAGTGACTTTGGAGAGGGAAACTGAAGATGCACTGTGATTACCAGCTGAGAGGTTGGATATCGATCAAGAGGTGGTCAGCAGACATGACTGGGCTCTCAGTGTATTGACTGGCTTGGTTACCGGTGGGAATCTGGCTACAAATTACTTGTTAGCTCTAATAATTCACACAGAACAAAAGCATCAAGGTTTTAGATAATGTAAAACAATCAGTCCGTTCTTTGGAAAATCCTCCCATTCAATTTCAAGAAAACAGGATGGTTAGGTATGTATGACAGCGTAATGAGCGTACCAGTTATCTCCCTTTAATCTCAGCACATTCACAGAAACAGACAGTGTCCCATGTGATCAATTTAAAGTCTCATGAAGCATTGTCTTGTGTCTCCTCAGAGACCGAAGGTTGCACAGGTAGAGCAGCACTGAGCCGTCGGCCCCGGGTCCTCCTGCGGGCCTCTTTACTGGAGTCAGGGGAGGACCGAGGCACCCAGGCGAGACCTGCACTGTCGTCACTGTGGACCACGTTGCTCTGGTTCCTCAGACTGCGGCGTACAGAGCGCTGCCCTCTAGTGGCAACAGGTTTGAATACATCTTCAAAATTAAAATCGGCCTGCCAGGGGGCCAGATCTAAATTAGCTACATCCTCCTCTTCCTGGCTGTCAGAGCTTGACTTGTTGCTTGCTGCTTGGTCTCCCTGCCCATTCGCCTCCACTTCATGGCTCATTTGGTGCTCCTCTATCTGGTCCCCCTGCTCCTGCAGGTCAGAGCTGTTTACAGAGCTCCTCCAGCCCTGCTTTGCTTTTCTTTGCGGTATCTCTGCTGGCAGGCTCAAAGTGTGGTTTAGTTCGTCACCTGAAGGTGGGCAGGAATTTAGACCGGCGTGACATTCTAATTTCCCGTCTGTGTCTGTGCTCGGTGTATGTGCAGGAGTCTTGGCATTAAGTTCAGTGTCAGCTCCTCCCTGTTCAGGTGCAGTGTGGTTCACTGGGCTTTCCCTTGATGCCTCAAGGTTTTTAGTGGTTTGGTCTTCACAGTGCTCCTCTGTCTTTTCCACGGTCTGGTTCTGTGGCTCCTCACTGAGCAGGTCACAGTCAGCAACACTGACCTTCCTTTTCTTCAGTCCTCTCCCTCTGACCCTCTGCCTTGGCAGCCCCCTGACTTTCCCTGCGGGGCTTTCTTTACTGTACTTGGAAGATGTGTCAGAATCTTCAAAAGGCTTTTCCAAGGCGTGCGTCACGGTGAGCTCACTCATCTCTTGAGTGTCGTTGGCCATCTCAGGATTCAACTGATTCTCTGGATTCGAGGCTGTTGGGAGAAATGGAAGACATGCTCACAACCATAGATGTTGAAGGGTTGTACTGAATGTAGTGGAAAAATGTATATAGGAAAACATACAGAGATAGTTTTTTTTTTCAAAAGCTGCGAAACAAAATCCATTAATTAACTACTGCATTTAAAACTGTAAGACAAAGTTGGTTGTTGCCTGAATGTCCTGTGCAGCTCGTAGACAGACTCTGCTGTGCTGCTGGAGACTGACTGATGAAGGACAGCCTCTCGGTGATGGGACTCAGGGTGGGGTTCTTGGAGGCGTATTCCCGAGAGCCATACAGGGAGCGGTCCACGTCCCTGTTCCACCGACGTGCTGCTGTGGAGGTCATCTGTGGAAACATGATCTGCATCATGAGCAACTGTCTGCTCCTTCTACTGAAAAGGTTTCATTAGCTGGTAAGTTTCCTCTTATGATATGATGTAGAGTGAGTAGTGTTTCTTGTACATCTAATGAGTACCACACTGATTTACAGTGAATGTGATTATACTGAGGTGATTCTTTAAGTCATTTTGATATTGTCTTCCACAAGTGCATAAACATGATGTTATACTTGTTTCTGAGTTGTGCTGGGTCATTGTGTAGGCGCTGTGCCACGGCTGCGTCACCTTTTTGGTTTGTCCTCTAATTATTAAGGTCTAATCTGAATGACACCATTGCTTTAATTAAATGTCATCAGCCCTGCCACCAAACCAAAGCTGTTTATTTAATCTGATGGATAAGAAGCCGTTTAGACAGATGCACAGGCCTGACAGAGCTTGTATGTACAAAAAAAACAAAACAACAAAAAAAAAAACAAAACACAAAAATAAAACTACAAAAGCTGTTAGAAGAGGCACATACTACAGGCTCAGCAAATTGACTGTTGTAATGAGACCCAGTCAAGATAGCTACAGCTATCCAGACTGCAGATTGCCTTCAAATAACTGGTCTGATGCACTGGAGAATGTACTGTCAGCTATGAGCCACCACATATTAATTTTGTTTGAATGGGCTTAAAACTTAAGTCTGGTGATATTCTCCATTTTTTTTTTTTATTGTCAACAAATATCATAAAACACTAAAACCAGCAATGAATGTATTCTACTACCAAGTATTGTGTGTTCATCCAAAGGCTGGTTCACCTGTGTAAACTATTAAAAACACATCAGGGAGCCACACCATTGTACTGGGCGACACATTCCTTCATTATGATGAACCTGGGCAGTGTAATTTAGTTTGATTCGATTCCACATATGCTGTTGTGGAGCTGTAAAGACCCACTAGTGCATCAATCAGAATGATTTAGTGTTTTTTAAAAATTAAACTTAATGTTAGGGGCTTTGTTTTTGTTTTTTGAAGGTTTACATCTTCAGTTTGTATGAATGGCTCGGGCCAGAGAGCCAAACAGAAGGTGGGAAACTTGGACACAGATTTTGGTTTTGGTCTTGAGTATGACACAGATACACACAGATCTCTTCTTTAACTTAGGTAAAGTAAGTTGTAGTCAGATTGTGCAGCCATCAGCTCCATGCCTGGCTCCCAGAAAGACGAGTCTGCAGATCCCTCGGTGAAGTGGTGTAAAGAGAAATCAAACAAGCAGACTCCGCCAACTCACCTTCATCTTCCCAGAGGCCAACTTGGCAGCAGAGCGTGTCGACCTCTTCACAGGTTCGCTCTCCTCTGGTTGCTGGGGGAGCACAGAGTTGGCATGAGGATACATTATATAAAGAGAGTGTCTGCCACACACATAAAATGGATATCCTCAGATTTGATTAAGTTCAGATCCAGTGGAATTAAACAGTAGATTAGATAGGAGCATGTTATGACCCCTAAATTATTAAGAAAGACAATCTCGTCTGGTAAATGAAAATTTCTGCAAGTGAGATCAAGCTGAGAGCAGTTTGTGGTAATAGCAGACCTTTCTCTTTCGACTGCTGGAGCGAGCTGGAGACTCACTGGTAGATTCAATCTCTGGTTCTGGCTGTTAAGAGAGAAATTTAAAAGTTTTTGGTGCATAAAATGAAAATTTCATAGTATGAGGTTCTATAGAGCAAGTAATAATAACTTTGGCAATATTAACAGACTATATAAAGCATGAAGCAGGGTTTTCCTAAAAATATATCCTATATACCTACAATGACCTATTCAAGAAAGTAGTTTAAAAAAAAAAATAAAATAAAATAAAGCTATAATGATGGCAGACCTTTTTCCTTCGGTTGCTAGATCTGACCGGAGCTGGAGCTTCAACTCCTGCCTCAGGTTGCTTCTCCTTCTCTGGTAAGGATGCGGGCTCATCCAGGACATCCTTCTTGGAGGTTGTCCTGGATTTAGTCTCAGACTCTGAGGAAAAATCAACAGTATTACAGCTGGAATTACAACTGTTTGTGACTTGAGCTGTAGGTAAGTGTGGGTTAGCATGGTAACGGTAACCAACAGGCAAATTAATCTATCACATAACTTTGATATGACTGAATCCAAATTAAAAAGTACTGTACTCTCTTCAATTCTTGTTTCTCATTCTGACCTCCCTGATGCCTGTTTCTACACTTGTAGACTGGCTACTGGCTTTGTTTTTTAAACTGACCTCTGTACAAGAAGCCTGATCTGTTTGAGCTACACACAACAAACCTGAATTTAATTTCTGACAAGTCTTATGGACTGACACTCCTGGATTTATTAGGAGACAGGAGAAGGCAGAGAAAAGGGGAATGAAGACATTAAGTTAAGTGACAATGAAATGAAAAAAAAAGTGTGATGGCAGTTCACCTGTCACTATCTGAGAAAGAGACTCCTCGTGGAAAGCAGTGTTCAGATTCAGCGGCTGGGAGTCCCATGTACATTCTGAAATTTGAACATATGGTAAGAGCTGTTATCATGCAAACAGTTTAATTAAATTCTTCAAGAGACAATGAACTGTGACATTGTAATAATCGACCTGTATCACTCGTCACTGCAGAGTCAATCTCCTCCATTGAAGGGAAAACAATCTAGGACCAGAAAAAAAACAACAATGCTGCTCAGTGATGAATTTAACATGTACACTTTAGACAAGACAGTGAGTCACATCCTGCTTCTTCCAAATAATACATGATTATCAACAACACAACTTTTACACATTGTATATTAAGAAAAAAAACTGAGCCATGGCAAACATGGTTAGCGTCAGGACTAATAATAATAATAAAAATATATATATATATCACAATTGACCTTTCCATGCTTCTCCTCACTGTCCTCTCCCTCAGACTGCATTCTGCTGTTGCGAGGCATTGCAAGTGTAGGGGAGGCACCAAACACAGTGGGGCTGCTGAGGTCTGGCTGAGCATGCAGCGTCTGGGATTCAATCCTCTGTGGTGTCTTCAGCACTGAGCGCAGCTGTAAGCCCCCGCCTGGTGTGGCCGCTCGGGCCGGTGTGGCCCCCTTCTGTAATGGGGTGCTGGGCGGCAGGTTCTTATCAAAGAACTCAGGAGAGAGTGGACCTCCAAAACGCACCCTCTTTTTCTTCTTAACTGTGGATGTCCCAGTGGAGTCATCCTCTCCTACCCAGAGAATAAAACCTTAATCGCACAACTAAGACACTTGTTTTTTCTGCCCTTTTTATATATGTATGCACAGGAAGAAAGTAGGGCCTCTTTGCTACAAACTCTTAAGACTGTAAACATGGTTCTTGGTTTACATGGACTGTAAACAGGCTGATAACCACTATAGTTCAGGGAGCCTGCAAGTTTAATCAACAAAGATCTGAGGTTTCCAGATATTTTCACACTAATTTTACAGTTAAATAATAAAAGACACAGGAAACAACAACTAATCTATTAGAAGAGCTCAAGTTATAACACAGATACAGATATCTAACTGTATCTGAGATATTTAAGGTCCTACTATCTACCTGTAAATAATGAAGTAGATTTTGTCACTATAAAAATGGAGATGCAGCATTTTCATACCGCTAGAATTTTTTGCTTCGGTCACGGTCATGTCTTTGGTTTCATTATCAGGACAGGTGAATTTGCTAATGCAGTGCTAGTGAGTGTGAATATTTTCCTTGGTACTAAAACACACATGGTGTTCTCCAGCAAAGGAAACTCAAAAGGCAGTTAATTAATATGAATTTTCTCTCTAAAAATACAACTTGGACACAGTCCTGGTATGAAACCTGGATATGCTACATCAAGGTAAGCTTCAAATGCTGGGCTAAACCAAGATAAAAAGCCAGTTACTCTAACATGGCCACAGAGAGCAGTGTGTGTTTACCTGTGGGCTTCATCTCCAGCAGAGAGGGGATGTAGAAGGGGGAGGCAGGAAGAGCTAGTGAAGCTACTGCAGGATCATCAGGCGGTGGTTGGCTGGGGCTTTGGAGTTCAAAGACACCATCCTGTTGAGAGAGAATACATGAGATCCCCCATTCTGCTGGACTGCAGTTTGAGAAGCTTCACAAAACAGGTTTTAAAGTAAGACTTACTGAAATGTCACTGATAGCAGCATCAAAGTTTTGTACAAAGAATCTGCAATCATACCGGCTGTGAAATGATCCTCATTCCCTATATAGTCCACTAATCTAATGGGTAGAATAAGAAGGTAGAATAAGGTTTGACTTTCTAGAAAATATACCTATTCACTTCTTTGCCAAGAGATAGATGAGAGAATCTATCCCACACTCGTGGCTCATCTTAGACAGGTGCAGTGCAGTCTTTACGTCACCTTGAGGTCCAGGAAATTACTGTGGCAGGCCAAGAAAACGGTCTAGTATCTGACTGCCTGAAAAACCACAAACTGATGTTTTTACAGTTGTTTGTGAATGGATCAACAAACAAGATATAATTAATTAGTCAGAGATATAGTTAATTAGTCAGCTTTAGGGGTGCTGCTAAGCAGATTTATACAACATGGACCGAGCCAGGCTACCTCTGTCCCCCTATTTTGAATAAGTGTATTTCCCATAATGTCAAACTGTTCCTTTAAAAGTGATCTGCTGACAAAAGAAGTGCTGAAAATGTGTCTTATAAACTGAGATAGTGGTATTCTAAAAACACACACAATCAATACTGTGGCCTAGTATAGTTTGTTTTTGTGTTGCCACTTTCTCAGTTCATAAGTTAGTGTCACTGTATCAGAGTCCCAGTTCCCTCAGCAGAAGTGCTCCTGTTTTAAACTGAAACATTTTGTTGTGTAGACCAGGTTTTACTGCACAGCAGTCAGCGCTGACCTCATTGACAAATAAACTGCCTCTCCTCCAGCTGCTTCATAATAAAAGCTAACCAGTGGTTCTCTGGTGGAAAACTTTGCTTGCAAAATGTATCAAGCGCAGGAAATGTTCTCTTAACACAGACATACAGCTCTGATATGGTCGCACAAAAGCAGATCAGAAAACTGAGGGTGTTATGTCTTAGATGAAAGAAAGAACAGGGCTGTAGCAAAGGAAAACCAAAAACACCTCAAACCTCAGAGAGTACTTCAAAGTTCCTAAATCCAGTAACACTTTTAAAAACTGCTCTCTCTTGCTTACATGACCACACATGTTGAGCACTTTCAGGCAAGAAGTTCTCGGTTAAGGGAGGAGACCGTCACAGTTTGGCTCTCAAGCAGGGTAACAATATCGTAGGTCTGCCTTGTTATCACCTACTGTGTGGTCTCTGTTGAGACGCGTTTGATTACTGCTTGGCGCCACATTGTGACAGAAGTTACATGAAATTACATGTTTCATTCAGACAATTGTGCGTTTGGTTAGTTAATGTTACAAATATCACCTCATGTCGCTTTATGTTGGCAGTTTAAACATTTCCGCTTGAATTCTTACAGAGTCTAATCGTGCTGGTTTTAGCTCTGTGTGTGTTTTCATAATTTCTCTGTAATTCACAACTAATTTTTGTGCGTACTGATGTGATGCAGTCAGGATTAAGACCAAACCTGTTGGCTCTCGGTAGGGGAACAGGCTTGGTGCTCAAAGTCAACACGTAGGGGTGGAGAAATAGGCACAGCTTGGGCCTCTTCCACAGTCTCACCGGATGGCAGTGGTCCTTGTGTCAAAACTTGCACAACCGGCTCTTTGTTCTCCTGTGGACATGATAAACAAATTCCCACTGCTTTCATTCTGCTGCACTGCACAATAACAGCAAGAACACCTCTCTCATGAGTAAAGAAAATAATTAATTTACCAAACTGCTGTTTTAGAGTTTTGAAGGATACAGAATATATAAAACCTGATAGTTCCCTTTACAAAATACAAGCGAAAGCTCCAAGTTCAAAAACCAAAGACAAAGAAGAAGATGCAGCAATAAATAAATAAATCTCAATGTGCAACACTTGAATCCAACTTGGTTTTCTGAGAGTGCTTTTTCTTTTTTTGGATGCTTGTGCTCCAAAAGCCCTGTGTCACACTGAGATCTACCATTCACAGTGGAGTTAAAAATAATCAGTGGGTTCAATGGAAGCCACGTACAGAGAAGTAAAATCTTTTAGTTAAATAATTTACAGCAGTCATGTAAGCTCACAGTCAGAGTGAGTGTACCTCCTGCTCCTTCAAACTGAAGTGGAGGACAGGAGCGCTGGCCTCTCTAATCTCCACCTCGCAGCCTTCAAGGGGGCCCAGGCACCTCCTCTTTCTGGGTGCTGGTGTCATCATCGGTGGGTGGTTCTCCTTGCTGTTCCCATCTGAGAGGGGAAATAAAATAGAATAAAATAAAAAAGACCTATCAAAAAGGAACATTAGATAAACATACAAAAACAAATGGGACTTGGGGACACCTCAGTTAAATAAAAAATAAAACATAAAACACTTGAATAACATTTAAAAAAAAAAAAAGATCAAAGGAAGGGAGATAAAGTCTCACTTCAGCAACAAATAGCTCAGAAACTGGCCCATTCAGGAGGCTGACCAAGCTCAAAAGGAATGACTGCTGTAAGATGTTGTCAGAGCCAGGCTTAAACTGTGCTATGCATTAAATCCACTACTTTTGAACAGAGCCTCCAGACATCATAAAGAAATCCTACTGGCACAGATCCTCTTTGAGAGATGAAACTATTAATCCTGTGCAATGAGGCAGCCTCACCACACAGATAATCTCTTGTCTTGATGCATCCTCCAGTGTTGCTGTCCTGCCTTGGCATCGGATCACAGACCTCACTCTCCTCCACATTCATCAGGCTCTGGAAGGAGGCCATCTTCTGCCTCAGTGTGGAGGCGACCCGTGGAAGGAAGGGACTACTTCTGACATGCTGAGAGTTGAGACAGCAAAAACAAACATATCTGCTCAGTGATGCAGCTTGACAGGTCATAGACTTCTGAAATTACAGGAGTGGTATTACTGAGAGGCAGCATATATATCACACACTGCTTCCACAGACAGTCCAGTAATATGATGGTTCGCTAAGCTGTGCATCATCTAACACCTTGAGAATATTCTGTCATTATCAATCACACAAGAGTAAAAGACCACTTTAATGAAATATGACACAAAATATGTCTCTTTAGTACCAGACTAACCACCTGCAGACTTGAGAATCGGTTTTCACAGTGGAAGAAAGTACAAAAAGACAACAGGAACTTCTTAAACCACCTCTGCAGCATAATGCACTCCCCCACTTTCCATTACAGGCTCACTATGTTCCAAATATGCACAGCTTTCATTAGTTTCCTTTGCACAAGCCATTTGTGCTTATGAGCTGATTAATTCCATTGGCTCAAATTTTGTAGTGCCCACCTCCTGACCTTTATTGGCCAGGTACATGCTGTCTTACGCAATGAGAGAGCTAGGACAGCTATCCAATAATTAAATATCAATAAATTTCAGCTAAATTCCTATGCACTTATACAACAGCATTGTGTGTCTTGAGTGATTATAATTTAAAATATAGGCCGCCGTGCTACTGTACTGACACATAACATTAGTGTAAACAAAACTAACAATCAGAAAACAGTTGTCTATCCTTAGTCCAACTAAAAGACAACTAAAGCACATTCTGGTTTGGAACATACCAAGAATAAGGACAGACAGTAGAGAAGTGGATTGTGGTGTAGAAGTGATTTGAAAAGTGTAAATGGCTGTTATTGGGCTTTTTATACCACACAGACCTGTTGTTATTATAGCACACTGTCACTGACACTGTCAACATGAAAACAAATAACTTGTACTAGCAAACTTTCATGCCTACTGGGTGTGAGTCTGATAATTAAATATTGCATCAGGCATCATTTTACATTTACATTCTATGTTAATGTATTCAACATGGCAGAAGAAACAGGGGTTCAAGCATTATTACACTTACACATGGTTTGACCTTTCCCTTCACATTGATCTTGTCAAGGCCTGTTTTGTAATTACAGTGAAGCCAGGGATGGTGGTGTAGTGAAGATTTCTCCACAAAGACACACATTGTTCTAAACTGATCAGAATATGGAAAGTGAAGAGCCTGTTTTTTTTTTTATTTTTGATTATGTAATTTTATGTCAGTCCACTCTACATTGTATTGATTGATAGTGCTGAGGGGTGTTAATTATTTTCTTTGAATTTCATTACATTCATTTTAAATGTGTGTCTACACGTGGGTAAGCATGAGTGAAGCTAAGTAAAGTTCTGTGGGTAAATTAAGGTTATCTCTTCATAAAGTGATATTGTGTATATCGTAGGCTAATTGATCTACACATGAGGCTGATGAAGTGTTTCTGTGAATTCATTCACATGTGGAAACAAATAATATATTCACACGAGAAAATATAATTGTTACACATTTGATCACTTTCCAAGTTCTGATTCATTTAGAGCAGCTTAATAGTTTGATATAGAAATCTGTTAAATTCCATTTTTATCTCATATGATCTTTGCTGAAGTAGAAATGTAAAGTTAATACAGTAGAACAGTCAGTATTACTCAGTGATAAGAATATGTACTGTGGGTTGCCAGACTTGGATTTTCAGCCCCACAGCAATTCCCTGCACATAATATTGTTTTATTTAACAGCATTAGCCTGAAGTCACTGTCATTCAAACAGTGCTGTCACAGTGGGAGATCCATCATTTCTCTTCAGCTCTGTTCATTTAATGCATTAAGCTAACATGGAGGAATACTGCTACTCTCTATATTAACACTTCTTGTGTGTGCTTCGTAGACACTGCTCACAGCAGCTCAGTGTATCTGGACACAATAGTAGTAATCTGTCATAAGCAACTGTGTGTTAGACAAGTTGGACATGATAGTCTGTCTCCCCTCAGGTCGGGATATGGTAATTTTACTGAAAATTATGTTAACACAACACTGCTTTACAGGGGGCTTTGTTTACACAAAGCAAAATACTGTTTTTAAAAATCCTCCGAATGTATTGCACTGCAGACAGTGAGGAAGCCAGTGCACAGTTCACAGTGCATATAAGGGCCTGGAGTGAATACATTGGAGCAAGTTTTGTTGTTGTTCACACACGTCAATATGTATGCATGAAGACTTGTATGTAATTGTGGCTGTGACAGTTCTTGTGTGTGTCTGAAGAACAACAACAGAGAAAATACACCACACGGTGAAGAACAGTATCAGTTTTATATTTCACTTTCAATACTGATCAAACAGAGCTGACCAAAAGGCAACAAACCTAAACACTGCCTCACACTCCGATATGATGCAACAGCGGTGCAAGATTTTCTCAACTGTATCCTGAGAAGCATCTCACCTCTGGAGTTTGGTGGGTTGGTGGAGTCTTCATCTTTTGTTGTGCCATGAAGCGGATGAGGGAGTTCGTCTCTGGGGAGCCCCGGACACCAATACTGGACCGCCGCCTTGCCTTTATTTGTGCAAGACGAGACTTATCTATAGCAAGAGGGAAAAGAATGCGATTTTGGTAACTTGTCTTTTTTTAATGTCAGATTTTATGCATCAGTGGTACAGAAGAGTAAATCTGTTACAGTTTCGGTCACAGTTGTGACTGCAGTCATGCTCACATTTCTTTTTGAATGGTTTAAATCCTAATAATACAGATTACAACAAACCCTACAGTGTTTCTACAGCTTTTGGTCTCTTCCAGTGGTGACTGAGCACAACAGAATCAATACAAAGCAAACACTTCTGTTTGTGGAAGGCTTTGCTGTTTAGCATCAAATAAGTACCAGTCCTCTCACCTTTGCGGTTTGATGATGCTGGTGGGGTGAAACTCTGGACAGAGATGCCAAACTGACAAGGTGTGAGGTGGGAGAAATTCAGGTGGGCTGATGTGCCATTTAAAACATGAAGGGGGTCCTCTTCTGAGGGGGACAACATTTTATCCTTCAGATCTCCCTCCGTGCCAGAAGTGTTCATTTCCATGGTAGCCATCTGCATAGATATTTTGAGTAGATCTTAAAATTCAAGAGCAGCTGAACCACAAGGGCATGTAGAGTGTCAACAGTAGCTATTAGGTGAAACTTAAGATGGATGACACCAGAGGACTATGCCAGTCACCTGTATTTCCATAATATACTGTTCCAATTCAGGCCATCGCAACGAACGATATGAATTCAACGTTTTGTATTAACAAAATTTCATGCTACAACGTTACAAAAAGTAATGTTCCCTTAACTTTAGCCGGATGCTAATATAGCTAGCTGATTACCCCCGTTAACATAAGAAAACAGGCTAATATTAAGCTAACTCAAAACGTCCCGCATGTGCTTTATAATAAATGCGTTTATTGAAAGAATAATGCACTGAATGGGTCGGTAACAGATAAACACCTACAGTACGCGGCTGCCAGGGACGTTGCTATCGCCGGGAAAATAAACTAAAGCTAAGTGTCGTTTAACGCTAGTCTCTTCATACTGGACGTTAGCTAACAGCAGTAACAGTAGTGTAAGATAATGGAGTGTCAACAAGTAAAACACTTACCGTGTAAACTTAAGATAAAGTATAGATGTTTCTGCTGTTAAAGCATATTTTAAAAATCACAACCAGATTATAATGTCATAAAAAGTCATTCATTTGTCATCACATGTTCCTGCAAAATAAATACGATTAAAAAAGGAGCAGAGAAGATTCAAATCACGCTCCACGCCACAGTCGGCGGCAGCATGTGGATCACTCCGCGAATAACTCTGAGACACTCCTAAACACACGGACAACTTCAAAACACACTGTGTACTATGTAATATTGTTTAAAATCTGAATGACAACTATCCGCTTTGTTTTTTTTTAAAAAAAACGTCCGTAATAACCGATAAACTGTATAGTTCGGAGGAACTAACTTCCGTATTTTTGAGCGTTTGAAAGGGGCCGGAACCGTGACCGGAACTCGTTTAATATGAATTGGCCAATAGAAATACAAGAGTAGAGACCGCGTGCCCTCCTGCAGACGGCACAGGATGGATAGATGTTTATTTTCTAATTTAATTTCCTTAACATAAACTGTCCACGTTTCAATTTTTTTTACTATCAACAAAATTATCAGATTATAGAAGAACAAACACAACAAAAAAAAAAAAAATTAACAACTACAAATCTCTCTGCACATCATTACAATTGACAGACTTCACTGATTTCTTGGTACGATTGTGATAAAAATCAGTTCCCCATTAATTTAGACTGATTTAGTCCAGGTGCATGTTGGGAAGAAGTAAAGAAAGAAAATCAATCATTTTGATGTTTTTAGGTAAAATTTTAAACCCTTTTTTCCCCAAGTGATCCAGCTGGACTGGAACTTGCTCTCTGGACTGCAGGGTCCCATCTGCTGCTGGCTGTCTTGAAACCAAACAGCTGGAGCTTGACTGCTACTCTCTCTCTGCCAGTTCATAGCTGACCTGATGCTCAAAGTTAAAACTCCCACAATCTGTCAGGTAGCTATCAGCATTTTCTTGTTAGAGGTTATATCGTGTGACATGCTGCATTGTTATTCAGTTTCATCACACATAATAGAGATGTGGGTTTTGGGCCACAACAACTTTTTGTCCATTCACTTGCTTTTCTTTTTGGTTTTTAATGGTGAAGTTGTGGTGATTGAAAAAGATAAATATGCTTTGATGTTCAGTTGGTTATAAGCCAAACAGCCACCAACATGAAACAAAAATGATTGGCACCTTAAAGAAAAGTAATTAAAAATGTATTCAACCATAAATACTATATTTTCATAAGGTTTAAAGTCATCTGAAATCACTTTCAGCCTGCTCTGTGTGACTGAAAATCAATAAGCCCTAACAGGTGTGTGAATTGTGTTCTACTCTTGAAAAGCTCAGAAAGCCATTCCCACACACACACAATCTAAAACACACACAGAGTTCTTCCTTTTGTGAGGTTTGAGAGTCTGTGGCGCAGCTGAGTACACTGAGATCAGATGCAACTGTGAGCCTCTCTCCACAGCTGGGACTGTGGACCACATGAAGAAGCATGTGGCTTCTTCTGTTGACACCAGGCAAGACTGTGCAAGGCGATGGAAGATTGACTGTTGTTGTTATTGCTGTGTAGCACAGGCTGGGGAAATGAAACAGCTCTAAATGTTCACAGGTGAATTCTGAGCTCTTGTCCAAAACAAGATGTTTACAATTTATTAGAATATACCAATAGACGTTGGTTAATCATATACCGTTCCTAAAAGTTTGGTTTCTGAGTTCTGATTTCTTTCAAGAGCCCTTTCAACTTTCTTTATGTGTATGTTTTCCGTTACGATTCAAGGCCCTCATTTTGTCACAAGAAATATAAGTCAGTACTTCTCATTATTCAAAGGGTAATGATGTATCTGTAACCCTGTCAGATGCGTTCAAGGTCCTCTGCATCAACACCATGTGTCAGGTTCCAAAAATGCTGGTTTGAATTAAATTTTAAATTCAATGCCGTTTAAAAGTATCTAGTGTCATAAAAGTGAATGTTGTTGCAATATGTTTTTTTTTTTTTTATACAAGACATAGGGATGGTGTGGAACTGCCAGTCTTCTTGGTCTTTTTTCTTTTTTTCAGTAGATGCTGTCAGGTTTGTTTTTGTACTACTACCACTCTGACTGGCAGAAGCGGAACATTTCTACCATTTATTTAGAACTTTTTCAATCCATTTCCACATCTCTTGTCACCTGATAACTAGTTTTTCTTCAATGTCATTCTCCGCACTTGCTGATAGTTCCAGCTGATGCAGGTTCATCAGAGATGCAGTTTATTGGTTATTCTGAGTCGCTACTAAATTAAACCTCACCTGAATTTGTAAATCCTACTTGTGTCCTACTTGCATATTCCTTCAGAACACAAATATTTGGATATGCATATTTTTGTCCCAAACAGAAATTCATAAGTAGGAATCACTGACATACAGCATACAAACACTGTCCAATGCTTACCTGTATGTTACTTCCTGAGTATGTGCTAAAGGAACACTTCAGCAATTCAGTAAAGTTTAGGGACTGACAAAGGACAGATTAAACAAAGAAATCAAAATTGAATCAGCAGAGGCAAAAATGTGTTGACTTCTTTTGTGCTATATGAGTGCAGCTCCAAAACCTCTGAATCCTGTGTTTCCTATTTTCCATGTTCTTTTTGTTAGACCCACTATGTCTTGGTAAACACACGCTCTTCTAACTCTGGCCAAGATAGCTCTGATAACTATGACGTCATCAGGATTATCTTCTAAGACTTGACGATGCTCCTCCAGAGCCAAGGAAAACATTATGCAGCTGTGATTAGTAAACTGACCTTTATGTGTAAAATTGGAGGACTTCCTCTTTAACAAACAAACTCACACCTCGAGTATATCTCTATTTTTATTTGTGTATATATACACATATAAAAAATAAGGACATATGTACAATGATAATAAATATCAACATGTTTGTACAAGTGAAATAAGTTACTTAACATATTTTAAAAACAAACATAAAAGATCAATAACAGACAAGCAAAAATGGGGCAAAATAAAATCAGGGTGATAATAGAATCATACAAACAACTGTGTGAGAAAAACAGTAGAACTTAAAGCCTTGGGTGAGAGAAAATATTACAAGCAAACAAATGGGTAGGAACTGAGGAAATGCGCATAACGTGCATTAAACATGCATTTTTTTCAAGCTTGAGACACATTTTACTTTATCTTTTTATTTTTTTGCAACATTATATTAAAATAAAAGCCTAATTAGAAAGGGAAATATATCAAGACATGACCAAGTACCAGTGTAAAGAGCTCTAGTGTGTTTTTTGCTTTCTGCTTCAGGAAAATTAACACTAAAAAGTGGGGACATTTCTGTACTGATCAGCCGCTACGTATTTGGTTTTCCAGGAGCTGACAAATGAAATAGTGGGTAAAGGTTTGGTACATTATTCAGCCTTTGATAAAGTGAGGGCATAAAGAATTGGATCCAGCAGATCACTACTGACATGTAAACAGGAAGCAAACAGAAAGTCCATCAGCATCAAGCCTTTTTTGTGTCTCGCTTGTGGGAAAATTTAGCTGCAGGTAAAATATGCAGAAACGTTGCAGACATCAGCTCAGTGTAGCAAAGTGGACGGACTGCTGAGATTTAAATATCGATCTGGAATCAAATAAAATTAATTTAAGTATCTCAACAAGAACAAAAGCAACTGCAGTCTACTTTGGCTTATTCAAAAGGTGAAGAGGCACAGAAAAAGTAAACATGTTGAAATGCAGCCATGAATTCCTGTACAACCCTTGAACCAAAAAATCTGACATATTTAGTTTTTTTTTTTTTTTTCCAAAGAGAGCATTAGTGTTCCACAATATTAGTTTCTGTAAGTCCAAAAAAACTATCAATCAAAATGATGCACTTGTACAAGGATGATCATATCAAACATGTACAGTCCACTTGCAGAGGATCATGCAACATTAGGATGGAGTGCTGATGGCTGAGTACCTCTTCAATGTTGGGATCATATTTGATATTCTACATCTTTCTCAGCGATCTGTACACAGTGGGGCAAAACAAAGTACTTTTGTCCTCTCCTTCCTTCTTGCTGTGCTCCTCTGGTCCCGACAGACACGTCCCAAAAAACAAAAAGCCAGCCCTGATGGACAAAGCACAGAAAGAGGGCAAAATAATGTAAAGTTAGAAACAGCAAACAGCCAAAAAGCACAATATGACTTCATCACCTTCATATATAGTGTTGGCTGCACTTCAACGTTTTCTTGAAGTTAGATCAGAAACTAGGTTGTATTTTTTAGGACATCATTACATCGCCAAGGAACACTTTGAGCAGATCGACCTGTTTGTGAATTAGAGAATTTCGTCTGGTACTTTATGCAGACACTTCATTATACCGCGCTAAATAATTTTAGGTGAATAGAACATAGTCTAAAAATATCTAAGGGTATGTGAGACTTTTCAGCAACTGTGAAACTAATGATATGTAGTTACAGTACATCTGCCAGATTTCTGAGTAGGAGATTGGTATGAAAGGGTCCAGCGTACTATGCAAATCTTGAAAGTAGAACATTAAACAGATGTTTCAGTCTGACAGAGGTCTTTCTTAGGTCAACTGATTTTGATCATTCACAGACTGAAAGATTTTCTTTTTAATAAAATATTCTACCTGTGAGCTTCAGGCAGTGTGCAGGCCCTTTTTTTTATCTTTGGCCTTGAAAATAGATTTTCTGATGCACTAGGGCCTCAAGACAACGTTTGATGAGATTCTGGACACTGGACAAATGGTGCAGAACGTATGATATAACAAGGTTTAGAGTTTAGAGCCATGCTAGACTGGACCGAAGTACAGGGGTGCTTTGACCTAAATGCTACATTAGCTAATTAGCACTAAAAATGAAGTATAGCTAAGGCTGATGGGTATGTTGTTTTACAGGTATTTGGACATAAAAGAAGGTACTGAACAAATGAAAAGTTTGACCTGGTGGTGGTGCTAGATGAAAAGTCAAAGGATCACCAGTGTTTCTACAAATCATCCTGAGGGGAACCGGAAGTGTCTCAACCAAATTTCATGGCAATCCATCAAATACTTTTTTAGATATTTAAGTCAGGACAAATAAAATCAGATCAAACCGACCAGCCACTGCTGTAGCTATGCTGCTGGCATTGCTAACATCATCCTTTCACCACAAGGAACTACTTTCCCTTCTCAGCTAAGAAATGCAAACAGTAGATGACAGGATACTGCGTTCATCTTAATACATGTGAAATAGTTCCAGAAATAAACCAGGCTACAGTTGCCATATTGTGCTTTTAGGCAACAGGTCATATACTGTCATATACTGTACTTCACATTTTTATTACAAGATCGGTCTTCTAGTTATAGTGCTACTTTCTTCATAACACTCAACAGAAGATATCGGTAGCTGGTGTTACCTTGCAGTAACAGTGATAGTGATCACCCACTGTTGATTTATATTGAAATGGGGACAATGTGCTGGACAGTTTTTTGGTTGGGATGGGCGACTTCCTGGGGTCTGCAACTTGTCTGCCATTTTTACACTTGGTATTTGTTTGGATTAAACAAATAAGATATAATGTGTTATTTTGTGAACCTTTCTTTATGTTAGGAAACAATCAGGCTGCTGTGTTTCTCTGTATTTAGTTGTTATATAAACTAACTGGACCATGGCTTCATATTCAATGGACAGATGCGACAGTGGTATTGATCTTTTCATCTAACTCTCAACAAGAAAGCAAATAAGTGTATTTCCCAAACGTTGAATTATTCCTATTAGTGATAAGTTGAGCAAAGGGACAGCCAGATAAACCAAATAAACAAACTACATAATTCTTAACACTACACTGAGCACCACTAAGACCCAGAAAGCTAAATTGGAAATCGTTAAAGGTTAGGACTTTGCTTAAATCTGTTTACATGAATTTAATTAAGTGAAACAATACCTGTCACTGGTTCATGGCTGTTTCCTGCCTGGAGCCAGTAGTTTTTCAGAGCAGCAGCATTCAGTCAGTCTGTCCATCCATTCTTCCATCAACACTGTGTGTGTGTGTTCTTTTTCTGTTGGTGTGTTTACAGTGCTCTTCCTCTGTATGAGTCCACAGTAGCCCCAGGTCAGTCTCTGGGCATCGGTAAAAGGGAGGGGGTTCATGGGGTTTAAGGGTGCATCACAAACACACTGTAGTCCCCGATGGTTGGCATCCATAGGACTGTGAGTGTGTGTGTGTGTGTGTGGGAGGGGTAGTTTCCTTCTTGGCAGTGCAAGGTACCACCCTCACCGAACACATAAGATATAAAGCACTTATTGAGACATCCACAGCGGTCGCAACAGTGAGAGTTCAACTACATTCTCCATGCCTAATGTCTTCACGTCAACTTCAATTTGGAATTAAGTGTGCAATTATTCTTCCGCTGCTAAGAGCTGAATGCAAATAGCCTCTTCGTTTCTAAGGAGATGAGCAAATGTCCAAAAGAGCCCAACCAAAACACATTTCTGTTATACACTGTGTAGATGTAATGTGGAGTGCACTTGTAGTATATTGGACTTGAACGTGCGTTTGAAGGTCACCGTGCAGGGCTGAACTAGGAATGTAAGCGCTTGCCCTCACATTGTCATTCACAGAGGGGAGCCATTAGTCACTTGACAGCCGTTTGAACACTGCTGTAGTCCATAAGACATAGAAAAAGAACAAGAAAAGAATAACAAGAAATGTCTTAATTCAAACCAACCAGCACAACAAATTAAAGTGGAAGGGATCGAGGACTTTCTCCGTGGGTAAATACAATGTGGGGAAAAAAATACAAATTGGGCAGAGAAAGTCTTGAGAGATTGTCCTTCATTCGAAAACTCCCTTGCGCCTTTCACTTCAATTCACTTCATTTTCCATTTAATTTCCTCTCTCTTTGTCTCTGGCTCTCTCTCCTCTCCTCTCCATCCCATGCAGAGCTCCTGCTATAAGGACATGATTGTCGTCTTGCTTCGAGATTAATTAGTCTTTTTATACCGCTCTGACACTCATGGCTCACAGATACAAAAACGGAAGACGCGCTTCCAGTTTTTAAGTGCAGTAAGCTGAAAAAGTCTCAAAGGAAAAAAAATGGACAGAGAATCAGTTCAATATTTCCAGTCAGTTGCACTTGCTAGTCATCAACTGGTATCAGCACAGGGGCTAAAAGCCTCACCTGATCCACTCAATGTGAAAGAAATGTGCCCTTCAGAAAACATGTGATGCCATTTGTTTGATTTCCATACTTGAGGTGATCTCCTCTGCGTTTGGCCTTTTTAAATACACAATTTACACAAGTGGCGATGTTGCCCAGAACACAATAATTACAGGAGTGCATGTTGGCGAACACGGTGTATGAGTGTGTATATTTAACATGCTGTGTGCTATAAATGTCTACAGTGAGCCAAACAGGCATTGGCAGAGCAAGAGAGAGAGCGCGGGGAATTGACAGCTTGTCACTGAAAGAGAGAGAGCAGGCATCCTCAAAAGGAGGGAGGTAGGTTGGTTGTTTTGTTTTTCCAAATCAGGGAATGGAGACGGAGGAGGACAGGCCTAGACGGACGACTCCTCTGGGTTCGCGTCGGGCAGCACACTTCTCTGCTGCAGAGTGCGTCTCAGCTCTTCCTTGAAGGGGCTGGAGTAGTCGTTCCCGCCCATCCCTAGGCCTCCCAGCCCACCGCCCCCAGCGCCAGCACCACTAGCCCTCTCCTCCCCTGCTGTGCTCAGATTGAGGCGGATGTAGCCATTGCTACCAGAGCCTCGGATGTTGGTAAGACTGAGACGGCTGGGGGAGTGGATGGGCTGGCCGGGAATGGCGCTGGGCGACGCCGTGCTGCTGACGCTACTGGGCCCCAGGGCGTGACCGGGAACGATCTTCAGCGAGCCATCTGAGTAGTAGTAGTTGGCGCCTGTTTCCCAGAAGCGGTCCTCATCACTGGGCATCTTGCTGGGCACAAAGGTGGGTGGCTCCTTGGGCAAAGTGATGGGGTACACCAGGGTACTCTCCAGAGGCTTCATGTCAGCTCCCTTTCCTAGCGCCAGTTTCAGCCTCCTGCGCAGGTACAGAGCTGCTATAAGCAGCAACAGGCACGCTGCTCCGAGGGTGATGACTAGCACCCAGAACAGCCCCATGCTGCTATCTGGAGCCCGGGCCTCCATGAAGACCGGCGCACTGGCTACCACAGCCACCTGGTAGCGTTCGGTCTGAAATTTGACCCCCTGCTCCTCAGAGTAGCAGATATAGCGCCCAGCTTGCATCTGGCCTGCTTCGGGGATGACGAGGGCTTTGAGGGTCCGGTCAAAGCGTGGCCCTCCAGCCTCGGGGTCACCAAGCAGGAGCTCACGGTCATTGAGAACCCAGCAGGGTTGAGCCAGGTTGGAGACTAGCTGGCAAGGCAGCACCATGTCAGACCCCACCACCACTGTTAGATTCTTCAGGCGGGAGTGCTCTGCGTGGTGGAAAGAGAGAGGTGGAGGGAAGAGCAGACGGGAGCAGGGGTTAAGTGTCATCCATAATAACTGCAATTCATTTTCTACAGTAGCCAGCTCTCTTCTGCTTAATTCAATTTATTCAGCTCAATCCAAATATATTCACTGAGTCCTGCTAAAGTCCATTCTCTTTCTTTGCTCCTGCACTGACAGTCAATTCCCACAAGTGGCCAGCACTGAAGTGTGGTCCCCTACTCACCAGGGCTCGGGATGGAGACGGGTTTATCGAACTTGGCTTTTCCCCGGCTGAACCTTTCCAGCATGAGGTCCTGTGACAGGGAGGAGGTGGACCTGGGGAGGAAAGAGCAGAAAGCAGAGCGGAAGATTAATCATGATCTCTCACCGGAAAGAAGGGACATTTCCAGCTGGGTCCTACAGACAACACTGCGCCAGTATTTGTATGTGTGTGTAGAGACAATAACTCAAAATAATCTGAATCTATAGAAAACACTTTAAAACAAGATCGTTCACAAGATTGTTTCAAAGTTTTAGCTTGTCATGTTTTTATGGTTCCATTTGTTTGAGATCTGCAGTGAAACTGGTCTCATCCTGTTGTAATGTGAGCTGCTTATATGTGTCGAATTAAAACCTTAGCATGAGTGTCTATAGAGAGCTTAAAGGGCACATAATATTTAAACACTGTTTCAAAGGCCTGGTAAATATTTGCAATCAGCTTCTTCCTTTAAAATATCGACACCAAGCTTAAAAAAGCTCCTGGTCTGAATGTAGTGTGGTACGGTATGTAGTATGAGCGCATGGGTGCACATAGGTACTCGTCTCACCCGCGGTGGAGGTCGATGCGGACGCAGGCCCGACCCTCACTGTCCCAAGCACAGTAGGGGTCCCGGGCGAGCAGACAGTCTGGCTGAGACTGATAGCGGCTGCAGTTGGCCAAGGGCAGCTGGAGAACTTCTGAACGAGAGCCGATGTACAAGTACTTCTAGAGAGAAACAGAGAGAGAAGAAGTGAGAAGGAAGAAGACAAAGAACAGATCCAGCCGTCCATCAAGAGACAGAAACCAGAGAGAGATGAAAAACAAGAAGAAAGATAAACAGAGAGAGAGACAGAGAGAAGGAGAGAGAGAGAGGGAGAGAGAGGGAGAGAGAGGGAGGGAGAGTGACTGAGTCCAGGGTTGGAGGAGATAATGGGATAATCACTCTCAATTACAATAACATTCACTCCCCCGACCATCTTCCAATCCAATCTGGGCTGCGCTCTTTACGCAAAAGCTGCTATAAAATGTCTGGTCACGGCTAAGCCAGCATTAATGAGATAAGCAGGGGGCTTTTCGGGCTGGGAACACCTCGTCAAAAGAGCACTGATCGGCGGACATGCCATTGTAGAGCCACGGGGGACAAAGACTGGTGTCAACACACAGGCTCGGCTGACAGAGCTGGGAGGTTGAGAAAACAACAGGGGCCATCCCATGGAGGAGACTCAAACAGATCTACGAAGACTTAAATATGTATGAAATAAAATAATTATTCAAAAACTAATTTTCCATTATAAAGACTTAGATACGCAAATTTTCAATACAATAACAAATCTGGTAAATACCTGACAAATCAAATTAAACAGAACAAGGAAAAAAACTGCAAATATTAGCAGGGAAGCCTGTCCAATCCCCAGAAGAAATGAATCACATTTTTAAAAGCCCATTCAAGAGGACATCATCTCCTTCCTTAGTAGTATTGATCTCCCATATCTCAATGAAGAACAAGTAAACAAACTTGATTCTCCATGGACAGAAGATGATTTGGCATATGATCATAATCATATGCCAAACAACAAAGCACCAGGACCTGATGGCTTCCCTGCTGAGTTCCACTGTTTCTACGACTGATCACAGACACGGAACTAGCTTCACGACTTCCTCACAACCTGAATATTGCCGCAATTTCACCCACTCTCACAATCAACCACATTACGCCACATGCATTTTGATATCTTGCATACCAAAAGGCATCGCCCATCTTAAGCATCTTATTCAAAATAATGTACTTCATTTTTCATTTTCTGACTTGGTCATTTAAATGGTGATTTAAATAATAATACTTACTCTTAAAATTACAGAGCTATTCTATATCAAATCAACAAAGACAAAAAAAATTACATAAAATGATAAATAGATTTGATACATCAATATACCTACTCATACTACAACGGAGACAAGATTTATCAATCACCTGCTGACCTTTAGAACTCAAACACATGACTTATCCAGTATAAAATAATGCACAGAGTTCATTACACTGGGCAAAAGATGTTTAAGATGGGACTGGTCCATTTGCAAATCTGATCACATTGCACAGAAAATACTCCAGACACTTATGTCTGTGCTCTCTGGCACTGAACACCTGTTCAACAAATTACTTCATCACGTCCCCCCCTGCTGGGCTGCCCCATCCCACTATCACCATCTCTCTGCTTACTAGGAGATTTCTCACTAATAAATACAAACAACAACATGCATACACACATGCAAACTCACACCCTATGGCCTTTTGATACCTTTATTTACTCTCAAAATTGTATTTATTGCATTACATTTTTGCTTTTTTATTGTTAGTTTTAGCTTCATTAAATACATATTATACTATTTCTTATGTTCTGCTGACATGTGCATCAACTCTTGAATCATCATTACTGATTTTCTCTTATTTCTGCCCATACCAACAACCATTTATTGTTATTTTTTGTTTATTCTGATGTTTTGAACCTTTTGTTGTTTGTTTTTACTGTTTTCTGCTGATTCATTGCCTAGAAATGCAATCCCTCCCTCCATGTCTCTCATTCTCCCTGGCACACACACACACACAAAGACACACACACACACACACACACACACACACACACACACACACACACACACACACACACACACACACA
>JBBMJY010000024.1:21419956-21462719 GCA_037833715.1 Toxotes lorentzi | reverse complement strand
TACAAAAAAGATTTTTCTGCAAATATTTCATGATAATATTTGAGATTGTGTAAAATTTTAAGGGTGTCCTAAAACTTTTTTCCACCACTGTACACATTATAAATTCCAAGTGTATCTGTTATAAAGTAGAAGTATGTATTTTTTCTAATTATTATAATAGATCCGTGCACCTGTTTTAGTAAAGTAAAAAACCTTATTCACGCACTGTATATAGTGCCGGTGAAAGCAGTTTCTAATTTAGGGACAAAAATAAAAATTATTTTTAAATTTACCTTCCTTAGTAAATCAGTGGACGAGTCTTTGTTTGCATCGCAAAACTGAGGATTAAAACTTATATACAGAGCAAACTCCCCCGTTCTCTGCTACACCTGCTACACCTGTCTTGAACAAATAATTCCTAATTGTTATATTGTTTTTAAGCCTTTTTCTATTTACATCACTGCACATCCTCAGTGCCTGCAGGAGCTGTAAAAAAGGAATAAAAAAAATGCAAATGCTCTTATTACAGCAGAGAGACAGACATTGTGCTGCTGCTGCAAAATCAGCAGGATGTCCTGTATTATTCATTGCTTCAGTACACATCATGTGTGAGCATCTGTCTGTAATTTGATTCAAAGAACTTTATTGTTCATCACAGTGCAGACATTAAAGGGCACTTCTCATAAAACAGTGCATGTATTGGACATTTAATTGCACTTATTCCCTCAGACTATTACCAATCTGTCTGTATTTTGCTCAGTTTAAACGTTACTGAGATTATATGGTTGCATAAGTAACTGTAGCATGACCCTAAACCCTTGCTGTGTTGACTAAAAGGTCACTGAAATCATACACAATGTAAATAAAGTCTCTAAAGTCTCACTGACTGACTCTCCCCATGACAGGAAGCACCCCTGATGTCTGCTCATGACCACTGTGCTATATCAAACCTAATCAGTTATCCTAACGAGGCCTTCAATTAAGCAAATGAATGCATTAATTACTAAATAGATCTATGTCAGTGCAATTGTCTCCACATAACACATTGCTAGTGAACTGTTTCTCATATTGATGTTGTGGGCCGCTCTAAAGCCAGGGGCAGCTATTTTATCTATGCAGCCGTTTCTTTGTGATTTATTAATATATTATTAATATTAATATAAACACTGTGTTTTAAAACTTTAAGCAGTTTTAGCGCTTCCTTAGAAAATAGCTTTTATTACATGTGTCAGTAAAAGAAATGCAAGTTAATTCAAATTTGCTCAGTGATTAGATGGATACGTATGGTCTGGAGTTTCAGTGAGGGCAAAATGTGAATGGTAATCAGTCCGCAGGTGAACACCAGAGATTCATAAATAATCTGAGCATTACCAATCTTTCCTGTCCTCTAGAGAAACTGTGTGCCTGAGTGTAAGTGAACAACAACTCTCAGGTTTGGTAGTCTCTGCTCACATGAAAGTACAAATAAAAACAGAGCAAGTTTTTAGTTTTAGTACTTTCATGGTTCTGACCTGAAAATAAAACAACATCCTGTTAACCTTGCTTTGTAAGTGAAATCATGTTATTCACTATGAGACTTCTCAGCTGTACAGGCATATATACAAATATATATGTATTTAAAATTACTCTACATATATAGCTGTAAAACGACTCTACAAGTTGCTTCCTTATCTGGGAATCTCCCGTTGAAGTCTGTAAGCCCAAAACTATTAGCGAGTGCTGTCTCACATTATTAAGTGCTCAGGAACAGCTGGAGGAAACAGAACAGCTGATTTCAAGCCAAGCGTGCGCGGAACTATGATTTTAGAATCAAAACCTATTTTGTGCTTATAAATCTGTCCCCTGTACACTCTTACATAGTAACTTGTGTATTGATTGTTATACTTTTCTCTAGTTTTTGTCATTAATTAAACTTGGGGCAGTGGGAGAAGGTAGAGTGGTTGTCTACTGATTGGAAAGTTCCTGGTTTGACCCCTCTCTCCTACAGAGAACATGTCGAAGTGTCCTTGAGGAAGACAGTGAACCAGAAGAAGCCGGTTTTGCGAGATTCCTACTTGAATCAGCTCAGGTTATGAACCGAAGTGTTACCTTGCAGACTCGGGCCACTCTGGCCACGGTGAGCTCAGTGTCACATTCCAGCTCCAACGCTCGCTCACTGAAGAAGAAGTAGATCTTGTCGTCGTCCCCCTCCTTACTGCCGCTGCTCTCCCTCACCAGGGCTGAACCCACAAAGTCTGGCTCTGCACATACACACAACACACACAGAGGGGTAGTCTCAGAAAATGTATTTACACACGTTAGTAAAGACACGCTGTACATCAGTACTGAATGAACAGAGCCTTAGCTGCTGCATCTGGACTGAATCACACCACACACACACACTTAGACACACAAGCTTGACACCTCCATCTTATTCCCTGCCACCCCTTCTCACCTCTCGGCCTATTTTCTATCATCACTCTCTGCTTCACCTCATCTCTCCTCCAGTCATTTCTCGCTCTCTGTCTCTCCAGTGCTCCCTATTAGCAGTCCGTTTTGTGTTTCTCACTTCCTCTCATGTCCTCCCTCCCGCCTGCCTCAGTTTCTCTCTATATCCAGTCCTCATTAGGTTGTGAGTGATATGTTTTTTATGTGTTTTTTTTTTTTTTTAAGGCAGATACAGACTTTTTTTTGGACTGAGGCAGCTGGGGGCTTTAAATTCAACCATTTTTTATGTAAAAGTATATATATTTTTAATTACAACGATGCACTGTTTCCTCAGATGGACCGTTCTTTTCAGTATAAAAGCCTCTGAAGCAGCATTTTAAACCATCATGGGACACTACAACTCTCCACTGAAATCCAGGCCGGTGCTTTCAGACTGGTCAGAAGCAGCTTACATTAAAGTGAAACTAGCTTCATTGCAGGTCTAATTTTTAATAGAATCTCTGTATCAGCATGAATAAAAAACCTTGGACATCAAACTTTCCCCTCCATTCTCTTCATCTCTCTCTATCTTCTCATTGCCAGTCCAGTCTCGTCTTCTTTAGCATGTTTCGGGCTTTTTTTTTTTTTATTATTTAAATGAAGCACTTTTAAAAGGAAGCTGCTGTTATCAAGCCCAACGTGATTTCTTTTATTTGAATGCATATCTAATTTGTCAGTATCACAGTGTATTGGAGAAAAAAATCCTTAAACCTGAACTGAATTCCGTACAAGCATGGATGAATAGATATTTTTTCCATCAACTTTCATTTTCTTCTGAATATAATTTTCAGTACAAGTTTAGTAGCCAAACCCCTCCCTAGCACACAGCGATGGACATGGTGATAATGGGTTTCTTTGTACTGTAGTTTGTATGATAGTTTGGAGTGTGGTGTCCTCTTTTATGGCCTTTTCAAAACACACACAAACACACACACACACACACACACACACACACACACACACACACACACACACACACACACACAAGTGTGAGGAATGCATTAAACAGTATATTGCCAATGTATCTGCTCTAATGTGAGCTACAACGTTGGCGTGCCCGGCAGTTGTTAGCTAGTACCAACTTGTGCCTAGCTGGTATTTAGCTAGTACCAACCAACTTGTTAATTACGCAGTGGTGGTTGGCTAGAAATGGAAAAGCTGCTGTTGTTTACTGCTATGTGAAATCAAAGACCCATTGTTGTGATCATAAACGTGTTGTGCTAGAACAGAAAGTCTGACAGGAGTAGGACCAGAAACGCGACTTAGCGAACGGTCACGTTTGGAAGAAGAAACATTTACTCGTAATTTGAGGCTTTTTACAAACTGTAGAAAACTAACAATTCAACAATTTTTGTGTTATTTTCTCTATCCTTTCCACCCTTTTCTTCTCTATTGTCTCCCTCTTTCAGTTGGCAGGCCTAACACTGCTCTCTGTGTCTGTCTCATGTCCCTTTTTTCACTTACCATTGAGCCAGGCAGGCAAGTATTCACTCTTCATGCTGTAGTGCTGTTGGCCCAGGTTCCTCAGAATGACTGGTTCTGTACCCAGGAAGTTGTTGAGTGTTGCTGAGTACAGCTCCTTATCTGTTCCAACAAAATACAAGTTTCAGTTTAATACTGTTTTTTCCCCAGATACAATTGTACAGGTTTACAATAAGATAAGGACAGTGGATCAGCAGAGACAGAAAAAAAGAATGGAGAATTGGTTCCTGTAGATTCAGTAAAGCTGTCCACACTGAAGTGAATGGAGCATGCAAAGTTAAATTAGACCCCTGGACTCTCAGTGCAATCGTATGGCTACAAAACAGATGGGAAATGCTGCAGGAGCGGTTTGTGGAGATTTGATGGACATTTTATGCTTCTGTTAGAGCTGTAAAAACATGGGGCGGTTCACTTCAATGTAAAGACTGCTGAGATGGAAAAACAGGGGCTGACTGTGTGTTTGGTGTTGATATGAATGTAAATGGATTTCCAGCAAGGGACTAATCTTTCTTTTTGTGCTGAAATGATCCCCTAATGATCAGATGCTCTAATGTTCAGAAACATCCAAAAACCTTCTTGTATTATAAAAATTTTGTTTATTGTCTTTGGAGTACATAAAAACCTGTATGCATGTAAAGCTATGTATGTGCATTATGTTCACAGTGACATACATATTAACATATACATACTTACCCACTATCAGGCCAGTGTGCCCCTTGGCAGGGTCATATGGACATTTGCCCTTCCCATCTTCAAGGGCTGCAGTGTCCAGGGTGAAATAGTCTGCATTCTGCAAGCACACACATACACAGACACATGCAAACACACAAAATGATGAAAACAGGTGGTTTGTGGTCAGTATATATTATGACCTATATGACACAGCTGCAAGCTCCGTTACGAGGACCGTAGCTTCACCCTTCACCATGTTGTCCTATCACATCAGTATCACATTTGTGTGCGCACACACTAGCATTCACACATTCGGCTAACACAGCGTGAGATACTTTTTTCCATTGCATTTATTTTTGTTTTGTCACACAGTAGTCTTAGCCTCAGGTCAGATGGCAGACATCTGAAGTTGACACCTGTCAGCACTGGCTCGCTATGACTCACCTTCCAGGGAAAGACACACATTCTACACGCACGTGAGCACTTACCACGAGGGTGCATTTGGGCTGGAAGGCGTAAGTGCCGCAGGTGTAGAGGTGTGTGTGGTTGTAGCTCTGCAGGAAGCGGATGTAGTTGAAGCACTCGGTCTGTGGAGGAGAGAAGAGGAATTGTTAGAGTGCTGTTGTCAGATCACCCCAGTGCAGTTCTGCCCTCTGTTAAAGTGAAGCCCGTACAGTAAGACGTCCTCAGAGATTTGGTTTAACTATAATGCCTCAATATGACTTCTTTTAAATCCTCATTGAAACACCCCAGTAACCCTGAAATTAGATAATGCTTGCTGACAATATCCTTTTATTATAAGGATCCTTTTATTATGTGTGAAATCAGTTGGCCAGTCAGTCGACTCAAAGGATCTTTTGGCTGTGCAAACAGAAACATCAGCCATTTTTATTTTTTGGATGCACAAATGGGTAATCTTTATACTGATACTGAGCACTGGCAGACTGCAAGAAGTATATTTTATTCTTATTTGTTTTGGGATTTATGATGTCAGTCAGCTAAAACACTGTTATGCAAGCGTTCAATGTGCTATTGAGGACATCACTCAACAGATAATGCAGTGATACAACCACATTATCTCAGTAACATTTAAGCTAAACAAAAAAGCGACAGATTTCCATTCAAAGGATATGTGAGTAATTAACGGCATAATACATGCACTGTTTTATGGGAAGTGCCCTTTAATGCCTGCACTGGGATGAACAATAAAGCTCTTTGAATGGAATTGGAAACAGATGCTCACACATGATGTGTACTAGAGGAATGAATAATTCAGTGCATCCAGTTGATGTTGCTATTGCAGCAGGAAAACAATATCTGTATCTCGCAGCTGTAATACAATGCAATGTAATGCAATATGGTTCAAAATTCATCCTTACAGATCTTACAATCACTGAGGATAATCAGGACGCGATGTGCCTGGCAGACGGGCCTTTTTAAAACCTACAACTACAACATTACATAAAAGGATTAAATATAATGATGGGCAATGTAAACACCATATGGTTATTCTTGCACATGTAGTAAGCTCCTGTTAGTATTTTTAACTAAACGTACTGTACAACCATCCTGATCACAGCCCATCATACTTGATTTTAAGAACTGCACCAAAAAGAACAGTATAAACAGCCACTTTTTTGAAGGTGAAGTTTGAATATGCTTCAACTCTTAATGACTTTTTGAAAGCTCTGGAGTATTTTTAAAGCTCCAGTTAGACTAATTTCTCGGCATGTATTTTTTACTTCAGTTGGAGTCAATTTTAGTTAAAGTAGTGTTGCTGCTACCACATGGCAGTGAACTATTTCCCCTTCTGTTTAAAACCACATCAAAAGTTACTGTTGTGCAATGAGAGAAGTTTTAGCTCCATTTCAAAAAGCTCTGTGTGATTCTATAAAATATTTAAAGAGGCTTCTTGCAAATGTACATTATGCAGCCTAAGCAGTGAGAGGCTCTTGCTGAGACTGAATATGGAGCCAGGGCTAATTCACTCTCTGTGTATGAGTTAATGCTGAATTACAGTGTTACCTTTCTGTTAAATATCATTATAAAAAATTTGGCAAAAGTGGAAAATCATGATGAGATTTGTTGCATCTTTTTTATCTGATTGAAGACTGCTCTCCGACTGTGGTACCTTTGTAAACCATTAAAAGAAGGAAATGCATATATTAAAGTAACAGCTTCATGCTGAGAGTTAGATGAAAAGATTGTGTTGATACAAGGTGATTATAGTGTTTGTTATATAATATGGTGTGACTAAAGAAATACTCTGTTAAATGTTATTACTGTGTTGTATTCTGTTGAGGATTACTTATCTCTTTACCAGCTATTCAATCCATTTTGGAGTAAGATTTCTTTACACTTTATGTTGCTCAAGACAAAACACTTCCTGAATCAAACCACCTTAAAAGTTGCTGATGCTAACCCTGTCTGGAAGATGCACTTTACAGTGAGCTAATGTAATAACTGGAGGGTTTCCAGTTTGAAACCCCAGACTAACTTAATAAATGTAATTGAGTAGTTGTAATTAATGTTGCTCTAATAAACTACTGTCTTAAAAACTACTGCCATTGTGCCCTTGGGCGAGGCAGTAAACCCCAGCAACTCTATCAGCTAAAATCCCCGTTACCTGGTTGTTCTTCCCCTTGGCAACACACTCTCTCTTCTTATCCTGTGGAGCCGGCCAGTCGATCTGGAGAAAAGACAGAGACAGATGTGAGGTATCCAGGAAAGATGATGTCTGCCTTTGGCACCAGTATATCATGTATCAGTATATCATTTCCATTTGTCGATGCTGACCGGGAAAATAATGCACCGTGTAAATGACATGACCTCATTGCTTCCTAATAGGGTACTCTTCGAGACACATCACTGCAAAAAAATTCATACTTTCCCTGCTGCCAATTTGTTTAACTCGGCCAACAGATTCTGCACTCTTGACCACTTGCTGCTGTAACTATAGCAACAACCACAGACTCATAAAAAGTACATTTCACCAGTATATTTTGGTACTGAAAAATATTACTTTATTACAAATGCAAATAATGACCCAAAATGAGAGCAGGTGCATATTTTTTGATGCATGAAATAGGTACAAAGTAGTTTCTGAAAGACTAGAGCACCAAAGTTGTACTAGTTTCCCTTAAACTAAAGATACGGTTAAGTCAGCCAAATTCAATTCAGTTCAATTCAATTTTATTTATATAGCGCCTTCCACAATCAAAATTGTCTCAAAGCGCTTCACAGAGACCCAGAGCCCAAACAATCCAAGGACTAAAACCACTGCACAGACCCAGGTTCATTCCCTGGCAATGATGCTACTGAGCTGGCCCCATCAAACACAGTTATTGGTAGGTAGGAAACTGTGAGGTCGTTACCGCAGCAAAAACCCCTCATGATTATTCTTTAAAGGATCAAAAATGGAGTGGCCTTGATACACTTGTAGAAAGTACTACTCCAGCTACAGGCTTTTGTCCCATAAAAGCTACAATTCTGCTGAAAAATGTAAGAGAGAAGCAAATAAAAAAGAAAGGTGCACATTCTGTCAATACTGCCTTTTAACGATGACCGTTGCTCTTTAGTATTATTTACAGTAGCTGCTTTTTTAATGACTGTGTGACACATGGTTGAACTTTGCTTTATTGACAGAGGTCTAAAATATAAACTGTGTTTACTGAGGGTTTTCCACACCATTAGAAATAATTACACTGGCCATTACAGGCTGAGAGCTGCAGTAATTTCAGAATTAAACTCTGATTTACTTGACTGGATTTAAACCAACAGCAATCAAACAATGGATTACTGCCACATACCAGTAGTCATAAACTTGAATAATACTTACTTTTATATAGTATAATAATACAGATTTTTAATGGCCTTGAATAGAAGAAAGGATGCACCTGCTTAGTCATGAAAATGAACTTTTGTGTGATCCAACACAAATACATACAGATTAAATCAATATACAAGCATGTAAATGTTTCCAGATACAATACATGTCTTTTTTTTTTTTTAGAAGTTTGAATTCCTATCTAATATAATAATAGTTTTCTGGCGAGTCATAAGAAAATTATTCACCTTACCCCTCCCAACTACTGTCCACTGAATATCCACATTTAATTTTCAGAGTTCCTACAGTATGTTCACTGGAGAAATGATGGAGTTATTATATATTACTTAAGATTTAATAACTGAATAAATCATTAAGATCAGTGGCTGTGAAATATAACCTGTAGGAGTTGTGGTTTTAACTAATGGACTTTTATCTGATCTTTCTTTTGAAGAAAGATCAGATAAACTTAAGCATAGCAACACCAACAGTTTATTGTTACTTCTCATATGTCACCAGTCAGTCTCACCCTATATACTTTACTTTAATATATCAATGAAGGCTGAATTTTCTTCCATACAGATCAGGTACTGTACAAACAACATCAGGCAGTCGTAAGTCAACAAGTAGCAGTAGCCCTCATTGCTAATGACAAACATCCTAAAAAGACACATCCGCCAAAATAAATCTCCTCTACCTCACATTAACACATGGAACTCATAATAAGCAACAGCCCGCAGGCAAATTGTTCAACTCTCTTAACATTAGTGTCTTTATCTTAAAGTCTTTGTGTGACAAATAGATTGCACAAAGTAAATGCGGTTAATAACAGTATATTACGTAGTCAGTGAAAAGGTCTCAGCTGTTGAAAATGAAGTGGAAACATTTATTTTGGGAAGGAACTCTTTGCTATTACATGGCCACTTGGTTTCAACATTTTGAAAGGCACATGTTAATCTCTGAAGTATTATCTCACACTGCGTCAGCGCAAATAATGTAGTCTATGCCAACTGGCCAATAGCAAAGGAACAAAAAAAGACCTCAAACTGAACACTAGTTGTCAAGTAACTCAAAGTGCTTAAAGCAAGTAAAAGGTGGATATGTGAATCAACTTTCATGCCATTTGAAATTGTAGTGTTGGACACGTGATCAGTGAAATATTTTGTACTGAATTGCCACAAGGAATGACTGAACAAAATGAATAAATGATCCACAATCACCATGGGAAAGAACATAACTAAATTATGTAGAAGAAAGCACTTCAGAAACAAATGGGAGCTGTGTGACTCCAAAAAAAAAAAGTCTGAATCCTGAGAAAAACATCCAGGGAAGAAAGACACACATGAAAGTAATGAAGAGAGACAGTGAGAAAGGCAGCAGCAAAGAAAAAAGAAGCAGTTGAAGGAAGGAAGGAGGAGGAGGAAGGGTGAGAGAGTGATGGGCAGATGGTGACAGAGGGGATGGACTATTCTCTTGTCCTTGCTCAGTCATTTTTCTGTGTTGGCTCCTTCCCTCTACATTGCACACTGGGGGCAGACAACAGGTGGTCTTATCATTACTGTAAGTCTCATAACCCTCACTCAAACAGCCTGTTCCTGTGTATGTATGTGTGTGTGTGTGTGTGTGTGTGTGTGTGTGTGTGTGTGCATCTAATAACTGCTCATTACAGTGGTAAATCAGATAACAATCCCCAAACCACTGTAGGCTGCTCACTACGCCTTCATTGAACTACTGTAATTGTATTGATTGCAATATGGACCAATTACTGAAGGAACAAGGCAAAACCAGATTGAGTCTCTGAGGCTTCAGCATCTCTGGGTGTATGTGTGAGTGTACGTGTATCAGGTCAAGTCAAGGTTATTTATATAACGCTTTTAAGAAACAGTTTTGCCCCTGAGTGCTTCACAGAAAAACGAGATCCACAAATTAAAACACGGACAATAAAAAACGTGATTGAATAAGTGCATCATAAAGTATGAGAAACAGGGCCAAAGCCAGTGCAAGTATATGTGTGAGTGCCTGTGTACTCCCACACATTCACACAGTGGATATGTTTGTGCTGATAGAAGTGAAATATTGGAGCCAATTGCTGCACATATTACAATTTTAATATTTGGCAGCTTACTCACACTGTTACTGTTGGAGGCTTTTAGCACCAGAAAACATAAATAACTTCCAAATAAAGTAATAACCTGGCAAAATGTCAGAAAACATCTGAACTGATACCAAAATATATGATACTGTAAAAATCTCTTTCCTGATTAACACGTAATATGCATATCATAAGGAGTGTAAGTTTATTTGTGACAGTCATCAGTCAGTTGGTGACAAAATCAGTCTTTACTGATTTCATGGTTTAAATTCATGTATGGAAAACACCCTCAAGAAAACACATTTCTTGAGGGACAATAAAGACTATACCTATCCAAAGTGTAATGTTAATCATCAGTTCAGTGTACTGCTTATTGCTGTAGCTTTACTGTATAAAATCTTGTAACAGTAGGTCAAGCATTTTAGCTACCAAGCTAACGTTAGCAAAGCTATCTTGGAAGTTCACAGACGTCATGCTTTTTTCATGCTTTTCTTTTTACATTTTCATAAAACTAACCATCATTTATTGATGTATTCTGTCTGTGAGCTTTATTTTCATTTTTAAAAATACTTCAGTGCATCATCTTGTCTTTGAGGCTTTGGGTTTTCTTCCTGCCTGTGCTGTTACAGCAATTTGTGACTTTTGTTGGTAAAGACAGCTTATAAAACACATAAAAACTTGTGGGTCAGACCAAAAGCAAGGCTGTTTTCTGCTTTGGAAATTTTGATATATTGAAGGTAGAGAGCTCTTAGCTAACAGCAGCAATTAATATATTTTATTATATTTTTGACCCTTCAAGGAGGACACTTTATTACATTTTGAGAAGGTATTAAAGTGTTTGACAGTTTGTACATTATTAGCTTCTACAAGGCCTGAAGATTTAATAAAAGAAATTTAGGCCAGACCAATAAAAGACCCAACAACTAGTATGACTCACTCGACTTTATTATGGTACTATTAGATTCTTTGATTATCTGCCAGAATTTCTTTTTGTGTGTGTGTTCTCATATGTCCTTGAGTCAAAAAACGAAAACACACAAAACACAATAGAAAATAAGGTCAGTCAGTAAGTTAATAGGCAACCATGAAGAGTAGCACAGGCAGAAATTATGCTTTTGTTTCCTTTTCTTTTCTGCTTGTCCAAGCTGAACCTTTGTAATATTTAAAGCTTTTATATAACAATTATATCAGAATTAAATTTAGTGTATTTAAATTAAGTATTTGAAATGAGTGTTTATCTCTGGGATGCTCAGTAACCAGGCGGTGTGGGGGAGATTTTGCTTTTTGTTCTTGAGCTGTCCATCATGGAGCACTGTGATATTAAATCTTATGTGTGTTAATTTCTTGCATTTTTACAAAAGCCTTTCAGAGTGCGTGGGCGTGTGCAGCTACAGTCAGGCAGTGTTGTGGATATAATTGTTTTTCTTGAAATCCTTCCTTGTCCATATTGAACTTTTGCAAATTTAATTTACCCTCCACCTCACTGGTGGAAAAATAGAGCCTTTAAAGTGTGTGTGTGTGTGTGTGTGTGTGTGTGTGTGTGTGTGTGTGTGTGTAAGAGCCTTTAAAGTGTGTGTGTGTGTGTGTGTGTGTTACCTGTGGCCGTAGCTGTCTGCTTATGTTGTTGGGGTCCAGGGCGAACAATGCCTCCCGTGCTCCGACATATAAGACCCTCTCATGGTCGGACAGAGTCAGCATGCTGTAGTTGAAGACTCCCTGAATGCTGAACCTCGCCATGCTGTCCAGCGCATCTTATAAAGACACACAGACACATCATCACATTACTGATAACACATAGCTGCAAAATATCTCATCTTTCCTTTCAGCTGATCTGCTGACAGATGACAGAATAAAACCTGAGAAGAACATTTCACACTTAAGTTGTTGAAATGTCTCAGCTTATTCACACCACCAAGCCTCACCCACCTCCTATAGCTTAATGTCATTCATCCTGCCTGTACACAGTACATCTCTCCCACATTTCTTCTCTTCATTAAGTACTGTGCGTTCCTTTCAGACGCTACAGTCACAATCTTGAACACTTGAAACCTGTGGCCAGCTAATCAGCTCATCTTCAGCCATATCAGTTTGCATCTGCAAACATCTCCTAGTTTCCCACCTCGCTGTAATCCTTTAAGATGAAATACCTTTAAAAGAAAGATGAAAGATGTCTCTTGACACCAGACACTTGAGACCATCGTTCTGGTTTTACAGCAACAACATTATCATTTTGGTTATCAGCTAGTTGGTGAATATAACATTTAGCATGTAAACCAAGATGGCGGCGCGGGTGCACGCAGCGGCTCTCTGCTCTTGGCTTTTTATGCTTGTATTAGTGTTTTTGTTCATGTTTTCATTCGCATTTACTTTACTTACTCTACTTTGTGTTTATATTTTCATAAGTGTTCTAGGTATTTGTGTTATTTATTTATATGTGTGCCTTAAAGCCGGGAGTCTCTGCAAAATTTTGTTATGTTCGCATAATGACAATAAAGACTCTTTAATCTTGAATCTTCAGTCTTGTAAAGAGTCATATATTTCCCTCAGGAGTTTATGAGGTTAATAATGGACCTCACAGGAGGAAGTGAATATTGGACCACATTTGCCATAAGAACTTAAAAAGGACAATTAAATAATGTTTTGTTTACAGCTTGTTGTATTTCCTCAGTGTGGCCAATAAAATCAATTAATGAAAGTTTAAAGGACCCGTGTGAAGGATTTTGTGGCATCTAGCGGTGAGCACCCTCACCACTGATTACCCCTCCTCTCCCCCCTACCTTTCCAAGAGTATAGGAGAACCTATGATGGGCTTCAGGCAATGTAAAAATGTGAAAGGCCCTCCCTGGAGCCACTGCTTGGTTTGCCCCTTCTGGGATACTGTAGAAACATGGTGGTGCAACATGACGGGCTCCATGGAAGAGGACCTGCTTCTTGTGTGGATATATAGATCTCACTCTAGCCTAACAAAAACACAAGGTTTCTTAGTTTCAGGTGGTTATACACTAATGAAAACATAATTTTGAATATTATATTCAATTTCTGCCAATAGATCCCCTAAATCCTACACACTGGCCCTTTAAACATGAACATCTTTGCTAGCAAAATGGCTATTAGCTTGTAGTGTTTTCCAGTTCAACAGATGGTGGAACAGCAGCCCCCTCGTTCAGTTTAAGTGGCTACAAGATTAAGTTTGACCCCATTTACACCTCTGCTCCACTACCAGAGAGAAGAACTCCAGTACATTTACAATTACTAACAGTTAATACACTCTAAGAAACAGGAGCCCTCCATTTAAAGACGGAAACTTCAAATTAACAAAGACAATGAGGGTAAGAAAATATCGTCACAACACAAATGTAAAGCAGTTATACTAAAAGCTTGCACGGTTATAACTCATCAGGTCCTAATGAGTTTGCTGAAACTACCCACAGTATCTATCTCCAAGATCTGTTGTAAATTATTCTTGCAGGATGGAACGCTGCACTGAAAGCTTCCCAAGCTCTGTATTTACTTTAAGAACCTGGAGCACAAGCAAGTCTTCAGGCCAAGTCTGATAAGTTCCAGATCTGCATGTCAGAAGTGAGATAAGGTGGTCGTCTATTTAGAAATACTGTGCAAATAAACAAGATGAAATGATGCTCTCTTAGACCAGCCCTTGTTTTGATGAACAGTGCAGTGGTGTGTACCATTAAAGCCACCAGTTATGAATCTAACAACACAGTTAGGCTGCATCTAGAGCTTTTATGACTCGTTTATTTTGATGAATACAGATAACATCACCATATTGTGGAAATGACAGAAAGGCTGTGCAATCTGCAGAGTCACAATGTGTTTTTCTGTGATAGAAAAGAATTATCAAAAGCTTCAATCACCCAGCGCTTTAATGAGAGTTTTAAAAGTGAATTTGCTATTGAGCCAGATGCCAAGATGTTTGCAGCCATACACTTCTTCAATAAAAATTCCATTAAGACTGGTAATTTTCAAATTGAGAAAATCGGCTAATCTTGTTTCAGAAAACAACCTAAATAGTGTTTTGCCTCAATTTAACACAGCTTTTAGTCTAAAGATTGTTAAAAGACTGATAAACTCAGTACTGCAGCATTAAGAAAAGGAGCTGCTTAAGCTAAACAGAACAGTATACACAACAATTCAAGGATTTAGAGTTGGTGCTAGCAGCATTATTGAAAATGGAAAATGGGATCCAAGTGACAACGTGGGCAGAATGCAGAGCATAAGAATGCTTATAAATGCACACTAATAATAGGTGTGATTAGATTGTTCATCATCTAGGGTGCACCTCCACATGCAGATTGCATTTTAATAAAAGGCCTAAATGAGGCCTTTTCTCTGTCTGGGCTATCACTCAGAGTATTAACAGAATATTAGCCTCCTTGTAAACCCACTTATTGATCCTCTGAAATCAAATAGCTGAATCACTGTGATTTATCTCAGGCTTGTCTAATATTTTTGAGCTGCTTCTCATTTTTGCAGCTCGCAGACCGACACAAACAATCTCAAAAAGATTATGAGAAAATCACAAAATGTTCTCTCCATGGCCCCATCTGCTTGTTGGAAAACCAGAGCTGACTTTTTTCATCAAAATTTTAAAAAGATGCACCCACTGCTTTGCTGTTCACTCTCTCTCTCTCTCTCTCTCTCTCTCTCTCTCTCACACACACACACAAACCCAAATACACACTGTTCAAATCCCCTGACTAGCATACAGACAAACTACTGGTGCAGAGCAGAAAAGAAAACAAGACAAAGACAGGAGGAAAGAGAGAAAGGATGGTGTTTAGTTTTCATTAGCCACACTCTTGTTGCTTGTAGTGTCACCTTGTTCCCCCTCTATTCTCTCTCTTTCGCTCTTCTCTCTCACTTTATCTGGGCTGATAGAGTGTGTGCAAAACGCAATCCGACGACAGCCCACGCCGCAGGTAATGTGATCTCATAAACTGAATAGGAATATTTCTTTTTGGTTTTCTGCAGCATGAATATTTTCACTTCTTCCACAGCTTTTCCCAACCGAAAATAGCAGCTGAAATCCGGGGAGGGAACGGCAGGAACTGGTGTGATTTATGGTGTGACTAAATACTCATGTGACGCTGTGGCCTAGTTGGGACTAAATAGACCTATATACCAACCCATCAAATGCACTGATCATTGTTCACCAAAGGTGGCGCCAGAATCATGAAAAGTTCAACTTGAGGGTCCACAAGCACTCAAAGTGCTCAGAGCTGTGGAACATTTGAACATCGACAGTTCCATGATGAAGTCCTGCTGATGATTGAAAGTTCAGAACAAGCAAGTAAGTGGATCTTGAGTGGAAATTGCTTTGTCCACTGCTGTTTCCAAGCTGAACAGATTGTCTCATTGGACAGATCTGGGACAATTTCAAAACGTCCCTCTTCATGTTTATAAGTTTTCTGACTCAGTAATTGACCCATTTTCCCAAGTTTTTTATTTTACACTAAAATTGGAGCACAAAAATATGCTTTTATTTCACATTTAACATTTAGCTGTGCAGCTTCTCATTTTTGATCAAGAACATTGTCACACCAAAAATGCATGTCTCTAAACCTTTAAAGACTTTGACACACCCAGGACTTCAGGAAATGAGGGCAAAAACTGGCATAAAAAATTAAACATATCTATGAAAATGAAATACCAAAGAGTGGCCATTCAACCTAAGGACATTTCTTGGAGGATTTGGTTTCCGTTGCTTTAAATACAAGGTGCTGCACAGGAAGTCATTTTACTTTTCAAAGAGAACCAATCTGGTCAGTGGCCCCCAGGTAATTTGAGTTGAGCCCCCTGACTCAGGACTTTTTTTAATGAGGGTGAAAACTGATATTATGTACAAGTATTTATATATTAAAGTGTAACAAACCTCTGAATCAACATTTTAACCATCTTGGGGCTATGACCTCCCCCCACTGAAACCCAGATGCTAACCAACTTCCATCTGCGTGAATGTGCATTTAACTGTGAACATGCAGCAAATGTTACAGAAGATCTGGACAAGTTAAGGCTGAAAAACCAGAGAGGTGACATGTTGTAAGAGATACAGAAAGATGGAAGGGGAGAGATAGAAGAGAGAAGGGAATTAGTAACCAAAGGAAGGAAGGGGGATAAGTACTGAAGTCAGCTTATTATCTGAAGAGCAGTGGTGTATAAACATTGGAGGGTATGTACGGATGAGCGAGCTAGATGAGAGAGAGAGAGGGAGAGAGAGAGGGAGAGGGGGAGAGAGAGGGAGGCAGCATTCTCAGGGGAGAACTGAGCACATCTGCTGTGTTCCACACAGCCAGGCAAAAAACTCCAGAGCTTACTGAGACACACACACACACACACACACACACACACACACCCACGCAATTCACACTTGTGTCGAGATATGTGGCTAAACACACACAAATCAGTGCAAGTCTGTACACTGAATATACACAATTTATGTGTAAACTTTGCACACGCAGACAAACACACACACGCAGAGTCCTGAATGGTTCTCCAGGGTACCTGCTCAGTGACTCGAACATCTCTCCACCAACAGAGGGAAAGTTTTGGTCCGAGTGGCTTGTTTGAAGTGATCAGCGACTCTGTCATTAAGAGGCGATATGGGCAGACGCACCTACCATCTGCCACCACACTGTGGCAGCCCTGGGGCTACCTGTTGTGTGTGTGTGTGTGTGTGTGTGTGTGTGAGTGCGAGGGTGTAACCTGCTTGAGTGTGGGTTTCTCCATAACAGAAACAAGACTGTCCACACCTGTGGCTCATCAGTGTCTATGTGCAAGTGTGTATGTTTTTAAAAGACACAGCGCCGGTTTAAATTTATGTAAACAGCATTTGTAGGTTTAAGAAAAACCTGAATTTTTAAGATGTTTTTACAGCTGCACGGAGCTGAATTTAAGGAAAAATAAACTGCCAAATAAAAAAACGTCCTTTTGAGCAGAAAAGGAAAAGAACAACAAGGCACCAGCAACACACAAAGGAAACCTATTGTGCAGCTAACCTTGTTCTGAATATGCCTAAGGTAATGAAGCACGCAGTATCCTGTCATTATACTGCATGATAAATCAGCTCTGCATTCACTGTATGTAAGACATTTGAAAACTATTTAAATTTAAACTAGCAAAGAAATTTGCTAGTTAATTAAAGAAATTCCCTTCAGTCTAAGGACCTAGTGTGTGTGAGTCTGTATGTGAGGGTGGTTTGGGCTAAATTACAAGGCCTTTGATGCTTGCAGACAACAGTTTGGGATCAGAGGATGAGGGAGAATATAAACAAAAGAGTGTGAATAAGAATTAGGGCAGAGATGAGGGGAGGTGTAATGAGTCCTACAGATGATGGGAGACATACAAACAAAAGTAGGAAAATAGAAAGGCAGAGGAGAAAGGGAGAATACAAGACTCAGAGGGCTTGACCGAGGTCAGTACCACTGGAAACAGAGATGATCAGAGACTGCACTACAAGACCTGTCACTGGCTCTGCATGTGTGTGTGTGTTTGTGTTTGTCTATAGATGGGTGTCAGGCTGTGATAAAGGAAGATAATACAAAGAGACAAAGTGTGACAGGCATTTGGGTCTGTGTTTGTGTGGGTGGATAATATATCACTGATTACAAAACATGAATTCAAGTACAGAGACGTTGGAGGCTTATTAGGAGAAAACTTGAAGACAAACATGGGGTTATCACCTTTACAGGTCTGATTCTGAAGTAAATACATTCGATGTATCACTTCAGTAACTGGCAAACACTGATTTAGTAAATATGAATATATGACCTTTAAAGAGACACATAGGAACATCTGCACATCTGTAATGCAGCAGATGATTAAAGCGATAACTTAATAAGAAATACATACATCTGAGAGTGACATTTTTACAAATTGCATGTCTTGTGCAGTTGATGTTTGAGTTCTGAATGTCACAGTTTTCACACAGGTCCTGTACACAACTACTGTGAAATGCTACAATAACGAGAAGTCAGACAAAACATTATCAAGAGGAAAATGCAATGTAAAAAGAAAATATTGTCTTAATGAGAAGCATAATGTGAATTTGTTCATTTCTTGCAAGAAAATGTAGCACCTCAGCAGCCAGCTCTGAAGTATTGAATGTTATAGCTTCCTAGAATGCAGCAACCGGGACAAAAGTTCACTTTGATGGATTAACTATCTCAAGCAAGTATCAAGGCTGTGATGAACTGAAACCAAAGGTTGGCTGAAGGGAAATTGAGCTGTGATGTGATTCTTTGGAAAACTGTCAGAAGTAAAGTGAACTATGTACAAATGTGGTAAATGGGCTAAGACATGAAATACTAAACCAAAACAAGAACGGCAATTCACTGTAAAAAGATAGCTCTTTTTGGTAATAATTGTGGCGGTTTGTTTAGTGGGACTCCATGGAGACTGTCCCTGTCAGAGTATGCATCCTCCTTTATTGTAGCCTATCTCAGGGTCATAGTGCAGCTTCATCATCCAGCCCAACCCAAAGCAAATGGAGCCAGACCAAGCCGGACCGAGCTCCCATGCGGAGTGGAAGAGAAGGAGGAGGTGGAAGAGGGGACAAGGGGGAGTGCCTGTTGCTTCATGGCCGACTGAAAAGGTCTTGAACCGGGCCTCGCCTCTGTGATCTGCCTCCATCAGCCTTCCAACAGAGCTCCAGCCTCCCCCTCCCTGCATGCTATAAATACACCCAGCCTCTGCTTATAGCTTCCAACCGCTGAGCCACTCACACACCAAACTATGATTAAAGGCCTATTTTAAGGAGAGCTTTGAAGCAGCGACAAACACCGAATGAGAGGCAGAGACAGACAGAGGAGGGAGAGACATTGTGCAGCACCCACACAAACATGCAGATATACCCGAGCATGAACGCAGAGCTCTGCCAGTCCTTCATCTGAGCAGGTACCCTCTTTGAGGGGAAAAAAAAAAAAATACAACACTGTGCACACAAAGACACACACACACACACTCCCCTCCCAAGTGGATGCACGAGCTTTGTCTGCTGAACAGACGACAAGTTCACAGGAGAGTCAGGTGTAAGACAGAATGAGAGCATGGAGATTGAGAGAGACACAAAAGGGAAAGATATACATGACTTTACTAGCTGGATCTACAAAAATACATTTTGCCAATTGTGGGCTGAATTTAGGTTAATATAGATTAGATGCTATTGTAAATTAAAGATGAATGACCTTCATCGGATTATTCAGACTGCAACACAAGGAATTCATTCACTCAAGGTCCATTAACTTGGTTATGACTGAAACAATATGCTATGCAGAATCAAAGTAAATACACTGATGAATGCATAATTAAAGTACATGTTTCAAGATGAATAACTACTCATATCTGCATGGCTTACATGTGTAAGCCCCTGTTTGTTGGTTATGTAGCGTTTTTATTTCCCATACAGCTTTAGCATTACTGTTTCTGATCAACAGTCATAACAACAGAGAGACTGAATTCAATGATATTGTAAGGAGTGAGATGAAGGGATGTACGAATGGGAGGAGAGGAAGTGGTAAAAACGGATTAACACAAATGAACGAGTGAGTCCACTGGAGGGGGTAGTTTTCAGGGTGGGTGGGGATCAAAGGCGGAGGGGAGGGGGGATGAAACAGCCTCGCTTGGTGGGGGGTCGCCACTGCAGTCCACAACAAGCAGAACAAATCTAGAGCTGGTTGATGCCACAAGTGAGGCTTTTCCATTCCAGCTTCATGGATCGGGATGTACGACTGGTACAGTGATGGGCACCAGCTGGAGAGGGTTAGGCCTTTCTGTAAAATGTTGTGGTGGTGATGACACACAAAGAGAGACAGAGGAGAGCCTGTGGGGCTCTGTGGTGCAGAACAACGCTGCTATAGTTTTGGTATTTGATTCACTGAAAAAATTACATGCCAGAAATTACAATTTGGTGATTCGCAAGAGGGGTAATTCTTTCTCATTTGAAAAGCCATTAAGACTACGAATCACTACACTCAAACCCAGCGCAATAATGACAAAACATCCTCACACTATACATACTTATACGGTAAACTGTCAAAAAGTCACAAAAGAGACAATTTAGGTTCCACACAAACTAGTGAAGAAGGCTACAATCCTTTTCATAACAGACTAATCTGTCAGGCCTGTGTACTCATATTACACAACACGTTTGTCCAAAGAAATTCTCATTTACATGAAATTTGCAGTTTACTGTAAAGTGCAGGAAATCGGCAAATCCTCATCTGTTGGTTCCTCATCTGAAATGCAGGAACCAACAAATGCTCAGCATTTTTGCTTGTTGAATGACTTAAACTGTTACTTGACTTCAGAATTGTTGTTGATTATTTCCCTGATGCTCTGCTGTGTAATTTATGGAATAAATATATAATCATACTGCATCATTAAAAAAAGAAAACACATGAAATTCATGTTTGCCTGGAAACATACTTCACATTTGACAACCAGCCATGCTTGTCTCATGTGATTTTTTAACATTAATTGTAACAAAAAACAACAACGTGTCTGCATGTGAAGTACATGACAAAAACATTTTAAATATTACATTTAAATACAATACAGCATCAATTGTGGTAAACCAGTGCATCATTTCACTCATGGTAGCACTGCCACAAGAAGGTGCTTTGGATAAGTGCAACCTTCAGTAGTAGCATTTTCATTTTAATCCACATGCCCACTTGCCCACACATCAGCTCTCACAAAGTCAGTATGACAACACAAAGCACTCCAGGTCCTGACATCTGGTCCCAGCTGTTAATCTTCACTGACCAATCTGCGCAGGGTCAGGGGATGAGTGACACCCAATGCAGATAAAAAACAGTGATGAATTTCCCTCTTCCATCCCTCCTTCCTTCTCCCCCATCTATCCTCCCAGTCACGCACATCCTCTCTCTGCCTCCTCCTCCTCTGCCTCGCTCTCAACCACTCATTACTGTAATTGGAGGGTTTGGGGAGATAGGGCAGAGAGACAGAGAGAAGGGAAAAAAGGAAAGGTTGAGAGACAGAGCTGGAGAGAGAGAGAGAGAGAGGTTTCTGGAGGTCAGAGGCCCAGCCCTTTTCCACTCTCCCTCTGCCCTGTTCTTTTTTCTCCCACCATCTCTCATTCTCATCTATCTTTTTTTTTTTCTAAATCAAGCTACATAAATTTGCTTTGGCTTTTCTTTAAAGATGCAGGGCTCATTTGCTGCATGAAGGCTGGCTAGATTTTCAAACAAAGTATCAAGTTTCTAAGGGCTGCATTTCTTCTACTCTCTTCACCTCCTTCTTTCTTGTCTTCATCTTTTTTCTTTCTTTCTTTGTTTAACCACAGCTGCTGCGTTTTGTCATAGTTTTGGCTTCCTGGCCTCCGTTGTTGGGCTGGGCTAAGGCGTGTATATGTGGTTGTGTGTGTGTGTATAAATCCAACAGGAGAAACTCTAAAAGAGAAAGCGAGAGTGTGTGTGTGAGTGAGAGAGAGAGAAAAGGGAGTGGGAGAAGACAGTGGTGTTATCAGCTGAAGCATTTTCTGTGGCCAGTGGAAACAGGCCAGGTTAAGGGCTTCAAGCAGCATAATGGATGCTCATTCATTAAGAAAAAGGAGCACTATTTACTCCTGTTTTCTAAAAACTACACTGTAAATACTGAAACTATGTATTTATGACCTGTGGTTAAAGATTTATGTCTCCAGTAGGAACCAATGGACTTAGGGCTGAGTGCTAGGTAGGGTAGGTCACATTGTTAATGTTGATCTTTTCATAAAATCTGATGACAGTAAAATACAGAATAACATTAGCCTTATCCCGAAACATTAAATAAAAATGCATGGTTGTGAAGACCTTTTGTAAAAGAACAATGAATGAGAAACTAGTTCAATATGAAGATAAATATGAAATGTAATCCATATGAAAGTGAAAAGAAATCAAGATGCATGCACCATGTAAGTGATTAGAATGAGAGAATATGAGAGAAAAATGAAAAGCATGTGAATTTACAGCCCTCATTAGCAGCTCTATGAGGGCCATACATAACGGATGTTCATAAAATGTCTCATTAGGAGCCAACAGTGACTTTTTTTCTCCCTCCATAAATGTGACGAGCGGCTGGTGAGGAATAACAACGGCGTAAAATTTCAAATGTCAATATATGACTTTTAAAAAGTAAGAGAAGAAGCAGTGGACAGATTGTGAGAGAAAGAGAGACGCTCAGCGAGAGAGGAGGTTTGTGGTTTTTTCCTTTTTTCTTCTGCTACCTCATGTAAGCCTCATTTAATTGTTGGGCGGGGGTGGTGTTGGTGTTGGTGGGTGGGAAAAGGAAGGGGGGTGGGGGTAAATATTATCTCTTTAGCCATCTCTGCCCTAGCACAACCCACCCAACTCACGCATACACACACATACACACCCCTCCTATACTGCCCCCGGACCTCCAAATCCCTCAGACTGCCAGCCTAAGCAGTACACACACTCACACACACACATATAAACAAAGGGGGATTAGATAGACAGACTCACAGCTGCACACACACACGCACACACACTCACTCTCTACACAAATAGGTATAAACATACACGCCCTCTGTGCCCTCACATTTTCTCTCACTCTTGTGTTTTTTATTGCCTTCTTGTCTCTGTCTTGAAAACTCACACTGCCTGCAAACAGCAGTTCACACACACAGACACATGCTATTATGGATGCTATGTGTGTGTCTGTGCAGGGAGATGCTTCCATGCAAAATGAAACACAGGGTAAGCGGCCTGCAGAGAGAGAGGGACAGAGAGAGAGAGAGAGAGACAGAGAGAGAGAGACAGAGAGAGACAGAGAGAGAGAGAGAGAATGTCAGTGTGTGTTTTCCTTTCTCTGTGTCATTTGTCTGAAACTACTTTCTGTCCTTTTAAGGCAGTTAGTGACTGGCCTCTCTCTCTCTCTCTCCCTCCTAGTCTCGCTATGTCTCTCTTCCTTTCTCTCTTTCTTGCTTTCTTTCCATTATATATCTCCTCTCTCTCTTTTTATTTCACTTCTCCACTTCAATCTATCCCTCCCTGTTTCTGCTGCTTTGTTTTTCCATTTCATCTCTTTCCTATCTCCTCCTCAGCACTGCAGCAAGAATCCATCCATATAAGTCATTTAACCCAGTACTGAGCCTGAAAATCTCATTTTTCTTTAACCAAGTGGAGAAATCTGTCAACGGGTAAGATAATCCTACTTGTTTCCAATGCAAATCAATTTGTGTCAAGAATCGTTCTGCACTCAAGTGCCACACTCAAATCAAGTATGATACAAGTGACGTGATCTGCCTTCTCCTGTGTTTCATGACAAGGCTTGTATTTCTGAGACGCTTCTGAAAAAAACTCAGTAAGGCAGCAGTAGAAGCAAGGGGAGTTATCTTGCCTCTACAGGCAAATTTATTCACCAGTTCTTAAGAAAAATACTGAAACTGAGATCCTTTTTGGTAGCACATTTTTTTGGTTCCTTCCATATAAGACCATGTGTGTGCAGCTGTCCCTGTTTGCCCTGTTTGGTGTGTCTTTACCACAACTGAGCACTGGCCAACGTGCAGCAGAGAACTGGGCTGCTCTGTGCCATCACTGGCTTTGCATTGTCACACTGGAGCATTTCACCAGAAACTATCGACGCTATATCGATTGTTTTTTTTTCCCCCATTCTCTGTCCTCACATCCCATCACGGCACCAGTGATGCCTGTAGCATGGAGGGATGAAGGTGGGCCGGAAAAAAAAGGAAAAGGGGAGGAGTGGGGGATGGGTGGTAGCGGTATGAGAAAGCAGCTTTTGAAATGTCCCCATACACCATCGCCACCACGCGCCAGTCTCCTCGAGAGCGGCTGAAATCGGAGCTCTTTGTGAAAACGCCATGAGAGCATTTTGGGTTCATACAATGAGCCGCAGCGTACAAAGCAAAAACGGGGAGGGGAGGGATAAAAGGCAAAAAGAAAGAGGAGGAAGAGAACGGAAAACAGAGATAGATATGGGATGAAAGGTGGGATAGGTGGTACAGAGAGGTGAGAAAATGTAGCTTTTCCCCCATATTTCTTCCCTCTCTTTTATGGTATTTCCATAATCCCCCAGAGACAGAATGCAGCACTTCCCTTTTGAGGGATTAAAAAAAAAAAAAAGACTATTTCTCAGCTTGCAACAATTGGCATTGTTCAGTGGGGAAAGCCGGGCTTGGCTGCAGAGGAGGGCCGAGATAAAGACTGCAAATACAGTTAAGCGCTAGGATTAGTCTGATGTATTGTTTTACCAAGGGTCAAAGTGGGGCTCTTAACAAAAAACAGAAATCATACACCTCTGAAATAATGGAAACCTTCCCTGATTGTTGTAATGGAATACATTTTTATAACAAGAGACCATCTCGGTATTGATGGGATCACACCAGGTGCAGTGTGTACGGTGAAACGGAACACACAACATGAGAGAGAGCGAGAGATAACAATTCAAACTGCAACAATATGATATCACAAAATGGTCTGCAGTTTTACCTAATGTCTTAGAGTGCACAGGAAAAATTTAACCTGGCATTCAGTGATTAACGACTTAGAACTAATAATGGGCCAAGGGCATACAATGGGGGGACAATGGCCCCTTCCCAACTTTCAACCCCCCTACTTCAGGTGCCCTTGCTTAGAGCACACCCATCTTCAAACTCGGACAGACAACAGGAGAGCCCAAAGTGGAAGAAGCTAGCTTTCTTGGTACAAATATCTTTTCTGAATTAACAGTGTGAATTACAATTTTCACAATTGTAGATAGTTTGCAAGCCCAGCAGACAGAGAGAACAGGTACAGAGAACACAGAGAGAAGCTTGCATAGTGTCCAGTGCAAGACATGTCACAGGCTGGTTAGCGTGTTAGCATTTAGCTCGCTGGCTAGAGAAGTTGGTCAACCAGCTCTACATGTAGTCACTACTTTGCCAAGCACCTAGAAACAACTCTCTGTTAATTATTCAATTATTATATATTTTCTATGATGGCTGGGATTATCTAGTTGCCTTAAAAAGGTGTATGTACATATATACAGTGCTTAACAAATTTATTAGACCACCACCCAATGTAAGGTTTATGTCATAGCTGCCCTAAATTAACAGCACTGGTAATTACCAAAATCATTTTTTATGTTTCTGTAATGGTTAATACAGTATGTAGAAGCTCTTAAACTGAAAGGATATTTTTAATGCTAAAATATAATTACTATTGTTATCCATGAATTTTCAAATTTACTGTCTTACGAAAAAACTGAAAAATACTAAAGCACATTATTATTTCTTGATTAAGATGTAAAATTATAGTGATAAGTTAGATAATAAGTTTTAGTGGTTGGATATCATGCTTGATTTTTTTTTTTTGGGGGGGGGGGTTATTATGTTTGAAAAAGGACTATTTAGTTGTTTCCGTTTTAGTTGTTGAGTTTTTGAAAGATTTCTAAAATATTTATGTTTTCTCGTTTTCATGACAGGTGGTCTAATAAATTAGTTAAGCACTGTATATAGATCTAAATATATATGTTTTTGACACACATTTAGCATGCCACAAGAGACAAATGAACAGTAACACAGTGACACAGGATTAAAGCTTGGAGAATGTATTTTTCATTTTACTGTGACTTCAAGGATCTGATACCTAAAGGGATTTTTTAAGGTCTGGCTTTCACTGGAAAGTTTCTGTGGCCACTGAGGTCGAACTCTTCTATCAGCTAGTATTACTCTGCTCACTCACCCTGGTATCGAACAGTCTTGCGTGGGATTGGGTTCCAGTTGAGACCCAGCGACTTCTCCCATCCAATCAGAATCACCAAGAGCAAGACCTTCGTCCCGCCCATGGCTCCCATGTCCGCTCCTATTCGTTGGAACTGGCGTTGAGTGATGAATTGAGGGATCAATCAGTTGATCAGAGGGATTCAAGCGAGCAGCCGGGCTCCTGGTAGCCTGCCAGACAGAAAGGAAAAACCATCACATCAGCTGGAAGCAGCAATTCACCTCCTTTATTGACTTGGTGGTTTATCAGAGACAATTTTGTCACAACAGTAGTTACAACATGCACATTTTTCAAAGAGCCACACAAAACAGTTCATACTTTCAAGCTGTACTGAAAGATAAATTTCTCACTTTGAAAACATGTACTATAAAATTGACCATGGTCATCAAAATCCACAGTAATGTAAAACAGAAATGAGTTATGCAAATCATTAAAGCCAACAAGGACAGAGCAATAATCAGTGTATGTGCGTCTGCGTGAGCGTCTGCCAACAAAAACAAACCAAACATTTTAATGACTTTTGTCCGTAGAGGTTACGCAGGAAAGTTTCCCCTGTCCCTCCCTCACTGCGAGCGATAATCCAGCTATCGCCACTCAAAAAGCTCAGAAATAGCTTATCGCTGCACTCTTGTCAAGCCAATTCAGCAGCACTATATTAAACTGGGGCTGAGTTATCAAAGTTAATTGGCGCTGGCAACGCATCAAACACCAATGTGTTGGGAAATGAATGTCGAGGCAAGGACAATCCAATAGCACTGTGTTGTAAATGAATTGGTTGATACCTAATGAACATGTCAAGTGTGCAGCCACAAAGCGGCATTACAGTCCAATAACAGCACAGGATGATTGACTTGTTACTGCGTTGCAGGTGAGACTGATGCACAAGCAGAGAAGAGGAATTTCACCTTAAAACAGTGCTGACACACACTCGTAAGTTTGGTTTTGTATGCTTGTGAGGTCCTGCCAGCACCTAAACCCTTACGTTAGGTCATATCATCATTTTGTATGAACTCAGTGACATCCATAAAAGTGTTTAGCACACTCACATTCAAGATGAAACACATTACTTATTATCAAATAACTGTGAAATCAGCCATGGGCAGCCTTAAATTTCATCAGGAGTTGAATTAGTGTTTGAGTGCAAAAATAACTTTTTAAATTATATTGGAAAGCTGTCATCAGTGGATTTCAGTCTTCAGCCACCTGTGCTGACAAACCTCCATGCTCAGAGATGCCAAGTGGGAGATAACAGAGCTAAGAAAGAAATTAAATGTTCTGCTTGTTCTTCTACAAAACATTACAGATAGTCATATTGATCAAGAAATCTCAACAGATTTATTGGCTAAAGTTTTCACTCAAAACTTGTGACTTCCAACTGTGCAGATGATTTTATTTGCCGAAGTTTTTAGATACAGAATGTGTCTATGAGATTTCTGCTGCCATTTGAAAACAGTGGAGGTGAATGTAATTTCATTTGTGTTGCTCACAGCAATAAAATTCAACCGCAACATCCAGAAACTCTCTGTTACTAAAGGCCTCATTATACTTCAAGCAAACTAGGCTGTATAACATGTCCTTTGACAGATTATAGCGTTTGTACTGGTTTTACGCGACCATACGCTGAGGCTGGACAAAAACCCTACTATCACAACCTGCTCCAGGCTGCATCCATGATCTCAGTGCAATTAGTACAAATACAGAGCCTGTTTTCAGACAGTCTCTTATCGAAGGCATGCATGGTGTTCCACTGGATTTAACATATGTAAAGAAGCTGTGTGAAGAATTAAAAAAGATGACTTGAGAGAGAAGTTCAAACGCTGCCTTACTTTCACATCTCCACACACTAAACTACTTGCCAATCGCTGCAAAAAACTGAGTAGCATTGCAGGATTGTCTGTCTTCAGAAAAATTGTCAGAAGCAGCCCTGCTTGGTTACGTCAAAGAGAGAGAAAAGGAGATTTATATGCACTGTACACTGTTACATCATCTGATGATAAGCACTTTGTTTGAAGTCATGAGGATAACTGACAAAACATTCAGTCCACTGCTTTCATTGAGTATTTTTTTCAGTAGAAAAAGTAGTTCCTTTGACAGCTCTTCATAGCGTGGTCTGTGGAACACTGGGTGGAAAGAGAGCGGACACTGTTTAAATGTCACTGTTAAATGCTGTGGGCACCACAAGCAAAATTTCCGTTCATTTCTATTGTATTCAAATGGCAGAAGAAATCTCAGAGATGGATATTTGAAAATCTCAGCACATAAAACCAAAACTATCTGCATGGCTTGGCACCACTGGGAGTAAGTGGATTTTTTTTGTAATTTAGTGAACTGACCCTTTCACTTCAGCTTAAAGGTAACCTATAGTGCAACTCCAACCCACCAAGTGTAACCTTAATACTAAACCAGTTACTGAACTTTACCAGTGCAGATATGAGGAATGATAAATCTTTCTTAAGTATTAAGACACTTCATGTCCCCTCTCCACCTACCACTGCTGCTTATCAGCGAGTGAAATGATGCCTTTGATGAAGTGTGTTCATTGGACAAGGGAACCTATTGACTTTTAAACAGGCACAAAATGTCCAACTGTGTTTACTTTAACGTCACCAAAAATAACCCAACCTCTGTATATGTAGCAAGTTTTATGTCTCCTACTCCCTCGCCCACACCTAATCCCACATGTGAATATTAAGTTCCAGTGCTGGCAAACAAATATTTATTCTATTTGGCTAACTGGCAGGGGAGGTAATTGAGATTTGGAGATGTGTGTTTGTGTTTGTGTGTGTGTGTGTGTGTGTGTGTGTGTATGTGTGTGTGTGTGCATGCATGCGTGCGCAGCATTTTTGTGCCCATGTCCAACCAATGTGACTGTTATTGATTACACTTTTGAGAGGAAAATAAGAAGAAGCTAAAAGAGAACCCACACACGCACACACACAATTCTCCCCCTCCACTCCCAGATCAGATCATGGCGATGTGCTGTTTAAAGGAGCGTGCTTAAACGCTGGGTTTGGGTGAAAGCTCTCCAAGCCTCGCAGTGCCGACTACCAGCTTTATAGGATCAATGCTGAAGGCCTTGCTGGCCAACGCTTGAGTGAGCCGAGAAGAGATTGAGATGAAGGGAGGGGGGGGAGCGAGGGATGAAAGGCTGAAAGGATGAGAAAAAGTGGGGGAGAGTTATGGAAAAAGAAAAAAATACGTCTGGAGATGTCGCAGGAGGCTTGCAATTTTTCTTTCTTTTTTCTCCTTCAACATCCACTCTTCCTTCTCTGTGCTGTGAAGTAACAAAGTGAAGTGGGCATCCTGAAGGCCGGATTAAGTGAAGAGGTAGCGTGTAAACACTATAGGTGAAGATGGAGTGGAAGTGGACGGAGGGAAAGATGGAGATTCAAGGCATCTGCTTGTTTGAAGAAAAGCTTAAAAATCCTAAGTTTTTACCTTGCTCTCATGACAACACAAACGTTTATCATAAATAATATTGGCAGAGAAAATAAATTCAGGAAACAATGGTGTGTAAAGCCACAGTGAAATATCATCAATAGAGGTAAAGCCACTTCAACAACTGGGCCAACGCATAAGGAGGGACACTCAGCAGACCTCAGCAGCAATGACACAATGCAAAAAAGTACTTAAGGAAAAGTACTACATTCAAATATGTACTTTAGTAGAAGTATAGAGGTATTGTAAATGAAATGTACTTCTCAGTACAATGTCAGTAGAATGTTTTTATGTGTATTTTCAATTTGCACATAAAAAAACCCTCTAAAAGAAAATCATATTGAAATATTGCAAAAAATTGTTTACCTTTGACTGAGGTGGAAATTTTGGTGTATTGATAAAAGTAAAATGCGACAGAGTGCAGAGGAAACAGACTTAGTGAATAAAACATGATGTACATGAAGCATGTGACTTCAACATCCACAGAAGCTTCTGCTCGAGCAAAGACATGAAAAATAGCAGCAAACTAAAACATCAGATCTATGCAAAGCGATGAGAGGATTGTAACCTGGAAAAACAAATTAAGCTGCATATTCTTTTGCTGATTTTCTGAAAATTTGTACTACATTCAGATGGAGACCTAGCTAGTGTTATCACTAAAACCAACATATACACAGCATCTTAATGTTGAAGTATTAACATCTGGTTGGTGTTATCTATAAGAATGCATCATATTTTCGATATCGATATCATGTTTTCGATGTAAAATCTTAATCTGCAATGTTACCTGTAACGTGTCAAATAAATATACAATATTCACCTAATAGAAGTGTAAATTAAAATAGAAGCAGTCAAGTTAACTGCAATAATAAATACATGTAGTACTACATTCCACTAATGTCTATAATATAACATTGTAATAACAGCTTGCACAGCCAATAGTGGTCTGTCAGCTGTAAACATGCTAGCAGACTACCATGCTAGCAGCAGCTCTAGCAGCTGTCCAAACTATTTAAAAACCAGCAAAGGAATATTCTTCAGTTCAGTCAGTCTGATTCATTTAGCTGCTTTAGTAGCATATAGCAGAGGGATTACATGCCAACATGGAAAACTGAGCCATTTGCTGCAGAGCAATAAAAATCAACTAGGAACAGATTAGCTAGCTGCAGTATTGTTTTCCATTCAGTACTGCTTTTCTTAACTTGACACCACTCTGCTGTTAAAATTGCACACTGAATCTTCAAGCTGCATCTGCAGGGAACTTTATGATTGCCGGGGGAGATGGCTGAAGTCAGTCTATGATGTGTTTTTCTTTTCTTTTCTTTTTTTTTTCTATCAAACGGACTCTTATGATCCCTCGCTGGGTCGTAACAAACGTGGTTCAGCCGCGCTCTCCCCTGACGACCAAATTAACTTGCTTGCTCTGTCTCTCACCACGGCCTCTTTAAGGTCCTGTGGTGTCACATAACTCTGCAGGCGGTATCAAATCATCTTTTAGCTGCTGGTGTTGTTGTTGAGCCTGGTTTAGCTAATGAGCTGAGACACGGCAGCCTAATAATATCAGTCAGCACTCCACAATGGAGAGCTCATTAAAACATACAGGGAAATAGGCCACATGTTCTGATTAGGTTGCAGAGCGGTGTGTGTTTTGGCTGCGCCTGTCGATTTGTGTCATTCCACGTGCATGTGTGTATTTTTAACTTGCATGTGTTCAGAGTGTGTGTTTTTTGTCAGAGTTTATCGGAGGTAAGGCGAGGCCCTGTAGGGAGAAGCAAAGCAAGGTCGTTTCTTCGAAGAGAGCGGATGTTGGAGGGAAAAAAGGAAGAAATGAAGAACATGTTTAACCCCCATCTGTCTGTCCTCTTTTCTTCACCGCGGCATCTTTCTGTTTTACCCTGTCCTCTCCCTGCCCTTCATTTTCCCCACATCTCCTTTCCTGTCAGCCTTTTCCGTCCCATCCTCCCATATTATTACGTGCACACACACACACACACACACACACACACACACACACACACACACACACACACACACACACTGTGACCTATGGTGCTGTCCCAGCTGATTGCTAGTTCTTGCAGACATTGTTTGACTTTTAACCCCGACCTCTGACCCTTTTGCTGAGTAAAGAGAGCAAGAGTGCATCACCCACTACCCTCCACCCTGACAATCACACTGGGACAGACTTAATGTCCATTAACCCGTAACTTTCCCCCCAATACACATACACACACACACACGGACGGATGGACTACAGGACAGGCCCCACCCTTTACCTCCCCTCTCGCCTCCCTGCAAAACAAACACAGCAGCTACCGTCAGCTTTCTTCCTTCCTTCCTTCCTTCCCTCCTTCCTGCCTGCAACCCTGTACCCTCCCTTATCCCTCCACCTTTTATTGCTCCAGCAGCATTTAAAAACACACACACAAACTCTCACACACAAAAGCTGTTTCACCTAAATAGAACATGCAGGATCAAACGATTTCACACCTCATGGATGGAGGGATGAGAGCGGTTCCAGGACTTGTATAACGTCTTTCCGTCCCTTTGAAACCACCATAGTGAAAAGCTGGAGCAGTTCTGGTGTATTAATGGTTGGACATGTTGGGGTTTCTGAAGCTGCTGATAGCTGATTTTCAACACTGGATCTTTGTAGAAATTCAAAAAAGGTGTCTCTTGACAGAATAATAGTCAGAGTATAAAAGTCTCGCAGCATGAAGAACATCATGGGACACAGAACTGTGTGGAAACCAAGACTAATGATGCTTCAGAATTGATCTGGATGTAAAAATTACTGTAAAATTGATGTAATGATGTAAAATTACTTACATCCTGTACACTTGTTAGCATGTACCTCAAAGCATTGCCATACCTAAGTAGGTTACAGCTTCACACAGCTGCTAACATGGACGCACACTCTGTTTTGATGATGACAATGTTTTGATTGATGAGAAACAGTGCAAAAACAGGTCAGTATCTTGAAACAGCTGTGTAAGGCAGCCCCACTGCATAAAATTATGTCAGTGTTTGTTTTTATTGGAAACATGTTCAAATGACGTCACTACATAGACCGATTTTTAAAAAAGGACTTTTAGGACTGAGCAATCATATGTAATTATTATAATTACTTACTAATGTGATGTTATTCTCATGTTACCTGTGATCTGAGAGGAATCACCATCATACAGGATGTTGTTCCTTAAAGAGTCACAGTTTCATTGGTGGCACAGTTCAGCTTTTTGAACTGAAGGACCTCTTAAAGAAAAACTGTTCAAAACATGGATTCATTGTCAAATGACAATCTGTGACCCAAGTTCACCTAGTTTCATTTTTGTGATTCAAATGTATTCTGAAGGGTTCAAAATGTTATCAGAGAGCCTGTGAACCCACCAGAGAGCCTTGGGAGAAGATGTATCATATGATAATTTCATCAATTTAGATGAATTTTAACAGCTGAAATGTTTTGATCAGAGACCAGCCTTCAAAAACACGGAGGTCACTCAAAAGCAGTTCTGGTGATTTGAATCCGAGGTCACATGCTGTAAGTCGCTTTCAAGGTTCTGTATTCAAGTCCAGAGCAAAACAAAATATAATCATATTACAGCACTCCTTGCAAAAATGATGGCTTGTGAGACGTGAAGTGAGGGAAGTCAACACAGATTTCAGCATATTTTTGATATTTCTTCTCACTTAGTCAAACAGTTCTGCAGAGCCATGCATGCAACAGGGCTGGAAAAGAAAAACAACAAAGCTCTGCTTTTTAATATGTAGATGAAGGCAGCAGAGCTGATTCGCTGCTTTTATTCAGAGTGTGGAGCTAATTGAGCTGACATGGACACTCCATTGACAGCGAAACACGCACACACCCTCCCACACTGTGCACACTCAGCGTCTGAGAGTCTTGATACAAAGACACAGGTGGACAATTAAAGCAGGTAGAGTGTGTTTTTGTGTATGATAGTCTGCATGGTTTGAATGCTTGTTTTAAAGCAATATCAAGCCTGAGTGAGTCTGCATAACTAGCATGTCTGTGAATACAGATGTTACAAACAGGTGTGTTAAGTCTTTATGCTGACCACCTCACATTAAAGAGCTGTGTGTGTGTGTGTGGGCGATTTGCTGGCAGATTGTGCAATGTGTTTGTGTTGAGCTGGCACAGATGAAAAGACTGATAATCAAAGAGTGGTTTGATCAGCTGCATGCAGCGACTGTACATGTGTGTGTGTGTATGAATGTAAAAGATGAATGCGATGACTGTGTGATCGCACTCGCTGTGGTACACTTCTGAAACATCCAACGCCACATTAAAATTCTCTAAAATGCGTTTGAAATCCCACTTTAAAGCTGCTATCATCAATATGTGAGCCACCCATCAATTTTCCTGCACCTGAGCACATGATTTTCTATATTTGCATACAATTAATGATTTGCTAACCAGCAGCAGGGCATCAAGCAATTCAAATTCATCAAATTAATGTCATTGACTTTCCTTTCACATGGTGATTGGAATTCACTTCCCATCCTAATTACCTCAAACTGAAGTGGAACTGAGCACAGCACATTTGACTTACTGCAAATTGATGGAAATGTCAAAAAAAGAAAAGAAAAAAAAAAAAAAAGAAGACCCATGAGAGCTTGCAGTTAACATCTTAGCCTCCCCCACTGTGGCCTCCCCCCATCACCCTGCTCTTTCATGTCTCTCCCCTGAGAGATTCTGCAGGCCTTCAAATCCCCATCTTCTCTCCTTTCATCCCTACTGTAGCTCTTGCTCACTCCCCCCCGCCGCCTTGTCCATGTCATGGTCGGCCGGTCAGGCGTGGTCGGCTTATAATTCTTTGATCGGTGCTCTGATCTCTTCCATCAGTGCCAGGAGCTCCAGCTGATTACAGATGAAATGGATCTGATTTGGACTCTGACTGTGGGCCAAACACCTGCTCAGACCTGAGGAAGTGATAGAAGAGGAGTTGTGGGTGAGATGAAACCGGAGAGACTGACGTCCAGTTAATTAGACAGCGAGACCATCTGTGCTTTGGGTTTGTTGCAGTGGATGCACGCCTGATGGAAGCGGATCATACTCAGATATTTAGGGAATGGATATGGAATGGGGAAATTTCACAGCTATTCTGAGAAAGAAAGCTTTAACAATACCAGAGCGCTGATTTGACTAATCTGAATATTTTTAATGGAGCCACTGGGAACAGCTGTTTGGCCCTAAAGTTGTTTTTATTACGGGGTATTTCAAGGATGAAATGATGACCCAAGAAAGTTGCTAAAGCTTCTGATCAGATGTTAAAACTGCACCAAGAAATATTTTATATTAACAATGGGTCAGATGACTGCATTTAATTTGAAAGGGGTCCCACAGGTTACCATACACCAACTCCACTGTAGTGATTTGTATGTTGCATTTAAGCATCTTTCAATTCATTATTTTGGTCTGAAAGCTCACAATAACAATGTTTTGGTTCGTTCTCTCCATTCTTTGCAAGCTTGTTGCCAGCCACAGGCAGCAGCCTTTCAGCTAAAAAATATTACCAACCCAGCAATAAAGAAAAGACAGACAAAATTAGTTTCCTGCTGTTGAACACTGGAGCAGTTAGCGGCTAGCAGCAATTTCCCTCAGGAATTGCAGGAGAATTATTATTGGACTTACATTCATCAGGTGAAGACAAACGCCATTCCAAATTAATGCCAGTGTTGTTGCAACTGTTTGTCAACACATTAGAAATATTCAGTATCTGAATCTAGTTTGAGTGGAGATTTCCACTCAAACTCTAGACTGAGTTTGAGTGGAGATTTTTTTTCTGTCCATAAATGGCCTTAACCATTGGTTCTCAGCCCCGTGCCCTAGACATCCATGGTTTTAATTCCAGCCAATCACTACAGCGACTATTTTAATCAGTGCATCAATCTCTCTGGTAAAATCAGAAATCGGTCACATGAGCAGACTTCATCAGGAGCCACTTGTAGAACTCTTGTTTCAGAAAGTTTCCACTCTGATAAAATACTCAGTGAAATACTTGATATCAGGGCTCGATGACAATTTAAAATCTATATCATGTACAGTATTATTTCATTTATTTCAAGTGTTAACATAAACACAAAAATCTCTATTCAGTTTGACTATCAAACTAACTTCTTATGTGTTTGTCAGGATTAATCACATGAACAACTAAAGATTACAGACTTCTGAACTGGACTTTGGGCTTACTGGCTGGTTGAACATCTGCATAGATGTCATTGGTTGTAGTGACTATTCTCTGTGTAATTACATGGCATACAGAAAATTGAAAAACTGCAATGAGAACACATTTAGGTCAGTTAGAGATTCCCAGTCTAGCTACAGATTTCTCTTAATCCTTTAGCATCCTTTAAATGCTTACCAGACAGACAGAAATGTGATTACTGCAGAGCGATGCTTTGATAACACTCTAACCTGTCATCAGTGCACTTATGAGTGTGTGTGCACCAGACCATGATCATCATCTAGTCACAGGTCGATCGGCCTTGCCCCGGGCAACAGACCGACTTATGAACAGCAGGCAAGCCCACACACATAGACAAACACTTGTTTATTCAGACTAATGCTATTTCTCTGTGCACATTTACATACTGAATATAAACGCGGCACACGTATATAGACTACTACAAACACACATGGAGGCAAGTCTTCACAAACACATACATATTTAAGAGGACTGTACCGGCACACATGCCAAACATTAAAGGAAACGCACACATACATCTTCAGTCTCACCACTCATATATGTTGCAACCTGCTCCTCACACACCAGTGCACTAATCAAATACGCTCTTTTCCCCCGCCAGCCATTTTCAGACAAACAAAAAAGCTGACAAACTTTCTCAGTTGTATTTCAGAGCTCATTAAAAAGTATTCACAACTGTACGATTTAGCGCTGTAATCAGCTCTGAATAATAGAAATGGTCGTATTGACGCCTGCGGGCGCCCGACGTACTGTCTCATTTTGGAACAACAACCGCTGGGCGTGTGAATGCAAAACACTATGACACACACACGCCCACACACACTCTATCTCCCTCTCGCTTGAGTTTGTCAGTCTCGGGTTGCCAGTCCCTGAAACATTCACAGTGTATTCTGGCTTTGGGAGACCGCCTACTATGCACCTAGGGGGGCTAATTGTCCAGTAGCGCTCTTTCGCTTTCCCTCCCACTCTCTGTGTCCTCTCCTCTCTCTCGGCTCTGTTCTTTGAGCTTTTCTTTTGGCCTGAGTTCAGGAGTTCATGCTGAGCCCAGAGCCCGGGGTCCCAGTGAGGTGCCACAGGGCCGAAAGGTTACACCTAGCTGGACTCCTATAGAAACAGCCCACACACCTCAATGGCAGGCAGGCGGGGAGGGAGGGAAGGTTACACAGGGAGAGAGATGAATAGAATGACAGAGGCAACAGAAGAAAAACAGGACTGAAAGGAAAAGACCGACTGTAGTGTAAATGTTGTGGGTCAGACAGACTTTGTGGGCCGAGGCTTTCATGGTAAAGTTTCTTGTTCAGGGACATGAAATACTGTTGTTATACTTTATATTTATCTAGTTATATGACTTTCTTAGAAGCCTCGCAGTAGTTAGAACGTGTTTTATAACCATATTTTCCCTATCCTCTCTAAATATATTCCACCACAACCTATCTCCACCACTGGATGGTCCATATAAACACTCAATCTGAATGCATCAAACACTGCAATCTTGCTGCTTTACCACTACCTGTTTTCATCCCAGTTGCCTTAAGCATTTATATTTATCCGAATTCGTAATGGTTCTCTCAGTAAGTGTTCATCTTCATCAGAGGTTGTGTATCTCAGACTCTACTGTGGGATTTGTGTGTTCAGGACAGCGTGTTTCAAGGCTGTTCAGATTTGTTCTAGAGCATCACATGAGCAGAGCCACATCCCCACACTAAAATGCCAATTATTGTTGAAGTAAATGGTTCAAACTGAACTGCCTTCTGATCATCTGTGTACATGAAAACAAATACATTGTTTTTGGAAGTGATCGCATACAGATGTTCAAGAATAATTTCAGTTTTTGATCATCAGTATTAACAATGTACTGTCCAAGTCTGCTAATGTTCATGTGTTGCCAGACAGCAACACATGAATTACTAATCAGAAGTAGAAAACAGAATTACATAATTATTACCCAAAGTGTCTGTTGTAAACATCCACTACAAATTACAGGGCAGGTTAGTGGTTCAACTTGAACCTACTATAACTGCACAGTAACGGATTGTTATGGACATTTTGGGGGTACTCACTTTCGATTTAATCTGAAAATCCAAATTAGATCGGTTTTCCCATCTTTTTAGCTCATGACTCCTTAAAACAAACAGCCGTCTACTTCGTTTGTACTGTATGTCTACCCACTGGGACCAGTTCTACCAAAAACCAACCAAATAAAAGTAGCTTAGCTAAATAACAGCTTAGCTTCAGCTGACTTACTATTTAGCATTTGGTTAAACACAGTTGTAACAGTGGTAGAAAAGTAATAAGAGTAATAAAGTCAACAAACTGACTCAGTGCTGCCAGTAAATTTTGCTAACATTAGCTGCCATAAGCTACTGGTCACATGAGACCAACAAAGGCTGAAGAAGCAAAAGCCCCTGATGAGTTCAGCTTTTCATTTAGGAACAATGTGTGACCTCTTCTCTCTCTCTAACGTCACTTGTTTTAACTGTCAGGCTCCTGGTTCATTAAATTGCTGGATAATATTAGAATCAGAAACATTAGCACACATCTTATAGCATATTCATTTTACAAAGAAAGATCTTGTTTCCCTAATGTTATAATTTGAAATTGTGTTGTTTTTCTGTCAACACTGAATTCTGCATCTGTCTTTTACCTTTTATTCATAAGTCATTCAGATCCCTGGAAGGCAGGCCAAAGCTGTAGAGGAGAACTGCAAGAGACACTTCTCCCTAACTCAACAACAACAAACAATGAAGATGCCCTTGAGCAAGGCACTTAACCCAGCTAGATTCAACGTGCTCAGTGACTGAGAGGAGTTAGGTGACAATGAAAGAGTTGAGCTTCCAGTTCTGGACTGTGGCTCTACTGGGCAGATCCCAGGAATGAATGTTCATAACTGTAAAAAATGCAAAGCAGGACATTTCCGATGAAGCGTGTGCATACTCAGCAGAAACAAATCCTTGCCTGGATGAATAAATGTATTAAAAAAATCTGCCAACGACAGCTATCGGATCAGTTAGCAAAATCAACGGTTATCAGCTAAAAATGCACCTGGCAGACTTACAGTGCAGACAGATATTTGTTGAAGAGAGGAGAAGTGAAAGGTGAGAGGAGTGAGAAGACAGTGCTCTAACCCAGGGTCTATTAGAGCCTGATTGGGCCCATTAGGAGGGAAAGGTGATACGTGAACCGTGAGCAGCGCTCCTCCGGCCCAGCTCTACATTAACCACTGTCTGCTCTCTACTTTGTTGAACACATGGGCTGATCGATAGCAATGAAGAGGAAGGAGAGGAGGGTAGGAGGTGGCGAGGCGAGGAGGAGAGAAAAGAAGTCCAGGTTTACGGGAAGATAAGGTGGGATCGATAGAGAGACAAGGACTGCTGCTGCGTGGAGAGAGAGGACGGAGGAATGCAAGATGCAGAAGGTTCACACTCGTTCACCTCATCAAACCTGATGAAGGGAAACCTGTGTGTGTTTGTGTGTGTATGTCACAGGGTTCTTGCTCAAGCTCAACATTTCCTGTGGATGGTTCACATTAAAAGCCTACAAGGAAATAATAACATCTAAATATTTAAAACTGCATTTTTCAGCACATTGTATCATGTATGTTTAATATATACAGAAACAGAAAGATCAGTCGTAGTTTTATACAGGGTTTTATTTCGTGGCCACGAACTGTGACTTCCCCTTCCCAGTCTTTATGCTAAGCTAAGCTAATTGCCTACTTAGTCTGGCTTCATAAGTAGTGTACATACATGAACACAATATAACTTTTGATAGTTAAGTGAATAGTGAAAGAACATATTTCCCTTTCCCCCTAGATAATGTATCACTGCTTTTACCAAAATGCTATTCTTACTCAATAATGTATTCCAATTGCTTTTACTTTGCCATTTTTATTGCTCAGAGAGAAGGTAACTTTAAGGATTATACCCTTTCAGGCACTGAAAGGCTTTTAATGTGAAAAACCGTGGCAGCAAGTGTTGAGTTTCACCGACAGTAGCTGGAAGCTACTGCACAAAAGTAGTGAATTAAAACAGTAATTTTGTTACATAAGAGAAAGGCAGAGTAACAGAGTGGCCAGCATAACAAGACTCTATTGGTGCGACACTGATCAGGAGAGCAGGTAAACATGGAAGAAGTGTTACCTTAGCATTAACACAGCAGGAACAGCAGATTTAAACAGAAGCAAATGAGAAGACAGATGGTCACAACAATATGACAAAGTTTACTTACCTGTTAGAGAATGTACAGTAGTAGGCTGTGTTGTGTTGCGTGTATCTCAAGTGTGCAGGTTCGTGTTGGTGTGTATGAACAATGTCATTCTTGCTTTGTGACTGGGTGTGTATGGGGGAATGTATATAAGAGCAGTACATTTATCTCTGCGTACCTGACACCTGTCACGCTTCCTTGATGTACATAACCTCCACCTTCATTTTTCTTGCTTTTCCCCTTTCCTCTTCCTCCCTCTATCGCTCTCTCTATACCTCTGGTCTCTCTGTCATATCCTCCATTCTTCCCCTTTCTCCCCTTCCCTCCCCTCCTCCCCCTTGTCCTCCCATGAGCTCTTGGTGTCTGTGATGGCACCCTGTCAGAGAAAAGCTATTTATGATTGGCAACCAATATCCTCACAGAGATAAACACACACTGTGAAAGACAGATAGAAAGTGAGTGAGAGAGACAGAGAGAGAGAGAGGGAGAGCGATCGAGAATTATTAGAGAGAACGAGGGATAAGTGCATTGTGAAGAGAAAGAGAAACACACTTGCAGAAAAAATATGGATTGAGGAATAGAGCAGTGTTGACTGAGGTTGTTTTTTCTCGCCTTTGTGTCCACGTGTGTGAAGGTGTGTGCGGCTCGGTCATTGTCATCTTCACAGTAGGTGTGTGTGTTTCAGTGCATCCTTTCTGCCCATATGTCTCTGTATTCTGCAGGTGAGAGTTGGGATACAAATTACTTTTTTTATTGGAGGCAATTTACTAAAGTCTGCCGGAGCTCCCAGTCGCTCGATCAAACAGACAACTGATTGTAAATGAGAAAGCCCTTCATCACACACTTCAAACGAGATAGCCACCTACCAACGTACACACACTCACACACATGCATATCACACACAGTGATATCCAGTGTCCTACTATGACAAGGGCATAGCTTTGGTTTCAGATGTAAAGGGAGCAGTGGAGTGTTGGTTATGGATTATAACCCTCAATTCTATGAGTATAGCTGCCATCTAAGAGGTCTAGAGGTGCTGGTAGGCAGATTTCGCACAGTCACACTAGCTGTTTCCCCTTTTTCCAGTCTTTATGCTAAGCTAAGCTAACTGCTTCCTGAATCCTGCTTCATGTTGAACAGATAGATTTGAGGGCAGTATTGATCTTTTCATCTAACTCTTGGCAAGAAAGCAGCTAGGCGTATATATGAACTATTTCTTTGAGCACCCTTGTCCTGTCTCCCTGTCTTGTAGAGAGGTTTTTGTCAAAATTGACTTTGTGCATGATCCTGAATAAATTTGAGCAAAATAAATTACCACAAAAGGGATTCAATGGGGCCCACATCTAATTTTTTTTCCTGGGTTCCCATAATGGACTATATTTACAATAATTTTCTCAACCCTAAGTAATGCCTGCAGAGCTTTCTACTGGGCTACATACAACCCCAACAACCTTGAGCAATCAGAGGATTACAACAGCCTTTATGTAGCCTGAGAGGCAAAACTGAGGGCACAAAAGGCTAAAAAGCTCTTGCAGCTACTTATAAAGTTTGTTGTGAGTGCACAGTAATAAGTGAGAGATCAGTGGATCAAAAATTTTTACCAACTTCTCTCATCTGAATTTTAACAGTAGGACAACATTTTGAGAGATTTTAGTGAGTAAATCAAACTAAAACTGTGAAAGTGGAAATTATGACCTTGTTCTTTTGTCACAAATCACAAAATTCATTTTCAGTAAACCTGCATGTGAAATTCTGTGCGAGGTCAGTTCTTTTTTTCTCCCTCTCTTTCTTTCTTCCTTGTTTTCCACTTCTATGCTTCAGGCGAAATATGGCCGCCTCACTTTCACTCACACATACACGATCAGAAAAAGGTGTGAACTCCCCACATACATGCACCACGCTCACACCCATAACCTTCACAGTCTTTCTTAACAAGATGCTCCGATATTTGAAATCCAATATCCTTCCCACAATCAGCCTTTCCTTTTCCATTCTTTTCCTTTGCTTTTTTTCTGAACTCACGGCTCAAGCATCTCTCTGCTCTTTCTCTTTGTCTTGCACCAGAATAATTTCTTTCTGGGAGTACCTGAAGATGTCTGTAATTTCCACATCCTATTTTGACAACCTCCACCTTCCCCCCTCCTGCAAGGTTTTCCCTTTTCTTCTCACTTCACTTATTCACTTATTTCTTTTGATTCTTTGCACATTTTACATGCCTCCCCATATCGCTTCATTTCTTGCCTCTGTTCTCCTCTCTTCACTCTGCCAGTCGTGCTGTTTGCTGAGGAAGCTTTCAGAGGAGGAAGAAAAGATGCTGCTCCGTTTTTCTTCTCCACCCTTTGTTCTGTTTTTACTTTCTTACTTGTTTTTCTTCTCCTCCCTCGCGCGTCTGTGTGCTTTCTTCTTAATCTCCCTTTCAGTTTTTTTTTCTTCTGTCTTCTTCGTGAATGTTGAATAGAGACACACAACTCAGATGAAGGTCACATTGGGCTAAAGGAGAAGAAGAGAAGAAGAAGAGAGGGGTAATGAGTGACGGGGGTGGAAATTTGTGTGTTTGTGTGTGTGTGTGTGTGTGTGTGTGTGTGTGTGTGTGTGTGTGTGTGTGTGTGTGTGTGTGTGTGTG
>JBBMJY010000024.1:21403204-21419856 GCA_037833715.1 Toxotes lorentzi | reverse complement strand
GTGTGTGTGTGTGTGTGTGTGTGTGTGTGTGTGTGTGTGTGTGTGTGTGTGTGTGTGTGTGTGTGTGTGTGTTTTCGCACATGTATGCCCATGTGAGATTGGAAGGCTGCTTTAATCATTTTAATGTCTCTTTACAACAAGACCTGCACACACACACATGCAAATTGTGCTACTCAGATACACTAATTCACACATGCTACAAAGAATTGCTGCCTGCAATTGTACACATGCACAAACACTCACATACACAGAAACACTAAACGCCTGAGCACTGACACACTAGCCAGCCAGGAGATTACTAGAGACAGCCAGTGACAACAGAGAGCCAAAGCGGTACATTTTGGGAGCTGTAGTTTTTTGAAAGCTAACAAATTTACTGTTGTTTAACTTTGTTTGAAAAGACTTTTAAACTTTTATGTTTTAATAGGAAGTGCTGTAGAAGATACCAGTTTTTCTTAGAAGATGGACCTTAAAGTCTACAAATGGGCTGAATGGTGGAAGAAAGGTTAGCCCAGATGTGACGTTATGACTTTATTCTCTCTACTGCCCCACAGAGGCAGAGAGAAGCAACTACAGAAACATTTACGTTTAAAAATGCCTCTTAGCCAAACTGTGTAATGATTATATAAGTTGTAAAGCCTTCATTCTGAACTTATATAAGCTTAAAACACTTAGATACTACACTCTGCGGGGAATCTAAAGAGCACAGGGAAAACGCAGTATCCATGTTCTTCTTCAGCTTTGTCCATTTGACAGATATGTTCTTTAATGTTGTATATATATTTTTTATGCATTTAATACAGTTAATTAAAGGAACGTAACCACATCAAATAACAGTAGTAACTGTTTCTCTGACTAAACTAGGCAAGTTAACAGGACCTAACAGGACTAGTTTATCTTCTTTTCTCCATTATGATTCATTTTAGTTAGTCTTATTTATGTGGTCTAACAATTTGTGTTAAGCCTATTTTCTGTGTACTTACTCCCATCTGGTATTTTCTTCTCAAGATTGCACATTCATTCAAAGAGTTATCAAGAGAGGATCTGAGACTTTCCAAGCAAGCTTGTTAGCTAACAGAAGAATAATGTATTTCTATCGACTCCTGTCTCACACCTGTTTGAAAATCATTCCTCATTTGTGAAGCAGAAATTACATTGACAAAGGCGGGTGACTCAACAGTGGATGATGTGTGTGTGTATATGTGTGTGTATGTGTGTGTGTCTAGAGACCAAGATTCATGTCAGCATCAGTGGCTCACTAATAACAATGAGAGTGCCTAGGGCCAGGCGGATGCCGTGGGTAGTGTATGGGCCGGCTAGTGTTACACACAGGGAGCACACAAAGGCAACATCCAAAACCTCTGACACCATCATAGTTCATTCACTGCTGTCAATAAACTAGACACTGGAAACTCAGCTACACTGCAGTATATTGACTAGAAAAGCTGTGTTCATCAGACTATACTGACTGCACACACACACACACACACAAAAGCAATCTCACAACTCTCAGAGAAATGAAATCTGAAATCTTTGAAAATCTTCTCTAATTCAGACTCAGCATACTCACGTGAAAGCCCTGTTTTAATTTTGTGACAAGCCAGTCTTGAAATAATCCAATGCATTTTTAAATGGTTTATTTATCCTAAGAAGTGGAAAAATGTTCTCAACCCATAAAGGATAATTTAATCCTTCATGGTTTTCACTGGGCAGTAACGATATGAAACCTGCTATTGACACCCTCTTGAACACCCAGAGACTGGATAAATCCTGCAAGCCTGATGCAAGAAAAATAAAAAGCAAGTTACGTAAAAAACTGAAACTTTATGGGTCTCTAAAATTGAGTTAGTTTAATTAAATGTGCTGGAAAGTGAATTTAGACTTAATCAGGAACCTCACGGCTATGGCTAACTCACCATATGAGGTAACGCGCGTGTGTCTGTGTGTTGAATGCTTCTGGTAGAGCGTTTAACCCTTCGGTGAGTCTCCACCTGGGAGTGAACCGGTGGCATGTCTGCTGAAGCTTTAAGAGCAGCAGAATCACTTTAAAGGCTGTTAGGAAAAATGAAATATACCCCTGCTACTGAGGCCACAGGCTGGGATACCTATAGGGATGGATGAACTCAAATACACACGCACACACACACAGCTGTGTGACAGCACAGCAGCTTACTGGCCATCTCTGGTAGATTTTTCCTAAATAAGTAAGTCATCCAGACCTCAGCTTTCCATTGGCTTCATCCAGGAGAACACAGCAGCCAAAACCCTGCAAGGCTCTACACAAACACACACAAACGCACACACATAAATATGGATGAATGTCTACACACAAACCAGTGCGCACATACTCCCCAAGTATACACACACGCAGACACATGCGAGGCCAAAAAGGAGGAAGAGGGGTGGGGTGAAGGAGGAGTAGGGGGGTCTGGTTAAAATACAGGATTTCAAGAACACCTGCACACACACACCCACACACCCACAGTCATACACACACACACCTCCAGCTGCTGGCTGCCTGTGTGTTTGACAGGCAGCACGGTGAGTGGCTGTGTGGAAGCCAGCCAGCCGCTTGTGAATCAGCAATGACTAACAGTTTAAACCTGCACTTTCTGAGCTAATCGCCTGCATGCTTATTGTAAATGTATGTGTGTGTGTGCATGTGGGTGGATGTGTTTTTACCCACGTGTGTGAGCATGGCAGAGTGTGTACCAGTGCCTGAATGTTTGCTAAAGTGTGTGCCTGCTGTCTCTATATGAGCCTTCCCTATCAGGCCCAATTGTGACAGCTCGGGCCTTTAATTGCTTTGCACCAAATTTGACATTGTCTAAGCTGACAGCACCCTGATGAGCGGAATAAAAGTAGAGCGACGATGTACCCGTCACTTCCTCCAATTGGCCTCGACAAGAGCACAACTCCATGCTCCGTTTGATCGCCGCACAAGACAACGCAATAGGATGCTAATCACATGCAAAGGCCTGAGCTTTGAGCGTGTGCCAAAGTGTGTGGGTCTGCCTCGAAAGAGTGTGTGCATGTGTGTGTGCCAGTAATGGCAGCTCTAATCAGCAGCAGGATTGGAAGAGGCATGTGGCAATAAAGCCCAACAAAATGCCTGCCAGTCCCTATTAGAGCCAAGCACTCTCAGAAAACCTGGCCGACGACACACACACACACACACACACACAAACACACATATATATATATATATACGCACACCCTCCATCTTGCTGGACATCTGGCCAAGGTCAGAGCTAGATCTGAGCAATGAACGCCAACTGCCAACCCCCTTATCACTCCGCCCACGTCACCAACACAACAACCGCATGCTGCCCTTAAAAAAGATTAAGCAGCAAACCTTGACTTTACAGTCTTTGTCCTCCAGAGTGATTTAGTTGTAAACTCTGACCCCTCTAAGTGCAGCCCATTACTCGCGGGTTGTGATTTACAAGCTAAAATTAGAGCTGGCTGCCGTTTGCTGGGCCCATTATTAGCGCTGAGCCATGACAGAGTCAATTCCCACTGAGATCCCTCATGAGAGTCGTCAATCCATACTCAACTGAAGGATCGATCATTCAGTGTACCATAGAAATGACTGATATACAGCTGACGGTGTAGGATCTGTATTCTTCATGCTTTACCCTGTATGTGAAATATTGTCTCTGCTCTGTGCTACTATTCATGTTACAGGCTTTCTAGATCAATACTGACATTTTAACAGTGATGGCTGACGTCATTCTGCACCTGCAACTTATTGAATTTGATCACTTGGTACCACTTTTTGTTGTAAAGTTGTAACTAATCTCATTAATGTTAAGAGATAATTTATAGATCCACTGTAATCTGTGAAAAAGCCTTTTGACTAATTGGACTTTAAGACCACTTACTAAGCATTTATCAACTGATTACCAACATTTATAACAGCATTATTACAAAAAATGAAGGAACAACACAAGCTCAAATTTTGGCAACCCAAAATTTGTTCTTAACAATGGTTTATAACTGATTTCCAAAGCAATATAATAATTAATAAAGTTACAACGTATAAAACCTTTATAACTGGCACCTTATTAGAAAGGGGTACCAATAATTTTTAGGATGAAAAATAAAAAAATATGCATTTCTCCCAAACTGTTAATCCTCTCATACTTCTACAATATCTACCAGTCATACAAAAAGAGAATGGTTGCATTAGTAAGACTGTTAGTAAACTTTTTTGCTGTACTTCATGACTTCTCTCACGGCAAATATCCACATTGCCAGCTCCAAACTTTGTCACTGCAGCCCACAGCACAGATGCTATCAAAGCCTCTGGCACTGCGGTCAGTCAGAACACATCGACCAAGTTTCTGGCAGTGTGAATGAGTGGTTAGAAGTCCTATTGTCTCTGCACAGGGACAAAAAAAAAAAAAACCTCTCCGCATTTGTTGGTGTCGACAGATAAAGTGATTGTGATTCAGATTTTTTTTTTTTCAGTGAAGTGGGACCTTTCCGCTATCATCCACTCATTTCCCGTGTGAAGCGCAGAGCCTGCGTCGGTGCTTTTGGCAACTGATATTGGTTTGAGCTGAAGAACTGTGATTATTATTCTCACTCTGCCAGAACACACGGGAGCCACAGTGGACACCAAATACTGAGCAGCACCTGCTCTGTGAGCTAAACTGAGGAAGAAACACACGGAGAAAGAAAAACACTCTCATTCGTCAATAAATCCACAACATACGCACGAAGTGCTCTATATCACAGGCACATACTCCACAAGGTTTTATCTGTTTTGAAAGTGATAAGAGATGAAATCAACCCATGAGGGCAGAGAGTCCATTCACCTGAACTGGTATAAGTGTGCTTTTGAGTGCTGAGGTGCATGCGAAGAGGAAAGCCCTGTAAAATTAGTGGGGTGAGTGCATGGGTTTGGGAGGTCTCTGTGTTCATGCATGCATGTGTGTGTTGTATGAGACATCTGTTTACATAAGTGGGAGGATGTGATGGTAAAGCACTGGCTTGGGCCCTGGCCTTTTCACAACAAGGCCCAGGGCGGTGAGGAGATTCATCCTAATATTTGTCTCATACAGGGGTACAGCCCAACAAATCCCTCCTGTTGAGGCGCCCTCCAATAAAACCTGCAACCCTCCATGCTGGGCTTTTCATTGGCCCACTTTCACTCTCCATCTCAGCTTTTCTCACCAAACATGCTTTATGGGTGTCAACTCACAAGTCAACTTTTCCATCTAGTGAAATGCCCAGTGAGGGTGTGAATGCTGAAAAAGTGCTTTTGCAAAATAAGAGCCAGTAAGAAAACAGGTTATCTTGATGCTAAGGCCAGTCAGTGTCAAAAGCTGCATGTCAACTTCCCTGTTTTTCCATCCGTGACTGATCCTGAAAGTTTTTTTAACGCTGCGCCAATAAATATTTTTGTATTCAAAACTGATTAAACAATATCACTTATCACCTGACTCTGACCCGACTAATATGAAAAGGTTGTGTTTACAACCCTGTTCACAAATACACACATATTTCTCTCACATGCTTCTCCGGCTGAGGGTTGACACACTGATTTACGCAGTGGTTAAGTTTCGAGAAAAACTTCTTTATTTCCATCCATGCAATAATTAAAGAAGCATCCATTAAACTGTTTTTGAAAATCTTGGTCCTGACATTATGTGCAACTGACTTATCCAAAGCAGTCTCCCTGAAGGAGGCCTTGAACCATTAGAGGGGAGCCCATGACATTTCAGTTTTTGAGCTGGTCCTGAAGAACAATGGTGCCTGCCAGTGAATAAGTAAACCAGGTAAACATTCAGCCTTTCTCTGCATACGCTGTTATTTTATGGACTCATTCAAGGTCATAGTGAGTGTGATTTTTCTTCTTCCTCGTCTTCTCCTGTGGAATAACCAGAGGCAGGGATATCCTGTTTCATTAGCTTTCCTCTCACTGCTGCTGCCGTCTGTCTGACAAAATGTAACTGGCTGAGGGTCGGAGCTGCAGCTGAAATAGCAAATAGCCAGAGAAGCCTGCACGAGTGGAAGATTATTGACAGAGAAGAAGGTTAAAGAGTAATACAGTGGGTATCGAAAGGAATCACCCCCTTTCAAAACATTCACATGTTGTTGCTTCACAGCCTGAAAAACTGTATTCTTCCAGCTTTACTAAAACAATGCAGCTTACAGCATTCAAGTAAAATAAAAAACAGTTCTGGGAAAAAAGAGACCTCCAATAACCTGATTTGGTAAACACCCTGAGTTAATACTTGGGACCACCTGCTTTAATTACAGCCTTGAGACTGTTTGGATACTTCTCTAACATCACTGCAAACCTAGACTCTTGATTCTTTATCAAATCAGGTTATCAGAGTTTTTTTTTTATCTTTTATTATTTTTCTTAAGGGTTGCTATTTGTCTTTCTCTTAGATGTTGTAAATTGCATTGAGTAAATAAACCTGAAGGTTCTGAAAGGTGGTGATTCTTTTCTCTACCCACTGTAAGTATGAGTGTGGAACAATTTGTGCGTCTACTCCTGTGAGTTTGTGCGAGTCAGTGTGTCTGTGTGTTCACACTTGCACTGCATCTATGTTCCCCACTGAGTGGTGTGTGTTTGTGTAACTCAATTTGTGCACATGTGCACACTTGCATCTGCCCCTGCATGTGTGTGTGTAGGTGAAAGTAACAGCTCTGTGAATTATCTCATTATGTTGCTCTCCCAGGCTGCAGGAGGACCCTGTCCCTAATGGCCTCTGTGTTCACTACGGTGAGGTAGACAGCGGGGCAAAATACTGGCCGCTATCTCCCTCCATGGTAACAGCCGGACCCCTGGGGGCCCATTGCTTGGCTAGCTGTCCTACTCAGGCTCCAGCTCCGGTCCTCGGGGATGGATACAGAAGGGAGTTCAACAGCTAAACAAATGAGATCACCTCCCATTACTGACGTTTTCCTCAACCTAACCTGACTCCATACAGTTATCAACCTGTCCTAACTTTATTATTCTTACATTTTTTTCATTAAAGGGTCAGTTCACCCAAATCACTAACACAGTTTCTTGCATAACTCTACGAGCACAACATCTGCTCATGCAGATAACTTTGGTTTTATTTTGTTGGTTAAAAGCTGCATTTGAATTTGGGTATTCAGACGCTTCACATCAGGGATGCTTGCACTGCTTGAGGGTATTAAATCTTAAAAAAAGAGAAGTTACTGCAGGTGACTGGGACTGAGAGATGGGTGTAATGCAACAAACGACAACAAAAATCTTAAACAATACAAATATAGCCTACCTCAAGCACCTGCACCTGGCTGATGGGGATGCTCAGTGCTGGTCCTGGATGTTATGTTGCCATGGGAGAACTCCAGGTTTAAGTTTTTAAAACATGTAGTGGTTGGACAGGATGAGTTATTCTGTCTCGGTTTAAAAGTTATTGTGCGCTTGTTACAGCCAGTTAGGTCAGACAGCAGGGATTCACAAGGTGATGCAAAACGACACTTTTATGTGACTGTATGAAATGTTGAGGAGACTGTCAGATGATACCAAAAAATCTAAATATAGGAGTGCAAACAGGTTTAGCTCTCACTAAAATCTGTCCATGTTTAGGTATGTGATTTAAACCAAGTCATATCATTCAACTTGTGACGAGCAGTCGCAGCAACAACAAGCCCAAATGGCCTGAACTTTGAAGGAAATTACTCATCCTTCTATTCTTGTGAGGACATCTGTTCATCCTAACACACACAGCAGGTGACTGACGTCTGCACACACGCACGCAGCAGACTCAACCTGTTCAGCCCAACATAATGAAGCACATAATCACATCCATGGATGCTGAGACACAAAGGACTTATATCAAGAAGGATTATCCCCATTACACCCACACACAGATGACTTGCATGCACGCAAAGACGCATTAAGAGTCCACGCAAACAAATGCAACATCCCCAGACTGTTGCCACACAATGACAAAGGAGAAGGCGATAAGACAGAATGAAAATGGAATTCTTCGTCTCAAAATAAAATGAAATAATCATTATTTGACTAAATCAAGGAGTCACATAGGGAGAGAAAAGAAAGGAGGAAAAAAACACACACGCCCTCTATGCAGCGCTGTCTGAGGTCATCTTTATTAATAAATCCTCTGACAACAAACACACTCACATCAAGGCCCTCGCCCTCCCTCCATTCTTACTCCACACTCCCTCCTTTCCTTAGCTCCTTGAGAGATGGCAATTGCCAGACTGACACAGTGGGGGGGTTGTCTGTAACCACACACACACACACACAAACACACAGTGCAGGATGGTCTAGAGACAGCATGTCAGTGATCTGTCAGAGGGTAACAGTGCGGATCAGGTGTGTGTGTATGTGTGTGTGTGTTTTGGGGGGGGCAAACGGGAGGATGGCCAGACAGACAGGAAGTTTGCCCTATGCACACGCTCAGACACACACTAAGAAACATGCCCCGGCTCATTTGTTCCCACTGACAGGAGAGGAGAAGGATGGTTCTCCACAAGATGTGCCTAAGGGAGGAGGACAGGTGTGTGTTGACAGTGTGTGTATGTGTGTGTGAGTCAGGGGAAGAGAAGTAGAGGAAGGGAGTTAAAATTTGCATCTAAGCCTAAGAATGTGTGTGTCTGTTTATGTGCGAGCTTACTGTTTATGCATGTTTGTGTATTGGTTTGAATTTATCTTCTTATGTATGTTTACTTCTCAGGATTTGCATGTGGTGTTTGCTCTGTGAGAGGCAGACTAGTTGTGCTCTGCAGGGCTTATGATGGAACATTAGGGCCTGACCTGGGATCACTGCAGTCCAGCAGCCATGTGGCCACGCTGAAGTGCCCTTGAGCAAGAAACTGCAGGTAACAGCATCAGAGCAGGTGGATATTTGCCCAGCAGGTGTACAGTCCAAAAACCACGGGCTGCTAAAATGACGACGAAGTAAAAAGTCTGCCACGATTGTGTGCGTCCAGATATTTGAAGTTAGGACGTTTATAATTTTGTCATCTGCTCATGTCCACAAAAGTCAACATGGACCATCAATGTGCAGGCTAACATTTCTCAGCCTGAGGACCATGCAGTGGGGGGGGGGGGTTCTGTGGGTGGCACTCTTTTCTTTTTTAAAGCCACTCTAGCTGTCACTATCATGCTCCACACGATGCGTCTTCTTTTAGCTGTTCCAAACAAACTGCTGTTGCTGCTGCCAAATACAAGACACATTGCTTCCCATGATGCTACTTGTTCCAGAGGATCCTTCACGGGAATGACTTACATAACACTGAGTGTTTACTACAGCAAATCTCCGGTAAACCAAACAAATAAAAGCTTTATGAACTGAGGATATATTGAATCACTAGTGTGTTGTATCATTTTGTGATAGCAAAGAGATGCAAAGGGTATGGCACATTATCAGATTAATGAATCCCACAGTGAAAAAAGGTTAAATGTAGTGAGTTACATATTACATTACGTGCATTCTGTGACAAAACAAATTAGAAGTTATACAAGATCTTCCAGGAAGCTCAAGAACAGAGCATGTGACACATTTCAACCTCAGTGGATCGTCCTGCTCAGTAAATGCAGAACAGCTGGTGAATTTCACCATTCGCTCTGGTTAGGCTGCATTTAACGTTTGGTTGAAAAGCAATTTCTTTTTCCACCTCAATGAAGCTGTTTTATGATATTCGTGCTTCTTTTGGATGCTGCGGAGCGGAGAGATGGCAAAGACTGTGAGGGTACAAACGCAAATGCTGCCAGCTGGGTTCAAGCACGCTGTGTTGTCGGTAGGAGTTATACAGCTTAGACCTCTGAAGCCCTGGGACATCCCAAAACACTCTTTCTACGGTGTGGGCCCATTTTCTGGTGCATCCTCACAGGAAAAAAGAACTTAAGTGTCCTCATGCTCTTGAGGAAGACTATAGTTACATCTCTACCTTATGCTTGCATGTAATCTTGCATGTATATTTAGATGTAAACTGAAGAACTGTTCAAAAACAAAAGTGAAGAGACGCCAGGCATTTATATTCATCTCAGTCTTCTGCTGCTCACTAAATGGTAAACAACTTGCAGTCCATACGCCGTGACCAACAAGGATTATATCACCTCGTCATGAGATCACAGTGGGCCTGGAGCCAATTGCTCGATGTGCTTTAAACTGTCAGGATCGGAGGAGACGAGATTAAACTCTCCACTCAAACCTTGGGCTCACTTACATTTTATCCATTTCCAATGTGAGCCTAACTGGAATCAATGGGGCAGTAATGGACAGTGAGAAACCGTGTTAAAGTGTAAGGCTACCTGTTAAATGCAGTTGCTGGTCATTCGATGCAGGTAGAATGCTTGCTGTGTAATGTTGTAAGGATAAATTCTCTTTCAAGTACGGGGGGGGGGGGGGGCAGAGGTTTGGGAACGGAGATGTAGCTGATTTCGATTTTTAAAGGTTGATATCTTTGGAAGCTGCAGATTGTCAGCGCTTTTGCTAGATATTCAGGATTAAGACATTTGACTGTTGCAAAAGAACAATTTGGCTTCGGTGCTCTCGGCGCAGTTTATTCTTGTCAGGGTGGAAACTTTCACACTGTCATGTGACAGCCAATAAATACCATACAAACGAAATTCTTTAAGGTGGGTTAGCAGCTCATTAAGGCAAGTTTCACCGCAGGCCTGTAGAGGCTGACAGCCCAAAAGCTGCAGAGAAAAGTCATTACTTCGTCTACATCACAATCACAGATGGAGATTCAGTGACATCAGTTTGATACTATTCTAACAGAAACATAAAGATCAGCTTTTAGAACACGTAATTTATTCATACAAACTGTCACACATCACATGCAGCTTTGTCACTGGGAAGCTGTTTCAACTTTCAATAAGCCGTCACAAATTGCAGACCATTTTGAATAATGTCAACATAAACAAACCTGCCTCCGAATAAATGCCAATGTCACTGGTAGCTGACACATGCTGTCAGTCCTCGAATCAAAGGCTCAGTAGTCAATTTAAAATGGAAAAAAAAGTCAGTCTTGTAAATGGCAGCCACATCTGCACAGAACCAAAGCCAGTGGTGAGCTGGCTGTTTAGACAGACTGGCTGCATGCAAATGCAGACTATTATCTTTAAAGAGGACATGTCAAATTCGAGACACATCTATATTCTTTTCTATCATGTAATAGGAAAATTAGGATACACACTAAGAGACTGAAAGGAAAACATGTTCCAAAATCAAGCCGCTGAGGTAAATAGTTGCAAACGGACCACAGCATGAACGCTCGCTAAAGAAACCTCTGATTGAAAAAAATACTTAAAAGCACAACTTCACCAAAGCGCCAAAAAGAGGGAAAGTGCACTCCCTGGCCCTTTAAGTCAAGTTTAGAGGAAAGAACTAGGTCATTTTGTTTCTGCAATGGAAAAAACAAAACCGGCAGGGTGTCTGGGTGGCAAACATGGAGGGGGGTAAAATGACAGTTGTACAAAGAAATCATATAAAGACTGACAATAAATGAAGTGCAGGAGAGGCCTGTGGTCACTGAGCAGAAGTCAGAGAGCTGCTGACGACAACAATCGCACACTCTGCCTCTGTCTTTTTTATCTGCAGTATTTGCAGCTTTCCTGTTCTTGTCTACGTCGCTCTATCTCACTTTTTCTGACTCTCTTTCATAATTTCAGGCACTTCTCAGGCTCCCATTCTCTACATATGAGTTTTCTCTTTTTTCATTTATTTCAGCCTCCATTTTCTCTTTTTCTCAGTTATGTCTGAAACTTTTTCTCTCTCTCTTTTTTTGTATAGTGTCTCTCTCTGCCTCCTTGTTTCTTCTTTTCCAGCTTCCTGACAGTGTATGTCTGTCTTGTTTCAGTCACTTCTATTTGAAGGAATTTGAAGGAACACACTTTCCAGGTTTCTTCCAAAGACTGAGCTGAAAGGATTGTGTTTGTGATGAAATGTTTTTGTACTGAAAATGAAGCTACAGCCATATTATCTTAACACAAAGGCTGGGAGCAGGGGGAAGCAGCTAGCTTAACTTTCTCTCAAGGTAACCAGTCCCTCAAAAGGTCACGGATTAACAAGTTATGTCAAATTTGTTTAATTTATACAAAGACCAAATGTAAAAACAACATTTTCTTGTTTTACAGAGGATTATGCACAGGACTATTTCTTGACCAGGAGCAGTGTCTCCCTAGACAATAAGACTCCAGGAAGTATTCCCAAAAACTACCACTATGAAAGGACAGTTCACTAGTTGGGGCATATCAGAACTGATCAGCCTGAACAGAAAACATTAATCTAACTCTGTCTACCACACCTTACGAATGAATGTATCTTTGATCTTGTTTAATGTGCACATGAACAGAAATTAAAAATACTACTGCTTGTGATTAAACTGCTGCTAATTTTTGACAAAGAACAGTTTATACATTCAACCCAGTGCTTTTGTGCAGCACCTCTGAACATAGATGTAGTTGGTGAACATAGATATTTTGTTTAAGTGCTCTATTGGGACATGGTGGTATCAAACCTGGGTAAACCTAAATGTTATGACAAGATCCTGTGCACTTTGGGATGTGTTGCACAGTCATTGCACACAGGCTGTTGTTTTCAAAGAAATACTTTCAGTAGGTCAGTCCCTGTAAAACCATGAACTGTTTCTATAATTCTGTTTCTGTACAGGTTTAAAGAAAGATATCGCCCCTGCTCTCCAGTCTTTATGCTAAGTTAAGTGAACAGCATCTAGACTCCAGCTCTGTACTTCAGATCGATGTCAATCTCACTATCAGGCAGAAAAAAAAAAAGTTGAAATTTTCCTTTAGGTTTTTCAGGTCTCATCTCTGTCTTTTTCTCTTGCAGGTCTAAGTAGTGTCTACCTGTGGAGTCCCTCCATTTAAATGAATGATGAGAAATTGACCAATCTAATGTTCCCTCTGCTAGAACCAATAAGTCAATAGACCCACTCCAACTACTTCTACGGCATCATGCAGTAAATACACACACACACACACACACACACACACACACTATTTTATGCCTTCATACTAACTGCAAACTGCCTGTGTGTTTCTGAGTGTGTGTGTGTGGGGGAGGTGTGACGCAGTATGTACGACAGAACAAGAATATGTGAGAACAAAGTGTGTATGAATGTGTTGGGATGCTACAGCGCATGTGTTTGTTGATTTTACAGAGCTCTCCACCCCCCCACACACACACAGACAAACACAGACACACACACACACACTTCTTCTCTTTCCCAAACCCCTGGTTGTCTTTATGAGTCAGTCTTATCAGTGTGTGTCTGTTTGTATGTGTGTGTGCGTGTGCATTCACATCTTAATCTCCCAGCTTAGTCAAACCCAGCAGAGATTCTAGTAAATGTTGTTAATAAAGTCTAGCGGGAGGTCTGTCTGTCATATAACTGTGGTAACGCCCACACACACACACACACACACACACACACACACACACACACACACAAATACAGACATCCACAATATGCCTATATATATAATTAATAAGGAGATACAGACACAAAGCACTCAGACAAAGACACTCACACACAGTCAAGGACACAAACACATAAAGACACACACTGGCACAGGTACAATACACACATACACGCTCACATTCAGACACAAAGAGATAAAGATGCACACCGGTTAACACACACAATGATGCAGACACAAAGAAACAGCCACACAAACTCAAAGAAACAAAGGCAAAGGCACAGGCACAAAGGAACACAGACACACACACACACTGCGACAGACAGCATGGGCCTGACAGCATGCAGCAGCACCACCAGTGCCGTGACGCACAAAGCGACCTGCCGATGAGCGACACGATCCTCATACGGTACGAGCGCTGAAGCAACACGCTGCGATAGTTAACGCAGCTCTAGAGATGATGATTTTGTGCACTACATAATACGGGAAGCATTCAGCAACACACAAGCTCATTGCAACAAAGCATGTGTCCATGCAGCTGCAAAAGACATCACACACACACATGAAGACACAGTGCACAGCGGAGCTCTCAGACCCTCATATGGAGACATGGGCTAAAAATTATGAGAGTGTGAAGACACACACACACACACACACACACACACACACACACAGCGACAACAGCACATGCACAGAGTTATCTGGCACAACCCTCACATTTAAGTCACTGTGATTTGCCTGCCTATGATTTTATGTTACAGGATTTTAATCAGAGTAGGCTGAGGTCAAACAGATTCATCCAACTGCTAACTGCCTCTTCCACTTTCATCAAGTATCCTCCCCTCTGGACTGACACGGAGATACAATAGAAATCACTTCACTTAATGACGGTAATGTTGTTCTGGTTGCTGGAAAATTGTGTAGGACCACCTCAGTTCAGGTGTCAGTCAGCTATAACTGATCTGAGTCTTCTGTCCCGTTCACTTACAGCGGAAAGATAATGTTAAGTTACTGCTGGTACTTTCTGCCACTTTCTGCATGTGCCTCACAAAAAATGCATTTTAATGTGACATGCTGACAACAGCTTTTGCCGTTAGCTAACAAGCTAACAATAAGCTACAAAGATTCACTCAGCTGATATACTCATTTTCTGCACTTTGTCACTTACATTTTGTTACATGCTTAACAAAGCTTGATAAATTAAACCTGTCTGGGAAACAAGAACTGACATTAAGGATGGACTTTTAGCAAAAAAAACCCCACCTCTTTAGGGTCTACATTGCTGAGCAGGTTGGTTTTGGTCTGGGAATAAAAACTGAGCTCCACAGGTGAAGTGGTTTGGTGAAGAGATGTAGAAGCATGTAATTACACTGAGGAAAGCTTTTTTTCCCGTAGGCTCTGATTACCCTTTATCACAACAGCTCAGTGCTGTTTGTCAGGTCTGTATTTGTCCACAACCCCAGTAATCCCACAGCAGTACTCTGTGTGTTACACATGTGAGACAAAATCACAGTGGTGTGTCTGTCATTATGAGGTTGATGCATCGTAAGGTGACAGTTTCATGAACCTAAATAAGACCGATAAAGTTCTCACAGGCCTTAACAGCATGTATAAACATATCTACTTATAGTCCACTGATAGATCACTGTTAGCTTTTATAGCCTCACGTTAGCTTACACGTGCCATTCGGTGTGACATAGACAGGTTTACACATTTTTCAAATGTAAAAAAAAGCACCAGGATAAATAAATAATAAATAAATAATATCTATCTACACTGCTACCTATAAAGGTGGAATAATTTTGTTTTCAGACACATTCCTCCTTTTATTCCTATTTATACACATCAGCAATCACATTGGAAGCAACTGATCAATAAAGTTTTGAGAAGATATACACTTTATCTATCAAGAATAAATCACATTGTGACAATCATTTCATGAGAAGAGGTAAAATATATTTTATTCCAACTTTATGGGCAACAGTGTATGATCATCTTAATCTTGCTGTACTCACCAATTTCTATAAGATGTGGCTGCTCTCAACTGAAAAGTCAGAAGTCCAACATCTGTCAGTATCAACATCAGGGAAAACATGCCTTCTCCTTAAGGACTCAGGAAGCTCTCCTTTTAATTGCGCAGAAACCTTTTATACTTTTTCTCTCGTCTCCACATAGACATGATAAATTTGCAGATTTCCAAAGGGACCTGAAAGAAGCAGTGCCCTGCTTGTCTATGTGACCTTAGTTTTCACACTTGACCTTAAACCCAGGAGGTATCAGGTCTGGACCTCCTGTTGTATCATTATTAGCAACACTTTGATATTTTGCGCTGACCAGACAGGGTACCCTTTTCCCCACCTCACTGTTCCCCTTTTTTAGTACACTTCCGTTTTTGCCTTTCACTAAGTTTGACATTTTGGGAAATATACTTATTTGCTTTATTGCCAAAAGTTAGATGATTCTCATGTCTGTCTGTTAGCTTAGCATAAAGACTGGAAACAGGGGCTCTGTCCAAAACTAACAGAATCACCTACCAGCACCTCTGAAGCTCACTTATCAACATGTTATCTCTTGTTTGTTTAATTCATACAAAAGCCAAAGAGTAAAAATGAGAATTTGTGGTTCTATAGGGGGTCATGGGCCTGGAGCACTGACCAGCACATATATAACCCCAGAAAAACCATAAATTGTAATTTTTACGCCTCTGATTTAGCTTTAGCATCATCCATTTCTTTGGCCTCTCCAACAACAGACAATCACAAAGGTATAGATTCAAATACAGGCACACACTCAGCAAAACACACAACCTCCCCCCTTTGTAAAAGCCCGCTAAGTGATAGGAACAAAGAGAAAGACTGCGCCATATCCACACACACACACCCGGATAGCCACGCAGACACACACATGCACACACAGATTCAGAGCAGCTAACTTAATTTCAAAATCAATTAATTAAAAAGCATGGTCTTCTCCCACAGGGAGTGAAAGACAAATTTGAGGAATTTAATCCTGGTACACAAATCAGAGCTATTCAGCTGCAGAGATATGAGAGGACAGGATGGATGGAGGGATGGAGGATGGACGGTCAATGAATTTTAAGGTGGGAAGCCGATTTAACTCAGTCGCTTCAATTTGACACAACCCTTTTTCCCTACTTTACTGTAGTGCTTCCCTATCTATCTATCTATCTATCTATCTATCTATCTATCTATCTATCTATCTATCTATCTATCTATCTATCTATCTA
>JBBMJY010000024.1:21375205-21403104 GCA_037833715.1 Toxotes lorentzi | reverse complement strand
CCACACCACGCTCTTCCGATCTGAAAGTGAGCAAGTTTGTTGTTGGTGTGTGTGTGTGTGTGTGTGTGTGTGTGTGTGTGTGTGTGTGTGTGTATGTGTGTGGCTTTCATCAGCATCCCATCTCTCACTCCTTCACTGTCTCTTTCCGTTAGTTTTCAGGCTTTTTTAAAGAGACATGCTATTGATTTTTTTGATGTGTAGAAGCAGAGGGGGCCTTAGAGTATGTGTGTGAGTTTGCCTGTGTGTGTGTGTGTTCTCCGTGTCTGGTCTAACCTGGGGTAAAAAAATCATAATAAAGAGTTTGCCTTTCTCTCCTCCCTGGTGTTCCTAAAAAAGACTTTGCCTAATAGGCACGAAAAAAAAAACACTGCGAGATAAACTGTTCCATATGCCATGAGTCTGTGTGTGTGAGAGTGAGCAAGAAGATAGAGACGCTGTGTGAGTGTAAGTGTGTGTGTGTATGAAGGTGTGCGTGTAACTGTGCATGTTTGGCAAGCAATGTGTGAATGTGTTAGTACAGGTGAGAGTGTGTGTGCGCCTGAGAAAATATGCGTGGTCTTCCATATTTATCTGATGTTACAAGCGTGTGTTTGAAAGCCTGTGAACCTGTGTGAGTATGCTCTAATTTGGTGATCTTGATAGGTTTGAATTTTTTCAAGTTTATCTTTGTACAATGCACCATATGCACTTTGAAACAGTTGGTCGCTCCTCTCAGTTCTGAAAAATGTATTTCTAATGGGCCGTTCACACATACAGATTCAAAAAGTTTGGACCTTGACAGCTGAGCTCAACAGATTCAGCAAGTGTCCTGCTACACTACACGGAAAAATTGAGAAAGGCTCAACTTTACACAAATGTCCTTGGGCAACAGCAACAGCCAGGTGGGAGCCAACTGCGATCAAGGAACTTTAAACTTTTTAAACTTTAAACAAAACAGAGAAAACTCTGATCGTCGTAGTCTCCAGCTTCCAAACTCTGTACAATATGTCTTTTACAAGTTACCAGGACATGTAAAAGAAGAACGTGGAAACAAATCTCTGACGTCGTTGGTGTGTATGGTGGGGGAGGATGAGTCCGAAAGCAGCTGTCCAGTCGAAGCAGATTATGCTAGCTACTTTGCAACCATATGTATGAACACACCATAAATTCCAATGAAGCTAATATGAGGCTGCAGTAGTAAGCCAAATCACCAGGGCATGTCCATTCTGACAGTCACGTGTAGGCTTACTGAAAAAGCCCAAGTGTGACTATCAAGATAGAAAGACTAAATAAGTATTCTTAGTAAAAAGTCTATCAAAAATAAAAGTATTCATTTTGCAGAATGTCCCTTTTCAAAGTGTTATACAAAAGGAATATTATTGCATTGTTCATAATGCATCGACACTGAGCAGAATATTAATGTTATAGCTGGTCAAGGTATATCTGCTTTATAGCTATACTTTAATACAGCACATTTAATTAGCGGAACATGTGTATGTATGTAAAATCTTAACTTGTTACCCTTAAAGAGCTGCCAAGATAAATGGTTTGTAGGTTAATGTTAGTACACAAAGTAGTGGTGCAGAAATATAAAATAACAACGTCATAAACAAGTGAAGTACAAATACCTCAAAACTGTATAAAAGTAGAGTGTTTGTAAATGTTCTTTGAAAGCATGAAAGTCTGCATGCATGAGTGTGTCAGAAAATAATGCAGTTTATGTGTGAGAGTGTGTGTGTAACAGGCTGCATGTGGAGAGGTATATTACAAAAATACACAGGGAGCACAGCAGTGGGGACTAAAGGGGAGAAAAAAGCATAATAGTGAGTACCAAGAAGCAAAAGATGAGAAAGATTGAAAAAGAGAGTGAGAAAAAAAGGTGAAAGCCAGGTTGGAAATTGATGGTGTAATTGTTGACTGCTGGTCAGCTCTTATCTTGGTTTCTCAGGACTGTTGTCTGGGCAAGCTGGTTTCTTTCTCGCTTTCGAATCTGTCTCTCTCTGGGAGTGGATCAAACCTGGCAACCTGCAAACTTTTCTCTATTTTTTTCCCTCTAGGCAACCTGTGTATTTTCCCAATCTCTGTCTTTCTCCTCTTTTATCTCCTTTCTGTCATATTATTGTGGCTTCATCGCATTGATCATCTCATGTCTTTCTTTCTTTTTTTTTCTCTCTCCATCCCTCTTTCGAGACAGTCAGACATCACGCAGAGAGCAGTGGACTGGAAAAGAACAGGAGGAGAAGGGGGAGTGCAGCCATCTGGGGGTCAAAGGTGAGTCTGCAGCAGGATACGGGCGGATGAGGGGGCAAACACAGAGTCTGCCTCTCTCTAACCCCCCTCCCCAGCACATAAGCCAGACCGACACCTCATCAACATAACCATTATAGCTGCAGCTGGGCTCACAGGACATTCTGGTGCCAGGCTCAAGGTGAGGCTAAAACGGTGCTAACCAGAGCTCGCAGTCATAACCAAAAGCCTTGCTACTCTAGCAGTGATGTTTCAATCGAAGGCTTAGAGGTAATTTACAAAGTAAAGAGAAGTGGTAGGAGTCTTGGTTGGAAAAGCAGACCTAAAGATAGTGAATGAGTAGAGTTGGATTTATTTACTTGATACAAGGGGTCATCAAAAGCCCAGAAATATTTATTTATTTAGTATTCTTGTTGCCTACAGGATCTCATTGCATCTATCACGAGCAATATGGAAAGCAGACGGGTAGGTGGGGAGGTGCCACTGTCAACAAAAACAAACAGCAGATTTAGGATATGTACACATGATTCTGTGCAGTATATTTACTTTTCATTCAGGGCAAAAAAAGGCATGTGTTTAACAAATCATTTCATAAGAGGAAACAGTAACAGTGACAGGCCACCTCGCTGCTGCTGCAGCTGCTGTGAACACTGTATCAGTTCCTCCTCTGCTTCAAATGAAGAAAGGGAGCAATGAGTCACAGGCTCAGATCATGCTGGAGTCGTCATACTGGGATTAGTCAGTCAGGGGGAAAGGCATCTCACTCTTCTTCATCTGACTTTAAATCATTTCCTACAAGTCATGTTGGCTCTTTGCTGGGACAGCTCCACTTAAGGACAAGAAATACACCTCAGCTGTGGAGAAATTTAAACAGTGTTTCAGACGTTGCCATCCTCTTCACACTTGCCAAAGGTCCCCCATGATACTAGAAAGAAGTACTTGCTTAGTAGTAAAAGCAACACTGGTCTACCATTGATTTTTCAGCCATAAGCCATTGATTTTTCAGCCATTGACTTCCCAGTAAGACTTGATAAGGTTAGTTTCCATGAGGAAGTGCAACACTAAGTTAACTTTGAATTTCCAATTAGAGGTGCTGCACTGGGTAAACATCTATATTTTCATTTAGGAGGAGCTAACGACTAACTTTGATTTTCCAGCAAGCTAAGATAACACTAGACAAACAGCAGGAAATAAGCAGGGTAGCTCTCTGTCTCCTAACAGCTACGAAAGCTAAGCTACTCCCACTCTCTAGCTCAACAGAGCTCTCAGAGAGCAGCCATGTAGGGGCCCTCCTGCTGCTGATAAGCCTGCATGGGCCCCTCTGTAGTGCCTACCCTGGAGAGAGGCCATTAGCCCGGCTGCAGTTCCTTCCTGGATAAGCTGTAGCTTACCAGCCTGCAAGCCGAAGGGCAACTTTTTATTGTCCTTTCCAAACTTTATGTGTGAGTGTGGGGTGATAGCTCGGGAGGGGCTGTGTGTGCTGGAGTCTGCAATACAGTGTGTGTGTGTGTATGTGTGTGTGTGTGTGTGTGTGTGTGTGTGTGTGTGCTCAAGCTGCGCGCTCCCAGCGCTTCCTGCCCACTAACGGCCAATCCCACGGTAGGGAGGGTGACCTCTATCGGACCAGAACAATGCCAAAAAAAGGCTGTCATAAAAACAAACTACCATGCTCTGGTTAGCACGGGAAAGAGGAGGGTAGGGGCCTGCTTTCCTCTACACCCCCCACCCTCCACTGCCCATTTCATCTGCATCATTATTCACACACACACAGTAATGCACACCATCTCAGATATCCAGTCCATGCACCAGTATTTTTTACAGTTATCTTTTGTTGTTAGCCCTTGCACATTTGCATACACTATCCACGAAACAATGCCTGCAAACAGCAAGAAGCAAGAGCTGAATATACATAGGTATATACTCTACGCAAAGTACGTACACAGCAATGTTTCCACTGACAGCAAACAATAGGAACCTCTGCATTCACACTGGGTCCAAACAGCTCTGACATGTCACCAAAACCAGAATAACAAAAAATTCCAGCGGTCCTCTGTACACAAAACACAGTGCGAGTGCAGACAACTGAGCCAGAAAACATCTGCTGAGTCGCAACAAACAAAACAACATGCAGCTGATGAACTGGCGTGTCTGGGGCCTCAGAAAACATACTAAATACCTTACACGGTGGCCCCAAAACACAGTTGGCTCGCTGACAAGGTTTTTGGCCGAGCGTATTACTGTCTCTCCCCAATTCAGCTTTACAATTTCAACCAAAGCCAAGCACAGACAGACACAGCAAACATAATGAAATGGGACAGATGAGTCAAGATGCTTTCTGAAGAGGAAATTACTGGACAAGTATCAAATATAATGAGGATGTCTCACCCTGAGTCTGTCTTTGAATCAGTCAGAAGTTTGTAAAAATACATTGCATGGCCAAAGGTGCTATACATAGATGGATACTAGTGTATAGATGCAGATCCTATAAACTTTAATGACCCAGCAATAAAAATGACATTGCAGTGACAACTCATTAAGGGAATAATTTCATATTTTGGGAAAAGGCTTATTCTCTTTGCTTGCCAAGAGTGAGATGAGAAGCTTGATGCCACTCTTCGTTAGCTCTTCGTTAAATATGCTGGAGCTAGAAGATGCAGATCTTAGCTTAGCATTAAGACTGAATGCAGGTGGAAACCTGTTAGTCTCACTCTGTACAGAGATAACAAAACTCCAGCTGCCAGCACATCTGAAAGCTCATTAATTAGCATATTCTGTACTGTTTTAAAAGAATAGTTTGACATAGATTTGCTGTGAATGATTATTTTAAAATCATTGATGAATCTACTGATTATTTTCTCAATTAACGCATTAATTGTTTGGTCGATATATATTATCTTAAAATAGTGAAAAATGCCTGTTCAATCAACAGTCTAAACCCCAAATTACTATTATGCGTATTATATAAGCAGAAGATCATCAGGATTGAGAAGCTCAAACCAATGAAATTATCATTTTTATCAGAATAAAGAAAAAAGTGATTTATTGATTTTCAAAATACTTGAAGCTAGTGTTTCTGTGGTCTGACTAATTCATTGTTTAAGCTCTAGTTCGACAATTTGGGAAATACACAGGATACCATTCTCATACCATGTAAGGGCAAGAAAGTGCACCTACCAACAACCAGCAAACACTGCAGGAATTTAGCTTGCTAGTGGCTAAATGTTTCCTCTTGCTTTCAGTTTTTATGCTAAGCTAAGCTAACAGTTTCCCGAGTCCAGTTCCTTAACTTCATAACTATTCATAACTTCAATAACGTCTGTAGCTCTTCATTTAATTAACAATAAAAATGAAAACATAAAGACGGCACCTTTTGCACTTGCTCAGTTTAGAGTTTAAAGTCATGTTAATGCTGTGCTGTCATGACTTTTTATGACATTGTTTTTACTGAACCGTACTCGAGTAAGCAAAAACTAAACTTAGGCATATACTCTACTAAACTAAACTTAACCTTTCTAACTCTGTATGTCCTGTTTTACATAAAAACTTGGATGGAGACCCATTTATTGATAGACAGAGAGATTCACACAGAGCAGAGCAACGTAGGGATACATGGTGAGAAAGAGAGTTAGAGATAGACATAAAAAAGAGAGAGAGACATAGGCTGGCGGGCAGCAGATGGCCCAAAGTGGTCAGCTGGTAACAAACAAGCAGGTCAGGGCTCTCCTTCACCTCTTTTCTACCACTCATAAATAATGCAGAGGACCAGAGTCACCCAGAGCAGCTCCACCAAGCTTATTCTAAAGGCCTCCAACTCTCATAAAGGAAAATAGAGAGTTTGTTGAGCTGAAGACAGCACAAACCTTTATGTCATGGCAGGGAGCTATGGATTACTCTCCATCTGTTCGTTCATTTGTTTCAGACAACAGTAATTAGATTTGGGTGATGCCTCTCACCACTGCATTCTGACATTTTAAAAATCACATTGATCGGCCTGACGGGGGAAATTACAGGTCAGAATGAAAAGCTTTGATAAACAAAACTTCCACATTACAAGATTGAAAAGATTTAGTGAATCAGGCTGCACTTGCTCTGCAGATTTGCCTTCAGGAACATCAGTATCCACCATATTGGATTTTCCACCACTCTGACTTTCCCGGAAACACTTCTCCCCCCTCAGGGCTTATTTATTTATTGATTTCCCCAAAGGGGAGGGGGTGCATCATTCATAGAGGGTGACAAATATTTATTACTGCTTTGTGTTCCATATTCAGATGTGTTGCAGTTTTTTTCTTAGTTTTTGACAATAATGCCAATAAGACTCAATTTAATTTAACTGAACTGAATTGAGAGAATGATCTGTAATGGCTGCTCCCAGGGCATTCAAGGTACTGGTGCTTCTATCAGAGCCACCAAAAGAATGATACTAGTTTCCTCTATCCAGCATAGTTTTCATTCACAACAGGCTGAATATGCACTTGTCTGTTCAATTAAAGTTGAGCTATATAAGTGGTAAGTTCTTACACTTTGGCAATGCAAAAATGACCTCATTATGCTACTCGAATTGAGCCGAAAACGAGTGAGAGAGAGGAAGAGGAAAAAAAATGTGTGCCTAAGTGGGTGAGAGACACAGAGGATGACAGAGAGAGAGCGAGCTCAAAGGGAAGGCTAAGTTGCAGGAGAGCAAAAGCTTCTCGTCTCGGAACAACTGCAATCACAGCTGCTGCCAAAACCCTCTGGATCCATCCTTAGTGCCTGACGGAAACTTCTCAACAGGCCTTAAAGCCACTGAGAGGGGGGCTGGAAGATGTGCAGTGTGGTGTGTGTGCTTGATGTTCAGCCTGTGCATGGTTTGTGCTCTATATTAATAGTTAGTTCTGTTACATTGTAACATTAATAAATTATCAGCCGCGTCAACTTCGAGACGAGAAACATTTCAGTTATATAAATGTAATTAAAGAAAACACAAGCAAATGAGGAGACATCAGCAAACATCAGCAACACTTTGACAGTACACGTGTATTGTGTTTGCAGTGCTGAACAACTCGCATAAATATAACAGAAGGCAACTCAGGAAGCAACTTCACAAATTCCGCAACAACAATACGCAGCATAAAGAAACACCCTGCAAATACACTGCAAGTCATAATTCTGAGCATGTACTTAGCATGTAGTGTGGTCGCACTAGAAATGTGACAAAATTAAGTCTATTATACAAACTAAAAAAAATAGATTTTTGAGCTGCTGATGTTCCACAGTGCACTGCACAAAGGAAGTGGAGGTGCTACTCACAGCTGGAAATAGTTAACTGGAGGTGGTAATGAGACAGCTCAGGAAAATTTAATACAACAACAAAAATAAATAAAAAATTGACATTCTCTTTGTGAAGTTAATTTGGCAGCGATATTTAAAATCAATTTGACTGATGCATATTGAATAATTTCCTTCGTACAAAGTTCTTAAGCATGTTAAAGTTCTGTATGCTAACTGCAAAACAGTGCAGTAAGACACTTAGTAAGTGGCACATGCGTGTTGTGAGTCGTATGAAGATATGACAAAACACATCACAACAAAAGATTCTGGAAAACACTAGAAACTGATGAACGTGCTAGAAAGTAGTAAAGGCTAATGTTGGGTGTATGGCCATCGTCTCCAATCACAGAGTTTTAAAAGCTAAATCAAGCATTGTTAGCTGACTTTCTACTCACTAACAGGCAGTCAGCATCACATTTTAGTTTTCCCCGGACGCTTCTAATGTGTTGTAACCCACCTTCCTTGTGTTTTGTACAACTTGTAGTGTTTCTCTATTTGCTTGTATTTTGCAGTTTGCAGTGCATTTCTTTATGTCCTGTATATGCTGTCAAATTGGTGAAAGTGTTCCATCGTTTCTTGGCCACTGCATATCTCCTCATGGATTGATTAACAGCACCAAGAAAATTTGCTTTAGGGCACCCTTCTAGTAGAGATAACACATTCAAAACAGCAGATGGTGGAAAGGGAGAAAGGGCAATGAAACAACCAAAAAAAAAAAAGGGGGGGGGGCCTTCCGACATGTTTTTCCTCTTCAGGAAACGCAAAGAGAAATAAAGGTACGTCACAGGAACAGAGGGAGGAAGGACGAGAAGCAACATCCTAGTTAGAGGAAGCAACAAAGTTCATGGTTTTCTGTCGTCATTTTGACCAAAGTAAAAAACTGAAATGAAGCCAGGAGTTGTCTCAATCATCTCTGATTATGGTAATCATCGTGATTAATGTGCCAGTGACATGCTAATGCGTAACACTCCTTAATATTTCTGTGCTCATGTGTGTGAGTGTGATTTAATGAGCCAGGCTTCATGTTCCGGTGTCACTGTGTTTTTTTTCGGTCCACAGCTGTGCACATATCAAAGCCTTTCTGGACACATACACTCATACACACACATTACCTTGTCTCTATAGCTAATAAAGCCCTTGAGAATGAACCAATACCAATAACAAGGCAGATTCATACAAACTGAAGGCATGAAAAAAATAAGGTTTATATCACTTTGACCCTGCACCCTACCAAAGCACATTTACCATGATGTTCTTATAAACAAGCTTCTTCCCCTCCTTCTTCTCTAAACATCAGCCTGTCCAGCCCAGCCCTCCCTCCTGCTGTTCCCCTCCAGCATACACGCACACACACAACACCCATCTGCTTCTGCTCTTGAGACTTGCATCTGGCCTGCCATGAACCATATCTCTGCTCAACACAAACACTTATTCAAATACACACACACACACACTGTGAAGTGTTAACAAAAAAAAGAGTCGACCGATCCTGTTCATGCAGCATCAGAACAAAGGGCATGGCCAGAGATGTGAACTCTCTGCAGCTCAGCAGGAAGACCAGTTTGAAACAGCAAAAACAAAAGCAAATCTGCATCTAAAAGAGATTTTTAAAAGTAAAGAAAGAAAGATATTGCAGGATTTGAATCGTTAGTGGGTTGAAAAGGATGTTTTGAAAAAAATGCCTCCTGTGGGAAGTTGGCACATCAACTGTTGCTCAGCATAAGATGTGAAAAAAAAATCCTCTCCCACCATCTAAAGTACATTATCGTTAGCAAATTCAGATCCATACGCTCTCGCAGTACCATAACCAGAATGAACACAGGCTGAATGGTCTGAGTGTGCGTTCCTGTATGTGAAGGTTGTGAGTTATATAATCAGAAATCATCCTGTTATCATGGGAGTTTATTCTGCATTCAGCTGCTCGCCATGTGGGCTACAGGATCTGTTGCATTGACGTGATGCATGTGACACAGAGATGACAATTAAACACACAAACGCACACACAGGGCAGACAGGAGACATCTGGCACAGTGACGATGTAACGGCTATGATGCAATGTTGTCCCTTTGGTGTCAAAACACACACTTCATGTCACACATGTGCCCACATGAGCGAAGACCCAAAAACACACACACTGACACAGTGAATTAGAGCTGGAGGGATTGGTTAATTAACTGATTAATCAGAAAATTAATGCAACTGCTTTGATAATTGATTCGTCATTTTTGTCACTTTTCTAACAAAAATACCAAAATTAGCTTTTCCCAGCTTCTCAAATACAAGGATTTCCAGATGTCTTCTGTTGAAATATAACAGTAAATTGAACATCTTTGGGTTTAAGTCCATGAGTATATCTGAAGATGTCATCTGGGCTCTTGGAGACTTTGATGGACATTTTCTTTATTTTCTGGCATTTTATAAAATCAATCAATGAGGAAAATCATCAGCAGATTCATCTGTTATGAAAATAGTCCTGAGTTTCGGATCTACAGTGAAATGAACGGCTGCAAGTACAACAAGACACCCAGAGGGGACAGCAGCCCACATAAACACACACATATGCTTTAATTAACAGAAAAAAAAGTTTCAAGAAATTCCACATCTGTCTAACTTGTACTAAAAAAAAAAAAAAACTAACTAAACTCAGAAACCGTTTTTTGTATGCGAACCTGCGCACGTGTGTCTGAGCCTGACTGTAAAAGCAGGGCTGTGTGCATGTACTCATGATGCATGTGGTTCTTTGTCTGCCTGACTGTGTGCTGTTTAATTATGTGTGTGTGAGGAGCATGAGGAGTGTATGAGGGAAGATGGGAAGGAGGCTGGCCATCAGGATGTGGAGTCCATTGTCTGTCTGACAATGAAGAGATCGAGTCGGCAGGAGTCCTGTGGCTCTCTCAATGGAGGTATTAACATCTGGGGCCAGAGGGCTGCAATGTGTGTGTCTTTCTCTGTGTGTGTCTTTGTTGCATCTGCCCTGGATAAAACTGGACTTTCATGGCTTTTTTTCCGGACTTGGAATAATGCAGATGTCAGGAGGAATCCTTCAAACATCCAAATTGGTTTTCAAATATATCTTTGTGTAACCTGCTTCAGTCTTGTATAATCTACTTTGCGTGTTTATATGAAGGATTATGTGTATTCCTAAAGGTCTGTGAACTTGATTTCACAAGATAAAAGTTGAGTCAATTGAATTTTGGTAGGATTATCCTCTCCTACAACCCACTTCTCCGCAAATGTCAAGTTGAGGCTCAATGCTAACGCTGAATTTTACCAGTATTTTACTTTCATTAATCTTTGCAAATGACATGGTCACACACACAAAGACACACACACACAAGTCAAACTACCGCCCACAAATGTTATGAAAAAGAAATCCTATGACAAACTTTATGAGAAATTTATACAATTATTACAGCAGACAGAGGATCCTCAAGTGCAATAACGCTCATATAAAGTCATCACCCCTGCCTCCGACATCCCACATGGCAATAACATGACTCCACTAACTCACCCACAACCTTTACTGTCTTTAGTTTGTAGAGCTATGCTCCCCCTGCACTGTCTGTTAGTTAACTGGCAGTGGCACCATCCAGCTTGTAAAAAAAAAAAACAGAGAGGGAAAAGGCAGGAACACCCCCCCACTGTCCAGTGTGGACGCCAGCCCCCTCTTCCTCCTCAGTAATTACAATAATCACTCAACTGAAGCTAATACTTACTTCATTAAAGCAAAAATCAGGAGGGGAATAAGGAGGAAAAGCACACTAAAGTCAAGTCAGTGGATTATTGTCACCAGAAGAGCTTAATTTTTGAGTGTCAGCTGAGCAAGTGGGAAATAGAAAGACTCGCTGCTTGTATGGCACTGGAAGAGGATGGGGACTGTCACATATGACACCTATAACTGCTGGGCCTGTATGAAAATGAACGATGAAAATTTCCACATATATTTTAAGTAGGATGATGCAGAAGTCTATAATCATGCTTCTGTTTAAGCGCTCAGCACTTTGCCATAACATCTCTATAAACTATAAGCTCTCGGTTCAGGGAGACAGCAGTACTGATAAAGTAAGTTAGGAAATTTACTGGGATATTATATTGATGCCACAGAGAATATAAAATATTATCAAGCATAGAAAGGTGCCTAAAAGTTCATTACAGAGCACCACACACACTCCAGGCTTAAATCTAATTACAAGAAAATAATACAATATGAAGTGATTTTTACTCAGAAGTGGTACACAGGGTTAATTCTAGCACATCATAAGTATGATACTGTGCAGATTATAGTGTATAGATACATTACTGGACTGTGATTCTGGAGCAGTAATACAGATATACTGACTACAGTGAAACCCCGGACTTGATTCCCATCCAACAGCTCCTGACCGCAGTGCGCTGTGTTTACACTGCGCGAAATGGAGATAAAGTTGCACCACACTGACAATAACACAACATCTAAATTATCTGTTGAGACAACGCATTGTACGTCAAAGAGTCTCATTTCCAAGGAAAAAATAGGGGGATTCATGGCAACAGTTGGAGACCCGGAGACTCGGGATAAGGATGTTTTCTACCTCTGCCTCCTTCGTCTACTTTTAATTCAACCACTTCACAGCACTGCGACCACCATCACGACAAATAACGGCTCCAAACTTACCTTATTATCACGGTGATGGTGGTGATCATTACAGGCAACGCGTCCTGCGCCTTTCCTCCCCGTCTCTCTCTCTGACGACAGATCCAGTATCCTTTTCTCCCCTCTCTCTTCTTTCTCCGTTATCTCGGGTTTGTTTTTGAATTTGAGTTATAAATTATTCCACATCCTCATCAATTTCTGACGAATTCTCCCCCGGTCTCTCACTTCTCTCCCCTTGTTTCTTCTATTATTTTAAACGGCAAATCGAGCCATATGATCCTGTCATTCAGTTTCTACACAGAGAAACTGGCTCTCCGCGCAACTCCCTCCCAAGGCTTTGTAACACGAAACCAGAGGAGGAGGAGGAGGAGGAGGAGAAAAAGGGAGAGAAGGAAAGAAGAAAAGAAAGCGTGAATTTAATCCACTATCTGGGACGAGCTAGATGGATCTGTCCGCCTCTCTGTCCCTGCGCTGAAGTTTCAGCAGTCCGTACCCAACACACACATCGGAGTGGTCGTGGCGCTGCGTCTCTGTGCCAATCTGAAAATGATGTGAGTGTGTGTATGTGTGTGTGTTTGTGTGTCTTTGGTGCGTGGCTCTGCAGCGTGTGTGCGCCCCCAGCCTACTTCTGCAGTACGCATCACAGCAGGGACCGGGGAGGATTTCAAATAAGGCACACAAACAGGTCTCCGCCCATTAGCCTCTCCGAACAAGGGCCCCGACACAGAGGGGCCCCCAGCAGCCACCGCACTGCTCGATTAAGACCGTTTCATTTTGCGGAAAGTGAAGGTCTGTTTTAGCAAAGTGCTTCCCTACCCGGAGTCTGACCTGAGGTCCTTTATAACAAGCTCCAGCCAAATGAGCATGATGTCGTGGAGCAGGGTGGCCTGGCGCTTAAAGAGACCATTGTTCGACTGCAGGGTCTGGTTCACCTCCACTTCCTGCTCTGAACTCAAGTACCAATGAGCAAGGCACCAGCTCCAAACCTGCTCTGAAGCTGCGCCTGATCTTTGCTCTCTCTTTCTGTGGCAAAGAAAATATTCCACAAGAGATCAATACAATATTATTTACAGTAATATTATTATTACCCCAACTGTTATTGCACTGAACTGAGGAAAATACAGTGGAGCAGGAGTAAAAAAGAATCTATTGTTTTTGATCCCTTTTCAAACGAAGCCTTTAACCAAATGTGACTTTTATTCCTTCTGGATTATTCAGTTCTATTCTATTTGTTTTTTCTTTGTCTCATGAAAAGATCAATAATCTGATTTCATAAAATGCATGGTTTGTGGTCCAAAGCACCACATCCCCGCATTTGGGACCTGCCTGTTCCAATGATATAAGTTTATCGATTGTTCTGAAAACATGAATTGCTACTTATCAGCTTCATGTTGTTATAAATGTTCAGCCTCGACAGAATATATGATGAAAGCACAGGTGGAAGAAGCATTGAAATAAGTCATATCAGACTGTAAAAAGACTAAAGATTTTAGTTTAATCATTTTAACAAGGTAATCAAATTGTTTGGTGTTCTGGTAGTGGCCTGTTAATCAAGAACAGTATGAATTTCTTCCTGACTGAAGACAAGAGGAAGAGCCATATTTTTTATTCAGCTGTGAGGTTAGTCAGCATCCACTATACCCTTGAACCACAGTCACTCTGCTATATGCAGTCACACTGGGGAGCAAGTGACCAATCATGTCCACAACACTGCTCATGTTGTAAATATTGCTCTTCCAGGGGCACTCCAGCAATTTAGCAATGCAGAAAGTTGGGGGACTCACAACAGACTGATAAAATAAATAAAAAAATAAAATTGAGTCTCTTATCACAAGATAAACCTGATGGCATCATCAGAGGGCCGTCAGTCTGTTGCCTCTGTGCATGCTGGGAGATTCCCGTTCATGCCTCGCTCTGGACGTTTTGGTGCAAACTCATCCAAATGACTCGTTTTAGGTTCACTTACACTACAAGAATAAATCAAGACGTTCTGACTCCTGGAATTCAAAATCCACAGAGTTAACAGCAGTTAACTACAATGATTGTTTACTAATAATAAGTAAGAAAAGATAATCCTGTGCAGAAAGGACAAAAAAATAAAATAACACACAAGAGTTGGGATTATGAGCCAAAGATTAAGTGTACAGATTAGAACACAAATATTAGAATGATAATCTCTATGGATTAGCACAGAAAATATTGCAAATTATTTAGATCTCAGTGTAAGAGCTGATGTAGCTGCAGACACCATGGGTCTTTTTAACCTCATCACAAATCAATAAACAGATACTAACACAGGCTGATTCTCAAAGGAAAGGCCAAAGCATCTTCAGCTATGTATCACTTGTAATGTCTGTTAGTGTAGGACCACATTCAGCACTTTAACTAATGTTTACATCTGTGAGTGCGTATCTAGCACCTCTCAGCCCGGCCTGATGCTACACTGTCTGCACTGCACGGCCTGAATTTACATGCTGCCTGACGGAGACGCTGTGAAGATAGTTGCCCAAATCCTCACACAGACAGATTACCAAAGACACAAGGCTGAATTATAATACTCATAATCTCAAACACACATCAGGTTGTAGACGCTCTGGCACAGATTTATTTATTTGGTTTGAGAGTTAATGAGTTTGGATTTAAGACTCTAATTTGGAGTCGGACTCTTATTCCTTAGTGTGTTAAAAACAGCTCAGTGATGAAAAGGAGTAGTAGAATGGCCTCGGGCCACATCAAGAGACACTGTTGAGAAAATGTGGGTTTTGTGTTAGAAAGTTTGGTCTCATATGGTAAATATGTACTTCTAGGAATTTAAATAAAAAAAGAAAGTACAAGAAATCCAGCACATTCCCTCTATATTTTCGGTGTCATTCCCAGTCAATAACACTTCAAAATGAGTAAGACTATGATAAAAATTAATTTGCAGGGATTATTTGCACCCAAGCTTGGATAAAATAGACTTCATATGTACTATGTAAAGAAGCAGTCGTGTGTGAAGTCCCACGCCTGATCTCAAGTTCAATTTTTTATTGATGTACTGTGCTGCCTATTCAGCAGATGCTATGGAATAAATACGAGTTTCAGTATACTGAACATTTTTATATGGTGTTTTTACTTGTTCTCTTACTCAATTACCTATATGCTGAGCCAGTTTCATGGCCCCAGGCCTGTGAAAGCCATTCAGATCTTACTTCAGAAATCCATGGTGCTGATACGACAATACTGCAGTCTTCCTGCCATGCTTGAAATCTTTAAATCCTTCCAAGAAGCAACTCTGGCCTCTTTGTCTTGATCATATATCACCATCATATTCATACTTTGGCTCCAGTTTTTTAGTTAGATGGTCAGAGATGTCTGTTCGAACTGTCTAACACAGTCAAAGTCTGCTTGGCTGTCCTTTTTATACCTTTAAAAATGGATCACGTTTCATGCCAAACTGCACTCGAGTTTAATTCACACCTCCACTCCAATGGGAGCTTTTTGATTCCCTTTTTAAATTTTTTATTTTTTTTTGTTTTTGTTCGAACACCTGCAGTAGGCGTGAGGGAGCACTCAATTTGTCAGCGTTTCTGTTTATCAGTCAATGTACAGCCGTCAACAGACTGAAAGCGAAAACTTTCTGGCATGCAGCAATGCCACTGCTTTGAGCATACGGCCTTGTGAGCGTGTGAAAGCATAAATTATAGGCTTATGGTTGACAGAGCGGCAAAGAAAGATAGAGGCTGATAGCGAGTCAGCAGCTCGGAGCTCTTGCTTACTCGGGTTTTCACAGCATCTGATAAACAATAACAAGGATACGCAATAATTACAGCATTGCAGTAGCACGTTTTGTTTTTTTTTTTAAATTAACAAGATGATAAAAAGATACCGATTTGCGTTTTCCTTTGGAAGATTTTCCACAGATCATCTTAAGATTAGAAAGTCTTTAAATAAATCACAGGTTTCTTTAGTCTGTGTGTCTTAGACTGCATGGCCTGACCACAGGCTGTGAGACTACAGGGCTGTGTGCTGGGCACAGTGGTCTGCAGCACAGTGGACCATCCTCGCTCTACTTCTTTACATCTTCAACACATCATTGTTGGCTTCATCACTGATGGTGAAAATAGTGAATACAGCAGGTCTCAGCTTAATACAAGCAAGACCTCAGAGCTGCTGGTGGATTTTTGCAGGGCAAAACATCCCCTGATCCCCTGATGGATTTAACAGAAGTTTAGCTTTTGAAATCATGCTAACATCACATACTTGCTGTCATAAAATCCTGCAGCTGGTCCCTTTCCTTTCACACCACAAATAAACCGCAGCAGAGTTCGCTCGGAAACTGACCAACTCCCTCTTTTTCTGGTGGTCTCTGTCCAGCTGTTTGGACACCATGAGAGGTCGACTGGGCAAACTGATAAGGAAGGCCAGCACTGTTCTACTCTCTGGACTCCATGGAGGAGACAGGAGAGAGATGGATGATGACTGAACTCCTGGCCATCACAAACAACCCCTCCCACCCCCGACATGAAACCCTGAATGCTCTGGGCAGCTCCTTCAGTGACAGGCTGCTCCACCTGTGCTGTGTAAAAGAGCGTCAATACAAGTCTTTTGTCCCGGCTGCTGTCAGACTCTTCAGCTTTGTTGTCAGACTGAAACATCTACTTATATCGACTATAAGTCAGTCACAATGTCAACTCTAACATTTTGCATGACTGTTTTGCCAAATCAGACGCGTTTCACACACTTCTGGTTCTGATTCTACATTTGAAGCTACTTTGAAGCTGCTGCGATTTGCAAACACTTAACAACACCCAGCTTTATTCTCATTCTAACCTTATTTTTCTAACTGCACTTTATAGCTACTGTTCATGTTGGCGTAGTATGTAGTTTATTTTGTTTCAGTTTTTTTTTAACTCTCCACTTCTATACAGTAGAAGTTTATTATATATGGAGGGCTTTATTTACATTTTGCATCTGTTCATCTGCAGCTGTGACACTTGAATTTCCCTGTTCCCTGTAACAGATTAATTTAGCAACAGGACTAATTCAAAATAAAGACATGAAATATCTATAGTGTGTAAGCAGACAACAACTTGATGCAGAATGCAGCTTAATCCAGGACGGTCTGTATGAGGCTGGCTCAGGAAATCCAGCTCTTCATATAGTGAACGTAGGAGGGATTAACTCTAGTGATTCACAATTCAGGTCAATCTTCCCCAGCAACAACAGAGAAAGAGATTTTGCTCGTATTGATGGGAGTTAAACCCTAAAGAGGTTCAGCTTCAAGGCAGGACAAAAAAAATCCTCCTTTCAAATTCTCCTCAACTGGTGGATGCAAAATGCAAAATCATTGTTTTCCTCCATTTCCAGACCTTATGTGTTCCAGAACTGGTGGTACCAAGGTTGAATGAGTGACAAGCAGCAACAGGAACATTATTTAGCACATGTCTGGCAAAAGTAGAAAGCAGGCCAGGCAATGAGAAAGTGGGGTAAAGTCTCATTACGAGGCAGAGCACAGGTCACCTCCTGTGAGACTTGGCTCTCTTTGCATCGCTCCTCTCGGTTCGCTCTGTTTGGACTTTTCCATCACAGCGAGACTTTCGGTTTAGTTTGGCTGAGATTTATACTGGGGAGTAGCTGGAGTTGGGAAACAGTCGATCTGAGCCATCACCTCGTGTTACCTTTCATCATCAGCTGGAGTTTTTAAAAGCACAGAGAACTTCTACAGCTTTTTCAACTACAGATGTGGATGTGCCACCTGTGGCGTGAAAGGAGCCTGTTACATCTTTATTAAAATCATTACTGTCCGAACACTTAAACCTCTCTAATAGATATGTATAAGTACAAGAAGTACAATTAAAGAAGACAGAACTGACCTTATAAAGGAATTGGAATACTAGACCGTCATCGGGCTCGTAAAGAGATTGAAATGAAAAGTAATGAATGGTTTAACATCCAGCAGTGCCAGTGTGATTCTAAACGGCAGAGAACCAAAGTTGTCATAATCAATCTGAAGGTCTTTTCGCAACGTTAGCTTTTTGACAGAAAACCGCTTTCAGCCGCTGCTGATCTGTCACATTTCATCTCATTGCAATTTCATGGGTAAACATTTGTGGAACGAAGTGGAGAAATCTCCTGTCTTCATTTGAAATGAATGGCCCAAATGTTTCATTGCCTCTGCAGTCACCTGATAGTTAATATTTATTGAGATGAGTGTATTAAAGCATGTCCCATATGATGAGTAGTTCCCTCCTTCCTCCAACGGAAGAAGGAAATTACAGTTCAACAGAACATTATTTCATTCAACTTGTATATTCATTAAAGGGAGATGGGAAGCGACAAGCAAGGTTTTAATCAGGGCGTTTTTAGGGAGGGAAAAAAAAGAATCGTCTAAGAATTGCTCTTCATTACAGCTTCATAAACACGCTTCATCGTTTTGATCTGACCTGCAGTTGAAATCGTGGTGTCTGATTAGAAAGGAAAGAACAGGATCTGCTTTCATCAAAGTAAGGCAGTTCAGTTTAGGAGTGTGTTTTTTTCCAACACTAGAAGGATTTTAGTTTTCTTAAAAGTCGGGGTGATAGATTAGCTAGATGACAGAGATAAACCACTGGTTCAGCCCTGGGTTTCTTTCACTTAATTTCACAAAGTCTTCAAGCCTATGAATCAGTGTTGGATCTCTGCTTAATTTGGATATCTGCATACTTTGCCTCACTGCTGCTCTGTCTCTCTTGATGGGATAACAGTATGCTAATTTACTGTCTTATGTAAAGAGGAGTAGTTTCAGGGCGTTATTAAATTCCACTGGAAATGGTGTAAGTGAGATTTCTTCAGTCCCCAAGTGAGAGTGTGCCGCTTGTCAACGCAGAGGGAAAAACTGCTGTGGGAGGCAGGGTTGGGGCCCCTGGGACCTGTAGGACCCCTGTATCTCTCTTCTCGTCTGATCCCCATCTTCTGCTGTGCCCCTGGCCCATATCAGGCTTACTATAATAAACAGCAAGAGAGTGCCCTCTCCTCCCCTCTACTGAATCTTTTTGGGCAGCTATGCATATGCAAACACACTGGCAAACATGAGAGAAATTATACATGGGCAGCTTAACTCCTACACTGTTCTGTTCTTTTGCAGGAAGATACATGGGAATGGGCCCTGGTTATGCCTGCACTTTGATACTCTCATTTGAGATGCCAGAAGTTCGGCCAGTGTCTGAATAAAAAAACAATCCTTGGTTTAACTAAATGGAGCCATTTTTTAAAAGGCCCTTTCGTGCCTCAGGCTTGTTGGTAGTTGGCTATGAATACACATCATTCGCATCCACTTGTTTGCTTGGAGAAAGCTGCCGTGAATGTTGAATACAGCGAGCTCTACCAACTCCAGCAGTGAGAATGTGTTTCTGTGACTATGCATTTTTTATCCACGGCTAAATTTCACATGGAATGCATGATCACTTTTAACAGGAAGCTTTGTTCCAAACCCAGACCCATACATACTAAACCTAAGCAGGTTTTGAACATATAGTGGGATCACAGCGTCAAAATTATATGCAATCAAAACAGTAAGTATGTAGATTTGTGAAGACCTCAAAAAACAAAAGGTAACTACAAAATCCTTGGAAAAACATTTTGATTTATGACTTTTGACTTACATGCATCTGCACACGTATTGTATCAATTCTTGTTAGTGTAAAGTATAAATATGAAATGAATTCAAAATACAAAAGGATTAAGTATGATGATTTTTTGTATATTAACTGCGAAAAAAGTGCACTATACACGACTGTAGTGTGGAATTAGGACACAGATTATCAATCCTGCTAAGCCCCACTAATGGCTCTTTGAGGTTGTACACTAATGTCAACATGCTAACATGCTCCAAATCACAAAGTTAATTGCGCAGCAGGTATAATCTTTCTCATGTTCACCATCTTAGGGCATTGTTAGCATGCTAACAATTAGCACTAAACTCAAAGTACAACTGAGGCTGATGGTTATGACAATAAAAGCTGCAAATATAAACCTTGTGGTGCAGGAGGAAAAGTCAGAGGACACATTGTTTATTTGCTGCAGATGTCTCCACCAAATGCCAAACCCATAAAGGATATTTCACAGGACCAGTGAACAGTTTGCCAGGCTGGTGGCATAAATTGCATGGCGATACATCCAGTAGTTGGATGTATCTGATTATTAACAGATCAACAGAGTCATTACAGTTTTCTGGATCATGAATGTTTGTTCAAAATTTCACAGAAATCCATCCAGTATTTCAGCTTCAGTATTTCAGTATATTTCAGTCTGGGACAACAGACCAACATTACCACCTCTAGAGCAGCGTTGACAGCAGGCAAACCCCTCAAGATAAGACCTAACGTGGATTAAATAAAATGCAACATGTACACTCAAATGCTACTGTATATTTTTGATCACTGAGGACAATGGCTTGACAAAGGCATACATGCGCTAGCAACAGGATAGAGAGGATTACAGTCCTGCCACATTGCTGAAATCAAGTTTGTTGATTTTAGCAACCCCCCCACCCCCTCCACCAAAACGGTGAAAATCTAATCACAGTGGTTTGAGGTTTCAGAAAGCCATCTGCTTTAATCCAATTCTTGACAAATATCCCTGTCACAGCGCTCCCTCTGTCACTATAACAACTACCCATTTCAGCAGGCTAATTTTACAGGTTCATCTTGTTAGGGATGAGACAGACATGAGGGGCTGGCGGTGTTAAAATTCTGGAGACAGCTGTTTATGCCTCCCACACCTTACCCATCCCACTGAGGGCATTTTCCACTGCTGCGACCCCGGTTGGCCCCTTCGACGTCTGGACAATGCTGGACAGACACTGAGATTCTTTCTGTCTGCCAAAGTCCCCCGCCTTACGCCATATCTTTCATTCTCTGGAGTCTGGGCGTCAGAATGTCTTTGCGAGTCATCTTTGCAATCCTAAAGGGCAACTCGCTCAGCCGTGAAAAACAGTCAAAATACTTACACTTGCCATAAATGCCCATAAGCTAGGCAATCTTTCATGCTTTATAATGTTGTCCCCGGCAACATGGCAACACTGAAGGCCTCTGATAGGGAAAACAAAAGACAAATGACTGGCCGTGGCCTTTTGTAATCTATCAATTTCTTCTAGAGCCTTTTGTCCTTCAAGCCAAGTGCCGCATGTGAGCCTGGCTGTGCACAGCTGTGATTGTATCGCCCTGAAAATGCCTTGCACAGTGTTTGAACTCAGACGCATTTGTTTGATGACCTTTAGCCTAAACCACCTTGACTAAGATGTTTTCAGAGTTCAACCTGGCATATCTGCTTCCCTGTTGCAAAAAAGCCTTGTCAAGTTCACGGAAATCTCAATCAGATACTCCTGGACCAGCAAAAACTGAAATGTTACAGGCAGATGTGGCATTTATACGGGGCTCCATAGGATTGTTTAGTGATATTTAGCATTTCCTGTCACTCCATAAAGGCACTGGAGTGTCTCCATCCTGCTGGTTAACTGAGTGGACTGGTACCATTAGCAGACAGACTGTGGGCACTGGCTACAGACTTAAGCCCCATTGTTAGAGGAGCAGTTTAAATACCAGCATGTTGTTAATACCCCCACACGCTGATTCATACATACTGCCTCCTTACATGCACACGGAAACACACATACGCGTCAACACTCCTACCTTTGTGCTCTAGCTCCAAGAAATGACCACTATTATTTCCAATCGCTCCTCTGTCCAGTGTGTGCATGTGGGGAAGTTCGTACAGTGCAGATCTTTCTGGTAAGAGAGGTGACTTGTGCTGTATAACCACTTAACCCTCGCTCCCCCCATGCCACTCTCCCATGGCAATCCCAATAAAACCAGGATTATTTTTATAACACAATGTATGGCTGCTGACTTTACAAGCTCCCCTCCAGCTCCTGGGTGAGAAAGACAGGGGGGGCAGGGAGGAAAAAGGAAAGAAAGGCCAGGTCAAAACCGCTCTGTCTCCAAAAGGGCAGCATATCCAAAACCATCAATGAAGGCCTTTTCTGCAAGGAGGAAAAATAAACACTCTGACTGATCCTTTTCCTTTTGCTTGTGCTTGAGTCTGGTGCTACAGAGAGGACCACTGTAGCTGCAGTTCCCAACCAAAGCTGGTTGGGAACTGCAGCTACAGTAGTTTCCTGTCCCGTCCACTTTCATCATCTTTATCTTGTGGAAAGGTCATGCTTAGATGCGTTTGTACAGTTAAACAGCTCTGCCCTGTCTGCTACAACAGAAGGTGGCAAAAAAGTCTGTGATATTGGCTTGTCACAAATCCAAAGCTGTTTTGATGTCAACTGTACTACTCCAGTTAGAAAAAAACAACAAAAAAACTATTTTTGGTATGAGATCCTCCAGTTAAATTATCCCAAAACTATTCCTAATAGCTTTTCAACATACTTGCTCTCGTTCTTCATTGCTGTAAAAAAGTTTACCATCTCTGCATGAAAGCCTTTCCCTGTATATAAGGCCTGTAAAAATACTCGAGGGAAGGAATAATCACAAAAGAAGGAGGGTGTTGTTTACATTTAAATTTAGCTTTTGCTTGTGAGATTTATCACATAAAAAAGACAGTCCTGTCTCTGGATGTCTGTGTCAGACTTTATTTTCCCACACAAATCAATAAGTCTCTAACAGGACCAATATGTCAGTTTTGAGAAACAGAAAAGACATGGATTATATTTGTGATTGATTGTTATCTTTGGCAAAGCACAGTTCAGTTTTTCCTGTGCTCATACTCCCCCCTCTTTTTTCCTCTATCACAGAAAACAGAGTTGCTGTAAAGTTAAATGTGTCATACAGAGTTAAGTCTTTCATGCAAGTTGCAAACTGTTCAACAATTCAGTGCAAAGTTGAAAACGTTAATAATGTGATTGGTTTGCACACAGAAAGTCACTGATTCACTGAGCTTTGTGGTCATGTAGTGTTGAGTAGCTCTTGTTTCAAACACAGAAAGTTGCTGGAAAAAATGATCCATCACTGGAGATCACCATCTTAAATTCTTTATGCTTTTCCTCTTTTAGTTACTTATTGTTCAGAGATTGTAGCAGCTCGGTACTGTTGTAATATTTTAAGATACTGGAGTTCAAGCAAAGAGGTCAAAGAAAATATTATTAAACTTGAAGTTAGACATAAGACTCAGAACCCCTCCCCACCACAATAACCTTTGTACAGGCCCTAATTTTGTTGTGTGAACATATTGCAAGAACACCGGGTGCCAGCTCGGTTTGTTTTCCCTGGTCACTGACGAGAGAGGCAGCTGAGTTATTGGAGAATTTGACTGAAAGAACAAGCAACTGCCAAAGAGGAATATGATTAATATGCCAGGTAATTTAACTCACAATTACTTGGACCTCTTTCAAAAAGCTAAAAAAAAAAAAAAAAAAAAAAAGCCTGCTTGGAAAAGTAGTTTTTACACCACTAAATGACCTTTCTATTATAGCTGTAAAATTGTCAGTTGCATCCTCTTATCCTCTGAAATTGGGACTCAACTTAATTTCTCTTCCTCTCTGTGCTCCTTGATAAAATCAAAGTTGAGAGAAAATTTCCTCTAGGCAATTCCAACTTTCTGCCATTTCTCATCTGAGCTCAGCGCGATGTGCAAGGGGACGATGACTAATTCTATGAAAATTAATCAGGGTGACTGGGAGGTTGGGGGTTGGGGGTTGGGGGGGGTCTGTATTTCCTGGATAATTCAACTTTAATCTTATATTTAGAAGTGGTGATAACAAAAGTAACGACTTATTTCTGTGATTGGAAACTGTAATGTGGCATTACTTAAATTGAAATAGTAATTTGTTTCTCTCCATTGTTGGGTGGCTCAATAAAAAGGGCTGGGACGGGGTTGGGGTGGAGGGGGCGGAGGGAGGGCTGCTGGAGCTGCTGCATCAGCATGTGTGCAGTAATGTGATAGCAAGGCCTGGCCGCACAAAGAAAACACAACCAGCTCTCTAACAACCCTCCCAGTAAGACCCTGAGAGGGGTGGATGGTGGGCAGATGGGGGGTGGAGGGCTGGGTAGCACCACTTCAGTAGTTATGCTGTCTTCAGATTCTGGTGGAAATATTGTAATTCTAAGTAGAGAGCATATGAACAACATTAAATGTGGTTGCCTGAAGTGCAGAGCCGTGATCTTCAGGGAGAAATAAAACAGGGAAGCAGTGCCAATACCTGCCGGCAAATATGAGGAAGCTTTTTTTCTTTTTTTAATCTCTGTTCGTGCTACATGTGCCTACTTTTTAACTTTATTTCCATTTTTTTATTGCACATGATCAGTTGTATTTTTGATACACATTATCTTCTGTGCAGGCACAGAGTACCTGTGTTGATTCAAATAGCACACAGGTACTATTTGGAAAAAACAATTTTACCAAAATGAAAAGATTGTTTTTCTTCAACCAAAAGAACGTGATTGCTGTGATACTATAAGTCATATTTATGATTGGAAGGAACGGTTTATGTGGAGCACTTGAAGGTAGATCTGCGCTCCTTAAAGCAAGACCTGTCCCACTTTCAAAAGAGGGGGGTGCATAATTTTAAAAGTAGGAGTTGGATAGTAGGTGGCAAGGCACTGTACTGGAGCATGATAGCCTACACAGTGCCAGAGATTCTTCCTTGTTAGTGCCAGTTAGAGGCTTAATTATTTATTGATGGGGCCATGGGATTTGTGGTAAATACATTTACTGCTAATTACCCAATGCTAGCATGCTAACAGGTTAAGAAGGTGAACATACTTGCTAAACATGTCAGAACTGTCATTATGTGGATCTCCATCTGGTTATATTTTCAGTGTGACAAAGTGTAATGGAAACACACTTAGTGAATAAGTCATGATGTCCATAAAGCATGTGAAATGTAAAATGAATACATGAAACAAACAGAAATGTGACATTATTATGTTTTCCATATTGTTTTGTAGGTTTTCATCTTGTTGCCGCTCTCCTTCTGCAGTGACGCTTAAATGGAAAATTAGCACCACCAACGTTTTGTATCGGTAAGTCAAATCCTAATATGTGCATAACTACAGTGAATGGAAAAACACATTATATCGTTTTTTGTTTTTTTTTTATTTTGCTGATTTGTATGGAAACCTAGCTACTGTGAGCAAGTTACTGTAGCATGCTGCCTTTAGCATTTAGCTCAAAGCACTCCTCACAGAGCAGCTACCCAGATCAACCAGAGGGAGAAACAGCAGCAGACAAGCACATCAGACATCTGGTAGTTTATTGGTGGGCCTATGTTGGGGTGATTCTCTCCTTGGTGGAGCTGTAGCCCCTTCTAATTTCTCCTAGCGTGGTCATCATTGCATGATGAGTTCAGAAGCCACAGTTACTTTTATTGTTAGTTGTTGACATGGTTTCAGTGCTTTCCACCTCTGTACATTACATTTAATCAGGCTCAGACACTTCTCATGTGCAGTCTGTTTATTGTTTTCTAATCATACTTATAACCGCTGTGCGTTGTTCCAGTGTGCTCAGATTCCAGTTTCAGTATTTCTGTTGAAGTACTTAAAGGTGGCATTGACTAGCAGCTCCAGCTGTAGGGCAGGGGTGGGTGGGATGAGTGGTCAGGCTAGGACAGATGTGTTTGAGCTGGCAAGGAAAGCAAAATGAAGGAGGAGGGGTGGAGAAACTTCCCCCAAGGCTCTGCTTCTTTCATCGAAACACTTCCTGGTTCTGAACTTAAATCCCCCCTCCGTCATTCCCTAGGGTGGTATCCTAGGGCTCAGTTTCACCACGTGACGGACACACATTGTGCTGGTGTTTTAAAAAGCGAGCTCCTATTGTAGCAGAGTGAGTGGAGACCTGGATAACACAGCACATATGGGACGAATTGGGTCTGTGACTGTGTGACATAACGGCTCCATGTGACTTTTTTTTTTTCTGTGTACACACAAGCACACATGTTCAGACACACACACACAGATGCACAGAGATCTGCTGTATTATCACACAGGCTCTGGTGGGATCAGGTGGTGATGAGAACAGAGCATGCGACTCTCCACGACCTGGATATGAACAACACACACACACACACACTGGGTGCTTTGTGAACAGTTCAAAATCTGTTCTAAATGCTATAACAAACACACACTGCACACACACATACACACTTGTGTTGTGTTTGTATTTGCCCTGATCCAGTGGGGTAGAAAAGGGAGAAAAAAAAATCCTTTTGAAACCTGAGACTCTGCTCCATCAGCGGCCCCTGTGCTCCCCTCCACCAGGCCAGGAGCAGAGCAGCAGCAGCAGGAGAACACGGGCCTCTGTTGTCTCAGCCGGAGCCCTTTGGATACATTTTGAACCCCCTTCTCCCAACGGACGCAGAAGCATAGAGACCTTGTTGTACTGAGGAGCATGTGAACGCACTGCTGACTTGAGTGTGGTGAGCAATGTGACTTGTTACTGTAACAAGGTTGGTATACACTGACTGTGCTGAGTGTGTGTGTGTGTGTGTGTGTGTGTGTGTGTACACATATTCATACAGTACGTCTCTGCGTAGGCAGGCATGGAGGGACTTACAGCACAGTATATGTGTCTGCATGTGCGTCACTTTGTCTTTTATTATAACTGTACAGAAATAAAATACTGAATATACAGAATACAGAGGAATAATAGTAAGAATGAAAAGCTCCACGGCTACAACAACACCACAAACTATGGAATCAAATGATAATTCAGAGGTGAATCAGTCCACACAGAGTGAATCCAGCTCTAAACTTTTTTTTACAAAGGGATTCCTGTCAGCCTCAGTCCAGTTATGTTATATGCCAGCCTGTGTAAAGTTTGTGTTTGCCTCACCTTTGTTACCATGCTAACATGCTAACAAGGTAATGAGACTAACTGGACATCATTCACTGCTCACTGGTTATGGAAAAACAAAAGAAAACAAGCTAATTCATAAACAGAAAATTAATGACAATATAGTAAAGCAAATGTAGTAACATGTAATATGTCTTCATAGAGAACTTCCAACATTTCCTGCTATGGTCTCATGGGCTGCTCATGGCTGTAGACTTTACATTTGTTAATCTATGTGTCAAACTCACTTTAACTCTCGGTTATGTAAATGGCTGTTTATTGTTAAACAATTAAGGATTGGGCCTTGAACATGCTGTATTAATTTACTATATTATCTCTGCTTGTGTGTCCCTGTACTTCATGAGTGTGCATGTTTACACACCATCCGCATGTCTGCATGTGTCTGCATGTCTACCACAGTTTAAATTTGTGAATATCTTCAATATGTTTTGAGCGCTATGAGCATTTGTCCCATCTGGAGGTCCTTGGGAGCCCTCTGGAGCTGCAGAGATCTGCTTAATGCACAGCAGCTACTGGGATCCCACTCTGCTCTGGAGTGAGCGGGCATAAACAGGAACCCCTGGGAGCCGGTAATATGTTAAACGATCTGACTCCAGTCCTGCTCAACCTTATCCAGCCTAGGCAATCAGAGATATGATAGTGTGATGTGTGTGCTTGTGCGTGTCTCTGCGACAAGAGTTCTGTGTAAGCGTTGGTATTATGAGCACTGCCTTGAGATGAAAGACACTAAGCCAGGAGAAGGAAAAAGATGGAAAAAAAAGAGAGCAGCTTAGAAAAAAAGATGCAAATTACCAAGACAGCACTGGATGAAATCGACTGGAATTGCTCCTTTGGTGTGGCGGGTGAGGCAGAGCTGCCTTTGTGTGAATAGTTCAAAGGCGGTGGATATATCTTTCCTGGCCGTAATGCAGCCATA
>JBBMJY010000024.1:21355592-21371333 GCA_037833715.1 Toxotes lorentzi | reverse complement strand
TCGGTTTTTTTGGAAAAACTCTCATCACTTTTTCCCCTCGGGAGAAGCCTGGTTGTGTTGTTTTTGATCTCTCCAGACCTCTGTTGGATAGGGAAGAGCCCTGTTGTCCCCCCCCCCCCCCCTTCCTTGGCTGCAGCAGTGAACCATTTGGAAAAGATGTTTCTGTACTTGGGTTTCTACCAGCATCAATAGCAATATTATCACTCCCTGTATTTTTCCTCCTCTCCTTTCTTGCCCCGTCTGCTCGTTTGCTTTGCTTTCTGTTTTTGGTAAAGTGATATTACTGATGTGATGTGAATGTCATGAATTTTCTCCTTTGCCTTTGGGGTATCTTGCCTGACCTAGCAGTTTTTTTCTGTGTCCTATATCAGGTTGTCAGCCTTGGCTGTCCACCATCCAGGATGCTGCCCTCTCTTGCCCATCTGTCTTTGTCTCTCTGACTCTGTTAATCCCGTCTTCTTTCCTTGTTCTCATCAGTTTTGAACATTCTGGTATTAATCTACTTTTGCAGGGCCCAGTCAACAGAATAGATGCTTTTGAACCTTATTTTACTGGCCAAAATACACCTGTTTTAAAGCACTTTCACTTTTAATGAAAAGCAATTAACATTTTTTAACTCACACACAGAAAAGAATGAAAATAGCATTATATATTATTAATGAAGGCATCACTTTGAACTCTGAACTCTTCTGATTTTCTGGCATGTTTAATACATTTTTATCAAAATTTACCTTTACCCTTGTTTACCTGTTATTCTGAGTTGGCAGCAACAAATACTTCAATCGAATCTGAATCTTTTATATCGAAAAGACACTAGAAACAGTGCTGCTGTGTTAACCTTCTGCATCACCAGTACTTAACTGGCTGAATTAGGTTTAAAACTGTATTATTAAATAAAAGCCTGAAACTGTTCTGACCTTCCATTATCAATAGGCAACGGAATGAAGGTTTTATAATATTTTTCAAGAGCCTCAGATTCCATTATTTTTGAGGACTCTTATGTCCAGAGAGCAGCCCCACACAATACCTGGCTGACTCCTTTGCCTTCACCTTTCTGTCTCTTATTTTCTTCTCCGCTCTCCTCTCTCATTTTGCCATTAGTTCAATCACATTATTGGCATTTCTGCCAAAGTGCTACAGAAAATGCAGTTTCAAACACCAGTAATCTACAATTCCCTCTTTCTTTTCTCTCTCCTCCTTCTCTCTTTTCCTTTACAGACAATGGCTGGCATGGACAGACAATGCACAGCTGTCGTCTAACCCCCCCAACCCCACCCCCCCTCCCCATCCTCCGTCCCTTGACTCCACCCCCACTAACATCTGTTGCGTCCAGTCAGGTTTTGGGTATGGTGGTGAGGGGGTGGAGGCTGAGGTCAGACCAGTGTCTGTGCACTGTAATGACTTCCTGTTTCTCTCCACCCCACACCGCCCTAACGTCATCCTCTTCTTCTCTCTCTCGGTGGAGTTCCCAGGGGGCTGCTGGGAAGGATGTGTGAGCACTGAATGGGACTCTGTTATCCAACAAACTGCTGTCCAGCAAGATTCCCACCATCATTACCACAGAGAGCCAGCCTGGGAACATGTGCACACACAAGCATACACAATACAAATATATACATCAGGTTCATCTAGTGAACATATACATCAGGGGCTTCGATCAGGGGCTTGAATGGACTACTACACTGCTAGACAGTGAGCCATATGGCTAGAACTGACAACTGACAACATGAAGTGCTGGACAAGACAAGCAATTAAAGCCACTTTGAGCATGGACTGATCATTGATACCAAACAGACTGAGCTTCCAGCACCTCAGAAACCTCCTGGGCCTGTTAGGAGATGTTTGAACACTCTACCAAAACTCATCAAAGACCCTGTGGAGCATTTCCAAATACATGACTCAAAGATTTTAAGCTGTTGTAAGGAAAAAAAATAGTCAGCACCTGTATGGAAGTTTAAAAAAGAAACCAAGTAACATCTGTTGGATGTCAGATGTAGAATTAGGGCCATGGGAGGAGCGCAGGCGAAAACTGAAGCAGATGTTTGTACTGGATTGATTATTGGAGAGTTTGCATATTCAGCAGTTGCCCAACCAGCGCTACTAAAATCTCACTTACTCCAGACATTCACACATCAGGGTCAAGTATGTTGTAATCATGTCAGTTGTTTCAGTCTGTCTACTGTGATCAAAATTCTGGGTGAAGTTATACTATGGGCATCAGGATGGGTGTGTCTATATGGATGGCAGTGAAGGTCAGTTGGTCAGTCCACCAATAAGCTTCAGACTGAAATATCTCAGCAGCTGTTGGATGGATTGCCTCTAGCACTGCCAGCTGAACAAAGTAGTTCCCAGAGAATACATTAGGTTTGTTCATACCAACAGAAAATACAAACATTTCAGTAAATCGAACCCCTTTGGTTTTGCATATTCATACAATGCATTCATGTGTATGTGCACATGCATTAATATGCATGAGAGGTGTTAACTGTTTACAAAAAGCCATTAAGTAATGCAACTTCCCTCAGCCTCTACTGATGCTAAATCTACTCAGGGAGGCAAAAATAATAGTCACGTTTTTCACAATAAAGACAAGCAAGCAGGATAATTAAAGCAGAGCTGCAGCACAAGCATCAGGTGAGGAGGAACCATCAACCTGAAAATTAGAGCTCTCCACAAATACAAACGTGTACAAATATTTCCTGAAACATTAATTAATTAATTTTGGAAATACTTCTGAAATTGAGAGAGAAAGAACCCACAAAAAAGCACAAATGAAATTGAAATAAATCCAGTCTCTTAGTTTTTAGACACGCACAAGTTAAAATCAAATCTGTTCATCCCAACACACACAAACTGTCGGCACATCCAAAGTCAGCATCTTCCCAATCTCTAGCATTCCCTCAGTCAGAGAGGGGGTGTTTTAGCAAAAACTGCCATCTAATTAAGAGAGAAATGAGTGCGCCACAGGGTTCTGGCTCGACTTTGAACATTATCATCTCTCTTGCAGATACCCTCGGTTGCCTGTTCTCCTCCAGGAGTCTCGTCTTGGGTTGTAGTGATGCATGATCCCCCCCATTTGTCTGTCTGGTTAATCAGCCAGGCCATTCACGTGGAGATGGCAGCTATCCACCAAGGCGACCCAGGAAGGGCAACCTGCTCATTATCATGACTCTTTTTTAATCAGTCCCTTTTGCTCCTCTTTTTATTTTACAGTTTTCTACTCTCTTATAGCTTTGGATTTTTTTTTCTTTGGATTCTTTCTCTTCATTTTCATTCTTCCTCTGGCTCCAAGTCAATGTCTGGCTGAAAAACCACAGAGGACCTGCCAGTTCTTGAAGCCATTCGGCTGCATCTTATGTGTCTGCCTCCTAGTCCCAGCTTGGTGGGGTGAATGGGAGGACACCGTGTTACATTTGAGTTAACAGGCAGCGCTGGCGGGACGTATCGCCACGGGCCCTTTCTGCCGAGCGCTTGCGATTGCTTAAGCAGAACTTAAACAATGAATGACTGGTGACAACATGGAAATGATACTGTTGTGAATACTGGTTAGCCAGCTGTGAGGGCTGGCTGTAAGTGGTGTTACTGCCTCATGTCTGCCTCCGCAGCGAGCTGCTATTAGCACATCACGAAAAATGCTGCTGCTGCAGCTGCTAATGGTGGGTGGGGGATGATGTACATGTGAAGCCTGTCCAATGGGTCAGAGGACAAACACACCCCATGTACATGCACACACACTAATGCAGCTTTGTAACCACCTGCAATAACACCACTTTGTGTCTGTGTGTGTGTGTGTGTGTGTGTGTGTGTGTGTGTGTGTGTGTGTGTGTGTGTGTGTATACCTGGCTATGTGGCCCTGGCAAGAGGGTAAAAGTGAGCATGGCTGGTGTCACCTGAGGGCTGCAGGCTGCCAGCCATGACTGTGAGAGGAGGCCAGTTTGCCCTCCTGTGTGACTAATGTGCATATGTGTATGTCCATGCATAATTATGTATGACAGGTGTCCATTGCTTCCAAAGAGGCAAAGCTGCACAATGCCTGAAAAGGAATTGCACTGAAAGTTACAGTCCTTCACACGGTTATAAATATTTCCTGAAATGACGATCTATTCTCTACAAACTGTGAACAGTAAGCCACAAAAACCAATCAGACTGTTAACAGAAAATGAAACAATGCATGCAAAATGGTGAAATCTCACATAACCATGTAAGAGTGTCTCCAGAAGGAACACATACATCATCAAATACTGTATAAACACTACTCCCATCAAATACTCCCAAGTGAAATTTTAGGATGAAATTTGTGTCAACTCAAATTATGCTACAGCACAGATGTCTGGAACTATGTGGAAAGAAGGCTTAAAGCTACATTTCACATGGAATCAAGTCCTTTACCAGGACTGTCTGGAAGAAATGACTGGATATTGATAAACCCCATTTTGGTGGTTTCTTGATCACCATGATCAGCTTGAGGAAGTTCATCCCACAGCCACTCATGAGGAGCTATTGTCCCTTTGTTAAATTATCATGTTTAACAAACAGCAACCAGTATCAGGAGAAGCTGACAACCTTATCTGGTCTTAAAACTCTGATTACATGCTAGGCAAACATGGCTTCACTTCCCTTGTTTCCTTAAGAGGCTTGGCATGTCTCTCTCAGATATCTTGGTGAATTTTTAGTGTGTCTGTGAGCGGATTCTGGTCATGAATGAGTGCTGAGAACCATCATGTGCACCCACAAAATGCCACCGAAATGAGTATTAGTTACTTTTTTTTGCTATTTAATGTAAAACAGTGCAGCAGACTGTTTTTTTAAACAACTAAGCAAAGGGAATAATATTTGTATGATGAGCTCATCTAATAATAGTGCTTACATTACATTACATCCTTTTTTCCATCCATGCTCTGGATCACTGGGGACAGCTACATCCAGCATGAGTCCCAGAGAGCTTCAGACACCATAAGGAACAACCTTGATGTTGATGGCATCTCCATCCATTGGTTTGGTCGGGGTGGTCTGAGGTGGACAAGCCTTCTCCCCTTCTTCGACCAATCCCTACGAAGAAGAGCAGTACTGGATGTCCTCCTCATCCACTGCAGTGGGAATGACCTGGGAGAAGGGGCAACCCCATCACAGCAATGAAGGAGGACCTGCACCACCTCTGCCTCCACATGCATGGTCGAGACATGAAGATCATCTTTTCTGGCATCGTCCTCAGATGCAGGTGGCAGGCTGGTGCCAATCCAGGGAATATTGAAACAGCTCACAGGATTGTGAACAGTGTTATGGCTCCAAACATTCATTATTTAAATGGCAAATTTGTACATCACCCTCATATAAGATTTAACACTCTTAGGCTATTTTTGCGTAAAGGAGTTCATCTCACCATGAGGGGAAATAATATTTTTTACAGTTTTTCTGAGTCCACTTTAGCATAACTTCAACGACTGTGAAATGTTCATGTGTGACAGTTTGTTCAGTGTTGAAGTTGAGTTGGATTATTATTTTTTTTTATATCCCAGAGTCACGCCCTATGTTACTTTTGTTAATACAGTTTTTATTTAAATGTAACTCTTGTGGCCATAAGAGTGTTCAGTCTTACCTGCTATGCTCTTCACAGTTCCCTGCTCCCACTGTCTTATTCACCCCACAGTCTTTGACACTCTCTGCCCCCATGTTGGACTTAGCTGTAACAAACTGTAAATAGTTTAAAACATTAGGGTTCATAGTTCATGTGGTTCTCAGTTATTTTAGTTAATATCAGAGTGCTGTTCGGAGAGTATCTCTTATTTAGAGAGAGGTTGTTACTGGGTCAAATTTCCATTCAGATGCTCTGTCCTGCAATAGCTTTTTCCACTATGCATTACAACCAGCCTACAGACTGCTGCGCCATGCTCACTTTAATTGTAAGCAGCTTTTATTACTTTACCCAGGCTTTGATCTTTACTGTACACAGGCTGCTGCACCAAGCGCTGTACGCCGTATATGAAATATTATTTTTGTAATGTGGTTTCTCGTGTTTATCTTTTCTACTGTCATTTATACTTGTTACTAAAAATGATGCACCAGAGATTCACCTACTTCTTTTTACTCTGCTAACTTGTCTTGTGACACCTTTACCTTGATCCAAGGATCAAGGTAAGGGATTTAAATTTTTATGTGGTTATAGTTTATTTTAAATTGCATACTACATTCTTTAATTCATCCATTTGTCACATTATTTTATACATCCTCCCAGTGTTGTTGACTGGTACTAAAAAGCCAAAATTAATGCAGTTTTAATGTGCAATAAAGGAAACTATGAAGCTTTTTCCTTAAGCGTTGATGTTTTTTTGGTGCCTGTATGGTATGAGTTTTAACATTAGCAAAATGCACAGTATTGCAATCAAACAAGAACATAATGATGGAGGCTTATTGCCAGAATTTGTATTTAATTACAAGGCTGTTTCTATGGTAGCTTAATCAGCAACATAATTAACAGAAATGTTTATTAAATGTTGCTGTCCTGACAACAAAGGATGAAAAGAGAGATGTTAGTCTTTGCTTTCCTTATGTGTGTCTTATGTACTTATCAATTTTAATGACACTGAATACACTAATTCAGCAATATGTCCTGTTAGATTCATTATGATGTATAAGGTAAATTTGGAAAAACCAGGCAATTGTTCTGCAGTTGAAGGATAACGCACTCAGTGCTGTTTAATCACAGTAGGTCTGTTTAAAATTCAACAAACAGAAATGATCACAAATTACAAAAGCACCTTATACACATGTTTCACTCACAATAACTGTAGTTATGAATAAAACTAATGGACATGAGCTGTACTACACTGACATTTTATAATCTTCAGTACACTGAGTCTGTCTGCCTGATACTTACTTCTGAAGAGGTCACATCAGTATACATCCATTACAGGAGTCACAGTTTGCTTTTGGGTCCACATCTGGTTGACCAGTTCCAGATGTTTCCTATTGAAGGAAGCTAGAGCTGATGTCAATGACTGATGACTGTGCTAGAGTTGATCCATCATCAGGTCTGTTTTTAAATGTTACTACCATCATCTCTGACCACAGCAGGGATGGAGTCCAAGGCAAGAAACTGAACCTGTGCATACTAAGGACAGAGAATAATAAACAGATTTCTAAAATGTTAAACGTAAAAAGATCTGTCCGTTCATCAGAGGAAGCTGAAATTGAAGTGGCTTTTTGACATCACCATTACAACCCATTTGAGAAGCATGGATGTTGTCCATGCAGTCTCCCTTCTCCATAATGAATGCCACAAATAAGCCACTTCATACATGAGATCTTCCGTTTGTTGGCACCGGTTGTTCGAATTACAGTTAATGACAAATACTTTAGTTAAGACATGGTGGATCACAGTGGTATACATATACCAGCATCATCAACATAATCAATGAGCAGATCATTTCCCTTTTTCCTCTTCTCAGAGACGTAGTTTGTCAGAGATGTGAAAGATTCAACGGTAAATCCAGGATCTGCTGAGATGCTGCTGTACCATTTGAGAACAGTTTGAGGATGTGGAAAAGCAAAACTGAATCTCTCTCTGACAAAATCATGTGCCTTAGGAAAACAGAAGTGTAGCGTAACCACAAACTATTGTAGTCCCTCAGAAAATCATCTCATGTTACATCTTCCAAAATTTCTCCAGGATCACCATAAATATAAAATCCAGAGAAGCGGCACATTACAATGACTGAAGAGCATGAGAGTCAATAACCAAGGACACTGAGTTGTCTGCAGACAACTCAACCTGAGCTTTCTGCGAGCTGAGCACAAAGTGATGCTGCATTTGCTTTATGGTCGAGTTTTCTGGGAGCCTCACTAACGATGTAGCTGTGATCAGTGCACACAGAGACTTGTGGTTGTGTTATGCAGAGATTGCCATGACAGTACATCAGTGTATGTGAGTCTCTGCATGTGGTAAACTCTGTTATGTCAGCAGCGACGACGTCATCAACATCAGCATGGACATCAATCACAAAAATGTCGCCATGAAGGACACAGTCAACAACAACGGTCTCCTCAGCAGTCTCACAATATCAGTGTGATGATCAGCAGAAGGAGATATACCACTATCTCCACTGTCGGTGGTGGTAACCGCCTCATTATCAAACAGAACACAAATATTTAACATGTCCAGGCTGAGGGAAGAGCATGAGGGGATGGAAGTAGAAACTGAACTGTCACTCACCTCTATAGTCGTACTGACCTGGTCCATGTGTTTCTGGCAGGATGTTTCCTTTCTGATAATGTGGTAGAAGGCTAACAATGGTAGTCACAGTAGTGTCCTTCAGCAGATCATAGGATAACACATAAAATAAAGAGAAAGCCACAAAAAAAGTATTCACAACAATTACAACACCACATTTTGGCAGTTCTGATTAAAATGTGTGGATGTTGGTTAAAAAAAGAAAAGGATAGCATCATGATCATGGACACCATAAAGGGTGACCAGTGATTTCATTAAATGTTGCAATCCACATATTCAGATTCACTCGTAATGAAAATTTACCCCAGCCACTGTAATCACTGAGTATTGGTATGTTTAGAAAATATACTGTCATTAGCGCATAAAAATGTATCTGTTTACCTTCTTGTCCATGAAAAACTATTCCTCCACAAAGTGTGTGCTGCACAGACGTCAAGTGTTAGACGTCTTTCTCCTCACGTTCATCAGCCATTTCTTTAGCCTGTCATCATCACCTAAAGGAAATCTGTTTAAAAAAAAAAAAGTGTTTACTGTAGTAGGTCCAGAGTCATGTGTAAATTAAGGCACCACATCTGCAATGTACATCTGCTATGAAAATGAGAATTGTTATTGTTCATGACTATGCGCATTAATTAACATGAGCGCTCAGGTCCATCACGTACATGTGCCAGATTTGGCCATAAAGGTTAATTTTCGTCTACAGTCCCTGCAGGTTGATGGCATGTATTTAAAAAAAAAAAAGTTAATAGAAAATGTACAAATGCACATAAGACAACTGGTAAAATTATGCAACAATTAGCAGACAACAAGCAGCTATGAGCACATAAGAGCACATTAAAGCAGAAATAAAGACCCTTATACCCAACAATTCAAATTTCACAGCAAAGGGAAATTCATGCAGGATGACGACACACAAGCCTTTAGCACAGAAACAGACACAGCATAGTACAAACACGCAGGTAGTGGTTTCATGCCTGGAGCCTGCCTCTGTTTTTATATACTCTATGAGTATAATCAAAGACACAACCTGTCCTGGTCTTTACTTATTCAATTGTTTGCTGAGACGTACATGTGAATTTTGATGCCACTGAACGTCTTTTGCCTGGTAACGCCATAGTGAGGACAAACCTACAGGAAGTTTTGCTTTTTTTTGTGCAGATTCAATAAAAAAGATACAATGTGTTATTTTGCACATTTGTAGAAAGCAGATTTTCCAAAATGTTGAATAATCCTAAATCACGTCCAGAAAAATTGTGTATGCATGCATGCATGTGGGAAGTTATGATTACACAAATATCCTTGGGATTTACATCATTTGTCAGAAAGAAGGCAACATAGAGCCAGCAGTTACTTTACAATGTAACCTGCCACAAGTCTGAATTCATTTCCCTCCGTGTTACTGCTGCACAGCTGGTAGAAAATTAATCTCAGCCTGTTTAGCATCGGTCAAGGTCTTCTCACCTTTATTCATAGAAGGGAAAGGCTCTGGTGTTTGTAGCTTACGTAAAGGTTTGTGATGTTTTGCTCACAATAGTGTTAGTGCCTTTGTATGATCACACGAAAAAACAGATATTACTGATTTTTCATTTCCTTTAATAAGAATCAAATGTGTTATTATGATTCATATGAGTGTTCTTGTGAAAGCAGCTCTGTAAGTAAACTAACAGGTAAATTAAAATGTTGATCATTTGTGTGTAGGTGTGTTATGCGATGTTGTTAGCATGAGTGTGTGTGTGTGTGTGTGTGTGTGTGTGTGTGTGTGTGTGTGTGTGTGTGTGTGTGTGTGTGTGTGTGTGTGTATGTTAAGCAGGCTGTCACAGTGGGCAGACAGATAGCAGAGTAGCATAGTGGACTCACAGTTGTTTACTACAGAAGAAAAAAGGGGACTGAGAAGTGTTGCGGGTGGATAAGCAGCCGTCTTCTTAATTCCTGGCTGAGAAAGTGTGTTTGCTTCTCTGAAACTTGTCAAAAGCCTCTTTTAACCACTCCTCTCCCTTCTGGCCAGCCATGACTTTGTAATGTCATGAGAGGAGAGAAAGAAGAAGATCAGAAAAGAAAAGGGATGGAGAGGAGATGGAAATAGGCAAAAGGAAGGAAAAGATGGGAAAAGAAGACAAGAAGTTTGGGGATGGGACAAAAGGTGAGGTGTGGAGATTTCAGGGGGAGGCCTCTGTGTCAGTACTATACATCCCCACAAGCAGTTAAAGTGTAAAGGGGGATTAGAGAAAGCAGAAAACTAGGTTGGAGGATGAGTACTGAATTAGAACAGGACCCCTGAGAAGGAGGAGAGAGACGAGAGGAGAGAGAGATGGGAGCTGGGGAGGAGGAGGAGAGGAGAAAGGGAGAGACATGGAGCAGGATAGAAATAGAAGACAGAAAGAGACACCACTCAGCCGGGCGGAAGAAGAAAGACAAAAATAGGGAGGGAAGGGGGTGATTTGAGGAAGGAGGGGGAGGCAGTGATGTGAGTGATGAGGGAGGGAGAGAGAGAGAGAAACAGAAAGAGAGAAAGAGAGAGAGAGAGAGGGAGAGAGAGAGAGCGAGAGAGCGAGAGAGCGGGAGAGAGAGATAAGTAGCTAACCATTACAGGGCACATACACATGTGAGGTGAGTAAGTGAGTTATAGTCCTGAGACATGGATTTGAACAACTCCCACTATATATATATATGTGTGTGTGTGTGTGTCTCTGTGTGTACTTGAATTATTCATGTTGAGGAGACAAAGATCTGCTGACGTAGTGACATGGTGGGGACAGACATCCCATTTGAAGACAAAAGACTGAATGTTCTATGGTTTTATGATTTTGTGTTAAAGGAATACTTCATCAATTTTACAGGACGATCAGTTTACTGGTATCAAAGTGCACAAACTCAACCTCTGATAAAAGTTGTATAACATTCTCTGTGTCTTTGTCAGAGAAAATAACCCTTGACATGTCGGGGCTTACCTTTGATTGTGCTTGAGACAGACAGAGAAAAGAAAGCCTGTGTTACAAACTTGGTGTGTGGAGTGTGAAACATGTGGACAGTCACCAGGAGGAAAGGTCTAATGTTAGACACCACGAGCGCTGCAAGAGAATCACCTTGTTTCTGTCAAACTTTAAAAACGATTCTTTTCTCTGTTGTTGTCAGACGCTGTTTCAGTGTCAGGCTGAAGGGAAATCAGAAAAACTCAGACCTGCTAACAATCACACGATGCAACGATCCACATGTTACAGATGCACAAATGTATCATGTCACACAACACAGGTCAGTAATAGTACAAAATGACTGAAAGATTTACTGTGTCAGAAACATCAATTTACTGTTCACTGTAGAATAAAACTACTGAGTGTAGGGGGAGGGAGTGTGAGAGGGGATTTTGGACACAGCAACTCCATCAACTCATAAAATATTTTTATTGGATTGCTGTGCTTATTGCTAACTTCAATTTATCACTGCAGTACGAGTCACAACCAGGCTACAGGTGATGCTCTGTATGTGATGATATCTTTCATGGTCACACACTACTCCATATTCCAAGATTGCATTTCATTTGCCTGTTGAAAACAAGTCTCAGACATTATCTCTTTGCCTTTAGTGACAGTCTGTGTCATTGTAGATAGTCTGCAGGCAAATTAATTACATCTGGCTTTTTTTTTAATACCTAGTTTTGTTTCTACATAAAAAGCTTGTATGTTTCAGTCACATACTGTAATTAAAAATGACACATACTTGCAGATATGAATTTATGTGTAATTATACACAGAAATAGATTTCACATGCCGAGCAGCTCTGGTTCAAAGGAATTTTTTTCCCTAATTCCAGCTCTGGGTTTGTATAAAATTTAGGGTCAAGGCTGGGGTCAGGCGTGTAGTGTCTCTGATGAAGGTTAGGGTACAGTGAGTCACCGGGGAACAACTGTAAGTATACACTCTATGGGTATAATCAAAGACACAACCTGTCCTGGTCTTTACTTATTCAACTATTTGCTCAGACGTACATGTGAATTTTGATGCCACTCTAACATCTTTCCAACTGACATAAATAAGTGTTTGTGTGAGAGAGAGAGTAGGAGAGAGGTATACAAAGGTAGTCACCACTGATGTGTGTGTGCGTGCATGTGTGCGGCCTTTTAAAGCAGAAAGCACAGTGGTCTCGGCTTTTAAAGCCATAAACTGGGACAGTTTGTTGCAGAGCACACCGCAAAATGAACACTAAGTGTGATTTTGAGAGCGGGTGGAAGAATTTTACGCACATGCTTCCACAGAGGGAGAGAAATTTATTGCCAGGCTCCTGTCATCATCGTAACTCGAGGAGTTAGCATAGTCTTACACACACTCAGTACAAAATGCTCAAAAATAAAACCGGTGATTTCCAAAGTGGCAGTCATGGATCACTGGGGGATCTCCAGCAGGATCCAAAGTGTCTCCATGCTGCAGTGGGAGCTCAAAGATACACTTCAAGGTACAAGGAGGGATTTAAATCACGGGAATTAAAAGAAAGCAGCAAGTAGTTTTAATATATATAACAGCCTGCAGCAATGGTGACAGTGTAAATACAGTGTCAGTCTGTATTTGAATTGTTAAGGTGAGTTAAGCGCGCGCACACGCACGCACGCACGCACGCACGCACGCACACACACACACACACAGCAATTTGTGTTCCTCTCTGCAGCTTCTCACTGGCCTAGACCACTTCTTACTGACACACATGCTAACACCTTGTTGACTGTATGCATGTGTGTATGTACTGTACCACTGCTGTGTGGGTCTTATAAATGTAAGTCACTCCTGTTCCACAACATAGTAATGATGTGCCGCTCGTTTAGAGACATATGCCGATCAGTATGTCTTGGTATTTTGATTCTGCTGTTGCCATATGGCACTCCCTGCTTGCCTATTTGCAGTGCTGGGCAGTAACACAATGCTTAGTAATGCATCACTGTAATGTGATTACTTTTATCAGTGTTGACTAGTGTAAGGAATTACAATTCATAATCCAGTAATTACACTGCAGTAATCCAAGTACTGCTCTGATGCTCTGATATTTTGTTGGCTTATTTTCCGAAAACGTATTACAAGTAAAAGCCCTGTGCGTTAGAGAAATGTATTCAAAGGTGCTGTAATCAATATTTTTATAATAACAATGGATCATATTACAACATGTAAAGTGAAAGTGGTCACACATAGTGACCCTTCAGCTCTGTGAAGCTGAGCCACATTGTTTCACTTTGGCAGAGTGGCATGTTACTGATGTTTCACTCACAAATGCCGTTTCTCACTTGCAGTCACTGTGTAAAATGGTTGGTAAAACTCAGATAACCACTCATTACAGGCAGCTGTTACTGATGTGATGGACACTATACTTAGCCTGGTAGCTAAGCAGGAGAGGCTCACCATAGCTAAGTATGGCTAACAGCAAGTATTGTGAGAGTAACATTGGACAAAGTAGCATATTCCAGTCAAACATATCACTAGGCAGAGAGGGACACCACTAAGAAGCAAGCTGTCTAATGCTTATGAGCAGTGGTATATGTCAGCATGAATTGGTATGTGTTAGGGAAAAGTGGCATATGACAGAGGAACATGAGCGACATACTGTTTATAAGTGTCACAAAACAGCAAAACAAGAGTGGCATACCATCAGCTTCTTTTTGATGTCCGCACTGGTGGTAAATGATGCTAAACAATAAATCAGTACATTTTAGAGATATATTTTACAGGTTTTCAACATCACTTTGAGCCACAGAGCAGCTGCTCACTGAAACCTTTTATGATGCTGGAAACTTACATTTCCTTCTTATTGATCCCTGTGATTGTGCAGGCTGTCATTTCAGAACAACTGTAGAAAGGTATGCTCTTGATTACTGGCTCAAAATAAATCGCCCTTGACAAACTCTTACCAAATTAAAGTGCACAACCTAATGTGGATGAATCCAAGGGGGTCTGAGGAAACTGGCACAGATGCTCTTTCTTAGAGAGGATGTCTGGATTTATCGCACTTGCTTTCCCCTGTGCTGTAGCTATGCAGATGGAAACCTCAGGCTCTATTTGTAGTGCATTTGTGGTGGTTAGATGAAAACATATCTTGATGAAACATCGATAAAAGATTCCTGTATACCCTTGAACTTCTCATGTCTGTACTTTTTAATGACTATGTCCTAGTTTATGGTACTTTTGAAATACATTTTTTACCTTAGTGGTAGCTTCTAAATGTGATTAGTTATTCTTTTTAAAAGGAAATAAGCCTCTACGAAAAAGATATCAAGGTGGCACACAAAACCACGGCTGAGTTGTATAATGCTGCAGCCTGAAAACTCAAGGAAACACACAGGACCACAGAAAGATAAACACAAACACACACACACACACACACACACACACACACACACACACACACACACACACACACACACACAAAGAAATCACAAGCCTTTTTCCATTCCAAAACAAACTGGCAACATGACAACAAAGAAGCAAAAGAATATGAATAATGAGAATGCGGCTGGATTTACTTGATGAAATGCCAAAATGTACAATCAGCGCAGCAAAATAACTCCCTGCCACCTACTGAGAACTAGAGAGGAACAGAAGACAGTGGAGCCATTTTTTTATTTAATTATGCATATTTTATTTATTCACATTGTTTCAGATACAGTTCTCTGTATAGTGTATTGTCTTAGCTCTGGCTATAGTCCTCATCATTTCACTTGTGCGCTTTTGGAAGTCTCAACTTTTTGTTGAGCCCGCACCAAAATGATTCTGCTAAATGAATCTAATTAAACCGATTAGGGAAGTCAAATGAACTGGATTCAATATAACGGAGAAACAATGGAGGACGGAGGCTCGGAGATAACTGTAAAATACAGACATACAATAGAAAGAGAAACATACGGAGAGGGAAAGGCTCCATAATGCTGATGGGGGGGGTTTAGGGTGCAAGATCCCTATTTATGGAACTTACATCGCAAAGCCGAGTCACACTGTCACCCTCCACAGGCGAGTCAGTGTGTGAAGCTGACCCTGCCCTGCCTTTAGCACATGAAGACACAACCACTCCTGAGGCGTTGCCATTAATCATGAGGAAACTGGTCATAATGATGATCGACAGTTTCACTCAAGGGGTATTTCCCAAGACTCAAAGGGTGTGTAGTACATGTATGTGTGTGTGAGGAAGTCTATGGCATTGTTTAGCATATCTCAGACATTTCCATTTGAGCTTTCTGCAGATGATCTGATCTAACTTTAAATCAGTAAGCAGGCCGAGCTTCAGTGTTTTCAGCACAGCATGAAGCTAGGCATGTCAGTGAAAGCATTGCTGTTTTGTTGGGGGCGGATCTTGAGAAAAATACACAATGACAAAAGTCATGAGTCAGATGGATGTCAACACTGCTAGTGCATGGCCTTTAGTTGACATGACCTGCTTACCCTGCAGTGGATCCTCTAATCATAATGAAAAGCCTCTAAAAAGAGGACAGTTCAGCAGCAGTCATGACAGAGTTATTCTTCTGTGGACTCTCAAACTTATATATA
>JBBMJY010000024.1:21264399-21355492 GCA_037833715.1 Toxotes lorentzi | reverse complement strand
TATATGTATATGTATATGTATATATATATATATATATATGTATGTATTTTTTTAGCAGGGTTGTGTAGTATTTGAAATTTGTACAACACTTGTGCTGATACATAATTTTACCTGAGGAATATAAACATTCTTTGACAAAACCCTTTTTTCAGTCATTGACTGTCATTGTGTGTGTGAGTGTGTGTTTTTTTGAAAGAAGCTAAAGCTCTGAAATATTAAAGAAACACTTTGATATTTTGGGAAATATACTTATTTGCTCTCTTGTCAAAAGTCACTTGTAGAAAAAAAAGATGATACCACTCTCATGTCGGTATGCAAAATATAAAGCTGCAGCAAACAGTCTGTTAGGTTAACAGAGCATAAAGACTGGAGATGGGTAAACAGGTAGCTTGGCTCTTGCGAAAGGCAGCAAAATCCACCCACCAGCACTCAGACCTCTAACCTCTTATATCTGTACATTTTATCAATTTAGTATGGATTAAACCCAGTATAAGTTAATTAGTGAGTGCACATATAGTTCTACCTTTTGACTGTTTCCCTATTTCCAGTCTTTAAGCTAATTGGCTGCTGGTGGTAGATTCATGTATATCGTACTCTAGCTACATGAGAGTAGTATCAATTTTCTCATCTAATTCTTGGCAAGGAAGCAAAAAAAGTGTATTTCCCAAAATGTTAAACTATTACTTTAAAGGTCTGCACAAGCTTTACAAGGCCTACAAGAACTTTGACCAAAGAAAATCCATTATGAATCTGTCAATATCTGATTAAAAAATAAGTAAGAGTGCAAATCTGACCAAACGTTACAGTCTGACACCAAAAATGTATTAAGATTTGATCCACAGCCCTAACTCAGAATCCTTCAGGGTTTCTCAGTTTTCACTCCTCTACCAGCTTAAATTCTCTGTTTATGGGTTCCACATATCAAGAGCTCGCAGAAACATTTGCAGACATACAATATACATAGTCAGTGGTGCATCAAATGGCACGATGGCAAAAAATACTTCAAAGAACAAATGCCATCTACCATGTGATTGTATATTTTCAAATCTATCTGAACACAGTGCACATGAATTTTTTTTGCATTAATGAATCCATTAATCATTGCATTGAAGGGAGTGGAGGAGTGGATAGAGAGGTGTGCACTGACACAGCTGATTAGTAGTATAGAAACCAATGAAGCGTCTGCGTGGCTCAACAGCTGCATGGCATGGCAGCCGCACACTGACAAATGATAGATGCACTTAGCTGATGGGGTGTTAATGTGATGAATGGCTCTGTGAATAGCATGAGGAATACACAGATATACAAATGTAAAGGTGACTCTGTCTGTCATTCTGCCTCACACACACACACACACACACACACACACACACACACACACACACACACACACACACACACACAGACAGTTCCAGGTCCATCTTAGGGACTGGCAAACAACTCTGTTGGGTCCACTTCCCAATCACTGGCCGTCGGTTTGATGAATAGCTTGGGGAGTAGTCATGAGTGGCCCCCAGAGCCTGACTGATCAGAGGTCAGTTGTGCCTTTCACTCCCGGTGATCAAGGCTTAGATTTTTTTTGGAGGGCGGGGGGTAAGTTCATTCTGGGTCTGCCCCTCAAGAGGAGCTAGATGCAGTGAACTGTCTGTCTGCTCTTGAGCTGCATTCCAATTTTACAGATCCTCTGCTGTAGTAGAATCAGGAACATATAGACCAATATTACCATATATATATATATATATCCATTTCAATTCAGGAACGTGTGAGCCATTAAGCTTATTTCTTGGAAGCTTATTTCTGTTTCTAGTAACAATGAGGCAGAAATCAAAGAGTAAACTGTCGAAAGAAGTTGACTGATTTACATCAGAAACAAGTGAAAATAACTAACCCAGCTGACAAACTGACTCACTGATTTCCAGAAAATGTAATGACTTATAGGGTGGACATATTTGTACAGTGTGGAGGTTGTTTTTGGCAGGACTGCACAGCAGTTACATAAATCTTGCAATTCATAACGACCCAAAGGCAGTGGGTTAAAATGCTAAATTTTCATTTCATACTGCCTCATAATTATCACCTCCAAACAGATGCAACGAACAGCTGAACAAATTCATTCCTTTTTCTTTTCTTTCTTTTTTTTTTTTTTTGGTAGAATCATTTAATTCCTGGCACATATAAGCAATCCTCAAGCTATTGTTGCCAGGATATTTACTGATAGATATGAGCATGTTAATTTTTATAGCCTGTAAAGCTCATTTTTGCATGGAGTCATGGTTATTAGCGGAAACACCACAGCACTGAAAGCTTTGGTAAATCCAGGTGCTCTGAAGGGATTAGATTAAATAAATTGCTTAATTTGCTAATCATGAAATTCAGAATCAGTGGCATGTATTCATGTGTTGCATGTCTAACTTGGTTGAAAACTCTTTTATTGTGGGTTTGAGCTCTGCAGAACATTAAGTCAAATCACAGAACAGTTCAACCAAACAAGACAAGAGACAAGATGAAAGTGGAATGACAAGAAGGACACTGATGAAAAAAAGAAGAGAACATCTCTCAAAGAATGAAAGAACAAGGGGGCTTCAGTGATAGGTGATAAAGAATTAATAAAAGAATATGAATATGAGACTTGATCTTGAAGCTTTCTTTCATTATTAAACTGTTAAAGAGAAGAAATATCCTGTTCTAAATGTTTGTGTCAGTACATGCAGATCTTGGTTGAGGCCCAATGGGTAGAATGCTTTCTGAGATGGCTTTGTATATTGCTGCCTTAAGTGTTCAAGTATTAGTTTCCTCTATGTTGACAGTAGAAGATAATGGCCAAACTATTGGTGTTCTTGTGAAAGGACAAAGTATTAAACAATAATGAGTCCAGAGAGAAAGGCTGATATGTAAGAGCCGTATATAAGAGTCGTTATGAAGCCATTAGCTCAGTGATGAGTTCAAACCGGTGTCATCACAGACTCAAGGACAGAATTAAAGTTTCTGAATGAGCTTCTTTATGGGGTTATGAGTATATGTTTGGGTGCAGGTCAAGATAAATACCAAGGTTATTTATAATACTTTATAGTGATTAAGAGATTCCCTCACAAAAAAATAAATATCTTGTGACAGAGCGGTGGCTGCTTGGTTGTTTATGCTCTCAGTGGCGTTGGATATGATACCAGACAACATACCAACTAGGGGAAATCACTGTGATCAGTTAGACCGCTTAGAGGAATATGACTCACAGGATCAAATACTGCACAATACACAGTAACATGATAGCAGTAACAGTGATGTTTTAATTGTCAGGGGAAGTGCACAGATACATTCTGTAAAACATGCACTAACATTAAAGATGTCTTTGGTTTGGTTTTAGTATGATTATGACTCAAATTTGAATAGAGTTGCATAATGAGGTTTGATAGGTATGTTATTATGTCATAAGAATAGCATTGTTTTATGAACTAGTATGTTCCATGACACATTAGGGAAGGCAAGTTTATTTTTATGGCACCTTTAAACAACAAGGCAAAGTCAAAGCACTTTACTTTGACTTTGAAGAAAAGCAAGGTGATATAAAAACACACAAAATAAGCCAAAATTGAAAATTGACAGCAGATTAAACAGGAGAATGAAAATTACAGTGCAGTTACAGTGCAGTGCAAGACACGAATGGATTGTGCCAAATTTAATTTCATACAGAGAAGTCATGGCAAACAGAAAAGTTGTAAGCCTTGACTGAAAAACATTGAAATGTGGGGCAGGTTTCTGGGAGTTTGTTCAAAAAATATGGTGGACAAGCCTCTGCAGTGCCCGATACATTTACATGGCCTATGAATATGACTAGGAATAACCAGGTTGAAGTAATATTTCAGTTGAAACATTCACACAATCTTCAGTAACCTCAGGTTTGTGTAATTTTATCAAGAAGACTTCCAGATATAAAGCCCTGTTGATACAACATAGATTTTTGGCATTACATCCTCTGGGGTTAATGCCCGATTATAAGGATGAACCCTATAATCCTTCAGCCATAAACCCCTCAGCCTGGCCGTCATCACGCTGACTCTGAATGGAGGCTTAATGCTACTGGCATCAGTATGAGGAGCTGGAGCTGGAAGCAGAGTGCTACAGGTGCAGCTAATTAGGTTAATAACGAGCACTCTGATTAGTGATTAGCTCCTTAGTGGGTAAGAAAGAGGAGTTTTAGGTTTACCTGGCTGGATTATGGGAACCAGGAGGGAGTCGCCTCTTGAACTTTAAGCTGATGAAATTGAAATATCTAGGTGTGTGACTTTCTTTCATGTCTGCGCTAATTATCATCTTAGTAGTAATTAGTGTAATAACAAAACTGCCCTAATCTGATTTCAGTTGAAACATCAGTGTACCTATGAGCATATGGGTGTTGCCAGCAATTTATTAAATCCACAGCTGCGGACATGGATATCTTGTGGTTATGCCACATTACTGCTTATAGAAACTGTATCTGTAAACAAGTAGTTTTCTTCATGAGACTCACATGTTAAAGTCCATCTAACAAACTGGCTCAAGTACGTAACAGACATACAGAGAGTATGAACTCATACAGTACAAGGACCGAACAGTATGCTTTTGCCAGAAAACTGCAAGTTAGGCACGGCAGGTCCAGGATTTATCTGCAGGTTGAAGTGGTGTGCTGTATTACGAGCAATATTTGGATGTCAGTTTCATTTTTTAAGCCTCACCAAAATGAAAAATACAAAAGGACAAATTTAAAGGTGTTTTTCTGCTTTTATGTGAGCAGCAGATGCTAGCATTTCTGGCTAACTAGCTCACTACTGTGGCTAGTGAGCTAGTTAGCATTTCTGGCTAACTAGCTCACTAGCCACAGTAGTAACAGTACTTAATTCCGACTCCTGGGGAATTTTGTACAAAATGTTTTGATTAATGTTTAAAACACCGCTGCAGGCTTCTCATTTTAAAACAAGACACCTGAAAACATTAAGTTGAGACAGTGTTTTCAACCAACTCATGAAGCAGATGTTAGCTTAATTAGTTATGGTCACAGCTAATCAAATCTGCTAGCAGCATTTGTCATTTCAGCTGTAAAAATTGATTAACACTGTCTAGAAATCAGAAGTCAGCCTGAATTCAAGGATCTGTTCTTCACAAAATGACTAAAAATTTGGATGCTGAATCTGCCATCGTTACCATGGTAATGTGCATCAACGTTCAGTATTGAGGCTGTGGCTGTGAATGGACTCCCGTGAATCCTAGATCAAACCATAACTTAAGTGCAGTTAATTTACCATAACCATGATCTATCTCTCACATTAGTCATAGCTGCAGAGATAACTTTTTTCAATAACATACTTCAATTTCTACAATTTAATTTAATTTGAGTACTAAAACAAAGGCTCCCACACAGTCTTATTTGAGGTGTGGGAATAAACTAGAAACAAGTGTCTGTATTTTTGAATGAAGCAAAAATATGAATTGACTGACTTGCATTAGACACAAGTGAAATGATCGAGCCCAGCCGACAAAATGATTCACTGATTTTCACAAAATTTAATTACTTTTTAGGATGAACATTTTTGGATGGTGCACAGGTTGTTTTTAGCAAGACTGTGAATCTCACAATTATTACTGACCGCAAGGCAGTGGGTTAAAGTGCAGTGTTATCACCTCATGCTGTCTGATAACAGCTGAATACATTTTTTTAGTCGAATAACTTAATTCCTGTCAGCAATCATTGCTTAATTAATGCTTTTCACTACCAAACTGATGCAGTGGAGACAGAGTGGACGCCTGAAAAAAATGTATGATTCATTCGAAAACCTCAGGAGTGTTCTAGCGGATCTTTCACTTGTGCTGCCCTCAGAGTCCTGTACTGTGCTTGCCAGAAGGAAGGGGAAGAACCATCAGTATGCACTATGGAGACGTACACTAGGAAGGCAGTGTGCTGCTGAGAAGCAGTGTGTGCTGAAGACGGGTATTTACTGATCAGAGGATTAGGGCGGCGGCAGGCGGAGAGATAGAAGAGACGACAGCAGGGGTGTTGGAGAATGATTAGACTGCCACTAAGCCAATTGGGGAAATGGGACCGTGGCCAGAAAGACATGAAGAAAGGCAGAGAGGGAGGGAGAGAGACATCGGAAGGGAGACGGGTGAGGAAGAGTAGGGAACAAGCAAGGATAAGCGACATACACAAGACCAGATGGGGAGGGGGGAGGTGGAAAAAGAGCTGGAGTAAGCAAGAGAATGAGAGACATGATGACATAAAGAAAACAATAACAACTGAGGATGAAGGAGTGGATGAAAGACGACAAAAGAGGCCAGCGCAAGAGAGAAAGAGAATAAACAAGAGAGAGAATTTCGTGTTTTTGTGATTGTGGTGTCAAGGTGGAGGAAAAGAACAGAGTGTCCATTCTTTGTGTTTCCACTTAGTTTTCGCCAAACACCGGGCGCTGCGGTCACCTTTCCGACACACTTTCCTCTCATGCCAATATGTCCTCCAGAATTATAACTGTGGAGGATCAAAAGACTGATTGTGACCTGGTTTTTAAGGAATACCAGCTTGCCTGTACTTACTTGTTGAGGTCATAAAAGCCTCTACATCCCATCTGTCATTTTGTCAGCAGGGGGTCAACTGTAAGGACAGTTAGTCTGAGGAAGGAGGACAGGTTTGAGTGGGCAGCCATGGATTTGGGTCTGAAAAAGTATTCAGTTGATTGCTATAAGAAATTTGCAGCACTAGCCATAACAACTCCTGATTGACAGTGTTAACTGAACCTCTAGTTTTGGCAGTTTGGTCTGCTTTCCATCTATTTGCTTTTTCTGTCACCCTCTTTATTTGTTGCTTACAAATTTGGCAAATTAGGAATTCAAGTTCTGTTGCATTTTTTTTTAATCGAGATCCAGATGATGCAAGTGCTTTAGCTAAATGACTAGAATTTAAATATAAGTTGTAAAAGTTAAAAAATGGGGTTGTGTTTTAGTCAGCCTGTGGCGTAGCTTGTTAAATGTTTTGTCACAAATAAAATAAGAGGTTTTCCTCAATCGGAGCCTTCTGGCAACTTTATCAATTCATTTTAAAAAGTAAGACATCTTGCATTCACAGCTGGGCTACATGCCATTCCAATAGCACGACAGACTGTGTGCAAAGTCCCACAAGAACCATTAACTGTCATTTGTGTCCAAGTGGAACAAATCTTAAAACTAATTAAGCTGCACCCCCATGACGAGAATGTGAAAACAAATTTTGCCACTGGGAGAGGGTGAATTGAGAATCGATGGCTGACAATTTCCAAAGTCTTGTTCTGAATTTAGGTCTTGGGTGTGTGCAGCGTGTGCAGAATCAATCACGGCAAATTGAGTCCTGCGTAAACAGGGATAGAGTGATTGACCAAAACAGAGTAATTCAGACAGAGGGGAGCCAAGCCAACCTTATTGGCTGCACACGCCATTCTTTTAGAGTTCTTGCCAGGGAAACGGACAGCCGGTGCCATTTCGAAAGGTTAGCGCAGTCTGCAAGGCACTGACACTGAAATGAAAAAGAAATTCCAGACAACAACTAACGTGGAGATGCACACACATATGAGGTATGTGATGGGGAATACAACAGAAAATAATCATACAGATTTTGCTCTCAGTGCCGGTCACATGTCTTTCTGACATGCGTTAAGCACAAGTAACAACTTTGATGAGGCAGACTCCTGCACTGTTACACACACACATACACAGTGGGAAAGAAGCTAATTGCTAAAAGATGACTTGTCACGTCATGTCTCTGGCAATGTCTCTTATAATGGTGTATTTAGACAGACAGGCAGAAAAACAAAAAAGCCTAGACATTCGTGTATTGCAAGACTGAAACAACAGGTACACTAGCTCCTGTCACAGGTGGTAGGAGTTAATTGTGATTGCAGCATAAATGCATCCATTTTCAGGCAGCATCTGGAATGCTGTTTTTTTCTGTTTACCGTGACGTTTGGATGACAGCACCACCCAAACAGACAGCACACACCATTTAAACAAGTTTATAAATGCGTCTGCTTGTTTTTGTAACAATATCCGTATTTCAGAATACAAAGTTAATTTAATGTTTGCTTGCTGGAATCAGACAGGCTCATTAGCCTAAACTAACTCTTGATGAGCAAGGTATGGCTGCAGTTCCTTTTTGTTGACTCATCCTCCTCAATCTGTCGTCTGTCACTGGGCAGGGCTGATTGGAGCCAGATTGCCATTTTATCAACAAAAACATGTGGAGGAAAGGGTAAGGGACGTGGGGATAAAGCCAAAATAGCGTAACAGGCGTTAAAGAGCCTATTATCTGTGACCATCTGTGACCTGTGTGTCTGATAATGGAGCTAGAGCTTCAGTTTGGAGGTTTTAAGTGCTACTTTGGCAGAAAGTCTTTGGCATTGTTAAGCAGAGCTTTATTTGTGATTAAACGGCTTAAATCGATAAACATACTGCCATAACTGAAATGTCACCACAGACAAAAGTGTAGCTGACAAGGTCATTTGTGATGTAGAATATTCAGCTGGGACATGGTTGGTAAATTAGCATCCCTTCCCTGACTATTTCCAGAAGAGAATTACAAAGAATTAATGAGGAAACTAGCAAAAATTGCAAATAAGTACAAAACCGTTCATCCCACAGTGCACTGGTGCTGAAGGCTATAAGCTGAGCCATTGTCATCAAGTTCAATGTAGTGGAATATTGCTGCTGAACGAAGGTGATGGCTTAAAGGAACATTTTAATCTGAAATTATCACTTTTATATTAATATCTCACCACATTCCTGGCAGTGCTGGCCAAAGAAACTGTAATCGCATTCCTCGCAGGCAGCTTAGCCTCCAAATGTGGCAAAAGAATCAGCACACAGATCTTCCATGCGCTTATCTGGGTATCATTGGTAAGACAACATTTAAGGAAAAAGTAATTTATTGATGCGTTCACATTCTGGATAAACATTGTTCTGGTGTAAAATTGACATTTAAAACAGCAAAACAAAATCGCCAAAAATGCTCAAAGCTTATCAAAGTACTGTCACCCTGTAATCATAAGAGTTAAGTATCTCTTCCTGTGCTTCCCTGCAATTGGAAAATGATGCTTTTGACAAAGAAACATACCGTCAGTACTGATGGAGTGAAATGGTATAGGAGGGTTCAGTGATCACATCCAACTATTTTACTGAGCAGTCTTATGACTCCTGTGGTTACAGTGGCCTTTTTGGATCTGTAACCTCACCCTGTAGCACATTTTTCTAATGTTGGCAAGATACTGAAAGCTACAAGCAGACAACCACAGTGGAGTTAAATGAAGAATTGCTGCTTCATCTATTGGTAGTTCAACCTCTCCCTCTGCTCTGTGCAGTCAGTGGCTCCTCATAAGGTGCAGCATGCATGATTTATTTAATTACTCCATGCCTGACATACAAGCAGAGTCTGTAACATTAAATATTCATGACCAAGTACGGAACAATCAAAATTCTTAGTTATTATTTAGTTTACCACTTAACAAGACTAGGAACCTACAGCTTTGCAAACAAGGAGGCTATATTTATACTGATGCACCTCTGTGCTGTTTAATGCTAACATCAGCAACTGCAGCTAAATGACAGTCAAGTGATCACCAAAGTTATCACAGTTCATCCTGAGGGGAACATGAATGTTATTTGACATCAGCTTTTTCTAACTGAGCCTCATCCACTTCAACCCAGTGAAGAAAGGACGAACAAAAAAAAAAACCAAATACAGACATCTCTTGTGTGGAAAAACTCTGCTACTCTGGCAGAAGATGTTGTGTTCATGTTGGACACCATATCTCATATTAAAAAGCTGATTGAAAAAATAGATTTTCAGGGCCTTTAATGGTTATGTCAAAACTATACATTTATTTCTACGATTAATTCTTCTATAAAAGGTGCCTCACAGCACTATGATAGCCTGTGGTGACTACACGCACTGCACAAATCGATTTGAAGTTTGCTTTAATAACAAGTCTTATAATTTTTTTCCCCCTGCTCCAATCTGTCTCTTTCATTTCACAGATTGAAAGATGATGGAGCCTCTAGTATTTGTGAAGCTGTTTCACCCGGCTGTTGGTACGCAGTGAAAATGTCACCGTCCAATCACGTAATATGGACGTGAATGTATTATTTACTGAGGTTATGAAGTTTTACTTTCCTATTTTAAAATGCCAATAAAGTGAGAAATGGAAGAATGAGGCAAATCATTCCACTAGCAAAGGCCACAGGGCCACCGTATTCAGCCACACACCATGAGTGGAAAGAGCAGTATTGTTTATCTGCTGGGGGTGTCAGGACAGTCAGTACTTCTCTGTGCCCGTCTCCCGTTGCCTCCCAAACGGCACATTGCAGCACAACTCCTGCCATTGTGTCCTAATGGACTGCTGATGACTACGACCTTCTGCTCAACCCAACAAGGACACGGAGGGAGGGGACGGGGGTGTTTGTGTGTGTGCAGCTTTACTCTTGAAATGGTGGATGGTTGCATAAAGGAGACAGAGGACATCCAACTCATAAAACCAAAATAGTAATGAGAGATAGAGAGACACGCAGTGCAGAAGGATGAGGTGGAGTAGATGGCTTTGAAGAGGAGTTAAGTATGATGGAGGAAGGGTCCCAGGAGAGGAGGAGAGAGACGGAGAGAGCAGGGGAAGCACTGAGAAGTGAGGAGGGATGTGAGAGTGGAATAAAAAAGACAGCGTGAAAGAAAAAGATGTTCTTTCCACCCATAAGAATTAAGCTGTCTGTGTCGGTGAGGTAATGTTCCATAAGTCACATCCATTAGCCAACAAGTTACACTGATTCTGCACAAATGCTACTCTTTCCCTGTTACCTTTATCGAAAGAAGAGGAGAGAGTTGTGCAGTTTTCATATGGGGATGGGGATTAGGGGAGCTCAGGTAGCTGTTTGAAACAGGGAGAAAACTGTCTAGAAACTGAATGTTCTCTCTACTTCTTTGGGAGAGAGGCAGCGAGATGAAGCAGCCAGTAACAAACCGAGACAAGTCTCAATGAGGGGAGATGAATCCGCAAACAAATCTGCTAACAAATATAGCTCCCCAAACCCAGGAGAAGGAGAGAGCGAGAGATGGGAAGTAGGAGGAAAGGTGCTGATTTATCTAATGCATTTGCCGTGTGCTTATCGAAACATGTGCCTAAAAGCTCAAAACACGCTCGGGAATATGGTGAAGCAGCCAGAAAGAGCGAAGAGGAAAAGGGAGAGGCAAAATTGAGTCTCATCTTTATGAACAAGCTGGAGTGAAATGAGGAGAGGATACAGATGGGAGATGCTGATTTGAATGAGAGATGACAGGTACAGTGGCGAAGCTACAACCGCAAATAGGGAGGACGGTTAATGAGCAGGTGAAAAAAAAATCCATCATCTGATGAGAGATGTGTGAGATGTGGAAAACTCATGGCTGGATGATTGCTCATCACACCTCTTTTGATGCCCAGCATGGCCAAAGCATGTTAACAGCCACAGGATGCTGATCAGTGGTGATGGATTACATTTGACACAAACTCCTTCTGACTCATGATGTCAGTCATGTTTCTTATATGACATGAGAACTTGTTTTTTTTTTTTTCCTATTCATGACTGCAGCGACTTTGCTGAGTTGAACTGACGGGCCTTAGTAAAGTCAGAGAATGTCATCTTTGAACTTGGACTTGACGGTAAGTAATGGAGACCGTTTCTGTGTGAGAGTGGTGAATTGACAGAGAGCGAGCAGCTGAAAGGAAACAGAGAGTGAGAGCGAGAGAAAGCAGAGAGGGAGAGCTGACGAGCCTGGGATCAAACACCCCTCCCCACCCAGGGATGTGCTGACTGGCAGAAAGCGACCGCCGAGAGAGGAAGGAGGGAGGAGGGGAGGGATAGGGGGGATGGGGGGTCAAAACAGGAGGGTAAAACTGAGTGAGGAGGTGGAAACATAAAGAGAGTAAGTCTATATGATAAAGTAACATTTGTTTTCAGCTACTTCAGAGTATGTCCAAGCTAAAGTGATTTTCAGACAAGCAACATCATTGGGTGGAGTAACACAGACCCTCATTCATTTCAGTTTAAGGGTACAGCATAGATGCAGCAGGGTGCAGAAGCAGCAGAAAATGAATGCAGGGTCGTTCAGCAAAACATTAAGCCAGGCAAATCTAGCAAGGTACCGCTTTGGTCAAGTATATCCTTCTAAGCTACTATGAACAGTGTGTTTTAATGTTTACCTTGCAATGATCATGATGAAAGCTAAAATGATTGCTGCTGTGATAACTTTACCGAACTATAAAATCCTTCCTCATAGTGTTAGTGCAGTGTTCTGGCATCCACATGCAGCCCCTTGCACTTTTGTTAAAAAATGGCTGACTAATTTTGAAAAATGTATGACCTTTCTCTCTTTGCATTCATCTGGCATTTTTGACGGGTGAAAACTGAGCCTTTTGGAAATGGTATCCAGGGTGGGTAAATCTGAAATGCTTGAGTTACTTTGTGGACAGACACAAACACAACTTTTGGAAATTTATGACATAATCTATACATGTCTATACAGCTGAATCCAGGTGTTGACATTAACTTGTATTTGTGTTTATTTTGTCAGACAACTTTGAGATCGTAAAACAGTGATTTGCTTGACATCACAGCACAGCAGCAGAGGAGTTAGTATGGTATCGAAAATAAGTGCTGGTCAGATTACTGATCAGCGTCTGAAGCTCCCTCTACACACACTATTCCAATGTCGTAGAGATGGAGGTTGTGTTCAACAACTTCTGTAACATTCTGCTGAGACAGTAGGATGCTCTAACGCATATATTTAGGCCTTTTTTTTTTACAGCCAGTGGAGAGATGGGAGAGATAGAAGCAACAAAGGTCCTCAGCTAGACTGCAGATCATGGCCAGCTTCTTAAACCTCAAGCTGCTAAGTGCTCCCCCAAAAGAATTTAAACTTCTCTCACAAGCTCTCTCTTTAAAATTCTTCATATTTTTAATACGTACAGACAGGTGCACATGAAAAGCAGACAGACTGACTGAAAATGTGCCCCATTATCCCAGTATGTGCCGTGTGTCTTGACCCTCTCTGTCGGCCGGCCTTTCGTTTTTTGCCTTCATTTATGGTTGTACGACACAGTGCACTAACATTTGAGCACACCCTGGCCTTTAGTGTGCACCCGTTTAAGATGGCATTTATGACCTGCGATGAAATCACTATTTTATGCTGGCTGAGTTGTCGGACACCGAAAGCAGAACGTTTGGCTGTACTAAAACAGTGAGGGTGATGATGGAGAGCAGGATGGCAGTTTTATGTAAAATTATCTCAAACAAAAAGGAAAAATGGATTGTCAGTCAATAATGTTAATGAGCAACCAGGGCCTCAATAAAACCAATGGGACAAAGAAATGCCCACATCTGATCTGACCGACAGTGCGAGTGTTTCACTGTGTATGAGAGTGTGGGAACAGGAAAAATTATTCAGGTACAGCGGCCCAAGCGACTCTGAATTCTGACTGAGGCTGACAAAATACACAGATTCGTTATACTTCAGTGGTAACAAAAGTGTTATCTCTCCTCTTTCTGTCTATTAACACAGAGCAGTGTGCAGAGCATTCAGCCACCACCGGCCATCGCATTCTCCTGTTAAAATGACAAACCTGGTGGCAGGTCAAATCAGCTATTCCTGCTTAACATTAATCTGGTGACTAACCAGAATGACTTATCTGGTTTGTGCGCTCTCTGCAGCAGGAGTCTGTACTTGATCAAAGATCATTAGTGAGAAAAAGGTCTACTCTGTAGTAGACCTTTCCTAATACATCTACTGTATAACATTATACAAATAACAATAATTTCAGATTATGAACTATAAATAGTTTTTAGACAAACAGTATTTAGACAAAGAAGCTAATGAAAAATAATGTATTAGTCCACAGCTGTCATTTTTAATATGTCAAATACATTTAGGTAAATATGAGCATCATCAGATTGGACCCAGTATTAACAGTTACCCAATAACAAAGGACTTGGGTGAATGGTGTTTTTAGATTTAAATGGCATTTTTGAAACTAGCCAGCCTGGCACGGATGTAGTCTAAGTGTTCCACCTCTTGTCCCATGCAGCAGAAAGCACAGTGTCATGGAGGCAGCACCCACGGCAGCAGGGGGGGAGGAGAGGAAAGAAACGTGGGGAAAGACAGTGAACGGAGAGGCTATTATACATTTTTCATTAAGTTTCCAAGCACTAAGCCACATCAAAGCCTCTCAGAGATAGAGGGGGAGGGGGGGGGAGTAGACACAGGATGTTCTAATTAACTTCACAGTCACTTGCTCTCTCCCCCCTTCTCTCTCTCTCTCACACAGTTGTTCTCTGTGTCTATAAGTGTGTCTCTACCCTGCCCACTGTCTGTATGTGTGCCTTGTAAATTCATCACAACAACAAAAAAATAGCTAGGAGTCTACTGCTGCAGGGAGTTGCAGCTTGAGCAAGGCGATCAAACGGCAAAAACCAGGGAGGGCCAGGGGGGAGGGAGGGAGATGGAGTGAGCAGACCAGGCAGGGAGGGAGGAGGGGGAATATCAGAGAGAAAAAAAAAGGAGCCCTGAGGTGTTGCTGCTGCCACGCCCGGAGAAGGAGGACGAGAGGAAGAAGTAACAACCCGCCCTTTCCACCCTCCACTGCCTCATGGTGCAGTTGTGTCACCTGGGGAGAATAGGACACGTGAGCTTCCACAACTTTCAAACAAACTCCTCTTCTCTAGCCTCTGAACTCTGCCGCTTACATTAAGGAAATGCTTGTTAACCAGCTGGGTAGTGAAAGAGAGAAGAAGAAAAAAAATCCAGATAATGTTTTTTTTTTTCTTCCGTTCTTGAAAATGTTTCTGGTTTCTGTAAAAAATACGATTACAAAAAAAAATGATCAAGAGCAGCCAAAGTCTACAGCCTTTATCTGTCAAGTCATTCAAACAACTTTTCCCACAGCTCTCGAACGCAGCATCAAATTACCCTCTCCTCTGAAACTCCTCCTTTTCAAAGTCCTTGATGCCGATTCCCGCTTGGTGTGAGTCAACAGGAAGTTGAGTGTGCGTTTCACATTGAGCAAATTGTACTCCAGCCTTGTCATCTTAATAACATCGCTGAGCTATTAGTCTCCTGCAGGAGTGCTGACGGAAATGAACCCCATGTAAAAGAGAGTGGTTACATGAATCTGTTTAGGACTGCATCTGGCTGCCTGAAAAGAAGGGAGGAAAAAGCTGAAATGAAATTAAAGTCAGAAAGTGGAAAGAGAGACAGATAAACAGAAGTGACTCATTAATTAAAAGATTAGCGATGGTTTCCTGGTGATTTCATTTCGATCAGCCTTAAATATTTGTCAATAGCAAATCAACCACTAATCCCTAATGCTTTATTGATGGATGCTAATTCCTTCAAACCCTACAGGTACTGGTAATTGCTGCTGTGATGTCTACTGGCTTGTATTTACATGGTAAGTGGCACAGGTTAGCACAGGACTGTGTGCTGTGTTATTATCATAAAAATGATGATGTGAGGTCTTGTAAGAGCAGTATCTGTCTTGGCAGCTTCCACAGGGAGCTCAGAGGGCATGAGTCAGTTCGTATTTGAATACTAGGCATTTGGATTCAGTGTTCACGTCATTCAATGTTATCAAAACACAGAAACAACAGTGGATCAAATGATCATATATAATGTGATCAATTTGTGTTCAATTAGATTAAACAACTTTTTTTTTTTTTTTTTTTTTGACTCTGCAACAATAAGTGCCAATTTTGGATACATCAGAGCTCTCAGAAAAATCCAAGTTTCCAAGTGATATGTGTGACTCCGATGTTGATGTAAATGCTATTTACATTTACAATTCAGAAACTCATGATTACAATAAGTCCATTAATGCGGCATTAGCATCAAGCTGCAGGCGGACTAAGTTAGGAGGTAGCTGGTGAACATAATGGAGGTTTGAGCAGCTGAAGTGCCAGACGTTTCCATCAGGAGCAGGTAAAGACCAAACCAGACCAAAAAAGGACAGTAAATACTGGATTACATTCATCACCTGACAAAAAAGCTGGCTGTATCATATAACTTTAAAAGGTTATAATATATCAGTGTTATGTTTATAGCTTGTTTCACTGTCTATTATATATGGCTAAAAAAGCAATAAACACAGGTTTAAATAAACTTTAAGCTGCTCCAAACATTACAGGTAAAAAAAACAACCCAAACAGACAAGAAAACATCATGGGGCTCTATAGAGACTGGTAAATTTTTCCTTCGGCATCTCCACCTGACTGTGACATGGCCTTTTCACTGTACTTTTTTCCAACTTTGAAAAACTCACTGAGACTTGCTGCTTTGATAAACTACCACGACACAAAGACACCATCAATCATTGTCATCTGCACCACAGGGTTAACAAAAATTACCTAATTACCTAATAAATATGAGGCCGTTGCTGTATGATGTTCTGCTTCTGCTCTTTAATAAAAATGTAATTTTTTTTCTGACATTAGAACAGGCAGTCTTTATTCCAGCATGTGTTCATTGTGAATTCAAACTAGCATTAAACTACTAGACCAGTGTATTACAGTCAGACTGTGGACAAAAGTTTAGAAAAGACGTGTTGTGTCCCCTGTGAAAATCACCTTTTTATAGAAAGAATTTCCATTTTTTTATTACAGTAATTATTGAATATATTTGCAAAGTCTGCAAAATTCATTCATTCAAGGTCACGTTTGAGGACAGCACTAGTTTGCTTTTGTCTTTCACAACCTTGGACTTCGAGTTGATAGACAGTATCTTTAAACACAAGAAAACATTTGTCTAACCACATCAGATTTGCATTTAGCTACAAACAGAAAACACAACAGAGTTCTCACTAACCAACAGTGGACAACTGATTAGAGCAGATAAGGAAAGAATACAGGAGATGACAGCTTGAAGAGAAGTGGTTTGTCTCTCCCCACAGGGATCATACCCACAGCTCTGCAAACACTAATTGGCAATGCGACCTTGGGCACAGTGAGAAAAACAGTTCTAGCTTGTTACCATGATTCATAATTAGTTTTTTTGTCATCTACGAAAAAGACTTGGAAGATGATGAATAATTTGAGTTGTCTTGTCACGTAATCCTGATGATCCCTGTTGGCTTGCTAAATTCATAACTGGTTCATAAACAACGCCAGCATCCAGGGACTGCCTAATGAAATTTGCTCTGCTTTTTCAATTTGATAAGTGAATTTTTGTTTCGCTTCACCAGATGTCAGGACCTCAGTCATGTGCTGGTGGTCACAGCGCTTGGAAGCTGTCTAAAAATAAATAACCTTTTGTGAGACAGAAACTCGGACCAGAATGAGTTTATGTAAGGCTAAATGTTGAAGTCTTTTCAGTTTTAAGGCCATATAAAAAGGCATTTGGGAAATATTAAACTAAACGAAACAACAAAGTAAACACATTTGAAAACGGTAAGATAGAATTGGTGCTTTCAATGGCCCCAGGACCATGAGGGTAAATTCAGCACAAACAGTACAGTACATAACCATGTAACCCTAAAATTCAAATATGAAAAACAAAGACTTTGTGCTTGCAGTTATGAGGGGTTTTTTTCCACAACAACAGTGATCTGAGTTTGGCATAACTGTAGCACAAATGGCTGTCTTTCCCAGTAGCTTTATTGACAGCTTGGCAATTATAGATAGTTGTTTACATCACAAACAAGCAAAATCCTGTCTCTGTTTTGCTTTTGAATTGCAAACCAAAGATCTGCAGCTTTCATGTTTGTTCTCCAGCAGCCATCATCCTTACAACATACCCAAAAAAAAATAAAAACCCAGAATGTCATGAAAGTGCAAAATAATGCTGTGAACACCTAAGTTTACTTTTTCGGGTCTTTAGATAAGCAAGACAACATGGAAATGTAAGGCTGTAGTGCTCAAACTGTCACATCTCACCTCTAATAAAGCACAATGCTGTCTTTGACTAGTCTGCCGCAGAACTGAGGTACGCTGCGCTGTCAATATGCTTCGCAGATGAGCCTATTAGCTCGTTGCTACTGTCAGCATCAGTCTGATAAGTATGGAGCACACTGCTTTTGGCCTTCAAAGCCCTTCTGCACGGACTTGTACTTTTTTTATCTGACAGATTTGCCTCTTCCTTTGGAAAAACCTTGTGGATGTTGTTCTCCACATGTCTGCTATCTGCTTGTTCCTGACGTATCAAAAACAGCCTGCCCCATGTGTGGATCTCTCCCACAGTGCATCAGTGAGAAACAATTGGCCTATCAGGCAGCAGGAAGGGAGCTAATGAATAGATTGTGTGACTTGCCTCCAGACAGACAAAGAGACAGACAGCTGCACTGAAGCCAAAGACAGAGACAGACACTAAAACTGAGGCAGAGCTGCAGAAGCATGACATGTTCTTATAATATTGTATTGCTATGCATAACAGTAAAAGTCATCTGAACAACAAAATGTCAGTGTTGAATTTTAAAGTTTCACGTAAGTTTAGTCTGTTGTGCAACACTTTTGACAAATCAACACAGATGGGTATCACACCATACCTGAGCACAGCATGTATGTGTATATGTATATATAGTGCAGATATCATTCAGATCATGGTTATCCAAGAGGGATTGAATCAGGGGCAGCTGGACTCTGATTGTAGACGTCCCCTCATCCAAGAGGCTTCTTCAGCTCTGACTCCCTGGTGGGGAGTCCAAGGTATTATTATCTATTATTGTTTTAATTATTAATATCAGTATTATATGGTCTTGAAATGATGTGGTATTAAAAAATACATTTTCTCTCACAGCTCCCTGCTGCCACTCATCTCATATCTCTACTGGAGAAACCCAGTGTGCACCTCGTATACACACACACACACACACAGTACACATGCATACAGAAGAAAAAGCTACTCTCTAAAGGATGCCTAATTGGTTTTTATTGACTTTAGCACCAGCAACAGATACTGTGTGATAGTGGAATGACAAAAGATTAGTTCCTCATGCAAGGCTGGGTAATAACAGCTAAGGTTGTGAGCAGCTTCACAGAAAGCCATCACACTAGATAAGCACTGTAAGCAATGTGATTATGTGGATAGTAGTGTAATCTCAGCCCTATTAATATGTTTAATTGTAACCATTTGCAACAGCCCTAAAGCTCCCACCCATGACTGCTTGGCAGTCGTGCAAAGTGTTATTTCATGAAGTGCTGAGCTAAATTCTCTGCAGGCAGGCAGCAATTATAATGCTCTTATGCATATATAGGAATGCTAATAAAACATACTTTGTGACAGAATTTAAAATTCAATCAGGTTGAGGCAGAGGGGTGCTAAATGCATCCTGGAATATGAATAGCTGTCTCTGTCTCTCTCACCTCACTGCCAAATTGTACTGTGTAATTTTTTTTCAGAAAAATCTTCATCTTCTCGCCTCATCTCTTTCTCTTTTTGTCAGTCTTTGTTACCACCTCTTGTTTTTCCTCTGCTCTCGCTCGCTCCTCCTCAATTTCTCATTTTCTCAATTTAATATTTACAACTCCGTTACTCTCGTTTCTCCGTCTTCATGCTCACCTCAACGCCCCCATACCTCTCCCTTCTATCCCTCCTCTCTGTCATCAGATAGGGGAGCTCAGTGAAGAAAAGCCCATCTTGACTTCAAACGCCTCCCTGTCTGTTTTTCTCCACCCCATCTCAACACAGCCCTACACATCAACTCTTTCCACCCCCACTCCATTCCACCCCCCCACCCCACTGTCTGTGCCTGGTTCTCACTCTCTCCTACTATCGATGTCCCTCTTCCTCCCTCCCTTCTCCTTTGTTCCTGTTTGCATTTCTTTTTCTCTTCATTTTCTTTCCCTTTGTCCTCCCCTCGTGCCCATGCAGTGGAGCATTTAAATGTGATGTTGCCTGTAGCTGTGCAGCCTGCATCTATCTCGCTCTCTGTGTGAAACAGAAACTGTTTATATCACTGTTATTTATTACTAAAACTAAATTCTGTCTTCTGCTCCAATTTGTTCAGATCTCTACATGACAATTTGAATAGATCTTGATATCAAGGTGACGTGCTGTGAATCAAATACAAGTTTCAGTGAATGTGCAGGGGGTGAAAAAAAAAAACTTAACTCCTTCATGGAAACGGACAAAGTGTGTTGAAATGACAGCAATTGCGGAGCGTTTAAAAAGCACCTGTGATCATTATTAAGAGGATTAAGTACTGCTCTTGTTGCTCTGTTGTTTTTGCCTCACATTGAGAACTGCTTGGCAGGCTTTTTATGTGTTTGCATGTTTTAGGGTCTCTGATGGAGTGCAAAGACTGGCAATGATGCAACCAGAGGAAACCATTCACAGGGCAGGGCAAGTTCTGCCCCGCCAACTATCCCTGGCATCTCCAACTGCAGAAGCTGAAAGTTTTTGTGCCACTGAAACTGGGTGTATCCACATAGGGTCTGTGTTACAATATGGACCTGTATATGTTTGTATTATTTAATCATTTGCCTCAATAGGGCAGCTGGACTGTGTGAAATAAATGGTCGTGGTTAGTACACAAACTAGATTTTTTTGACAAATAGATTGTGCTTCTTTTGAATATGATTGCAGTGTGCAGAATAAAAGGACAGAGCACACAGAAGAAGAACTATACAGCCTATAAAAACAAACTGCACAAATGGTCTAAACCTGCAATTATCCTCCATCAAATGTTATTGTAGGCTTTTCTCCATTCAGTACTTGCAATCCTTTGATAGCGACTGGACAGCGTTGTTTTGATGTTCCCATGGATTACTGCTGTTTTTTTGTATGTACATAGGAGCTTGCAAGTATCACTGCACATCCGCATGTCTGTGTCTGAATGTGAGCGCACATTTTCTAAATGTGTTTATGAAAGCTCTTTACCTCTAATTATTTCCTTGTTTACCCAATTAGAATACAATTAGACAGTGAGGGGGTGCACTGTATCTTTCATGTGATCTTCCCCTTTCTGACAAGTGGCTGGGCATTTCCAACATGCAGTTGGTTGCTGTGCAAAGAGAAAAGAGGGAAAGAAAGAGAGTAATGGCGTAAATGGTGGAACTGCTTCTGAAAGGATCCTGCATCACTGAGTGAGCAGAACCCAGAGATGTGTCTTCATTAGACGTCATACATATTTCCTGCCTGTCAAACACTCTGCAGTTATCACTTATTATCTGATTACAGAGAGCAATGAAGGAATAAGTACTCACATTCTTTACTTAAGCAGCAATACCACAGTGTAAAAGCACCACTACACCATGACAAGTCACATGACTTGAGGCACTCAGACTTTGCTTTGCTGGAGCTGCAGAGTGCTTCATATGACTTTCTCACATATGCTGTAGTACTCCCTAAGTCCTGTAAACAGACTTTAATGTGTGAAATGGTGGCGTTCTTTTAAATTTGCAGTGATTTTTTTTTTGGGCCACTTGCAGGCAGCCAAAAAGAGCTGTAAACACAACACTGACATCTTATTACCGTTTAAGTTGATATAGTGAACTTCTGGGCAAACTATATATTATACTATAACTAATATTTAGCTTCACATCCAGCACATACAGAGTAACATTAGCATGGAGTCATATCTCTCGCCACCTGACAAAACTAAATTCAGTATTCACTCTCCCTTTTAGCTAACTAACAAACACAACTATGTCCTGAGGGAAATATCCTTCTCTTTAGCTGCTCTTCAACATTCAGCTAGATACTAACTGTGTCAGTCTGACTTTTGGTTCTGGGAAGGTAGTGTACAGAGGATCTTTTTTTAAGATTTTTTTTCCCCTAGAAACAGCTCCCAGCTCTGTCTAGAAACAAGGTTGATTGAAGCAGAGAGAGAGTGAACCAAAACAGTAAAGTCAAACCAGTAAAACCAAAACAATGAGAAAAAGACACTATAAAGCTCTGCAGAGCTGAGGGGATCTGCAGAGTCAGGTGACTGATTCTCTGCGGCTTTGTCACGACCACTGATAATATACAAATACTGATTAGACAGGTATTAAGTCCTCATAATGCAATATGGCCCCTTTGTTATTATATTATCTACTATATGCATGATTGGATTATTATTATTGCTGATATGAGGTGCATTTCAATGTGGCAGGTGGCTGACATGGAAAATAATTCTCTTGGTCTTGGCAGAGGAACTGACCAATCACAGCAAAGAAAATGCCCCTGGCTACACATAATGAAGAAAGGGTGGGATGTCATCTTATTAAGACACCTGTGTGAGTAAAGTGGGTAGTCTCTTCAGTCAGTATACTGTATCGTGAGCGGTGCTGAAGATTTTCTACTGAGAGTGCTTTTTCTGGCAGCTGTGGTATTTTATGTGGTCTCTATGGAAACAATACGCACAAAATGTGGTCTGTTTTTTATTTCTATAAGGACAAGATAAGAAGAAAAACAGAGAAAGAGGTTTGGAGAATCATGAGGTAAAGCTACCAATCAGAGAAAGAAAGCAAAAGAAACCATGTGCACTTAGCATGCATGCATCATTACCAGCCACGATGTTGTGGCGTATGTGTGTGTATGTGTACTAGTACTTTTATCTTTGTGAGGCCCAGTTTGGGTTATCAACCTTACAGACTGAGCACATTTTGTTTAAGTGAGGACATTTTGGCAGGTCCTCACTTTCTGACACACCTTCAAAAGGCTGTTTAAGGTTTAAGACTTGGTTTTAGGTCAGAATTAGGTTTAGGTTAAGGTTTGGGGTTGAGGTTAGGCATTTAGATGTGATAGTTTAGGTTAGGGTAAGGGGCATGCAAAATGTCAAAGAGTGTCCTTACAAAGATAGAAGCCCACGTTTGTGCTTGAGTCTTTGACGTCATCATGGGAAAATGTGGTCCTGGAGACACCTACTGTAGCAGGAATAACCACACAGGTGGTTTTTAATATGCTTGCAGGTGTTTACATGTCCCTCTGTCTGTTTCTCTGTGGACATATTCACCACAGTGTAAGATGTGGTCACGAAACTTTACAGGTGTGTAGCTGAGATCAAGTGACGACTGAGTTCAAAGAAGGGTGTGGTCCAACCCATCACAACTGAATAATCATTTTACAATGTAGTAATGAGTACTGAGTACTCATGGGTCACAGCCGGTGTGATGCCATAGAAAGATGGTCTCTAGCACAGGTATTAAATCTACTACAACCCCTCACTCCATGTTAAGGCAATGTGATCTGCTACAGTGGTGACTGCAGCTTTTAACAGGTTGTGTGATAAGGAGCTGGTCATTTATTAAGAAAATGTGTTTAATATAGATAGAGCACACGAGTCCTAAAATTAGCATAGAGAGCCACAGTTCTGCTCTTTGGATCTGGGAGGGTAATAACAACCTGCCGCATTAGCAGGCATGGCTATCAGCCAATTATCACTTGTTTATGCATGTACAGTACAGGGGGCTCAAAGAGTCATAGTGGTGTAGTGGAATGTGGAGAAGCTTGGGGGGGGGCATTTCAGGGTGGAAATAACAACTAACGTTATGCTGAAAATTGTAAGATGGTGTAAGCCGCTCATAAAAGACTGCAATTCACTCTGCAGGTCACAAGGAACGCCAAGCATTTCAAATTTCATTTCTAATTTGTTATTTTCAATTGGCAATATGGATTTTATTCTGCATGGCAAATAACAAAATTACTTTTCCTAATAAGACGTGGGGGGGGGCACAATTGTCCAACAATACACCACTACTTTTACAGTATTAGCAAGTGCGCTGTGTGATGAAGGCAGTCTGACAATAGAGGAACTCCATCAATCTTTAATGCATAGCCAATGACGGGCTCTCCAACAACAGGCCGCTGGAAACAGATTGATCTCTTTGTATGCCATGCACATGTTTGCCCCTCGCCCCAAAGGCTCTCATTGTCTTCTATTTGTTTAACATGATGGAATATGCTAATCAGGCGCTGCCGAGATAAAACTCGCACTCCAGCACCAACACACTTACCAAGAAGACCGAGAAGTCAAACTGTAACCCTTTTAATTGAGTGTTCCCCTGGTAACAGAAATAGTGATGCAAGCGAGTTAAATAAACAACAACCTATTCATTTTAAGCATTTAACCATTCAAACCAAGGCTGGGAATTAAACATTACCACTAAGGCATGCCTTCATGTTGGTGAGAAGAGCAGCAATTCTCCTTGAAATTGCCAGGTTTTCTTCATTTCACAGAAACAAATGCAGCAGAGGCCTGTGGCTCCTGAGATCAGCAGGGTGCCACACGGTCCTCGTGGCTCTTTTGATACAGGTTTATTATACTGTGCATAAACACATGCATGCACACTGATTTTCCACAGAAACAGTCACACAAGTGGGAAATGAGAGCACACCGAAACACATATACACATGCAAACATAAACACAAACACCCCACCCACACTCACTCGCCACAAGCTGTCTTAGGCTTTCATGTCTTGTGACCAAACTTTTGATTGGTCCCAACAAGCAACCAAGGGGCGCTTGTTTACTTCCTGGCAGCAAGTAAATATTTTACACGGAGCGCCTTCATGTTGGAAATCCGGGCAATGCATGGGAGATATCACATCAGTCAGATAGTAAACAACCTGCAAGTTTGCAACAAGGTGCAACTCTGACAGGCCGGCACAGTTCACTTAAATGCAATATGATCAAAGCGTGTACATTTGCCAAGCAATATGTCTTCTCTGATGGAATCAAAATAAATTAGAAGGTTTGTCAAAGGTAGGTGGGTCAAACTTTCATAAATCATAAAGAAAATAAAAACCTGCTGCCCCTGCTGTAAACACTGTCACTGAGATATACAGGTTCCTTTGTTTACCCTAACCTCAGTGTAATCGTAACTTAACTTGAAATTTAAACATAAACTTGAGGTACAAAGTGAGCCTCTTTAGAAGTGAGGACTGGCACACTGAAGTTTGGAAAGTGTTTTTTTTCCTCTGTCTGTCTTTGTGAGGACTGAGAACAGAGGGGATCTGGAATAGGAGACTTGGCTGCAGCCCACAAGTGCGTGAACAGACCAAAACAAGCCACGCACCCCCGTCACATGATGGCCATTTAATTGGAGGCCTCTTGTCTGCCTCCGCGCCAGTGGAGGAATCTGTGTCATTTGCCTCCAAAATGACACGATATGAAGCATCCCGCTTTTATTCCACCGCTGGGACAGAACAGCAGACTTGGCAGGGATTTTTATTTGACACCGAAATAAGATCTGGCCTGCTGAACTAGCCGCAAAGCCTGTCTTCGGAAAGATAGGAAAAAGACGGAGAATTAGAGGGAAAATGAGAGAGGAAAGTGATGGAAAATGAGAGAGGAAGTTAGGAGTTAGAAAGCATGGATAGAAAGAAATACAGGGAAAATGAGAGAGAATCGTGGCTGAGAGAGAAAAAAGGGAAGGCATGTTTGACACTGGCATCATGTTCCACAGAGCTGCAGTCTGACACTCAGACCAGCATGGTGTCAAAGCAAGTGAGTCGGGTAAAATGAGCTCAGATTCCCCTAAGGCAAGCAGAAAAAAAAAGTGTGTGTGGCAAAAGAAAATGGAATGAAATAAATACATGTGTTAAGCTGCTGAAAATTCAGTGACGCTGGCTTCCAGCAAACCAAGGAATCTATACTTTATCTGGGCTATAATTCAGATACAGTGAGGTGGAAGTAACAAGACAGGAGATGCTCCATAAATACAGTCTTCTCCTGACAAGCATTTTAAGAACTTTCTGGAGTGGAAATACTTCAGACAGTGAACGGCATTAAGGTACTCGCACATATACATACCCTATATATGAGTGTGCATCCTTCTAAATGAGTGTCTCGCATATGCTTTCTCGGACAAAGACAAATGATTCGTGCAGTCTTCTGATGGGAAGTACTCTGCCGTAACACAGAATTAAAAAAAAAAACATACCAGAGATATTACAGCACTAGGGGCAACGATGAAACAGACCACATAGCATAATAATCTCACATTCACTTCATAATATGTCAAAGATGAAAAATTGAATTTCCCAGCATATCAAAAGTGAAAATATCAAGCAAAAGCAGCGGGGTGTAGCTCACTAGCTATTAAGGCATTATGAGGGCTTAATTTTTGCATGGAGATGTTTTTTGCATTATAAATCATTGAAACTGGTATAAATTAACAGTCATAGTCCCGGTGGGGGGGAGGGTTGAGAGATGCAGCTCTGTTTGGCGGCGCATTACAGACAGCTGAAAAAAAAAACAGCTGTGAAAAATGATGCCCTAAGTTCAAAGCAACTTCAATCAGGATACATTTCTCTGCTTGATGAATAATTGAGCAACAGCCTGAACAGCCTTGAGTCCTAGCACTTTTTTGTGATGGCTTTTGCATGAATAAAACACTGTTTGGCCTGCAGAGCTGTCTGCGTTGCAGGGATACGGCACTGTGTAGTAACATGGAAATTGCTCTAGGTATCTTTCTCTTCAGCTACTCCTTTTGGTTCAGCGTTCTCTGGCCCTGCATATCTAATTCTGCTTGTCTTTCTCTCTCTGTCTTAAACTTCCATCTGCCTCCCTGCCACTCTTTGCCATTTCCCTCTCATTACTTCCTGATTATATTCTCTCTTTTTCAGCCAGCAGTGGCTCTGAAGATGAATAGATGAATTCCCTCCTGGAGAGTAAAAAAAACATTAAAGGGAGGAACTTACAGGCCAATAAATTCCAGGCACTGCAACTGAAAGTGCTTTTCCCTCCCCAGATCATCACATCTGGAGGTGAGAAAGCAAACAGGTCGTTGTTTAGTTGAAAATTTGTAATCACTTTCTAAGTTTTCAGACACAGCAAATAATTCAGGTCTTGCCCCTACCTATTTTCAACTTTACTGAGAGGAACAACAAACACTTAAAGCAGAAAATTGCAGTGCATCTTTAAAAATTATTTTTGTTTTCAGAATTAGAAGAAGACAATTGCACTATAAAACAGTGCAGTCTATGTGTTGCTTCTATGCTGTATGTTTCTTTTTTGTTTTTATTTCTTCGATAAGGGAACTTTACATTTATTGTGACTGCCTTTCATTAGGTATCTTGGTAACTTGAAGTTGAAATATGTACATTTTCAAAGAATTATTAACACATTCTTCCTTTGATAAAAGAGAAGTTGAACTCATAAGCACTAAAATGTACCCTTGCTCAATTCAATACACTCTGTAATTTTTTGTTGCCGCAGTCTTGGTCTGGTATGACCAGTAGTTCATGGTGGCTAATGTTAGCAACCTCTACATAAATATTACTTTATAAGGGGAATTATAACTGTAATTGTGCTACTGTTTACTGTTATCCTGTAATTACTACTTGTGGCCACAGAGACCACTGCTCAGCAAATGTTATATACTGTAGGTGCTTTAAGGCCAAACAAGTACAATCTGGTAGCTTTTTTAGATTTGCCTGTTTTTGAAGAAAGTGTTTATTTTACTTTTAGTTCTATCTTTGCTATGTCATATTCTAGTGCAGAGAACCATTTCTGTGGGCTTTACATGAGCCATTCTGATTTATATCAAGTTTGATGGGGAAAACAAGTCAGTGAACATCACCACATCCAAAGTATTAATATACAGCCCTCACCTATAGCTTTGACCCTTTGAAATTTAGAGCTGTGAAAAGACTGAGCGTGGTGGAAAACCGGGACAGTCTGTACAGAAACCACCATGACCCCCCTCCCAGTGTTCAGAGTCTAGCTCAAACTCTCTGTCTTCTCATTATTTTTGCATCACATGGGAACGATCATACTGCATAATTTTAGTCTGAGTATATTCTAAATGTCCCCTGATGTGGAAATTAATTTTTCCCTTTATCTCAATAGATGCACACATCCAGAGACATTTAAAATTTGGGTTATGGATAAATTCTAGGTTGCTGCATGTTCAGTGCTTTTGTGCAGGCAGTTTCAGACTAACACACTATCATTTCTCAGTAGGACACTAAAGGAAACTTTCCCATCAGGCCAGACTGCAATATGTGAAGCCTCCGCTCAGCAGGTGTACTACATGTTTTATTAGAGTAAGTGCTGTTGTCAGCCCGTGGGTAGAGTGTTGTTAACAAATCATCAAAATTAGATAGGACCTTGAAGCTGTTTTTTGTTGGCCACTTGTAAATATGCTATTACTAGTCAAAACAAGGTAATATGGCGTATTCATCACTGACTGGCCCATGGCAGGACTTGAAGAGGCTCCTTTACTTCAGGCATACATACTACAGTACTTACACTAGAAGAGCATATTTTACTACTATTCCCATCCCTTCTGGTCATAATGTAAACATTTCAAACTCTTCATACAGTGCAGCAGCAGCTACGAAGTTAAAGAAGTGCCTGAGACATGATCCCAAGGGCTTCAATTGAGAGCTCATTAAATGCAATGGTGTCGTCACTGACGGGGTTTCAGGAAATGCACCGGGCAAAGGGAAAGGGATCGGCTACAGTCTGTCACAAAGAGTAATGGCAAGTCAGAATGCTGAGAGGAAACTCCTAATGGTCTACACTTCAATATTTAATGCCTTATTTCTGTCCCTTTCTGTTTTCTGCTGAGGGCAGGTATGAATAGAGGCTCCATATTTCATGGCAATAAGAGTTATTATAATGGTGAGCAGAACAGTAGCTCACTGGGAGCGTGTTTGGTGACAGAGTTATGGTGATTTACGGCTACTTGCTGTGGTTGCACGCCACTTTGCGTGCGTGTCTACCCTCCAAACTCCCACTGGAAATCGTGAGAGATAGTTATTAGCAGGCATGATTGGTAGTCCGCTGTTGTCCATGTCATCCACAGGGTTGTAGTGTGAGGAGAGCCAACAAAAGGACTATTGGAGAAGAGGCTGTGTCTGGAGGAGGCATTGCTATCTGTGTCCATGACTACGGCCTGCAAATAGCCTGGATCATGGAGATCTGGACTGTTTCTTGATGAAGAAAAAAAAAAGGGGAAAGTTTGTGCATAAGATACTAACATGAAAGCGCATATTCTTGCCCACACATGACATTACACTTGCTCATCACTTTCCAGTTCAGTTTTCAAGACTTTGCACCCTTGATCCAGAAGGGAGTGGGAATAAAATAGAATTTATCTTGCATAGTTATTTACTACAGAAGTCAAACGGTTTGATTTTTGTGAAACAGTCAAAAAGAAAAAATCTGCCGCTGGGCTGAGACTTTTTTCACTTGTTCAATTCAAATGTCGTCTTGTTGCTTTATCTTGAAACAAATGGAGCAATTTGCCTCATATTGTTACGTGCCGCATGAGACAATAGTGGAAAGAATTGAAATTATTTCGCCCCACAGTCAGGTTTTTAACACTGAAAATAGGATTAAATATCTTGTTCAGATAGACATTTGTAGCCCATGAGGGAGTTTGGAACGAGGAACAGTAAGAGAGGAGAGCAGTGGAGGATATCCTGCCAGTGCTGGGTGACCTTTGACCTGGGATATCCTACTTAAGATATCAGCTCACCACTGTCAAAGTCATGGCACTTCCCCTGCTGCTGTACTGTGCCAAGGCCCTCTTTTGATAACACCACACTGTGACTGCAAAGTCTGACTTGTGGTACTTTTGTGTTTTTATGCTCCAGTCAGGTCCTTCCCTGTGGGAATGTAACACCGAAGGTTGATGCTATCACCTCGGACCCCACATGCTCCTGTGCAGACCTCCACCCCTTCCAAACAGCTGGAGTCATCAACGCAGCAACAGAGACTTGATCTCTCATCTTCTATTAAGCTGTGAACACCCTGATCTTTGTAGAGTTTTCTGCTATTCATACAACCCAAACCAATATCTGAAAAATATATATCACACAGTAATTAGTGTTGGGAAAGTTGCTTCAAAAACGTAATTAATCACTATTTACTTAATACTAAATGAGAAATATTACATTACTTCACTAATTCCACATTAGCAAAAGTAAGCAGTTACAAAAACACAAAACATTAAACATACATATCACTCTCTGTTCTCAGCCCAACTCCATCAAAGGAGCCATTATGTTGTCCATTTTCCAAGTTGTAATCCTGTGTCCCTCTGTTAATTACCTCTGCCAAGGAGGTTGTGTTTTCACCTGTGTCTGTTTGTTTGTTTGTTCATTTGTCAGCAGGATTGTGCAAAAAGTACAGAACTGATTTGCAACAAGCTGGATAGAGGAAGAGCCCAGAGAAGAACCCATTCAATTATGATGTGGATCCAGTTAAAGGGGCGTTTTTTATTTTAATTACTATCCTAGATCAAGACTGCAAGATTACACATTTTCATCAAACTACACACAGAGTTGTACATAATGTGTTTTTATGACACATTATGTGTTATCAGACTACTTTCTTTTTCCTTTTATTTTTCTATTATAAAAGCCAGACAGACATGTAGAATTGTTTGGCCTTGGTGGAGTTATGTGCTCTGAGAGCCATTCTAATTGTTCATTTCTCTCTCATTATAATCTAAATTTGTCAAATATGTCATTTCATTTGAATATTATTTTTATATATTTTTCATGACTCTTCTTGAACAGAGGGGGAGGATTTCATAACGGTGATAACGTAACAAGATGCAAGAATAACTAGCCTGTGCATCATATAAAACTTCAAATCAAACCATTAGCATTCTGGGTAGCTAGCAGAGCAATATCACAGGAGGAGGTGTGTGTTTGGATTTCAGCAGTATAAACGAAGTCGTCTTCAGCTCTGTGTTAAGCTGTGTTCACATCTGAGTTATCCAACATATAAGGAATCTGATTTAAATGTCTTTTGTAATTAATCCCTCCAGATGAATTCAGTTTCGCTTGGGAAATACGTCACAGTGCAGATGCGGAAAACCCTCCAGCTTCTGTTTTATTGTAACTTTAAACAAATCCAAAGCCTTCAGATCCACATCTGACGTTTTCTGTATTTAACAGGGACGAGTGGATCAATCCCCAATACTACTGATACAAAGTTGTTTTGACTACTTGACTATATTGCAGTGATGACCTTTTCACAAAATGAGTGTTTGTCTTTTGTTTAAACAAGCATGTGATTAAGCAATTACAAATTAAAGCAATTCATTCAAGAATAAACAGAACATAGTAAAAAGAATTCATTCATTTAGTGCTCCAGATCCAAATCCTGTCACACACAACACAACCAGCTGATTCTTATACATACGCTTGCCTGTGCCAAAGGTTAGCAAGGCAGCTAAGAAGAATCTGTTTATCTAGCTAGCTCTCCTATGATCAATCTATATATCTGTAACAACTACTGCATTTAAAATAGTAGTTTCCTGAGTGATTTGTTACTATTACAGCATTGAACTGATTATGAAAAAAATAATGAATAATGATCAAACTGGGTTACATTTAAAATAATAGCTGAACATGCACAGTAAAAACTAAACTTTTGAGCAGAGGGCGAAACTGTGAAATCAGAATGATTGCAAGTACAACAATAACAAAAATAAACCCCAAAGCCTGTGTTGAGGTTGAAAATGCACACACATTAAAAAGTGATGGAGTAGAGCCACATAATTTTCAGCCTGCCAGTTGTCCAGATGACTAGGAACGTGCAAGGGTTAGGAAGAATAATGGAACAAGGCAAGAAATTGAGTTGTGGTGTGAGAAGAGCTGGTGAGTGACCAGCATTAGTTAATGCAGCGACATTAGTCGCTTGTTCAAGCAAATGCAAGCTGAAATTTTGCTTGCTCTGTAACAAATACTTCTGCCGGCACGAGTAATCTCACACATATTAAAACATAAAATTTCTTTTCAAATTATCAGTTCCACGAACCCAAAACTGTATATTGGGAATGATATCGGACCTGCAGCTCACCTTTTCTGCCTCCTGAGAAAGAATCACATTTCCTGTTTTTTTCCATTGCACCCATGTGCAAACAGTTCTCTCTTCAAGCCGATCGTTTTATCGCAGTTTTATGTTGGTTACACCTTAGACATCTTTGTAATATATACTTGTAATACCATTTCAGGGGCATCTATATTTTATTTGGAACATCTATTCTTTATTAGGAGAGAGCGCTGCGTGACCCAAAGGCATTGTTGTTTTGGCTCAGCAAGGGTGTTTAGAGAAAACATCACCCTGGACCCGTTCACCTGTGTCTGGCTGGCAGGAGGTTTAGACTTGGGAAACAAATTAATCTTCATATTTGGGTTGTGCTGCTGGGCACTCTTCCCTTGTTCTGAGTTTAAAATTTAATCCTCTTTAGATATGCAACGTGGCCTAGAAAGAAACGCAGATAATAAGTGCAAGCAAATGCAAGTTCATCCCCATCACCGGATAATTTCTTCACATTTAAGTGATATATTTTTACTTGTTTGTAGCCTTGAGGAGTATGGCAGATCCCACACCACTTGTTTGAAGACTAGTTGAATTACGCTAAAAAATGTAACGCTCTCACCTCATTTGCAGAGTCCCCCTTCTGAAGAAAAAGAGCAGACTTAATGGTATGAGAGTGTATTACATGTTAGGAACTGGCAGCATACCATTCGAGTTGGGAATCGGATGATCTAATGGTAGTGAGCGTGTAGTGATTCTCTAAGCTTACAGCGGCGCTGATCATGTGTTAAAAGCAGCTTAGCTAAGCTCTTTAGCACAATGATTACGATCATGTCTGTGAGTCAGTGTGCATGATCAGATTCCAGTATTTAGGAACTATCGAACTGTCCTACAAGATTTAGTTGCTCAGAGAGATGATGAGAATATGAACATATGGTCATTGTGTGTGTGCGTGTGTGTGTGTGTCTGTGCTCTACATTTTCACTCAGTGTGCAGTTTCTTTCCAAAACGAGACTCTCTGCCATTAAAAAAAAAAAAAAAAAAAAAAACAATACCTGCTCTGACAAATTGATTGCTGGCATGACAGTGAAACCCTATTATAGAGCATCATTAAAGTTAATTAGCTAAAGCATCTCAAGACCTTTGATAGCAAAATAATGACATTTTGATGAAACAGTTTGAGTATTTAAAATGACACTTAATGAATTTTACCTCACAATTAATTACTTTCACATTTTGAAACCTTCCAAGTCAAAAATATAGTGGTGGATAAAAGCAATATAATATGGGAGAAACTTAGAATGAATAGAAAATTGAAGAAAAGTGTTACAGTGCGTTACGTTTTGTCGTTTTGTTTCTTGGCCAGGTTCAGTGATTTCCTGGAGTCTTGTTGCCATAGTGAGGTCTCCAGACAACCAGCAGCGACTCCAGACTAAGCTACAGTGCAGACACAGTTAGCTTAGCTTGGCACAGAGATTAGAAATGAAGGGACAGCTACCCTGCCTCTGTCCACATACATCTAAATCTCCACCAACTCAAAGTCTCTCTAATTTGGAGCTCTAAAAAGAACATATTAGGCGTTGCGGTGGTGCAGTGGTTAGCACTGTCACCTCATGCCAAGAAGGTTCTGGGTTTGAATCCACCGACCGCAGCTTTTCTGTGTGGAGTCTGCATGTTGGACCCTCCAGGTACTCTGCAGATTAGGTCAATTCCATAGGTGTGAATGTCACTGGTGACCTGTTCAGGGTGAACCTCACCTCTCTTCCAAAGTCAGCTGGGATGAGACTGGCTCCAGCCCCCCTGTGACCCATAAGAGGATAGGCATTATAGAAAATGGATGGATGGAAAACATTTCTTTTTTTCTTTCTTTTTTTTTTTATATAACATTTTAATTGGAGAGCTGCACATATGTGAGAATGGCATCCATCTTCTCATCTAACTCATCAACAAACGAAACTCACGTTTTTCCCAAAAGTCTTTCCCAAAATGTTTAACTGTCCCCTTAGAGTACAGTATACAGTGTGCAATATAATGTATTCCATATAAACTGGATGTGCATTGTGAGTAAAACAGCTGACGGTAGGTGATGTGTTATCAATTTCGGAAGGCAACACTTCCTTCAGATGAATTCCTGGAAGCTCAGACTGACAAAGACAGGAAGACAAAGAGTGACGGATGGTAGGGGAAGGGAGGGAGTTAGGCAGTGCATAAGGAAGGAAGAATGACCATAGAAGCATAAAGGAGTAGAGAGGAGCGAGGGGAGCAAGAACAGAAAAGTGATTAAAAGATTTTGAGGGAATCAGCAATAGTGGACAGAACGATGGATAAATGGATGAATGGATGGGCAATGTTTGGGAGTGGTAAGGCTAGAGAGAGAGAGTTAGAAGTGAGGACTGGGAAGCGAATAAGAGTAGAACAAAGTAAGGAAGATAGAGGGGATCAGGGTAAGGGTGAAAGACAGGAAATGCAGGGAAAGTCAGCAGGGATACAGAACAATGGACAAAATGGAGAAGAGATGGAAAAAGGTTGAAGAGGGAGGTAGAGAAAGTGGAAAGAAGGGAAAAGGCCTATGAAGAGGAAGGTGAAAGAAGCGAGACAATAGGTCACGCTGAACCTTATGCCTTCACTCTTTACAGTCAAGTAAGAATATTTGTTCCAGGTATGCCACTGGGCCCTGCAGTATCCAAGGGTGAAGCAGTTCAACCACAAGACCCAAACCTCAACCCTGGGACGTCTCCTTATTTTCTCCCTGTAGGGAACCTCATTTCTGAGCTGGAGTATGTATTCTGAAGTAAAAAAGAACAGAAAGAGAGAAACCCATGCAGCTAAGCACAGCAGTGTGAGATATTTATATTCAGTCAATGAGTACCATCAACAGGAATGGAAGATGGATGTCTGGACACTACTTTCTGCTTCCAGGGTTTCACGGAAAAGGCTGCACTGCCAGCTCTGGTGTCCCTGGTGGAATCGCAAAGGTCACAGTCACACACAAGCAAATACACACACACACCTTGAGTGCATGCACACTGAGAGGCAGACACTCCTATACAAAAAATGCATGCGCACATACACACACACAGAGGCATGATTTTTCTCTACTGTGAATAAAATTCACAGCCTTCGGGATTCCACAGTGTGTGACTGGCACAGGTTCAACAAGACCTGAACCAGCCAAGTTTGGGATTAGTTTCTGCTGGGTGGGTAGTAATTATTAAAGACCCATGTTTGATGACTTCAAAGTAAAATGCCAAAAAATTGCCTTTCCCTTGATAATTCTTAACTTTCAGTTGTAAATCTACATGGAAATGCTGTACCAATAAGAATAAATGGAAATTCTAGTCAATAAAACCATCACAAATTGTTAATACCATCACTCCTGCCGTTCTCGCTTCATAAAACTGCCATTAACGATGTCTCATTTTATGAGCGATCCCTCCTTGTTTTGCTTGTGAATGGACCCTGCTTGTGTCATGTCTTAATCCAACACCTTTTTCTAATATGAAATGCAGGAGAATTTCATTAAGAATGTAGAATGGATAGCATTACGTTTATACAATTGGGATATCAGCAGGTTTGTGATCACAGTGCCATAATGGCAATTTATACCAGTACAAATGTATCAGATTCTTGAATACATCTCATGATAACTGTCAGTCTACCACAGCTGTGACTGTCAGGTTAAGAGCAAATCAGTGATTTTCAAATCAAGTTGCACCATTAAAACTGAAAGTACTGATAATCAATATCCATGCTATAACTTTGTATCAAATAACAATAAAAAATAATAATTAAGCTCACATTTACTAGCAAGGTAATGTTATTTTTGCTACTTTAGTTACTCAACAGTTACACCTGGCTGTTTCTAGGTGTAAATATTCACTAACAACTAATTTCTCTGTAAGAACTAGTTAAGAACTGCTCAATACTCAATCTAAATCCATATTTGCCAAAACAAATAGGGCACTGGGCTGGTTGACCCTGACATTGTCCAACAATAGGTATCTGCCATGTTTGATTAGTGATTTTAGCTTTAGTCTTTGTGCAGTTACAAAGACATAGTCATAAAAAGTAAAAATATACAACTGTTATTTGTTTTTAGCAAAAATAACAACTTTGCTTAATAATATCATTATTTCTATATTGTGAAACAATGAAATTAAACACATTTAGGAGCCCTTATTTTCAGTGTTCATTCATACCACTTCACAGGCCCCAACTAACCCAGAAAGACAGAAAATCATGTTTTAAATGGAAAGCTCTTCAGTTGTTATTCTGTCCGTAACAACCATGTCAGTGACTTTCCCCCTCAACCTGAGTGGGTCCCAATTATCCAGCAATTTTCAGCGCACTTGTAGTCTGATAATTCTAGTCCTGTCCACAGAGAGTCCTCTGTGTATCATTTGCAGATGATCTGGGTGCCTGTTGATAGATTACGTACTGTAGGAGAAAAGCCCTGCTAACGTGGAAGGTTTTGCGGAGGCGTATCCAAATTTAAATGTGCTTCCTGTATTCGCTTCTGTTTTGAAGGACTTTCTTATACTAATCCCAGGACAATCAGAAGCTAATGTTAACTACAGGCCATGTCTAGATGTTTGACTGATACCATATGTTTTACCATGTTTTTAACATAAAACTGTGTAAATCAGGGCTGCAATGCTGCAATAACTTTGCTAACCTTGCTCTATGTAGGCCAGCTCTACAACTTTATGTCAACAGATCCTGAGTAACACCCAACAAATTCAAAACATTCCACTGACCATTACACTGTGTTTTCCCGCCTCCAGCCTTACTCTTCTTCTTTTCTTCTTTGGGTTTAATGGCATATTAATAATTTAATATAATGGGTCTGGCTATAGCCTTGCTGCACTCATGCTCATTGGTTTAGTGGCTCTACTACAACATCATGGTGATTGGCTGCTCCAGTTGAATTCACATTTCAGTTGATTTTTTTTTTTTATTGCACACACTGGTTTTCCTTTGCTTAAAAAAAAAAAGATTTTACATCTGAGGAAGGCAAGACGAAAAGTTAGCATGAGAAAAGGCATGTGCGGCGTGAGACTGTGAGATCAGTGACAACTGCGTGAGTCTCACACTCAGTGCATGACAGTTGGCAGCCCTGGCACAACACGTCATACAGTAAATACATTAGTTTATGTGGTTACAGGCTAGGTACAAAAACAGTGTAGTGATCCTGGCCCTGACTGTTAGTGGAGTTTAGCGTAATGTTGGCAGCTCTGTCCTCCTTTTTATTTAAAGGACCAGAAAGTGGGATATAGTGGGATCTATAAAAATATAAAATGACTCAACTGGAAACTGTAAACAGTCAGCCACCGACTCATGGAGCCAAAGTTAACTTAATCAGCTTTAGCTGATTAAATCTCCCGGTCACAGTTTGAATTTCAGTCAAAGCCAGTTAGAAATGAGAAGCTGCTTTTGTCTACCTCTGTCTGAAGTCAAGGACCCATTGTTTCAAAATTTACTATGGATTTCAAGTGGTAAATCTGCCATTGTATAATCCAATGCTGCCAATCTTTTGTGATAAGTTTTTGTGGCAGCTGTACTGTAAAATGTGCTAATAAGGTCATGTGGTTTTGATTGTAATGCTTTATAGCACCTTTAACTGACTATAAACTTCATTTAGTATTTACCATACACTCTTTTATATTAGTTAGTATTGCAGTCTTATTGTAACCCATTTATGCTGCTCTGAAAGTAACTACCGGGGTTTTTAAAAAAGTGACATTTTCATTGTGGAATAACTGACTGTCCAAGTCTAATTTGGCACAGACCGAGGGCACTAAGTAAATTAACAGAGGAGCGTTGCTAATATTTTATTAGCCTCAGTGCCCTGTTTTTCTAATTCCCAGTAAAAAGAGCTTTATGCTTGCTTCCCCTCACCTTGTCTCGAGTCAGATAAGGAAAAGCCCGGTCAACTAAGTGTCCAAGTGTAGGAACTGCCCCCCACCCCCACCCACCCGTGCACTGCTAATGGCAAGAAAATAAACACAGGAAACGACCAGTCCCAGCTCCCTGCAATTAGGTCACCATCGTACACACACAAACACACACTGTGCTGCTGACTACATCATGTTGCGTATGTATACAGTAAAATCTGCAGCTGTTACAGGACGGGATGTCTGGAGAGAGAGTGAAAGACAGACAGAAAGTCAGAGGCCTCTAGTTTCATGGTGTGGTCTGTGGTAAAGGCTGGAGAAAAGTACAGTGACTGTACTTTGTGTGCAAAGCTGGAAGTAATAAGAGCGAAAAGGTGGGGTTAATTAACAATAATAAGCTGTGTGTTGTCCCTGAACCAACTAAATCAGCTACTCATATCACAAACCTCATCACAGTTTAACAGAATCACTAAGATCCATAAGCCTCCAGACAAGGAAACCATGAGTAACGGCAGCTCCTGACAGTGTCTTAAAGTATTTTTCTATTTTTCTTTAACTAAATGTACATGACTAAATAAGGCACAATCAAAGTGAAACTTTGAAAAGAAAGTCCTTTGTTCTTATTTGAGAATTTAAAACTCAAAAACTAATCTGCTTCATCAGGACTGTGTGGGTGTGATTTGATCAGATTTGATTGACTGTGGCCTGTCAACATGAGCAAACAACCCCGCAACTGTCATCACGTTTTATCCAAATGAGCCCCATCCACTTCAAACCAGTGGGAAAAGCACAGACAGAAACAACACCGACGAAAAATCTTTCATGTGAAATAAACAAAACTGTTCAAAATTTGGCAGAAAATGGTGCGTTCATGCAGGATGCCATCCTTCCTAGTAAGTAGCTGATTGAGAAAACTGATTTTCAAGCACTTAAAAATACGAAAATGTGTCTCCTGTGCTGCCAAATTAATATTTTAAGTGGCCTATATAACAAATTCCTTTTCATGTATGCATCCAAATGAATAGCTAGCCTAAACATTGTTAAATTTATTATTTATCTCTCTGATGAAGAAGACGGATGATGCATTATATATTATCTAGCAGGACTGTATGAAAATATAGTCAGTATGTGGGTAAGAAACACTTTGACTGAATACTGTAGCATGAATCATGCAAGAGTACTAGTTCACCTATGTAATATATCTGTCTGTAAAATTACTTTTGGGACTTAAACTTTCACTGTACAATATTTGATAGGTAATATTTAATATTTTTAACTTATGATAACTGTCCCTCATCAGTATTTTTACACCAGAAATGGTGTAAAAGGTGAGTAAGTTAGGGAAAAACTGCAAACTGAGAAAACCACAGGCAAAAAGAACACAAGAAGAAATCTCTCATGTGAAACAGTCAAATTTGTTTCTGACCATGGCAGAAAATTTTATGTTCATGTCGGAGCCCATCACCCAAAGTAAGATGCTGGTTGAGAAGGTGTGTTTTCAGGGCTTCCCTGTAAAAGTATGAGTTTAATGCTCAGGATGGTCAGTCTGTGCATCTGGTCCAAAGCCTCTCCAGATAACAGACTGAGTGGGTGGAATATTCATAATAAACCCACATCAGGATCACCATGCCCTCTGCTGTGCTGCAGACCTTTGGGACAAGAGCAAACACACAGTGCAGTTGCGTGACTGGCTGTTACCTCCAGTGTACTGGTGTGAAACCAGAGGCCAAAGAGAGCGTGAGACAGAGAGAGAGAAAGAGGTACAACAGCTGGCACCAGGTGCTGCTCCTACCAGGCCCTTCATCTCTAAAGCCCATGTTTAGATTTGGCACTGTCACCCCGACCATGACTGAGCCTATTTCCCACCAACCCACACCCACACACACAGAGACACGCATGCACACACGCACAGACACACACGCACGCACACACACACACACGCACACACACACACACACACACACGCACACACACACACACACACGCACACACACGCACACAGACACACACGCACACAGACACACAGAGACACACACAGAGACACACACGCACACATAGACACAAACACACAGTGGGCAAGCCAGACCAGAACAGTGTGGCCAAAGCAGCAGTCTGATAAGCTGTGATAGCGATTAGTCATGTCTAAGGCCAAATGGCCATGTCAGAAATTCAGAGAGGGGGAAAAAAGAGGGATAGAGGAGGGAGAGAAAAGGATAGATCTGGATAGAGGAAAAAGACAGGAGGGATTGATCAGAGAGACAGAACAGTTGCCTGAGAGAGATAATGAGCGTGCCACAGAGGATGAAATAAAAGAGAGAGAGCGAGGGCCTAGAGGGAGCTGGAAGGAGATGGAGAATGAGCGATAGAGTTAAGATGGAGGAGAAATAAAGTCAGCTTGATGTGTGTGAGTGAGTACATGTGTGTGTCTGTGTAAGAGAGCGAGGCTGTCAGTTTAATTGATGCTGTGACAGCCTGACCATTTATTTTAATGGTGTTGTTTTGCAGTGCTCCATCACAGGCCGACACTCACCTCTTATGCTGGACAAGTTGCTACATTTTTTGGCAAAGGAGCGAGGGTGGAAGTCAGAGTTACAAAGTGATGTGTGTGTGTGTGTATGTGTGTGTTTCTGTACGCTATCTGTGTGTCTGGGTGTCTTTGTTCATTCTGGGAAGACGGGAATAAAAGTCCTTGTGGAAAAGTGTGTGTGTGTGTTGGGGTGAGAAGTGGGAGGGGCGAGTGTGGGTCTGAGTTTTTTCACACAGACAGAGTTTTGGTGTGTAGTTCAACATGTGATTTTGTATGTGTGTGTGTGTGTGTGTGTCGTTTGTGCAACATCCAGCAGGATGAATTGTTTCCTCATCCCTTTCCTGCTCCTTCTTATTTTAACCCCTCAGCAGGGCTGGACTAAGGAAACACATTCACACAGCTGTCCACTTCAATCACGCGCACACACACACACACACACACACACACACACAGATGCATATGCATCTACACATACCTACAATTCACCTTGACATGCCCACACACTGTACCACACACTGATAAACCACAAACTTTCTTTAGATACACACACACACCTCTGGGCAGCTGGCATATGACCAGTCACTGTGTGTGTGCCTCTGAGTGTGTGTGAGTGTGTGTGCGAGATGAGTCAGAGGACCACACAGGGACAGCAGGGAGGTGCTGGTAGCAGGGGGTTGCTGTAACCATATTATTCTAACCAACCCATTGTGGTCTTTCCTCAATGACAGATCTGCTTTTTTACACACTCACACACACACACACACTCGTGCATGTACACACGCACAGTGGAAAAAGCCAGGCCAGCTATCCAGGGACCAACCTCCAACTGCCTCTGCCTCTGTCTGTTTTATTAATGGAGCACCATGGCTCTGTCGGCTGCATAATAGCTACTGTGTCCACGGATCTGTCTGTCTCTACACACGCACACGCACACGCACACACACATTCACACACATAGATACAGAGTGAAACACTGAAACACAAGTGTACAATACATGGACTGATGCTGCCTTGTATAGAGATGTAAATACTTGTACACATGTCTATATGTACACACACACACACACCAAGCAACAGTCAGAGGACTGATTTGAGAGAAGGGAAAACGTGGAATTTTCCAGCCTAAAAAATCTGCCCTGTTACTCAGGCTGTCAACTTTGTCTCACCCTGGGGCTGACCTTAGCCACCACACACCACACACACTCACACTCACACACTGACACAGCACCCACAGACAGCAGAGGTCTGGTCAGCGGTGATATATAGATAGTTTCAGTTTTTATTGGTTTTGTTCACTGTGTCGTGATATGTAATCTGATATCATTATGACACTTTCAGCAGTAAAATATATTGTTGTTATTGAAGTGTTTATTTAAAGGCGTGCACACTTCTCAACACACACACACACACACACACACACACACACACACACACACACACTAACCTCGGCTGAGACCTGAGTCATATATAGGATTGTGTACTAAGAACAGCTTCTGAACTGGAACCGGTTCCAAATAACTGCGAATTGGGGGGAAATGTTTTTGAAGTGAAGTTTGTGTCAGTTAACACAGGTAATGTTTGTAACATGGCAGACTGTGGCTAACAGTGAAAAGCATGGCAAAATTTTACAATAGACAAAAAATGACAGAGTTTAATGTAATCGCTCTCATGCAGGGAGAAAGTCTGTCAACTTAATCAGAATTTAGTGTATAAAAACAAATGCATCTTGTACATTTGTTTTTATACAGAGAATATTTAAGACAGAGAATATTTAAATTGGTTTGAATTTAAGCTTTAAACGAAAAAGAATCATAAAACACCTTGACATTTAGGACCGATAATGAACTAAAGCCCTGAAAATAAAGGTGATGTTTGCTTTCAACACGCAGTATTCTGTTTTCTTTTCTCACTCTGATAATATGACAAGACTTGGAACCAAACTTTGATTAAAACAAAGTTAGAGAGACAAAGCTCTGGCATCAAAACAGGATGATCTACTGTTCCTGAGGTTTACTCATAAATAAAAAGGCTGGATACAAATAATCCAGCTTTTTACTTGTGGCCAGAGCCAGGCTAGCTGTTTGTCTGTGGCTGGATTCATGTTTAACAGGCATATGTGGCAGCAATCTCCTCAGCTAACTCCTGACAAGAAGCAGTATAAATGCATATCCACACAGTTCACCTGTCCCTGTCCATGCTCATATCTCGCCACTCAAGCAAGCAACGCTGAATAAAAAAGCAATATTTCAGCATTTTTTAGAAATATAATATAATTGTCTAGACATATGGAGTGAACCTAAACTGTTAAGCAAGGTTATGTTGGAGGATTTTTAGCAATTTACATTATAACAAATGTCAATGTAAATTTTGCATTGTAACATTGGAATCACAGTCGATCAAAATCGAAATGATACTGAGCCCTAACAATAAACTCCAAACGGCAGCCAGCTCTCCAGCCTCCATTAGCCACTCTCCCAGAGGACTTATGCAATGAGCTGCGAGGCATCTGACTCCAAACAGAGGGCAACAAATTATCAACTGCACCCTTAAAGATCAAAGCAGCTCAGGAGAGATGCAAAAAGAGGGAGAAGAGGAGGCGGCGGCTGGGGGCTCATTAAGAGTTGGCCTTCATTAAGAGCAAATTAGAAACTTTCACTCTGCAGACAAAATGTAGAGGGTGGGAAGGAAGAATAGGGAAAAAAATAATGTGTTAAAATGTGTGTGTGTGTGTGTGTGTGTGAGTGAGAGAGAGAATAAGGGTGGGGGGGATTACAAAGAAGCTCAAAATGACTTTTTAATCACATCATTAAAAGGACTTTGAATTATGAATTTGTCACAATGGATGTCTTTAGGCGTGGGAGAGAAATGAGAGAGGGACATTTTGGTTTTTATTTTTTGGAGGATGAAGCCAAGGAAGGCAAGCGCTCTGCATCTACTGTGTATGTGTGTGTGGGTGGGGTTCAGCGTATTAAAGCCAATCAAGGGTGGCAAATAGACCTTGATGAACAAAAGCAGAAGAAAAAAATTAGTAGATAATCAAAAGTGAGTATTCACTAAACCCCTCCCCTGAATGGAGATTGTTCAATCACAGCTTTGTAACCATAACCAGGCCCTGCAGGTCTGTCAAGCTCTGGATTTGTCCACATGCTGAAGTGGTGTCCATGGTGTAGTAAGAGCACTACCTTCATTAAATAATATGCTTATCTGCACTAACATTAGCTTCAAACTTTAGCATGCCTGGTTAACTATCTTACTATCTACAGTAGTAACCTAACTCAGCATTTACTTCCAGGCCAATATTGCCACAAAACTACTTTGTGGCAATATTCTATAAGAAAAGCTCCATCACACCAGCACAACCACTGTGTAGAAGCCAGTGCTTCATAATACTGAGACTGTCCTCCCAATAAAGATGAGAGCATCTGTCTTTTCACAAAATGTCCAAAAGCAACTGCTGTTTGTTTCCTGTTTTTCCTTTCCTAACCTCCTAACCTTAATGAAGTAGGGATTTTAAGTCAAATCACAATGTGTTTCTAACCTTGACAAGCTAACTATTTAACCCAAACCATTTCCTTAACTCCAACCAAGCTGTTTTCTGCCTGAACGTAATGAAACCATAAACGGCGGACGATCAGAAAAATGTTTTTATTTTTAAAAAAGCGCTGCCGCCTTGTCGATAGTGATCAGATCAGAAAACCCTTACAAGGATAATATAATATAATATAATATAATATAATATAATATAATATAATATAATATAATATAATATGCCGAATATTTTAATAAAATGTCCAAGGTTACTGAATAAAAAACAACTTTCATAATAGTGAGATAACACATAAAAATGTACCCTGGACACAACTATTGGCACCTTTTTGATGCCTTTAAATTAGTTCCTGAAACATAATGAAAACAAATAATTTTCAGTCTTCACATGAATTCACCAATGAGTGATGGTTTTATTCTATAAAAAGGGGACTCTTTCCAGTTTCTTTGCTAATGCTATTATCAAAACACATAACAATTGCAAAGGCTACAAGTCAATCTCCAAAAATTACCAAAGATCTTGAAATCCCAGTTTTAACAGTTTGTAACATTATCAAGAAATTCTGCAAAGGTTGGTGAGCACTGTGGAAAAAATATCTAAAACGCTTCAAGACATCTTAAGAGCTTCAGGCTGACCTGGAGCAATCTGGAGAGGTGGTTTCAGCCCGTACCATACACTGAACACTGAATCAAGTATGCCTCCATGGGTGAAGGCCAAGGAGGACACTGTTAGAGAAAGAACAGCACGAAAGAATAAGGTTTACAAAAAAATTCACAGATAAACCACGGTCTTTCTGGGATGATATTCTCTGGACAGATGAAACCATAGTAAAGCTCTTCAGGAATGCAGTGCACCAGTTACAATAAAACATAGTGGTGGTTCTAACATGCTGTAGGGCTGCTTTGCTACCTCTGATACTGTAGGCACTGAATGTATCAAAGGAATGATGAAATCAGAAGCTTACTAAGGCATTTTAGAGCAAAATGTGTTATGTAGTGTCAGAAAAGCAGGCAAAGGTCTTGGGTCTTTCAACAGTACAACGACCCGAAGCAGACATCCAGCTGCACAAAAGAATGGTTTAAAAGGAAAAGATGGACTGTTTCAAACTAGCCAGCAATGAGCCCCAACCTAAATTCCATCAAAAACCTTTGGAAAGACCTGAAATCTGTCACTGCAAAAATAACTCGTGCAAATTTAACGGAGCTTGAACGCACAGCAACAGACGAGTGGCAGAAACTACCAGCAGACAGGTGCAAGAAGCTTGAGGATGGCTACAACATTCAGAAGCTGTCATTTGCATTTATTTCTGAGGGATATTCTGAGTTATGTAATTGAAATTCTGGGTGCCAATAACTTCGACCAGGTCTGTGCCAATAAATCAGTTCAGTGCATAAACTCAGTGCATAAATAACAGTAGTAGCTTTTCTATTGACACAGAATTAAAGAAAACTAAACTAAACCACAAACAGTGAGTCCCAATAAAACAACAAACATTTGGTACATTAATATCAAATGAAATGGTGCACTGTTTCCCAATATACTCTCTATACTCTGTTTTTGTGCTAAGTCAAGTTCACATGTGGCAGCAGCACTACACAACAAGAATAAACATTATTTTCAGCACCACGCACACACAAAAATGTGCTCAAGCATGAATGATAACAAAATATATCCAGTGAATGAACTTCTAATGCTTTCACAAAGTATTAGCCTCACAGTCCTCTCAAGAGTCAGTGCACATGTACAGAATCTGTAAACATCGGCGCAACTACAACATTATTGGCAGCAAACATAACATTTTGTACTTCCATACAATCCTCATACATCTCTCGATCATTTTGTACTGAAATGAATAAATAATTACCCATTTGGAAAACAACAAATACCCTACAAGAAAATAAGTGGGTCACTCAAAAGGAAAGGCCCTTTACTTCCTGCTTTCGCTCGTGCTATTTTAGCTGGAGCACTATTCAGCTGGATGCTTAGAAATCAGAAGTGATGAGATGCTTTGGTCGTCCTCTGCCTTAAATCAGTGACCACTTATCCCAAAACTGACAAGGAATTTTGGGTTGTAAATCTGCTGTCATTATCATGGTAACGTACATATGTGTAGTGCTAGATGGCAACAGTAACTGAAGCAGAAGGGCCTAGTGAATTGTCAGTTGGCTGCCGCTGTGGGACAGCGATACGAGCTGATGGTCATATCTGGTAACAAACAGGTTCCACATTTGGCGGGCGTATTGGTGATAGAGAGACAGGGGGGTGAGTAAGAGAGAGAGATGAAGGGAGATAAAAAGCAATTGAAGGTTGGGAAGTAGGGAGGGGGAAGTTAGATAAACACTGCTCCTTGCTTTTTTTTTTTTTTTTTTACCCTGCCTCTACCTCTGTTGTTGCTCTCTGTGCAAAAGACAACTCACTCGGTGGAAATCAAATGTTGATAAAAAGAAAATTGCATTGGATGAGGGTGAGAAAAACAGGAAAGATACACCCAGAGAAGCCCCACAGGAGCAGTCAGGAGGGAGGGAAAAGAGAGAGGGGGAGAGACAGTGGGAGGATGAAGAGAGAGATAGAGCGATGGACAGGAAAGACATGGCGGGGAAAAGAGGAGGAGATGAGAAAATGTGGTCCGATCGCAGAAACAGATAGAATAATCCAAGTAACACACCACACACATTTGCATGTACACCATCATTTTTACACACATGCACTCTAACTGCATTTGTTACGTACACAGAAACACCAACACACTCTCTCTGGCTAACTCTTGATGTGTTGACACTATTAGGAGCTGACACAAAGAGGAAACGGGTTCGGGAGGGAAACACAAACAAATTTAGAGAGAAGAAATTGGCCTTCTTGTTGCACTGCACTACTCCTCCACAAACACTTCAATTCTCTCATTACACTCCATTATAGCACCCATCCACAGACAAAAGAGTTCCTCCAGCACGGGTAATAGGAAATCAAGTCAGCACTCTATTGTGCTTTGTCCCCCATCAGTCCCACAGGCCTTTTGAGGATGGCCGAGGTTGGTTGGGCTCAAACCAAGCAGACACACACACAGCAGAGAAAGGAAGTGAATGAAGCTGAGGTTTTCTTGTTTTTTCTCAAAGAGTTTGTCTTACTGAAGGTAAATACAGGTACAGTCAAAGGAGTAGCTAATCGTGACTTAAATTACAAGTCTGAGTAACAAAAAAAAAATTGTACATTCAAAAAAAATCATTTACGTGTTTGCAAAGAGTTTGACTTCTACGTTTGTAAAGTTGTGTGTCAGTACAGTGTGACCTTGGTGTAAGTGATGTTAAATGTCTGTATTCAGTTGCATTTTGTGTTTCAAGTGATTTTGCACGAGCTGTGCCTCTCTCTCTTTCTGGACTATAATATGTGACAGGTTTTTTGAAACTGCAACTCTCTTCCTTCTCTAGTCGAGCATAAGGGATCTATTCATTTTATCTACAGCACATTAACTTTGCAAGTGTAAAAGGAGAGTGAAGTGTTGAACCGTGGGATAAGTGGGAATTATTAAATCCTGCAGGACTTAGTGCTGGCTTCACAGCACTGCGTCACGTATTAAGTCACTAAAGGAAGACCGTCTCAAAGAGGTGAGCTTCCAGAATTCACTTTATTCACATAGCAGTCATTGTGACTTACAACAGACACAAAAAAGGGGATTGGGAAAACCTGCACAGAAGCCAATGAAACAGGTAAGAGGGAAAATAGTTTATTATTATTAGTTTTTGGAAAACTTTGACATATAATTCCATGGCTTTTATATGTGTCTCCAGATATTTGATCACATTAATATCCAATTATAGTTAAATCAGTATTCATTGATTTTTTTGGTCCCCTGGGGGCAGTGGAATGAGTTGTAAACACAACAAGCTTCCATTTTCACATCCTTCACAGAGCAACAACCATTCAGAGTTCTGTTTGTATCAACCTGATAAATCATAAAGTCTCCTTCAGCTCTGTGGCTGATGCACTATGTTCATCTGCCCGTTGCTAATGTTGTGTGCCTGCTGGGCAGGTAGGTTTATTGGTTGTTTTTTTTGGTTGGTTGGTTATTTGCGATTTCTCTTTTTAAAAGAGTTGCTTGCTACTGGAAACAGGGTTGATGAGAGCAGTCAGAGTAAGTCAAAACAGTAAAGGTTCAGGCTGTAAAGCCAAATCATCAAGCCGAAAGACATTAATAAGCTTTGCAGAGCTCTGGGGGACTGCAAAATTGTGAGATAATTCTCTGTAGGTTCATCATAACTGGTCATCCCTCTCATATTACACAGACTCATTTGACCCCTTGTTAATATAAAAGTGTTGAGAATGTGCTCCTTCATAAAGGGGAACCCTGTCTGCAGTCTCTTTAGGTAAGCTTGTATGCTAGGTAACTCATTTAGCTAACATACAAACTGAATGTCAACTGGTTAAAGGCATCACTGGTAAAGTGTTTGTTAGAAACTGTGGAACTAAGCAGCTGTATGTCTACTGTATGTTTAAAGTGAAAAGATCTGGTGAAGTCAATGGGTGTATTAAGGAGAACTGGATATCCAGTTCATACCTATGAAAGCTGCTCACTTGGCTCATACTTCAAAAAGCATCCATCACATTTCTCCAGGTTTCCTTATTTTGGGGCTAAGAGTCTTTTTCCGCTCAAACCGTCTGAGAGCATGCAGGTCTGAGACTTTGTTGCTGGTGAAGCTGTATTGACTTTCTGTAGGACAACTCAAGTTGTCCTTGGGACTTTCCAAATATTATTCGAGCAAATGGTTGAAATTGTGTTAATAATGGTTTGTGCTGCTCAGAAAAATGTTTTTCACCTCTTTTAAATGCAGTCTGTATGCTACTAGTTATTGGCTAGACCAACAGCAGTGTCAGCCCTATAAATGCAAATGTTGCTCTGCTTGTCCTTTATAGTTAAAGTCTTGTTCTTGTCATAGCGTGCATTCACGTTAACAGGCATGTTAACAATTAAACTTGTTAACATTAAACTTGAAATATCTACAGTCTAACATAGACACAAGAGAGACACTGAATCTAATGCACTAATAGACACACATGGATCACAAGTAGAAAAAGGGGGCACATTTGAGCCACTCAGTCACTATCTTGGAAGGTGTTTATATGAGCAGACCCTGATAATGCAGGTGAGCGGAAAGGCAAAGGGAAGGTTAAGAACCAGAGAAACTCACCATTTGCTGATGACAGAGAGTTAGTATTTTAGTGCAGAAAGTGTCTGGGGAGAGAGTGCTTATGAAAGCAGTGCTAAAAGCTGTGATTTGGCCCAGTATTATACAGATTACTACATCTCTCTACAATCTTCTTTAAAGACAAAGTCAGACAGCTTCAACCCCTGTCACATTATTTTACTGTTACAGCTACGGAAACATATACATATATATCACTGCTCTGCACAGTCACCTTATTGAGGAACATAAGGTAAGGTAAAAACAGTCTCAGAGAGTTTTCCACTTAGGTTTAGGGCAATTGGGTAGAATTTTGGAGTGACATCTTTCCAATCGTTGTCAAAGGAATAAGTTATTGAGACTACTGGGCATTATTCGCTCTGATATGACAAAGAGTGGACTGTTTGTGTTCTTTGATTGGACTTTGTGTGGAGGCTATGCTGGCACATGCTCATGTTCATGTGTGGATGTGTATGTAGAGGGGGTATTAGTTGGGTATTAGCAGGAAGGTAATGGAGAACCCTGAGATTTGGTTACAAGCAACGTGAGAGCACTGAGAGGGAGAGAAAGGAGATAGGAGTGTAAAAACAAAGAGAATGGAGTGGGAGAGCATGATGGTAGGCAGCTCTGCTCTGATACAAGGGGGTAAGATTGAAAGCTGCAGAAAAAAGAATAAAAGAAGAAAGGAAGAAACAGCTGAGGAAAGAGGAAGAGAGCACACAGGAAAGCATGTGAGAAAGAAAGAAAGAGAAAACAGAAGAAGGAAATAAATAAAGAAAGTAGTAAGTAATAGATAGCAGGATGTGTGGCTGGGGGCCAGATAAATGAGTCATAACTCAGCTTCATTAGTGAGTATGTCTCTTGACCTATCGACATCCACATCGCACCATGTAATCCCTGCACATCGATCCGCTGACCTCCTGAACTGCAGGATTGTTACCACTGCTCATTGTTTTAGCATCTGAATTCCTATGTATTCCTAAAGCTCTCCCATGCCGCCTCTCAGCCACCGCCCCCCTCTTTGCCATTAATACTGAACCTCCACAAATGAGCACAAAGGTCAGGGTTTGTTTATGCATCTCTTCAGCAGAGCAGCCAAATGTCGATTTGGAAATGCTAAAAGTTTAAAATCAACTTGTACTGTGTCAAACTGGAAAATATGAATGTTTGACCTCTTTCACAAAATATGGTTGTTATATCATGTTTTGATTAATGCATACACAATTGGCTTAAAATTCAGTTATGATGCCTTCTTTTGAACACTGAATCTCATTACTTGCGTTATCACTTTTGTGCTATCATTATTTGCAATATTAACTACACTGCTAAACAAAAAAGCTGGCAAAAGAAATGACACAATTAAAAAAAAATTCAGTTATACTTTGTTTAAAATGACATAATTACTTGAATTTTTATTGAAGTGGCACTCACATGTTTTGATCTATTAAGGTTGTTATTGAGTGCCTTAATCTATTAAGGAACTTGTGTTTGCAAACAGATGCATATTTTTACATCAGCCAGAAATGGAGCAACATTAACATTCATTTGGAGTTGTATTTGTAGCCATTTAGTGAATGCAAGTCACATATTCACAGTCCTTATAGCTTTGTTTTGGAAAATTCTAGCTGCTAATTTTGCCTATCCACTGTTTGTTGCTGGGCAGGTGTAGCGTACAGAGAGTTTATCAGAGCTTTTTCACTGAAAGTAGCTTCATCCTGTGGCTGGAACCAAGAGAGCAAACATGAGAGCAGTAAGGATGAATCAAAACATAAAAAGTGCCAAAAAACAGAGCTAAAAGAGGTTAAAACGCTCCATAAACCTGAGAGGAACTGCAGAGTTGGGTGATTTATCTGTGGGTTTCCCAATACAATCGATCCCTTTAACAAAACACAGTCATTTGATAAATTATCAATATATGTAGACATTGATTAGTGCAGCTTGAATTTGAATAGGTTTATATCTACCAACAGATGTTCTTCATTAAAAATATAAATAAAGCATTTTGTGGTCTTTCTTCCTGCCATCCTATACCAATACAAGTACTATAACATCTTTTCATTTTTGTCAAATAAACAGTTTAATTGTCATGACTAGCCCCTAAGAGGGGCTGTTTTCTAAACACTTTTGTTATGAACTCTTTTGTGGACATTTTCAGAGTCTAGTTTTGTTTATAGTTCCTGTTTTATTTTGAAATTATTACCCTTGTGTATCTTGTCTTGTTCTACTTCCTGTCTTTGTCTTGTTTCCCGCCTTTGATTGTCTGCTCCGCCCTAATTGGTTTCACCTGTTGCCCATTTCCTTGTGTATTTAAGTCTCGTCATTTCCCTGTGTTCTTGTCGGTTCGTCTGGTTCCATGCCCGAGTGTATACCTGAGTCAGTGTCTTCCCCATGTTTGTTCCCATACCGGTGCCCTGTGTTTTCTTTTCCCCACTTCATGGACTCACCTTGATTTCCTTTGTTTCAAGTAAGGACTTTTGTTTTTTTGTTGTTCCTAAGTGTTTTTAACTCCTTGGTGGATCATTTTTGGTTATTTGAGTTTTGTTCCCTAGCCCTGGACCTCCAGTGATTTTTGGTTTATTAAAGGGTTTGGGTCCTATTCCTCGCCACAGCCCCGACAGAACGAACCGACCAATATGGACCCAGCAGACCCGATTTCTGAGACTGACTTGGAGCTCAAGATCTTGTTACTCTCCCAAGACCTAGTAGAGATGGAAGCGGTTAGTAAAGACCTTTCAGAGGTCTCACTTCGTCTGGGTAGACTGCTTGAGCTCCAGGAGCGGACCACAAGCTACTGGGACAAAGAATTAGTGCTGGAATTGCTCCGAGCCCTTGTTTTAGAAAAACCCTGGCTTGTGGAGATGTATCCTATTCTAGCTGAACTGTTGGGGATGTCCCTATCTGATCCAGCTCTGGTTGACACCCAGGGTTTTAAAAAGAATCTACTCAAGTGCCTCAGGGAATCCCAGCCAGCATCTCAGTCAGCTAGCATCCGGCCTGCTAGCCTCCAGCCAGTTTCCCATGTCGCTGCGTCAGGGTTCCCAGCCAATGTTCTGCCGGCTCGTGAGCCTTCTGCGTCTGGGGTTCTGGCTGGTGCTCCGTGTCCCCAGTCGGCAGGCCGGCTGACACCTGCTCTGTGTCTCCAGTCGGCGGTCCGGCTGACGCCTGCTCCGTGCCTCCAGTCGGCAATCGGGCCGACGCCTGCTTCTCCATGTCTCCAGTCGGCAGCCTGGCCGACGCCTGCTTCTCCATGTCTTCAGTCGGCGGTCCGGCCGACACTTCCCTCTCCATGTCTCCAGTCGGCGGTCCGGCCGACACCTGCGCCATGTCTCCAGTTGGCAGCCCAGCTGACATCTGACTTTCCAAGCCTCCAGTTGTTGGTCCGGCCAACACTTCCCTCTCCATGTCTCCAGTCGGCGGTCCGGCCGACACCTGCTCCTTGCCCCCAGTCGGCGGTCTGGCCGACCCCTGTCGCTCCACGTCTCCAGTCGGCGGCCCGGCCAACGCCTGCCTCTCCACGCCTCCAGTCAGCGGCCCGGCTGACCCCTACCCCCCGGCCAGCTGCCTCCTCATCGCCGAAGGGGACTTGTCCTCACCCCCGTCAGGCTCCAGCTTCGCCTCCAGCAGTGGCTCGCCTTCGCAGCCGTCACCCTACTGGTTGGTCATCTGAGCTGCTCCGCCTGTCTGGTCAGTCTTCCAAGCGCCTTCGACTGTCTGTCTGGCCTCCGGGACGTCCACCTGAGGTCATTTCATCTACCCTGGTTCAACCTCCAGGCCGTCCGCCTGAGGTCTCTTGTCCTGCCCTGGTTTGGCACCCAGGCCGTCTGCCTGAGGTCTCCTGCCCTGGTTTGGCACCTGAGGACCCCTGCCTCTCTCACCAGCCTTCTGCTTGCTGGCCCCTGTTCCTAAGTGTTTTTACTCCTTGGTGGATGATTTTTGGTTATTTGAGTTTTGTTCCCAAGCCCTGGACCTCCAGTGATTTTTGGTTTATTAAAGGACTTACTCTTAGCCTGTCTTCTGGGTTTTTGCGTTTGGGTCCTATTCCTCGCCACAGCCCCGACATTAATATTGATATGCAGTATATTGCCATTTCAAATAGGTGTACATTCCATTTTAGAAGACTGTAGTTCATCACAGAACAAATCTCTTTATTTCGATTGTCTTGACAACCGCTCAAGCAATCAACTTCAAACTTGGCAGGTGTATTACTGTCTGACTCAAGAAATTGCAGTGTTGACTGTGAAGTTTCTTGGATGATCGGTTTCTTGAGAAAGCTTCAAACATGGCTTTTCTACATGTTTCTTGACATGAATAAAAACCTAACTATACTACGAGGGCAGTGCAGCACCCGGACAAACCCGCACATACCAGGGTTTTAAGAAAGGCAGACTTAACTGCAACAAGATTTTCCGTGCTATCACCCAGGCACTATCACAGCGGAGCGGAGCAGCCAGCTCCAGCAGTAACAAATGAGACCTGGTTTCAAGAAAGCTGCACGCACAGGCCAAGCAATCAGCCCCTACATACAGGCACTGCACTGGTTATTTAAATTATAAAAATAGACATCCTTATATATGTATCAATCAAGTTACCTCTGCCGAGGAGGTTATGTGTTCAACCGTGTTGTTTGTTGCTTTGTTTATTTGTCAGCAGGATTACTCAAAAAGTACTGAACTGATTTACACCAAACTTAAAGGAGGGATGAGGCATGGAACCCATTAAATCTGATGTGGATCTGGTTGAAGGGGCAGATTCAGGATTTTTTTTTTTATCACTTCCCCTAACATTTTTCAACATTTTCATCAATATTTAGCCTTATCAGAGGTATGCGCTCTTCTGATTGCCATTCCAGTTTTGTACTTTCACTTAAAATGCCCTTGAAATATCATGCAAAATGTGACACTTCCATTTTCATTACAAATATTCTGTTTTGAAGGGATTGGACGTTTACAAAAAAAAGGAGGGAAAGTTCCTTTTGAAAAGCTGGGTAAGCTTTGTTTGTCTGTACAGAAGACATATCACAGCTGTCTTCACAGACATCCTGCTCCCTGGAGCCTTTTTATTTTGACTGTCGTTTTTTTCCAGCGAAGAACACAGATTCAGTCCAGCTGTATGGTACTTGTCTACAACTGAGTGTTAGAATCGTCCTGCCTCTGAATCAATGACCAATTCAATTTCATGCACCATGTTGACATTTAACCAACAGAGCCATAAAGGTTAATGGAATTCCATATGTACGCACAGACGGCGTGTACAGCGGCTGATTGTATCTCAATGCTACTTGGCAGAAAAGCCAAACTAAAGCGAGAAAATCCTTCTACAGCTAAGCCTTATATCAGCACATTCACACACAAGGCCCACTGGATGGGAGTTCTTAAGATTATCTTCTTTTGTCTGTCAGTCTGTCTACCACCTACCTTTTCACCTAATGCTGTGTCTGGTTTTCAAATCTCTGTCTCCCTGACTGTCATTTTTCTTCTGACTCTGCTACTTTGTTGGTCCTGGTTCATCTTTCTCTCACTGTTCTTCATTCTCTGTCTCTTTGTTTTCTGTGTCTGCAGTCTATCCGTCTTCCTCACTGACTTTCTGTTTGTCTGTCTGCCTGTGTATCTTTCTGGCCATGTGTTCAATCGGTCTGTCTGCCACCTCTATGCTTTCTCTATCTGTCATGTCTGTGCAGCAACACAAGAAGACATAACACCCACCTGATCATGATCATTCAACAAACTTCCTCCTCCACCAACTCTCTCTCCACTGCAGTTTTACTTCTCTACTAAAAAAGTGAGTCTCAATAACGCACCAGACTTATGAGAACGTCTCTAATCTCTTGCTTTACACCTGATACAATTTCAGCACATGAGAGTGGCTGGATTCAGCACAGAAAGATGGAAACAGTGTTTGCTGCCAACTTTGTAAAGCCCCAGTAGCCGTAGTGATGAGAGCAGGGTAGACACTGGGCCCTGGCTAGTGTAATGCAGCTGGACAGCTTATACAAAAACACAATTACCCAAACACAGGGGAGGGGCGCTCACCCTGCTGCTCTGATCTACTGACTGGCTGGAGAATAGACTGGGCACAGCCAGTAAGGGGGACACACAGGGAATTAGAGTGACCATTAAGCAAATCTGAAATGCAGGTACAAGCTAAAGATGGATAATGGGCAATGTCGTGCTCTTCAAAGGTTACACGTCGTGAAACACAGGACGAAGGCCCGCAAATCAGGCCACACACACAACAGGGGACTCACAGCGTGCAACACAGGATACACAGGAAATACAGAGGATACACAACAAGCAACAGAGCAATAGGAACCTGCAACTTGCTTTATAACTTGCAACTAGAGATTTGCTACAACTTGCTTTATAACTTGCAACTAGAGATTTACTGCTTGAAAAAATAACTGCATAAAAAGGGAAAAGAGGGTTGTGTTTCTATAACTTAACACTGTTAGGACTGTGTCAAGCTAACCCTAGCCTGCAAAATAATAATATATATGTAATCAAATGTATAGATTGTCATCAGGGATATCAATCTGCAGTGAAGCCTGAGACACTTCTGCTAGACTATAGAATTCCACAGAATTTCATTTCACAATTACCAAAATAAAGTTTCATTTTCACCTCTCTCCTACGCTCGCTTGTTATGACTTACTAGCCCACACATGTGACCCTCTACATCTCTCTTGTGTTCACGTTCTCCGTCTCTGTCTCTATCTCTCTTCAAAGTTTCAGTGAAATGATGTTAAAACGGCACTGTCTTTAAATTAAGTTTTAATCCTTGTTTTAAAACTCCACTCGAGTGAGGTTACAGGTGCAGTCCAACGGACTTAGTTTGACCATTCCTCATCAGCTGCCGACATCTAATTAATCCATGTCGCTGTGTCTGTGTGAATGGACTGTCAGTGTTCACTAACCAGGTCCTTTCCCTTTTCTCCTAACCCAATTGGAGACTCCTGGAATGCATTCAAAGAGGAGGTTTGGGGGCCTGTCACTGCCTCAAGATTGTGAAGTCCTGTTGAATGTACTGTTTTAAAAAGGCTGCAGATCAATGTGTTCCCTCTGCTTCACAAGTTAATTTGAGAGCTTCATTAGGGCAGTGGCCTTTGAGTGTATGATTAGTATAACAAATGTTTGTGAAGAATCAGCTTGACATGGCATTGTTCACCACACAATTAGAGAACACAACTTCCCAGAACCTAAGACAGCATGCAAAATCAATTGTCGAAAGCTGTAAAACATTCATGCAAATGCTCAGAAGTTGTCCTATCTTCCTCCTTTTCCTCCTTTCACCCAGCCCGACATCAGCAGGAGGGTCCCCCCTGTGAGCCAGGTTCTGTTCAAAGTTTCTTCCTGTTAAAAGGGAGTTTTTTCTTGCTACTGTCTCCTTAAGTTCTTACTCTGGGGTCAGACTCTGGGTCTCTGTGAAGTGCTTTGAGACTATTTTGACTGTGGAAGGCGCTATGTAAATAAAATTGAATTGAATTGAATTGAAGTTAGTCATGCTCTCTGTATCAAACTGGATATATCAAAACCATCAGCTAAGCAGATGTCTGGTTAGTGCTAACATACTAAACTAAAATGGTGAACATGGTGAGCATTATTCTTGCTGAAGCATCATCACCAGCATGTTAGCACTGTTACTGTGAGCATGTTAGCAGTTAGCTCAAAGCATTGCTGTGCCTAGGTATAGCCTTGCATGGCCATAGACAGCCTTTATTTTTAGATTCTGACATATTAACTAGCTCCTCTTTGGCCAACAAATTTCAAACATTTATTGTTGTCAGTCTTCTGTACATATTTAATCTATTACCCTGTGCAGCTTTAAAAACTAATCTGGGAATAAAAGTCTAACATTAGTTTTCTTGAAGGTGACCACAGGCAGGCAGGCACCCATCCCACCATCAGTAATTTGTAGATTAAAGTGAATAGGGGAGGTATTCTGGATAGGAAGTCATTACTAGATCAGTCAGGCGCTGAGGGGTTTTATCTTTATAACCTGCACATATCTCAGACACACATCGTCACCATACTGTATAATGCCACTAAATGTATTACTTGACTTTCTACTGATCATACCACCACTGCTTCTTTAAAATCCATCTTACAGACAGAGAACATACTGTACCTGTTTAGTCTAAATTTATGACATGGTTACTTAGATGAGATAAGAGCTACTATGGTGGGTCTTATCTCAGACAGCAGCTTGTGGTGTTTCTTTGTGTTAAATGCCACTATGAATTCCTCTTGCAGCTGCTCTAAAACCTTTTGACAACTTTGAATAAAATAAAAAAACTTAGAAATCTGCTGTGATTGCTGAATTCACATGAATTAATTAATGGGTTATTTTATCTATAATATTATAAATATGGTGACCTCTCTAAAGTGTACCCCGCTCTTTCTCAGTTCTTGCTGGGGTAGTCTGTAGTCCCTCACAAATGGATAGAGTTGACCTTGAATTAGTTTTGAAATATGAAATACTTGGAACCTGGGCTGCATAAATACACAACACTTAAATAAAATCAATTCAAATACTTCAGAAAAGTGGGTCCTGACTGCAATTTAAATGTTTCATGCATTAAAATATAATTTAGTGTGGTTGGTCTAATGTAGGTGTGTGAAGGACCAAATTGAAAAATATTTTCTTGCTATGTGAAACAGCAACTATATGGTGATAACTGCCAACACACACAGCATGAACAACCAAGAAAGATGCACTTTACAAGGACAAGTACACCTCACATACACCACACACACACACACACACACACACACACACACACCCATTACTCCCTCTCCGGTCACTGACTCAACCTGGAGGAAACAACAAAGCAGCTGAAACAAAAACCCGGTTGTTGAAGAAGAAAGGATGAAGAGAGGGTGCAGTAAGGCAAGAACACAGAAGAAGGGGGGTGGGGGGCGTGCAGGGCCTCTCTCTTTTAGGAGCAGCTCTTCTTTTTATGCTATATTCCATCTGTATCGTGTTACAGCTTGGTGCCTGTGTCGGCCGAGAGAGGCTTAACTAAAAGAGTCAAAGAGAGAGAGAGAAAGAGGGAGAGAGAGAGGCCCAGCAGGGAATAGCAGGTCACAAAAGATTTACTTCACCCCTGTCCAGAAACCAGTTTTTCAAGCAAGAACAATACAGCCAGTAGAAAAAGAAATGGAGCAAGATAGGCAGGGCCAGGTGTGGGGGTGGAAGAGAGAGAGAGAGAGGTGGAGGATTGATGACACAGTAAGGAGAAATATATAGAGGAGAAAAAAGGTAAGGAGTCCCAGAGTTCAGTCTCGGGGGGGATATCGCGGCTGGTGTTGGCTTCAAAGCGTTTTGAAATTGAAAAAGTGAACTGAGAGCAGGATGGGATGAGATGGAAAGGCGAGAGGGAGCGAAGGAGGGAAGCAAAGAAGAGAGAGAGAAGAAAGAAAGAGACAAAGAAGGGGGGGAGAAAGGTGAGGTTCCCCAAGAATGAGTGCTGCATTTAAATTTGAAATTGGAAACAGTGGCAGGTCACTGCTCAGCACTGCAGCTAATGCCACTATCTTTCTATGAGAGTGTTCTCTCTCTCTCTCTCTCTCCCCCTCCTCCTCCTCCCCCTCCCCTGTGTTCTGAGCAGTGCAGATGGTGCAGTGTTCGCCCGCAGATATTAAGAAACCCAGGAGACCAAGCGCGTGAGAATGTACTCCATTCTCCGCTACCTTTACGGTCATTCAGCAGCGCACTCATATCCACCAGAGAGCCATGCATGCAGGCTGCAAGTATCAGTCAGATAGCTTGGGGGATGAATCCCACGATCTCTACTGTTTTACAAACATAATGAACATATGCTGGTGTACAAGTATTTGAACACAAATGCACATTCACAGGAGCACACCCACGCTCCCTGACACACAAACATGGACGCTGGACACGAGCGTGCACAGAGGCGCTGGAGTCTCGTGCCTCTGCTGGTAACATGCAATTATGTGGCTATGATGTCATTGATTTTCTGCATTGGTTGGAAGCTGCGCAATGCCAAACGATTAGAGAGCGCTGGAAAGTGCCTCGCTGTGTGGAATACTAATACACTCATTTGTGAGCAGTGGCTAAAAGGGAAATGTTTTTCCATGCAGCCCCCCCCTTCTAATGTTTACCTCCGCAGAGTTGAGACTGAAGGGAAGACTGACCAACCGACCAAATGACTGAATGATTGGCAGACTGACTCAGTCCTGACGGACATGTCGGATCCTGGATTCCTGACAGGCCGATAGACAGGCCAGGAGGCCCTGAGTGTACAGAGAGGAAGAGGAGGAAGAGAAAATAAACACGAAGGGTAAGAAAGGGTGATATGATAGACCTGTCTGCGGTAAAAAGCATTGATGGGTTTCATGCCAAATAAGATATCCACCTTTTGAAAAAAAAATGTGACAGCTACTCTCACAAAATGATTGATAGTGCAAAAGGAAAACAAATAATTGGATTTTCTGAAGGCCAGAAGGTAAATAAAAGTCCCTGAGTGTAACACTTTACCTGAATGTTTGATCAGCGCATCATGATCACAGCTTGTCATAAATGTAATCACTGGAGTTTTTTATGGTGCAACTGTAAGGTAAATGACATAATGTTACAATAAATGTTATTTCACCAAGCTTGTTTATACTGCTAGAATCTGGCAGTATATCTGTGGTTTTAACAGCTAGGTAAACTCCTTATAATTAACCAGAGAACACCATTTTCAATCATCCACTGTAAAATATGAAACCCTTAATTATACATAAAAAAAAGTCAACAAATCAAATTTAAGGAGGCATTACACATATTTAGTATTGCACTTCCATAAAGGTAATGAGATATGAGAGTCAGATTAAAAACTAATAGTCAAAACGCTATTGAGGCTGAGATATCCTGGCTTTTAGTCCCCAGCATGAGTCAAGCTCCAAAAAAGCACAATCCTACTCTTCTCATTATACAACTTGATAGGGCCTAGTGGCCAATACGCCTCAGCAGTTGTTTTTTCATGTGATAAACACCGTTAGCAATCATTACAAGGCAAAAAGAAGACAAAGGAGAAAGCTGTAAAGTGATAAATATATTTTTCTGAGTGCCACAAACACACCAAAGGACTCTTTGCATTACCAAAGTTTTAGTCACTACGATTAGTAAAATGTTTAAAAGTGTGGAAAAGCCAAATAATTATCATACCATTTGTGTGTGGGAGAAGCCAGCAGGCACAGCCAGAGAGAGACTCCTGCCTCAAAATGCAACACAGTGTTCGCAGCCTGTTTATTTTCTATCGGACGCAGGCATATTGTTTCTAAAGGCATTGTGGGATTGCAGACAACACCAGGTCAACCTGCAATGTAAAAAAAAGTTTTGTGCAAATTAGGGTGAAATTCACTTGAAGACTGGTGTAAGTTAATGACCCTTTCAGTTGCTGTAACTTCAAAATCCTTCCTAAACTTTTGATCCTCCATTTTGTTCTTCAGTGTACACATCCCTGCCAAACAGCATACATGCAGTCTCTGAGTCTGTTTAGTTTGTAGCGATGTGAGTACTGTCGCTTCCATGCATCACTGAGTTATTTAAAATATAAAACCACTGGATTTGTTGCAAAAGTGTGAGGATTGTTGCTGTTTTTTGTGCCTTTACGTTTTATTACTTAAAGCTTTAGTAAAATCCTAGCCAACATGGAATACCGTCTGCTGAGTTTTTGTGTCAGCTATCTGTCTATCTATGCAGTGTGATGAATCGGCACAGCTGAGTCAGTGGTGGCTCAGGAAGTTTAGTCTTCATCTGGTGTGAATAAATGTCTGGGGGAGGAGAACATTCTTCTACTGTAGTGTCTGGGATCTTTTTTATTATGTCCCTTGCCTTCAAGATCACATAAACAAATAAAAACAAAAGCAGCTAAATGTCATGTAAATTGTTGGACACTGTCATAGGTTCGACAGTTCTTGCTAACAAGCTAGCCACTCATTGACTTGCGAGCATTATCATGTACCATAGATGTATTAAAAGAGCCGGATATGATGCCACCACTTAGTCTTTCACCCAATTTGTCTCAGCAGCATTACAGTGCAAAAATCCCCTGCAGCCCAAAAAACATTTTTCACATAGACCATATAAGAGACATCTGCGAAACCATTGTTGTCGTTATTCACAGGACAACTCAAACTACAAACAAGGTCGGATATTACTCTTTGCAATGTGATTTTTTTCTATGGATGTTTTTTATTTGTAAAACTTTCACAGAGCCTTTAAAGTCTAGTAAAGTGTATGAGCTGAGTGGGTGCAGCTCCAAAAAAAGGGAAGCTAGAAAATTTCCTTTGAACATGGCATCCAGTTTTCTTAACACACAGAAGGATGAAGGATTAACACCAACTTATTTTAAACTCCATGCTCCTGTTTGTAACACAGGTTTTGTTGAAAATGTATAATGTTCAAGTCCAACCAATAGTCTAAAACCCAAGGATATTCCACGACAAAAGAAACTACTAAAAAGTCACATTTGAGAAGCTGGAACCAAAAATGTTTTCTTAAAAAAATGATTTCAATGATTATGTGAACTGTTGCTAAGGAGTTTTCTGTTACCAGGTGAGCAGTACAACTCAGGGATTAGTTAGTGGACCTTAACATGTAAGACCAGCCAAACCTGCACAACTTTCCCTCACAGTTTCCACCTGCATAACACAGTACATACAGTCAAACCTACTAAATAAAACACTATGAATAAAAATAGAGGACTAACAGAGTAACAGGAGAGTGAGGCCACAGATGGCAGGAATAGGAAAGGACTACTAAGGAAGAGGCGATGAAAGCACTCAGGAAATAATTAAATGAAACAGATGAACCCAGAAGTAAAGAGAGAAGAACCGTGCATTTGATAGAGAGATGATGCTGGGAAGGTAAAAAAGACATAAGGCAATGGACACAGATGATGATGCTGTGTGCATGGGGAGAGAGAGGGGTGATGAAGACCAAACGTCTGCACCCAGCTGACAGAATAAAAGGAAGATTGAAAAAAAAAACAGATTTTTTGAAGGGGCCAGAAAAAGAGAAGTAGATGTAATGTGACAGACAGAAAAGCCCAGAGGACAGAAACCAAATGCCCAGTTCTGCTGGCGTGGCGTCAACTCCAGCAAAGCCTCTCTGTTTCAACAGTTATGTGTTGAGGCAGAAGGAAGGAAGGAGATAAGTGTGTGAGGTAAAAAAAGAGAGACAGGAGGAGAGACAAAGAGGTAGCAGTGGTTTCAGTGAGAACGGGGATAAAAGAGACCGTGAGAGATGTTAAGAGAGACAGGTTAAGAGAGAACAGAGAGGTTAAGTGAGGGACTTTGAGAGAGAAAGGCAGAGTGTAGGGCAGGTTAAGAGACAGAAAGAAAGAGAGATAGAGAGAAGTTAAGTGTGAAGTCTCCCTATTACAGAGGAGCTCTTTGTGCCTGAAAGAGCTGGAGAGGAGCGCCCTGTCACAAGAGTCAATGTACCAAAGGACTCTGAGGCATCTAGTTTTTTCAAATTCAGCATGAGAGCGATTGCCGGTGCATGTGAGTGTGACCGGGCTAATTTTTAGAGAGCAGGGACAGAGCATCACAATGTGGAGAAAAGGATGAATACATTATTAAGAGCTGGAGCTAAGCAGCAGAGTATGTGGAGTCAGAGTGAGATTCAATAATGTCCAATCACATCAGTGTCCCTTTAAAAACAGAAGACGGTTTAATGGCAGGAAAGTCAAGGTGTGTTAATCTACAGAACCCCACACGTCTGAAATCCAGAAATCTCTGTGTGATTTGAATTATGTTTTAGGAGGAGTGAAATTCTTGCCAACTCATCATGGTTTTAATATTACCTGAAGGTCATTTATAATAGATTACACATTACAATGGACTGCTAAGATGGACAATGGAAGTGGATCGGAAAGTTGTTAGTCCTGCAAGTCATAAAAAAGAAAACCAAATGAAGATAATTTATAAAAAAATAACCAAATGATGTTGATAGATGAAATGTTAAGGAATCACCAAAGGTAATGTAATTTATCCTGAGGGAAACATTTCACCTAAAACCACAAACCACAAAAGTTAACCTCATGACAGCACTAGAGGACAGCTCATCGGATCATCAAAATCATCAGAATACATCATCTGGGAGTCATGAATGGGATCATGAATGTCCACAAAGTTTCATAATATCCATCCCGTAGTTGTTCAGATATTTCAGACTGGACCAAAGGGGTGAACTGACAGATTGACAGACTGGCAGACTTGCCCTCTCTAGAGTCACATGAATTGCTTTTTACATTTTTGTCTATAATTCTATAAAGTGATTAAGGAGATAGCCATCAGACACATATGGGCATGTCCTCATGCACAAAATAATCCCCACTGCAGCACATAGTGCAGGAAAAGCCAAATCCTGGTTATTAACATGATAAGAGAAATCCATTTAATAATCCATTTGAGATGACAGAGAGTCTTATTTGATTATTCAGAGGTTAGGGTGTTTGGGGACTTGATTAAAGTTAATAAGTCTTGACATCTTTGAAGTTGCTCAGACAGCATCAGGAGGATGCCTGATATATTCCAGATTATTTCCCTCATGAAACTTACAAACTACAAGAGCACAGATCTGTGTTTTTATAGAAGTTGGTATCACCATGGAACATTAATACAAATACACACAGGCCATTCTTTAAAGGAGATCAAAGACAGGTCACAACAAGTGCAAAATTATACAAAACAGCTTCACAGGTGTGTCAGCGCTACAACTGGCACAGGTTTAAAGGCCTAATCTGGCCATCACTGTGGATGTGTGCTCATGAATGGGATGGTGAGCCAGCCCCATTTCACAACTAATCCAATTCCAAGCAATTAAATGAAAACACAGGATTATTCCTCTCAAGGTAAACTGCAGCATCCCCTGCCATCACAGCCTCACACAAACAACCTTAGTCAAGCGTCTAGAAATGCTGACACAGGCACAGTACAGACCCCACGCTCGCAGACAGTCGCAGACAGACGCTCTCATCAGCACATACACACACACTTTAGGAAATAAGCCATACAAAAAAAAAACAAACAAAGCACTTTGAAACACATGCACACACTCATTTGATACACGCACACACACATTTGTTCATTCAGCAGTTTAAAGCAAACCATTAGTCGCTCAATCAGGCAGACCCCACAAGGGAGAGAGAGCTAATTAACGGCCGTATCGAAACGCCAAGCCTCGCACTTTATCAAGGTTTCGGGAAACACGATGGGCCTTCACAATTCCATATTGTTTTCTCTCTCCACCTGCCTGTCAGTCTCTCCCCTGTCCGTCTCTGCCCACAGTTAAATTACAAAAAATATAGTGGAAAATACTGAAATAAAAAACAGGCTGTCACACATTGACTGTGGATGTTAAATACCTAGGATGTAAAGTTTAATACGTTCAAATTAGGTACCTAAAGTCATCTTAGAAAACAGGCATGTTTTAAGAATACAATCATATGTGAACATTGATATGTTTGATTTTTGTGTGTTGGGCGTTTTGCAACAAGAGGAAGATTCGTAAAAGTGGTGTAGCTAAGGTGAGGTGTTGGTATTCACGTGCAAATGATGTTAATGCAATTTCTAAAGAACAAGTTGGCTGAACACCAATTATCTGAGAAGCACAAATTAAATGCTTATTAAATATTTGTGATTTTGGGAATAATGCTAAATAATATAAACTGTGATTGTATATTTTTGAACCACAAACACATTTGCTGTAGATCTAAATGGCCAACCAATGGGGCCAACTGGTTAATAGAGGACCTGTGTTCCATTGGTCAAAAACAGAAGAATGCTGCTTTAAATGTGAAATGCCTGCTCTGTGTTACTAAAAAAAAAAAAAAAAAAAAAAACAGACAATACCACAAAAAAGCATCTGCAACTGCACATTCATAAACTATGATTACTACAGTGCCAAAGTTGCACCCCACTCCACCAAATACAACTCCCATATACCACTATAGTAGATGTGATATATTTAGCTTAGAGTGTGGCATGTGGACAGAAAATCCCAGAAAGGCCAATTAAAAAACCCTCTATGAGAAATGATAGTGTGTTATGGAGAGGGGGCTGGATTTTGGTCCACTATAGCTGCTTTTTGAAAGTTTAAAAATATTAATCACTTGTACATTTGTATTAAAATAGATTATGTGGTGTGTTCAGCCAGCACAAATGAATACCAAGCAAGTCCAGCTGCCTTAATATAGCATTCAAAAATCCCATGACCTGGACGACTGAGAATCTTCACAGACGTAAATGGAGCCAGCTGTACAGCCTCTTGTAGCTGCTGGATAATGTGACTGACTCGATGTTCTTCATCCTCGTCACCATCATGAGCATGTCTTCACCCCATTATGGATTTAACCACCTGGCAGAGAGCTTGTCTAGAAAGCAGTAACAGCTAAAAAGCTCAGTCCCCAGTGCATTTTAAATAATCCACATCCATATTTCTGTAACTATTTTATTTATTACCGGTAATTACAATTTGTCAATAAGCTGATTATTCACAGAAAGGCTGTGATATCTTCTTTCAATAATAACAAAATACCTTTACATACCTTCCTCTTTATAGAGCAAAGGCATTATGTCCAACAGGCTCCAGTATTGTATATAAAAATCAATAAATGTAATATGTAATATATAGTACATATTTATCTTCTGGTCAAGATATAAAGTTAACACATTTTTGAAAATTTCAGGGATCAGAAAATGGAGTGATATGGAGAGACTTCACTCATAAATCACAAGAAACTGCACTGTGATAAACAGCTGTAATGAATATGACTTATTTCTGTTGGTTCTTCAAAATCCAGCATAACCCTCAAAATTCCACCTGTGCAGGTTAAAAAGACAGAGAATGGTCTAAAACAAAATACATGCAACATTAAGAATAACATTCCAACTAAACTGAAGCAAAGATGAATATGACTGTGTTCTTGCTGCAAGTTGCCACTTTATCCATCCACAGCCATCACACCCATATCATTACTCACAGCTACTACAAAGGCCTATGACTCTGTATTGCTCTATAATGTATAAGTTCATTGTTAGGGAAATCCTAACAATGATGATCCTACGGAGCATCTGCACCTGCAGTGTGTCTGAGTTATCTTTAGTTCATTCTTTGTGCCAACATGGAAGACTGATTTTAGTCAGTGTATATTTTACAACATACTGGCTCAGAAAAAAATGAGCTTCTAAATGAGGTGCAGTAGTTATTTGCAAAGCCTGTTTGAATATTTTTTTGGAGACAGGAGTTTCTCAGCAGGAGTCATTTTAAATTTGTGCAGTGTACCACTCATCCTTAAAGACCTTAACATTTCATCTCACTGTCACATTGCTCTTATGATAAACTGTATGCAATGTTGTCCGCATTAGCATTATTACTGTGTTGCAACAAATCTAATTTATTTTAATTTGCATCAAACCTTTCTAAACTTTTTTACAAATTGTACAAATTTTAGTGTCATTTGGTAGAAAAATCTGTTAATCTAACATGTCAATGTTCCAGGCAGACTTCAACTTGGATGCACGTTGATAGGTGAATTTGCACCACTGACCAATAGCTAGTTGTCCTACAGTGCTGACCTTTGGGAAAACGGTGTGCTGGAGAGTCCAAAATGGAAGATGCCACTGTGGTTTATTAGCTGTGTTGCTTCAGTCACCACTTTGCAGATAGTGATGAGACAGAGGTTGATACAGATTTAACTTTTGATGTCAAACTTGTGTGAGCTCACAGAGCTTTATTTTCCCTCTTAGATAACTTTTTTTTCTTTTGGATGAAATGGTGTGTGATGGAGAACAGAATGCCTGGTTGAAGAAAACAGTACATCACAGTATGTCACTGCTGCTTTGCACTGGCTGTGAATGCTAAAAAAAGAGAGATCAGAATCAATAAATACGGCATGCTCTAGCCTAGACTCTGTGAGAAGAGTTTTGACATGAGCTACATGCTGAATCCAGAATTCCTCCACTGGTTAATGTTTGAAAAAGCACCCAAGTGGAGCACTTGGATTTACCTTTGGTGTACTATCATGCTTTAAATGCTTTTATCAGAATACAATACTCCTGGACTTACTTAAATGGGAGAAGCTGAGCCACCTGCTGCCAGCCATGATTCAGAGTCTCGAGGAAACCAGTCAGACCTACTTAGCCTAACCAAAGATGGCTCCCCTGGGAAATACACAACCCTCGGAAAATGGCCACTAGTGCTAGAGTACGCCCATAAATGACAAAAAAAGCAGAAGAGATCGAATAGTATGCTTTCCCAAAGTTGCATAGATCAAGAGCAAAGTTCAGAAAATGCAAGCTGTAAGAGGGTTTATACAGTCCATTACTGATTAAATTTCTTTCCTGATGTCAGCTTACTGTGACACATTTATTGTCCCTACTGAGCATCTGTTATGATTACTTACATAAAGTTCGGCAGATAAACTGACTGAACGGGTCTGAGAGCCACTGACTGAACGGGTCTTTTGTTTATTAAACTGGCAGGGCCCACATTTCCCACCTTTTCTTCCCAATGGATTCCTTAATTATATGTGACAGCACAGACAAGATACTTTTCTGTGTGCTTCAGAGTTCATTTGGCTGCCATTATCTGTAACATCAGTAGAATCCACTGAGCCAGGTCCAGAGGCAGCCATGCATGGTGCAATCATGACGCTGCCTCCCAGATGCTTTACAGGTGAAGAGATGGGCTTTTCTGTTTCTCCCTTCCTTTGTATTTGGCTCTTTTCTTGGTACTGATGAAAAGCTTGCATCCTGTGTGGTGCGTCATTGATCTTCTCCTGTATTAATCCCCGTTCAGTGGTGAATTATGATTGTTTCACCTTTGGAATCTGGAGATTGTCTGCAATTTCTCTTGTTACTCTGTTTCATTCACAGCATTTTGGTTTTCTTTCATCAATTGCTGATATCTTTTTTGGATTCCTGGACGTTGCTGATTGCAGCTCCAGCAGTTCTTTCATTTCCATGACATTCAGTATGATTGATTTTTTTTTTTTAATAGTCCAGCTGCTTTTCTAAAACTCTAATTGGAATTTTTAAATCCAATCTTCAAAGACAGCTCTCTTTTTGTAATCTTAGTTTATGCCATCTGACTCAAAAAGCAGACTCCAAAGTCTAAACGTAAGCCAAGATGTCCACAGCTTGTTTGTGCATGCATAATTACCACAATATGGAGCACCTGAGCTGCTGAGAACGCCTGTCTTCCATTTGTCCCAACATTTATGATCACCTGAGACTGACAGACTGAACACATCAAATTACACTGTTTAAGTATGGTTGTATCGCCAACATGCCAGCACAATAATGAAACACGAATTCTGGGGATTAAAATGTAAAAACAGGTGAACAAAAAAATTGTTTAAAATCAGAACTTATACCTGGAGTTCATCTATATGTACATGTATGCAGATGACTATGACCGACGAACACCTGGAGCTGGGAGGAAGCTCATAATGGATACGTAGTGGATTCCCCTTGCTGAGAGCAATTTGTCACTGACAGACTTCTGTGGGACGACAAAATATTTGAGACAGTCTGCTGGAACAATGATGACAGGGCAGGACTGGAGGAAGAAGGAAAGGAAGGAAGGGGGAAGAGAGGGAGGAAGTGAGGCAGTGTAGTATAAATGTGTGTCTGTGTGTGAATTGTATCATGGCCTTGAAAGACCTTAACATTTCATCCACTGACACTGTTATAAATATTATGTGAAGTTGTTCTTTATATTACAATTGCCATAGTTTTGACCACTTCAGACTTTCTTCCTTCTACATGGACTCTGGAAACAGGTCCATGTGACAGAAATCCTTCCTCTGAAACCACTCAGATCAAAGCAAGACAGGTGAAAAAACAAACACACTGAATGGAGGAAAATCTATCTGACCACCTATGGCAGAGCTGAGCACTCTGCAGCTGTGCAGCGCTGCAGTTGGTTAGCAGGAAATTTTACATTGTTTGTGCACAACAGTTGCTTGTTTTTTCCCCTGCAGTGTATCATTATGGAAGACAACCGACATCTGAGACACTTCATGACTTCCCAACAAAAAGGCTAGAATATCAGAAGTTGTTTATGTTTTCACACCTAGATCAACAACTTCTAACCCACAGAAACACAAACTTCTCTTCCCAACTGGTGAAGCCACTGAGTGATTCACTGGCACCTCCTTCCTACTCACCTATGCATCTCGTACAGGATGTTAAAGCCAAGCTTTGATAGTTTCAGGTCCAACATGTAGCCGACAATATCTCTCAGCCAGTCACTGCTATAATTTATGACTCTGCGATCACCTAATCTCACACTGACTGTGTCAGACAATACAAAAATATTGTATAGTCTGATAAGAAGTTTGCTTTACACATTGTGAGTTCATCATGGTGGCGCGCCTCCATCAGATAAAGTCTTGAGGAAAGTTAAACCTGTCTTTTCTGAAAGAAAAGTACTAGTGCAACAATGTAAAAATACTCCATTATAAGTTAAAGTTCTTCATTTAAAATTCTACTGAAGTAAAAGTACAGAATTACTATCAGGGGAATGTATTTAAAACATGAAATAGCTACCGAGATGGATTTATATTACTCCTGGGTTACTGTTCTACTAATACGACAATGTGTAAACAGACGTGGATTCCTTTATTATATATAGCTAGTTCGAACAATTTCATATACAAATAGGCTGTTGGGTCCAGTGGTTGGGAACCATTTGTTAAATCTTTATTTAATCTTTCTTTTCTTTGAGTCCTAAAGAAGGAAAAACTCCTAACAGTTACTAGCTACAATTGGTGTCAGATAAATGTAGTGAAATAGAAGTATAAAGTATCAGGAAATGGAAATACTAATGCAAAGTACAAATACCTCAGAATTGTGGGTACCATTCACTATCTAAAAGCAAACTAAAAGATTGGTACTTCCAGTATTTTAAATTGATTTTTTTCTCTGTGCGTTAATATTTTATTTTGTCCTTGCACTATCGTACAATGCAACAGTGCTGTAAATCCTGACTGATAAATGCAGGCAGCAATAATTGGAAAAACTCTAAATTGTCCTCTATTGCCTTATAAAAATAGACATGACAGTGTTATGTATATGGGGTTTGGACTGTTCCTTTTGTGTGCCTGTGCTTTGGTCTTTTTTCCCCTCTGCCTCCTGTGGGAGGTTCCTTCCTTTTAGAGTGGAGAGGCGTGGTTTCCTGCTGGCTGGAGGTTGACACACCTGCACCTCATTTCCTGTCATCACTCCTTTTAAGTCGGAGCAGGACTTCACACTGGATTGTCCTACCTTCAGTGGTAAATCTCTCGCCGCTGTGCAAACAGTCTTCTTGTGAAACTCTTGTGTGCTAATCTCGTATTCTGCCCTAGTGACTCTTGTTCTCTGTTGTTTTCTGCTTCAGATACAGATTCACCTGTGTACAGGATCGCTCCTCCAGCCAGAAACCTGCCAGCCACGCCGCTCTGCCTCCACTCCTCAAACTAACCTGACTGCTTTTGGACTTACCTAGTGTTGATTGTTCTAATTAAATTAACCTTGAACTGCCATCTGCCTGTGGTCTGCTTCTGGGTCCTCTTTATACTCGAACAAAACCTAACAATCAGACCTCTAACAGGTATAGCTGCCCTTGTAATGATGTTCTGTAGCAGTTGACTGAATACCTGAAGCACTGAAAATTAATTCAGTAACACATGGCAAAAATTCACTGTCAAATAATTAAAAGCACAATGTAGTGCATCAGTTTTTGATGTAGAATTTCATTCATTCAAAAAAAAAACTAAAGGTAAAGCATGCACTAGGTAGTAAAATGGGAGTGATTCTGTACCCCACTTTGTAGGGCAGGTGTTGTCTATGATGTTCACCAAGTAGACGTCATAGTTCAACTTCCATCTGACACTACAACAGCAGTAAAATGAACTTACAGACACCAGCAGCAATCTCACATACCCATCTGCCGTGTCTCGTTCTCTCTCTGACACTGAACTCTGATGTTAAGGGCTCCTCATTTAGACCAACACGTCGACCATTTAGCTGAATCAAAAAGTGCCAGCTCTCTTGCAGACAGGCAGGCTAATTGGGCTGCTGTTAAAAACCAGGCCAGTGCTGTTACTGAAGCAGCCGGGAGAGAAAACGTGAAGCAGTAAGAGAAACATGAAAAGCCTGAGAGAGTGACAAATAAAGAGGGTCATCCACTAATAAACAGGCAACTAGCAAATCAGCATGTACGTCTTGAGAGAGGACGTTTGTATGAGAGCCTCTAAATATGTGCATTAAAGAGCGAGTCACTCAGGGTGAGAGGGAGAGAGAAGGAGCTGTGTAAAGTGTGGGAATGTGAGACAAAGACAGAAGTGGCGGAGGAGAAAATCTTCATGACATAAAACGGAAAGCTTGATCAATGGATCCCTCAGTCACCTCGTTAATAAAGACTAACGCTTTTATTAGACGCGGAGCCTTGCAATATTTATACCATGAATATTTCAGAGTCCCCGGCAGGAGCCCAGACGCAGAGTGCAGCCTTTCTGCAGTGAAGACAGAGTTGCAGCTTTCCTTTCCACCCAGATGGCCAGAGGTAAAGGAGTTAAGGCCCTTCATCATACTTTCTCATTTCAGTGTAGAGCATGAAAAAGTTAAAAAGTCAATGAATTTCTTCAGAGTGTAACTATTCAAGGCTGTCTGCAGCATGCCAAGGCGAGGGACGCATGACATGTGAAAAAGGGAAGAGAATAAAGGTAAATATGTTAAATATATGAAATATAGAAAAACAATAATGCAGCACATTAATACAAAGCACAAATTTAGAAAAAAAAAGATAATAAAGTTTAATGCTGATCTCTGCTTACTATCAGCCCATACAGGCTGGATGGTTTGTTTTCTTTGTAAGGTCAACACTCAGGGCTGAAACCGGAGTGAGAATTAGGGGGTTAGGTTAAAATCTCTGGGATGTGCAGAAAAGGACTGTATGGGTCCAAAGGTTTCGACTGGATCTAAAGCAGACCTGTGGAAATCCTACATTAATTCTCAATCAAAAGAAACCTGATCTGAAAGAGACCCGAGCACAGTCCTACCCAATCAGAATACACCTTTGGATAATTAGACCGGTTTAAAAATGTGGTTGACTGAACAAACCCTGATAAATGGAGAACACCAACCCTGACAGTAGCAAGATGTGATGATAATTACCTTCAGAGTTCACATTCTCGGAAACGTTTCTAGGTCTGAGACGACGTTTCTGGGGTCGTGATTCATGGTCTTAGAAAGATGTGAGAACTACATGTAATCCATCATATTTACATATTAAAGTGCATGTCTGAAAGCTTCCTGTCAGTGTTTACAGTGCTGACTGAACGTTGAGGCCACTCAGCTGATCTTGTAGGTGGTGATGTGCCATTCTCTGTCAGTACGAGTTTTTTTTTTAGCCTCCAGCTTTAGACGTCCATATCCAGTTTTTCCACAGACCTTTAGAGGTAGGATAACTGATGACGTCTGAACCGGTGCAAGTCTATTTTGGAGGTTTTCTCTTTGACTGAGCACATGTGATTGCATGAGATCTGAGGTCACAAACTGAACTGTAGAGCTTTCATTTCCTTCAGATGGCACAGACCTGGAGCTGTAATGCTGACATTCACCATGTTTTGAACAGGTCTTAAAATATCAGGGAAGCTAGGCATGCAGCACGCCTCCTTACCCTGACCAAGGCCCTGGCTATCATTCTCATCTCACTCAGCCTTCACTGAACCGATGAAGCAGGCTCTAAAACAAGGAAGTATCTACACTTAACAGGTAATGTCAAGTCAGGCGCACATAACGAATTGTCAGATACTATCTTGAATCCTTGTTTAGTCTGCCAGAAGTCCAAATATATTCATATTATATTACAGCTTTATTCAAATATGACAGGACAGGAATGGATAGAGGTTTAAAGCTTGTGGGATATGTGGCGCAAGAGCACCATTCTCCTGCTCACTGCACCGTTCTTCTGAGAAGAGCTATGGATACGGGCAGTGCCAGCTATACATTCACAACTGTTGTCATAAGTGGGCAATGATAGCAATACTGAGATGTTTTCAAGAGGCTGAAGTGGAGTTATACTGGGCAAACATCCCCTGCCACCTGCCTTTAGCTTTTCTTTGGAGTGAAGTTCAAGGCCATCTGTCTATGTAGCAGATAAAGTAGAGTACAACAGATTTAGTTTAGAGTTTTCTTTCTCATACTTTTTAATATGGCAGTTCAACCTTGAGCACACATGCAGACTAGTTCTTAAGCAACTTTTATGCATGTCTTTTTTTCGGTCTTTGTGATTGTGTATTCATTGTATATCAATATTTTCCAGTTCTTTGTTGAAGCATGAAATAGTCAAACCAGAAATTCAGTGTTTTTATGGTTGCACTGTTTCATTATATGCAAGTATAACAGAGGTTTTGTAACAAGAATGTAAGATAAAGTTTAGTGTGTTCAAACAAAGCTTGGCTGCAGCATCTTGGAGGGGTTAAGGATTAAATGAAAGAACAGTGATGGCCTCCAATGAAGACCATTTCTAATAAGAAATGTCCTAAAGCATCTGTTCAAAACGTCCTGCCTCTGGTGTTGTGTTTGCCTTTGCTCTCCTTTGTTTAGAGTCCAATGCTGACTTTACTGTACTGTCCTGTTCAATAATTAATAATGTTAACATTGCTCTAGAAAACAAAAACTCACCACTACTTCTAAATTTTAGCAGATAAGTGCTGATTTGGATGAATCCTATCTGGGCTTCTATCAAATGGATGCTGGGAAAAGAGTGAAATATCATAACAGATGGAGTCTTGTGTGTCGTGCAGAAACACTACTGCTCAAAAGATTTAGGACACCTCCATTTTTCCAGCTGTTACTGAACATAGTGTAATGTCTCAGTGTACTCTGAAGTTAAAGCATGGACCCCAAAAAAAGGAACAATAGAAATGAGACATTGTTTGGAAAGCTTGTCTCAACATTGCTGCAGAAGTTTGCGTGAATGTGTTGTACTTACAGGTCTCTTTGCTTTCACCTTCTGTCCTGTTCATCCCAAACAGCTCCATAGGGTGTATGTCTGGAGACATGTCTGGAGACTGTGCTGGTCTTGTGAAGACAATCATGTAAAGCCACCGTCTGGTTCTTTTCTTCTAATGTTGTGGGATCAATGGAAGAGACAATGGCCCCAACCCCGAACATGAAGGGAAACAAATGATATTTATACACAACAGACAGATCACATTTACACTGTACAGTATGGTTAAGATTACTGCATAGTGTAGCTTTAAAACGCTTTACTATAAGTCTCATCTAAACCTGCTCAGTTTATAGGAGCAAAGTGGATTTTGTGCTGGAGACTGGTGAAGTGCTTCACTGTACATAGGCTAATGTTGCCATTTAATGAAATATCAGCTATTAAAAAATTGCTGTCATCCAAGTTCAGTATGATGGGTCAGATGCAATTTCCTGCAAGATATCACACATTAAACGGCAACGCCTTTTTTTTCTTTGCCTTCCTCTCAGAGAAAAGACATTCAACAATGTAGTTACACATTATATTTTTAATACTAACCAAATCATGTCTTACCTGAATTCAAACATAAATCTCCTTTCTGTAAACATTCTGCAGTGGCTCTATTCAAATAGAACAAGGCCATTACAGACAAAGCTCCAATGACTACGTAATATTTTGCACGTGGTGCATGAGACGTAGGTTGCCCTGAATGACTGAATCTATAAAAAATTACCTCTAGAAGTGTAAATGTGAACCAATATGTATCGGAAAAGCAATTAGAGTGAGAGATTTGACCATCACTGTGAGTCACAGCTTGTATTAATAATTCTGCAAGAATTTGGCTGTTAAAAACTAGCTTTCCAAGTAACTCTCTCTATCATACTCATTACATGCTGTGCCTGGTGTGAGTGTGTGTGTGTGTGTGTGTGTGTGTGTGTGTGTGTGTGTGTGTGTGTGTGTGTGTGTTTCTCAATGCAACCCGCCTCTCTCCTGCTGGCTCACCATGTTCTCAGCTTACTGCCTCAAGTTATCAACCACATTCCCACACTGAAATATATGGGAAACCTCTGTGAACAATGCTGTCTGACTTTTACACTGCATTAGCAGTCATCAAAATGTGCAGCAGTATCATAAAACTTAAAACCTTGTTACCAATTTAATGTGAAGTTACAAGGAAACAACAGTAGCACTCGCAGCTGCTTCCAAGTGGCACCAACTCCTCTTGGTTGAAGGCAAAACTCTAACTGTAGGTACAGTATGTGCTGTTTTATTACTGAAATATATTATTAGCAGAATTTATAGTAATGACAAAAATAAAAATGTATCAAGGCCCATTTAATTTAGCTTTATTTTATTAAAAAAAACTGCACAGTATCAAACCCTGATTAATTATACAACAGCTTATTCTTACAGATTCATCTGCATTGTTTTTGTATCATGTAATAGACTGTGCATCTAAATACCTATGTTTCTCTCTGAGAGGAAGACATACACCTCTAATGCCAGAACAATTTTCCAGATAAGAATCTCCTCTACAACGTAATTTCGATCCTTAAGAAATTAAAATTAAATTACACATTTCTTACAGAGTTACAAAACAGTCTCTCTGTTGGGGTATTTTCTAAATCTCACCTATTTGTCCTAAAGCACTGTGTAAAGAGATCATTTAGGCCTTAATCTGAAATGTTGAAGTTTGAATTGTTTTGGTGCTTGAAATGGGTTTACCAAAGTCTTCGGTTCATAAATAGTGAATAGTGGAACACATGAATAAAATGGTAGATGAATGTAAAATAAATGTCTGATTTCTTTTTTCAAACCAAATAATTCCTCCATTAAAATAAAAAAACAGACACAGTAAAACCACATGCAGGGGAGATGGTGCATGTGGTTCGCTGGGTCCTGGCAGCTGTGAATCCTCCTAGTGAAAAAAATGTAAATTCAGGACATTCATTACGACTACATCCACTGAATGAAGGTTCCCACTGCCTTACTCCTTTCTTCCTCCCGATCCCCCACACACAACAATTCACACCTCAGAGGAATGCAGGGCGCTGGGGATACTCTCTCATTTCACAGCTCTACACTTGAACAAGGATTTCCAGTAATTTTACATTCAGTAAAAGATCTCTCTCTCTCTCACACACACACACACAGAGCACAGTACAGTATGATAAAACAATAGAATGATAAAATACTTTCACTAATGGACAGTCAGTTTTCTCAAACAAAGTCCATGACTGCTGAAACACAAACCACTGTTATGTACTGCGCACAGAAGCAGGCATTTAGCCAAGATAGTCACCTTTAAGCACAAAGTGCAGTAATCCTGTGATGTTGCAAAACACTTCTAAAAGTTTTTGGAAAATAAATACACTCACACATTGCCAAATGTTCATCACAGGAGTCAAACCCCTCAGGCTCTGAAGCTCCGTCATCCTAACCACTACTTAGCAAAACCCCTGCAACAACTTTGGCAGCTGTAAACTTTCTCTGACTGAAGAGTGCAGTGTTTCTAAGGTGAAGGGTAGGTTCTTCGTGATTTCCCGAGTGTCCGTTGGTTAGTTTCACACACAGTGTAGATGGACACACAAATCCATGTGGAGTAAACACTGAGTGAACCCTGCATTCGTAGACACCAGAGGGTTACACATGATACCCTTTACATGTGAAGTCAACTGCGACTTGTACTGTGGTGGAAGTGTTATGTATGTTATGTTACTAGGTCTGACCTTATGAAGTGATGTAAGGTCTGATTCATACATGAAACTGATGTGTAAAATTGACATCACATTTACAAAGTAAGGTGTATGTTTGAAAAGGTCTTTTGATATATACTTCCAAAGATCTTAGGAGTAGATCTACATCACACTTATTGAGTTCGGGGTTATAGGAGATGTTTTATGATGTAATTGTTCTACATTAAGTTTCATTTTCCTTTTCAGAGAGAAGATAGGAATTATGTGTGGGAGAGGAGTCTCTGCACTTACTTTACTCATGGAGTGGATCTATTGAGTCAATCAAACTACTGCCACATTCCTCACAATCAGCAGATTTACATATCATTGAGAATTTAAGAGACATGCATTACTGCTGTCTTCATCTCTCAGTGAAGTTGAGGTTTTACTTTATATCAATATCCACAGTTCAAAAATTAATGACACAGAAATGTCATATAAGGAGCAACTGTAGATTGGCTCCTCTTAAATTACCACATTGTGTTTGGTGGTGTGTTTTTTATCAGGCTCGAGGAATAATTATCATTACTTTACCCTTTTCTTCATCGAAAGTAGAAAATGCTGTAAAGATAATTTTAAGGAAAATAGGCTGAGACAAAGTCTCTTATCTCACTCTTTATGCAGAGTAACCGAAAGCTTTTCAAGGCTTCGCAGTAAATGAACTGTGGTGAGGGTGAGAGCGCTTACAGGTCCCACGGACAATCTCTGGCCGCTCCTTCACCTCCTCATAAGTATTCACCTCCTCTCCTCTCCGCTCTCTCGTTCACTCCCTTCATTCTCTATGGACCTAAGAATGACCTGCAAGGCTGACCGCTTCGCTTAGAGTGGAGTACTCAGAGGACCAATTGCTGTTTAAGGCCCAAATGGACGGGTGTAACAGTCTCTCCAACTTAGTTCCTTCTTTATCTCCTTCCTCCTCGATTTCTCTTCATTAATCTCGTCTCTCACTTTCCCTATATTCCCCCTGCCTTCACCTTTTTCTCATTCACCTCTTTCACTCCCCTCTCCTCTCCCTGCGGACCATTTCAGGCCTGTTTAGGTATGCATCATCAAGTGCACATTTAGAGATGTCAGAGAATTGATTGTTCCTCCCTCGCCTTCATCTCAACCTTCTCTACTCTTTGGCTTGTACTCACATCTCTCTCTCTCTCTCTCTCTCTCACTGCAAAAAGCAGACACCCCCAATTTCTTTTCATTCATCTCTCCCGTTTCCCAGATTCCCCTGGGGCGTGACAGTCACTGCTGACATCTGTGACACCCTCCACGGTCGTCATTCCCTGAGAAATGAGCCGACATGAGCGCACGCATGTGAGTGTCTGTGTACCTGAGCGTGATATTTTCAGTTCGAGTTTATGTCTGTGAGTCAGAGTTAATTTGAAAGATCCATGCAGCTGCATGTGTGTCTGTGAGCCGGTTAAATGCACTGTATGTGCACGGGTGGACGCCCTTTTTCCTGTTTCTGTGTTCAAAATGCATTTATATGTCTATGTGCATTAATTCAGACATGTGCATGTTTTTATGAGTGAGTCTACAGCTTGCTTCAACATGTATCTGTGGTGGGTAGGTGCAGATCTGTGTGTTGCCTTTCTGTATGTGCCTTTTAAACTTTCTTCAAGGTTTAAGGAAAATAATAAATCAAAGCAATGTGCCGTTGCAGAGGACGGACTGAGAGTTTGCTCGGTGTCTTCTGCTGTTCAAACAGGTTAAAACAGAGGGCTGAGCTGACAGTCTGAGCTACAGCATTAGCAGTAGATCACCAGAGCGTAAGATCCAAACCTTCAAGTGATTGTGCACTCACTTCCAAAATACCGATGTCCATTTTTATTTCATCACGTTTGAGCACAGCGCACTTTCTTGTAATTCTCAATTTACTGGTTGGAATAAATTTCCATTATCTCCAACCCTCAGCCTCTTCCTCATTTAATTGCTGTGTTGAGGAGATGAAGGCACAATTAGTTGTAAGAGGAAAAAAGGAAAGAAATACAAATTGGGAATATTAGTGGATAGCTGCCATGTACACTCCATGCTATTTTGTGAATATGAAATTTAGCTTTTTTGTACTGCGTACATATATCTACTGATGCCTCTGGACACATCATCAGTGATGTTCCTGGAATCATCAGGTTTTTTGGGTTGTTCAACATCATACAGACTCCTCCAGGTGACACAGCCGGGGTCCAGGGCTGAGTGAAGTCCCCTCTGAGTTCCCTCTGATGATATCACTTGAGTCTGAAGACCAGAAGTCTGAGTCTGACAATTATTATTATAAAGAAGTGAGTCACCATGTTCCCACATCTCAACAATCAACTTGGTGAGTATGTTATATTTCTAGTTAGAACAAAGCAAAATTAGGCAGGTTGATTTTAGAAAAAACAAATGTATTGTTAATTTAGCCTTTTTCAATCTGTCTCCATTTTTACCTTGAAAAGCAGTGATTTGGCTGCTGGGCACAAATGAATTTTTAACATTTGTTGGGGAGGCCAAGGGAAGCTTTAAGCCAGAATAAACAATTGTGCTATGTGAAAGGGCTCATGCTGTTTGCTGTTTTGAAAATAATGGTTTTGTAGGAGAGAGAGAGAGAGAGAGAGGACAGAGAACTGAGAATGTAGGCTTAAAGGTCTGACTCCAGACTGATGGCAGTTTTTCAGAAACATGTACAGACTGTGTTCAGTTAAATGGCCAGAAACCTATACAGGCAAAGCAGTACAGAAAATTATTAACATTAACATTTCAAATATATTATGATAAAAGGGAATAAATAAGTTATTTTCAATTCTACTCATGACCACACAGAACAGGAGAGCTGTCCAAGATGTATGGAGGGAATGAGTCTAACAGACAGAATAAGATGGGCAGCTGTAATACTTTTACATACGTCATCACTCACAAACATTTACTACAGAGCTTGTTTCCCTGTGTATATGACAGTAACAGTCAGTGCATTCTGCAGTTAATACCACACACTGGCTTTTCTCCCCACAGGCATTTACTGAGGATCAGGGAGATGGATAAACTCTGGATGTATACTGCTTATTTTTTCAAAGAAAACCTAACTCAAATCCTTATATTTCCCACTGTATAGTAGGACTTGAGATTTTAGTCTCAGCTTCATTTAGTGTACACAGCCTGGCCTCCCTGGGTTCTGCAGTGTGTTCTGCCTGTGACTGCCTGTTTCTATGGCCAAGCTTTGTCCACTTAGTCTGTTCACTGTCAACATTTTCCTTAGTTTTTTATCAGTCACGGTGCACAGGTACTCTGTTTGTCTGCTCTGACTCTGACTTAGTGGTTCCGTTCCCTTATTTGATCAAATTCTCTTATTGTTTTGAGATGATTTGGTTGGGCCAGATGGTTTGGTGTCAGTCTTGAAGCTCAGGTGTGTGTAGGCAGAGCGGCAGGACCAGCTGGCAGAGGGGACTCTTATCTTTGATCGACTATTTGGCACTGAAGGGCCTTGTACTGATAGGAGTGCAAGTCATTAGATTGGAAGTGTTTTTAAAATTTGAGGGCTCGCTTTTGAATTTTAATTATTATTATAAAAGCGTATTGGCCAAGCTCTGTCCTGCATGTGTTACTTAGTGTGTGTCTGTGAACTTTAAGTACGTTTTTGCACAATTCTGCATGCAGGGCTTCTAGCAGATGTTTTTCTCATTCTGGGAGGTCTTAGCTGGTTAATGGACCCCACACTTCACTACCATGTAATGTTATTGGGTCTATTACTGAATTTAGAATTTGGAGCCAGGTCCTGATTGGAATGCCGATCAGGATATTTCTGTTGATGGGGTAAAAAGCCCTTCTTGCTTCCCCCTTTCAGCTCATTCACAGCTATGCCAGCATGTCCAGGGGAACTGATCCTCAAGCTTAAATATGTATAATGTTTTGTATACTCAATTTCTTTATTTCCTAGTGTGAATTAATTTTTCAGAGAATTGGATCATTGTTGAAAGGTCAATATTTGGGTCTTTTCCATATTCACAGTCAGTGCCCATGTTTGACTGAACTTGTGGAGGATGTCCAGGCTCTCTGAGAGTCTGCTCTCGAGGAGGACAGGAGACACCAGGCCATCGACAAGCTTCAGACATTTGACCTCTGTGTCCTGAAGAGTTACACCAGGGGCTGTGGATTTTCCGAGTTGTTCTGCAAGTGTATTTACACAAGGCTTGAAGACAGTTGGGCTCATATTGCTGCCTTGTTTCACCCTACAACACTGTTTGAAGTAATTAGTTCTTGTTTCCAATTTTAACTGCACATCTGTTATTCTGATTCATTTTTTAAATTAAATCATAGATTTTACCCCCTGTGTCTCTCTCAATCGATAAAATGCCATATGCCATATGCCAAAGACTGTCCAAGGCCTTCTGGATTAATAAAGTCCAAGGCCTTTGGATAATATGTGTGTTAATGAGAGTGGTGAGGGTAACGATATGGTCGGATGTCTGATGGTTAGGCATGGATCCAATCTGGTATTTATGCAGGACATTGTGGTGAATTCAAAGAAAATGTCCCACACTCTGAATTAGATTTTATTTTATTAGCCAGTTGGAATTTTTCTGTGCTGTAAGTCAGGATTTCGTTTAGTATTACCCCGTGTGCTTTTTTTTTTTTGTTTGCTTCTGAATGTTTTCAGTGTTGTTTTCAGCTCGTTCATAATAATAGTGAGATCTAAGGGGTTTTGGTTCTCTTTGATCATCAATTATTTGTGTGGTTTCTAAGCCTGTTTGTGGTGGTGTCTGTTCTTGGTGGTGTCCACATGTCTCCACCCTGTATGACCAGCTCCTCATGCTCAGATTGACAGAACTGGTCCCAGAGGGAGTTAGATTCTATGATCTCTTCAAGTTGGCATATTTGAGTATGGTTTATCTATTTGATTCTAATTGTATTTTAACATATCTTAAATGTTTCACAACACTATATGCGTATATGATTATATGTATGGGCTTTGTGTTTCGGGTAGATCATTTTCTAACTAGTTTTTTTCAGGTTTTGACAGTCTTTGTCAAACCTGTGGTTTGTTTTGGTTAATTTTCTCGGGTTAGTAGTGGTGTCATTTAATTTTAGCTGCATTTGCAGTTCTCTTGAAGATATAATTTATTTTTATTTTGGACAGCCTTGCATAGGCTTTCAGTAGTGGAAGGTAGGGATATTTTATAAACTCTTCTAGTAATAATTTCCTCTCTTTGCTCAGTGCTGTCTGGGGATATGTCCTGGGTATGTTGCTAGGTTTTCTGTGTGTGATATTGTCCTGTTTGAAAAGGAGGGTGACTTGGTTGTGGACTGATAAAGGAGTTTGGGGCTTGATGTGAATGCAGTGAAAGAGACGAAATCCATGTCCATGACCATGTAATCTACAGTGCTGTTGCCAAGTGTCGAACAATATGTAACCCTTCCCAAAGAGTCCCCCTCTTCACTGACCGTTCACAGTCTTCCAGACTAAGGCTGTGCTGAGCTGTAATGGCTCCTTCCCATTTCTGTTAATCACAGTCTAAAAGTTGTATCTAGGAGGCAGATGTAGGTGATTAGTAGCAGCTTGCTTGGTGCTAAAATTATCTCCTTGACTACTGGTGACGTCAGGATGTGTACCAGTCCTGGTATTAAAATCACAACAGAACAGTGTATTTCCCTGCCCCTGGTAATGGAATATCTCTGACTCAAGGCAGGGAAATATGTCACCAGAGAAGTAAGGGGATGTGAACAGCACATAGAAATGTATCCCTTTATGTAAGGATAAGATCTCATTTATTTATTTATTTATTTCTTGAGAACGTACTGTATTGAGTCTCTGCACTGACTAACAGTAGATTGTTTCTGGGAAGGAGTAATAACCTCTCTGTAGTTTGGAGGGCAGTGAGTGGGTTCATGTTTCTGATAAGATTATGATTTCATTACTATTTATACAACTTACAAAATCAGAGGTTTTACTTTTCAGACCAAAGACAGAGGAGTGAAGACATTCAAACAACTCATCTTAAATGAAAACACTGAAAAACTGAAAACAGAATGTGAAATAAAATAAATACAGAAACAGCTTTTAGACAGGTGAGCTTGAGAACTTACTAGGGTGAAAAAGGGATATATTCTTATTTAAAGTACAATTTGTTTAATTTGAAAGATGCTCAAATTGTACCTTTTTTCTCTTTTCCCTTCCTCTTTCTTTCACAATAAATAAATCTATTAAAAAATGAGACTGAATCAAATTTTGTTAATATATAAAACAAGAAATTGTATTGGAGAGTCATACCAATATGATGGATGACTGGTGTTATATCTATCCTACTTTTTGGTGCACAGACTACAAAGTGCGGTGGACTACCTGAATCATTGATAGCTGGGTGTGGAGAGCACTAACGAGAGAATATTAAATGGAGTTAGAAAGAAGAGGACTTATTTGTGTTAGTGAGAAATTCTGTGTCTTTTAGCAGTGGCTGCCAGAGAGGAAAGTGTCACAAACAACACTTACTCACAATCACATACACACACAAACCGATGTGTAAACACCAACACACACAAACTCTGCGTCTCTTTTCCTCAAAAAATAAACACAAACACTCAAATACATTTTCAAAACCCTACAAAAAGCTGCTCGTGCATTTGAATGGTCAGATAATAAAGAATACTCTTTGAAAAAGGACCATAAAACAAATAGTCTGTGTAAAATTTATTGTAAAGCTGGTTAAAGTCATCTCACATTTCTAATTTTCTGCTTTACAAAAAATGTTTTTCCTAAACACGTGGCTCATGAAACATTAGTTATTTGTTTCAGCCCATTTTTACCTTCTGTTTAGGGGATGCAAATCATGACGGACCACTTCCTGTTTAGCCCCACTGACCTATGAGATACCTTAGGGGTCAGTTCGTGGAGCTACTGTGTTTTATTTGTGCAGTACATCATATGCTACCCCAGTATTCTCAGCAACAGTTTTGGTTTGTTTTTAATAGTTATTCTGATGACACAAGCTTTACATGACTGAGGAAACTGATAAACAATTGATAAACAACAGTTCCCACCAACAAAAAACATTATCTTTGTACATGACACATAAATGTTTCTAACTATGTTTGAAAGTTGTAGTAGTTATTAAGTCATCTAAATATGAATCAACCAAACTGCAATGCCACACATGCAGCCAGGAATCCACAGTCCACAGATCAAACAGCACTAACTTGTGTCCATCTACACTATGAATAGATAAATGAATGAATCAGCTCAATCCTGAAGCCCCAACATAAAAGCTTCAGTGTTCCTCAGCAGACTGGTAACAGATCTGTATGTACATCAGTTGTTGAGGACAGCATATCGCAGACAGCCGTTATACGAGTCAAGCATGCACGTTTGCAGCAGTGCTCAATAATCTCGGCAGTGGTAGTGGTAGGGATTTTACAGCTACTGCAAACTGCCATGGAGGGAAAATCACAGTCTAAACTTGCACTGCTTAAAGTCAGCCACGCTTGGCCACAGCACTTCAGTAATTCTGTACCAGTGTTTAAGGTTGTCATGTTTTCACCTCCAACACTGGCAGTTAGCTTGGTAATGTAGAAAAGTCGAGTAGGCGGGATAAGGTGAGAACTGTTGTTACTGCAAAGCTGAACTGTTTCCTAGAAGCTGTGTATATCATTGAGCACAGTAGGTACTGAACTTATAGTGCGAAATTAATGAGTTGAAGTGTAAGCTTTACAGTTTTATAAAATATCATTTTAAGGTAGCCAGGCTTGTAGGACATGAAGGGGGATATTTTACATAAGTTATAGTTACAACAGTTTAGTTAAAACTTTAGGTTTATAACAGTTTTGTTGAAGGGCTTATTTCTTTTACTGTGTCATCTCGGTAAATGTGAAGTCAGAACCTGGGAACCAAGATCAGAAACAAATTAGAAGGAAATGTGGATATAGGCAGCACATTTATTAGTGGGCCACAACAAATCTCAAATAAATATGCAGATCAGGACGAAGAACTAGTCTAACAGAATTTGACACTTCACACCCACTTCACTGTGAATTTGAATGCTTCCTGCAGGCAGGTGCTGGAGAGCACTACGACCCACCAAAACCCTGTTTAAAAGGTGTTTATTCCATTTTATCTTGAACTCCTGACTGATTTTAGATTCTTCACTCACTTGTTTCTGACTAAGTCCACTGACCTTTGTGTCGCTCTTGTGTTTCCATATGTTTTCATCTGTTACAGTCTACTGATATTGAACTACCTCACATTTCTGTGAACAGTTAAGTCTGAGGTTTTACTCTAAGTGATGTATTAAAAACTGTGAAATGATCTTTGATCCTACTTTTACCACATGACTGTCGACTAGTTGAGTAATTTGAGCAAAAGTAAATGCATTCATGCAATTATGTTCTCCTGGTTATTGCAGCATCTTATTTTCTTTCCAGTCGCAACACTGCAGTTGGACCAGAGTTCAGCTGCAACATCCCTCAAACTAATTATACATGACATAAAACCCCAGTTTCATCTTTTCTGCACTGGTTGCCCTTAAATTCAGAATGGATTTTAAGACTCCTTTAATCACCTACAAAGTCTTAATATGACATGGCACATTCTTATATCTGTGAGTCCTTATTCCATGACTGTGTAGCTTAGATCCCAAACCGTCCATAATTTCAAACTAAAAACCCCAGTTATCTTTCAGCTCAGCCCATACTGCTGAGTTATAAAAAAGTGTCTTAAAACATATCTGTTCTCACTGGTTTTTCCACATTAAACAAAGTTATTATTTCTTTTTATGACTCTGGTGATGTGTCTACCTCCCAGTCACTACACTTCTTTTTTCTGTCTTTACAATGTGGTGTTTTAATTGTCTTTTATATTGTTATACTGTTTCTAGTGATTTTGGTTAAGTGGCAACAGTTGGAACTGCAGGTGACAAAATGCCTCGTGGCTACAGCAATACAGTGATGTACCGTACAGCACACATCTCTTACACAAAAAGGCTGCAAAAGTTAGAAGGACGTTCACAGATTACGCTTTGAATCATCACAACTATTAAGTCTAATATATGTTTGAAAGACTCCAAGAGCTGCTTCAAGAAATTGAAGTCCTCATGCATGGAAAGTGTGCCTGTGTAACAATGAAATACTGTGTGTAAAATGCTGAGACTGGTCTGAAGGTGGCTCAAGAGGAAAGTTTGGTGAGATCCAAAATGGAAAGTGTTCATCCTCTGGGGAACATGAATGTGCTTGAAAATTGTTATTATATTGCCCATTAATTTTGGTATTTATCATGTCTAAGTGAATAAAAATACCCAGAAAGTGTTGCTACATGTAAGGTGTGGGGGCAAAGAAAGCATAAAGATTTACATTTGGAGCCATAAATGTCCAAAAGTGACTGTTATGGCATTGTGGCTCCGAGTAATACAGAGACCAAAGCATTAGTCAGAGGAAGACTTGACTTAATCAGTGCCTGACAAACGATCTTGGCATTACAAAAGCTATGCCAGTAGATGTGGAGATATTTCACAGGATAAATGGAAATACTAACCCTGACTGAAAAGTCAGTCAATCACTAAAATAACTACGGTCAGTCCTGTTGGAAATGTAAATGTATGTTTCATGATAACACATCCAATAACTGATGAGATATTTCAGTCTGGATCTAAATGGTGCACTGACCCTCTGACATGATTTTTAAAACATATTTCAAACAGCAAAGTGAGACCTTGTTTCTATTCAGTCACTTCTTTCAGAAAATGATGTTTTGTTCCTCCTTCCTTCATGCCTCTCAGGTATTCCTCATCTCTTTTTCCTCTTCCCTCCATCTTTCACTTAATCAGGCCTACACTGGACTTAATTGATTATTTGTCCAAACAAACAAATAGACCAATTAATCTGTATTTTGCTGGAATTGGTGCTCCACAGCTCCATTACATGAGCCTCTGGAGAGGAGCACAGAGACCTTGCAGAAATATAATAATGGCTGAAGATAATACCAGCCGGGCCCTGAGAGAGACATGCTGTTTGTTCCGCTGTTATTAGCCCCCCAAAATAAGATGAAGGTGTTTTTTTTTTTTTTGTCCTGAAGAGAAGAAGAGGGTGATTATGATGGAGAGGGGCATGCTGGCTCAGTGTAGAGGCCACAGAAGAGAAATTTGAAGGTGTTAAAAAAGTGATGGAATAATCTTGCTCTTGCTCTTCTTCATCCTCATCTTCCCACTCACAGCTGCCACCACTGCAGGAACAGAACATGTTGTGCTGAAAGGTGACATTTCAAATTTTATCTTGAATGATGCGACAGCAGCAAAGCACAGTTAACTTTATGTATGTTGAGACAACTCTGTACATGTCTCAGGCTATATTGTTATTACTGCCATGAAAATCACTGGCTTCGTAATGCTTTCTTTTTTCGCCTTCTCTCCATCTTCATCATCCGCATTTATCATTTTCTGCTCATGCATTCCTTCACATTTACTCCCGTTTGTCATCATCAATCTATCATGCCCTGGTCTCACATTATTCCCTCACCTTATCACCTCCTCTTCCTCCATTACAGTACTTCAGCCTCCCCTTCCCTATCATCACCTCCACTCCTGCCATCGCAGAAATCACCACTCTGCTCTCATTTCTGCTTAAACCATTCCTCTAAAAATTTCTCCTTGTCCTCCTCACGTCTTCTTCATCTCCCGTCACCGCCATCGACCCCTGGCTGCGCTTCTTGTTTTCATCATCCCCATCATCACCCTCATCATCCCCCTCACAGTCCCGCGGCGCAGTATTTGTATGTGTTGGATGTACTGTACTCTATAAAAGCGGTATGCTAATGCAGCAGAAGGCTGCCGAGCATTACGGCGAGTGGACCAATTTCAGGAGTGCTTGGCCACGTTTTATTACAGCTCATAAGCCCAAGGTCAGCGACGTAAGATGAAGAGGCAAGAGCGTCCCATGCAGCACTCGAATCATTTATCACCCCGCTCTGATCTGCTCTGCCTCTCCTTCCTGTTCCCTCTCTCTAATGTTCAAGCACAGTCCACATGCAGTTCTCCACCTCTACTGTAATTTATGTCTTCCCCTTTTTATGCTGTCACATTTTCGCCCACAGTTTGTCTCCACATTTCTCTTTATATTTGTATCTTTCTCTCATGTTTCTGTCTGTGTGCAGTTATCATTTTCACCCCTTTCTACTCATCGTCTCTCTTTTCTCTCGTTTTCCATATTTCTTCCTCGTTGTACTAAAAACACATTTAGTGCTCTTACATTTTCCCCTCTCTGTCATTTTTTTTATCACTCGTTGAATTTATTGGCACCGTTATCTTTCAGCATAAAATGTACTGACAAATCATTACACAAAATGAGTTTTCAAATGTCAACAGGTGTTTTGAAATGTTACATTACATATGCTTTACAATGTTGCCAATACACACACTGTATGCTCAATGTGAGAGTGACAGCTCTCTCTTTAAACATAGCTATTTAGTCCTTTATTAATATTACAATATTTAAGCATGTTTTAACATGTGAAGCATAATACAAACACTGGTCTCCACTGTACAACAATTATTTGCGATTACTGGTAAATTAGTAGTGTGTAAATGTATTTTGTGGAAGACATGGTTGCAATAGGATCCATAAATTTTAACTATTAGTTAATAATTACCTCAAATATATTATACCATTCTTAACATTTCAGAATGAAAATATTGTAATAATACGTATTCTTAGAATAAAAAAAGATTATTCTGGTTGGACGGTGATGTATCTTTTCCTTTTTGTTCCCATTACAGTCCTCTGTTCACACTTTATTTTCAGCTCCTCCCTCCAACCCTTTTTCTCTGCCTGTCGTGAATCTACGTAGGGCAGACAAACAGCTCTCATCTTTTTCACTCAATTTGTTAGTCCCCCCTCCCAAGTTTACCCCCATTCTTCTTCTCTTCTTCTTCTTTCTCCCTCTCTCTCTCAGTCTCTGCAGGGGGTAGTTAGTGTGATGCAGCTCCTCTGCAGCCACATCACAAGATGAAGCAACACACAGTGTGGTTTTACACCAGGGAGAGGGGTACATGCGTGTTTTGTGTGTGAGGAGGAGTGTGAGGGGGTTTTTTTTTCTATTGGTGAAATCAGGGGGTCTGTGTGTCCTCAGAAGTGGGAATGGACAAGAAGATTGTGTCTTTTCACATGTGCATACAGACTCTATAAAGGGATTGTGTTTATGTACGTGTGTTGGACAAGATGTGTGTGTTCGTGTGTGTGACTACAGGAGAAATCCTTTCTTGTGACATGTGTGTGTTCGTGTGTGTGACTACAGGAGAAATTCTTGTGACGTGTGTGTGTGTGTGTGCGTACATGTCATTTCATGGGTCTACCACTTTTCAAAAGTGACACTGAGAAAGCTTGACACTGAATGTGTGACAGAGAGGGTGAGAGAAACAGAAAGAAAGACATGAGACAGAGAGGGAGAGAGAGGGTGAGAGGGTGAGAGGGTGAGAGAAGGAGAGACGGAGAGTGCTGACACGCTGGTTGGCCAGGTGCCATTTCTTTTTTCAGGAGGTCGTTTGGAAGCTCATCTGCTAAATGGGAGCTTCGATTCTTCAGCTCCAGCCGTCTTGTAATTATTATTATTGTCACGGCTAAAGCTCAAGCATAATAGCTTGTAGCCTCTGCTGCTAAATGACTTAACACCAGTGAGAACATTTCCTGATTCAGCCCTTCCAGCCTCTTCACCTCCATTTTGGTCCCCTCCTTATACTATGTCCACACTAAGCTAAATCTGAAAACGTTGTTCATCTGTGAAAATGACCTGCACACAATAGCATTTATGGGTAGTTTGGTATCACTGCATAAATTTAAATCTCTTCTTTTTCACCAATTTTTGTCAAACAACAGCCAACATCTGGTGAGCAGCAGGACAGGAACTTTTCTTCATCATCATTCATTATTTTGTCTACTCAACAATTCCTTTATATCTTCTCCTTCCTCTTCATCATTAGTAGAAAGCAACTAAGTACATTTGCTCAAATACTGGTTTTAAAAACAACTTTGAGATACTTGTACTTTGGGTACTTTAAGTATATTTTGATGAACAGTTTTGTTGTTCTCATTTATCTGAATTATATCTGAATTTTTTTCACTGTCATTGCCAGACTACTGAAGAAGCATAACATAACAATCAGATGTGAGCTCTGTTTTCTACATCCTCACAACAACTAATTTAAAATATCAACATTGTGGGCATTCAGACCAAAACCTGCCCTGTCAGAAAAAAAACAATACAAAGGGCTGTGTTGGTGGGGGTTCAGATGATAAAATACCATTCAAGATGCTCAGTTTGAGTAATAGATCCATGAGTGTTAAAATTCTGTAAGTTATCACCATGACAATGGTTTATCTGTTGTCGCAACATTTGCAACATAACAAAGTAATTTACTTGAATGGGTGCTTGCTTGGCCAAATAATTTGCCTTGAGTTGCTGTGAAAATTTGGGTTCAACTTTTTTGATAATCCTTTTTTTTTGTGGCCACAGCCCTCCCTCTGCATCAGCACATCTACTATGTCAACAAAAGGATCTCATTTAAAGGAGCAAGTTGGTGTTTCTTTACACAGGACCGAATATAGGCTTAGTGTGGACAGAGAGCCAGAATGGAAAGGAAAGATGAACTGTCATACTGCTGTCTTGTGTGTGGATGCAGTCAGTAAAGGACCAGTCACACAAGGCCTGGCCAGACAAGCCAGGAGCCAACGTATATCTGAAGTGAAGGATTCTGGGGAGAAAGTCACCCACTCACTGTCAGACTGGAGAGTCTTGCTGTTCTGGCCAGCCCTCGAACCACAGGAGGTATGCTCACTATCTCATACTCTGAACCCACTCACACAATCTCACAAGCTCCGCTACATAGCTATACACACATCGCCTTTTTCACAAACACACACATAGCCACTTCAAACACACGCAGCCTTACAAATGCACCTCTCAGATCTAGACTCCCTCTCCCCTGTGTTGCCACCCCTGGCGATGCCCAGTCTTGTTATCTCTCCATGCACCTCACCCTGTCTTCCACCGCCGCCTCCTCCTGATTTTCTAACAACCCTGAGAGACTCGAGCTCTGGTTTGATGGCACAGCTGGGGACCAACCACACTAGAGCACCGGGGATCATACCAATGAAGCCGGCCTATCTAGGCCACGGTAAGCACACGCTCTCATCAAGTGCTCTCTAATTAGAATTCACTGATACAGTAGGTTTCCAGGCGAGGGGAGAGAGGAGCTCGAAGGAAAGCCTTCTATACATAGAACGAGAGGAATGTCTAATTAAGGTCTCATTGTTCTCCGAGTATGATTGCATTACATCCCCCTCTCCCCCTCATTCTCTCCAATTATGAAACCTGCGCTGGCCTTTCTTTGGTCCACGTGGGCTGGGGGTTTTATATCGCCAGCACTGGGGTGTGAGGAGACTGACAACAGCACTGGTGGGAGATCTGCAGGGCCAAGTGCGTGGGCAGGTGAGAGCAGCATCTGTGTTTGTGTGTGTGTGTGTGTGTGTGTGTGTGTGTGTGTGTGTGTGTGTGTGTGTGTGTGTGTGTGTGTGTG